>OZ038504.1:64781377-64788877 GCA_964036315.1 Acanthosepion esculentum
TCAATTGTTTTAATTACATATCTTATATCCTACCTGTCCATTGCTTTATGTCTGTGTCAGTCGCTCCCCCTCTCTCTCTCTCTCTCTCACTATCCTTCTCCCTCTCCTGCCGTCTATCTCTCTCACTTTTTCTTCTCTCTCTATCTCTCTTTCAACAACAAATCAAGGTAGACTGTTAGCCATAACCACCTTAAACGAAAGATAAGTGCTATTTTCAAATGCGGGAATGAAAATGAATTCCAAATAAGCTACCTACAAGCACATCATAACCGAAAAGATAGAAATAAAATACCGTTATTTATATCTAATAAAGTTTTATTTTCAAATACGAAAAATTAGAATCATAAAACATATACGAATGGATTAACAAATATATATATATATATATATATATATATATATATATATAAATGGAGGCGTATATCATATGATATACTCCTCTATTCAATCAATTTGTTCGTACTAAATTGGGATATAAATTTCTTAAATTAGTTGACAAAAATTTTCCTAAAGATAAATCGTTAAGTAAAATTTTAAATCGGAACACTCTAAAACCTAGCTACAGTTTACTAATAATTTAGAGAAAATAATTAAATCACATAAGAAAAAAAAACATTGAACTTAAATAATTATAACCGTAATGCAAATGGGGTTAAATTGTTCCGTAGAAATAACCTATGTAGTTGTAGAAATCCCGAAGAATGTCCCTTATTTAACAAGTGTTTAAATAAATCCCTTGAGTATACGTGTTCTATTTCATCAGTAGAAATTCCCAGGATTTCTAAAATATATATTGAGAGTCGAATGAATGATTTTAAAAAGCGTTCGTATAATCATCTCTTATCCTTCACTGATGCTGACAAACGAAATATGACTTCACTTTCTACATATTTTGGAAATTGAAAGAGCAAAACAAAACACCTAAAGTTAAATGAAAAATACACAAACAAGCTAGAATTCTAGAACTGTATACTAACCATGTTTTACCTGTCTGGAGGAGAAAATGGAATTAATTAAGTTCTTGAATAGTGACAAATTATTAAATCAAAGATATGAAACTACGGTAAATGGCAAACATATTAAGGAATTAACCTTACAATCATGCTATACTTCATAACTCAATAATCACTTTTCTTATACTATATTATCTTTATATAAACATTTTAATGTTATAATTAGTGTTTTATTCAAGATGTAGGTATTTATTGGTTAGTATTCGTAAATTACTGATAGTATGATTAGCCATGGATTAGCTTAATATTATTTTTTTTTCTCCCGCTGTATTGATAATAGTTTAATTTGAAATTAATGGAAAAATGTAAAAGTTTAAAATTTATTTTGTATTCTAATTTAGGGGATGGATTTAAGGCAGCTTTTGGGGTGATGGCTCTTGAAATGAAGGTATTGTTGGGTGTCTGTGGGTTTGTGGTAGATATCTGTGATTATTTGGTTGTTTTTATTTCTAATGAGCATATCTAAAAATGGTAATTCGTTAAAATTATATTCTTGCATGAATTTGATTTTTGGGTGTAAGTTTTGAAGTAGAGTGTGAAATTGGTTAATGTCGCCCCATGAGGATTTTCAAAAGATGAAGCAATCATCTAAGTATCTTTTCCAAGATTTAGTGAATTGGGTCTTTATGTTTGTCCCATATATTTGTTCTATCTGTTCATAGAGGTTTTCTTCTAGGTAAGCTAATGTTAGGGTGGCATATGTTGGGGTCATTTTTGTTCCCATTGCTGTACCCAGAGTTTGGATATAGTTTTTGTTGTCAAATTCAAAGGTGTTATTGTTTAAAATTAGGTCTATACTATTGATAATGAACTCTTTAGTTAATCTCGGATGTAGTGTTTCTGGATGTTTTTCAATCCAGAATGAGATTGCTTTCTTTCCTAGTTCATGGGGTATGTTGCTGTATAGGCTACTAATGTCAAAAGTTCCCGGATCCACCTTTTGTGGTATGCAGCTAAGGAAATGTATATCGTCTCTGATGTGACTTTTAATTTGTTTCGTATATGGTTGCAATATGATGTCTATTAGGTTACTGAGTTTACTAGTTGGACAGGCTGGTCCTGCTACTATTGGTCTGAATGTAAGGTCACTGGGGTTTGGGATGCTAATGTATTCAGATTTTGTGTCTCTATAGCTGCCTTTATTTCACGTGATTTGTGAAATTTAGGTAGTCCGTAGAAATTGCTTGTTTTTGGTACAAAATTTATTAGGAAATCCTTCTCTTTTTTTGTTAATATTTTATTATGTGTTGTGCAGAGTTTTGTAAATTTTTGATATAATGGTTTTGTCTATGTTAGTGTCAATTAATTTGTAGTTGTTCCTATCCTCTAGTGTTTCTAGAATTTTTGTTTTATAGTATGTTCTGTACATGCTCACTATTGAGCTGCCTTTATCTGCTTCTTTTATAATTATGTTATTACTTTTTCGGATTCTCTCTAAGGCTAGTTTTTGTCTGTATGTGAGGTTGTCGAATGGTTTGGATTTTTCCTCTAGGTTGAGGTTCCAGAGTTTTTCAAAAAACATATTTAGCTCACGGGTATTGTTATTTTTGTTTGGGAATAAATTAGATTTGTTTTTTTTACCAGTGACTCATCTGTAATATTTTCGCTGTCATTAAACATTTCTATTAGTCTCAGTTTGCGTTCAAATTCCTGAAGGTCTTTTTTAGGTCTGCTATATTGCTTTTTGGAGCAGGGCAGAATTTTAGGCCCAATTTCAGTAGGTTGATTTCGTCATTTGTAAGTGTATATGTAGATAGGTTTATTACTTTGGCTTTTGTGTCACCTAAACTGTTTTTTGGTTCGGACTGGGGCTTCTAAAAATAATGATTGTTTCTTTTAATATATCTCGGGTTTTCTAAAAGATATTCTCTCCCTGTACATTTTGAGTTTTCTTGCCAGTGAGAGTTTTTTTTGGGTAAATTGGGGTTGTTGTTTCTCGGTGGTTCTATATAGGTGTGTTTGTTTTTGTTAGGGGGCGTGTTGCAGACGTTTCTAGATTTGTAGTTTTTGTATGGATTGTATGTGGATTGTGTGTAGAACTTTTGGGGAAATTCTGGTTGTACTCCTGGATATAGGTAATGCTTGCCAGGTTTGGTTTGTTGTGCTAGGTGGTATTTTTAAGTGTTGGTTTTGTGAATGTGTGTGTATTCTGATCTTTGACTGTTTGTGTTACGGTGCGGTGGTCTGTGCAGGTTTGTTTTTGCCCTGTTTAGTGTATGTTCATAATTGTATTTGTTACGTGAGTGTGTTTGTGTGTGCGGTGGTTGTATGTATTAGGCTTCCTAACTTGTGGATATGTTTGCGTATAGTAGAATGGGTTAAGATATGTACTTTGTGAGTTTGTTTTTGGATGTGTTTGCGTATGGTAGAATGTGTTAGAGTGCTTTTCTTGCGGGTCTGTTTGTGTGTGGTAATAGGTATTTGGGTTTTTGACTCTGTTGGGTGGTTTCCTCTGTATTTGCTGATGGTTGTTTTGTGTTGAGTACTGTGTTTTTTGTGAGTTTGGATTGTTTTTTTGGGTTTTTTTTGGTTTTGTCTCATTTCCAATTTTCCTTTTCTTGGTAATGCTTTTAACCAGGTTATCTTTCTTTCCAGGATATTCAGAGATTTTCCTCTTCTTTTTTACATTTCGATTCCCATAATTCTGACAGGAATTGGTGAGTTTCTTTAGGATATAATTCCTTGATTTTTGTAAATAATTTGTTATCAATCTCTGTGTATTTCTTTGTAAAGTGTATTGTTTTGTCTTCTTGTATTTCAATTTGGGCCTGCATTTTTGTTAGGCTTAGTGTGTCTTTTATTTGTTTTTGTTTCTCCGTGTCTTGTGAGTTAATTTTTTCGCGGAATTTTCTTGGAATAAATATTTCCTCCATTTCTATGAAGGTTTTGTATATTTTTGCTGTTTCTTTATTTTTTATGGCGTTGAAATATGCCAGTTTTCTTCGATTGAGCAGATTGTTCCACATTCGGAGATTCCGTTTTTTCATTCTGTATGCTTCCTCTTGGATGTTTAATTTTTTAATATTTTCCAGGTATCCAAACTGTGTTTTGAAATGTTCTATTAGTGTTTCTGTGTTGCAGTTGTGTTCCCTAGTTTGTTATGATGTGATCTGTAGGAGAATAGCTTCCACATTTTTGTTCAATTTCTGTATTTCTTCCTCCAGTAGTTCCTGTTTTTGGTTGGTAAGTTTGAATAACTCAAGGAGTTCTTCCATTGATTTCTTTTCAGTTCGCGGAATTCTTTCGTTGCAGTTATATAAAATGAAGAGGTTATAGTGGTTCCAAAGAGATAAAAGTGTGTATATTAAAAAGAAGAGAGGTACTGCAAACGTTTTTGGTTGTAATGTGGATTTTTTTCTTTAAATATTATCCTTTATTTTTCATAATTTTACAACACGTGTTTCTGGTCCCGCGACCGTCTTCAGGTACAGGGTGGAGATTTCCACATATTATTAAAAAGAATTAATTTTTTCTTTATGTTTTTCAATGTTAAATATTCTCGATACGAGATATTCTCTGTTTTTGTGTTAGTAATCCGAATGTCTCTCTTGAAATGGCAGTGAAGAGTTCTGCGTAAAGGGTCATAAAACAATTAAGGTTGGTTTGAGAAATGATGAATTAGTTGTCGGTATCTTATCTTTTAATGTTTTAATGATCCCTCTGTGTTCTTAGATTTATTTTCATTTTCGTGTGTTTCTGTCAGCATGCGTGTATATATGTGTGTGTATATTCGCCCTCAATACATACACTGTCTCACTACGAAGAATTAGTAAACACATTTGTACACATACACACACACATAAACATACACACACACACGCACATGCTACTTGTCAGAGAGGGAGAGGGAGAGAGAGAGAGATAGAGAGAGATAGAGAGAGAGTTTGAAGGGTGGAAAATTGAGTGCTGTGTGCAATAGGATACCTCGAAAACTGAAGTCTTACAGGAACAAATGATCGCAGGAGAATAAACTATTCCTACAGGGAAATTAGACGGTCATAAACAAGTCTAAATAGTAAATAAATTGAAGAAAACTACCCATATTTCCTCTATATTTCATCGGGGAGAAGCAAGTTTCGCACGAACAGCTTCTTCCCGCGAACTACTACTCTGTTGGACAGACACCCAAGGCGATGTTTCCCCGATCACTATAATCTTAACCTCTTTAAGTCTCGGGTTAATCGTTATCTTCTCCTTCTATCCACATAAACTACCCCTTAGCGTAACCCTTTACCGCGAGTGGCCTCCGGGCTTTGTACAGAGTGAAACTTTTTGTAAAAAAAAAAAAAAATTAAAAATCAGAGTCGTGCAAGAGCATCTGGGAAGTATCTAATAATATCAGAGCTCATTCGTTGGCTTGCTTGGAGTGAAATTTGTATATATATTTATATATTTTTGAGTGACTACACAGTAGGTAGTAACTAGCTATAAGTATCTATGTCAACAGACTACAAAGACTAGCTGGGAGCGGTTACTCACTCTTAACTGTTGTCGAACTCTCTGCTTTCGGGCATGAAGGAACCCGGATGAGGCTATACCGAAAGATAGAGTCGCGTCCGGTTATACAGACAGACCCAAACCCGGTTATGTGGGGTTTACGGGGATTTGGGGCCGAGCCTATGTGCTCGTATTGCCTCACATTAAATTCGGCGGGGGTCTAGTAAATACCGACTAGCTGGGATCTGTTGAGTAGGACTCAGACTTACGCAAAACCTACCGACTTTTCAATAGTAGCATTCACTAATGGATTGACTTGCGATGACCTTGTGCATAACTGTTACCTTTATTCTTATTGTACTGGTTTTTTACAATAAACCTTTACTTATTTTATCCACCTTGTTTTTCAACTATATATTCCTATTAGCACAGAATATAACAATATATATATATATATATATATATATATATATATATATATATATATATATATATATATATATATATATATATATATATATATATATATATAAAGAACGAAGAATAAAATTCCAGCGTTCAAAACATTAATTTAAAAACAGGGCTCAATACAAGAGTAGAGCAATAAATAGTTATTATACACTGTCACATTAGAACGTGTAAGTTACTACTACAAAAGTGTACATTTTGTTTCGACGTTTAATAAACAATATCTTATCAGGTAATTAACAATAATTGTAATTTAACTATTTTATTTAATAATTTCGATTTATACAGCATCACTTCCTTTTCCCTTTGGAAATTTTCCGTACACGGTAAAAAAAGAATTTTATAAAGAAAAGGGAAAGAAAATAAGAAATCGATACGAAGAAAAGGATGAGGAAAGAAAGGAAAGGCAAAAGAAAGCAGAAGAAATGTCCCTACTACCAAGAGAATACAAAGAAAAGAAAGGCTAAAGAAAGACGGGTATATTGAAAATTACACAGATACAAAGGAAAAGGAAAGTTAAGAAAATAACATATGAGAAGATGTTGATACGAGTTAAGCGAATTATAATGAAAAAGAGAATTCAAATTTGAAACGTGAACACCTAAGCTACAATGTCGCGTTTCAGATTTTATGGCATTTTTAAATGAGGTCACATCTACAAACAAAATCATCCCTAGAACGTAAAGAAAGAGTACTTTAAGAAGCAATGCAATACTTAACTAAACCAACCTTACATTATAAATTAGAATACAAAATAAATATTAAACTTTTAAATTTTTCCATTAATTTCAAATTAAACTTTTATCAATACAGCGGGAGAAAAATAATAATAAGATAATCCATGGCTAATCATACTATCAGTAATTTACGAATGCTAACCAATATACAGTGTGACCCGGATATAAGAGACCCGGATATAAGAGAAACCCGGATGTAAGATAAACCCGGATATAAGAGAGATTGTATCTGGTCCCAAATTAGAGCCTGTGTTAATGTATATATAATAGACCAAACCCGGATATAAGAGAAACTCGGATATAAGAGAGATTTTATCTGGTCCCAAATTAGAGCCTGTGTTAATGTATATATAATAGACCAAACCCGGATGTAAGATAAACCCGGATATAAGAAATATTTTCTCTGGTCCCAAATTAGAGCCTGTGTTAATGTATATATAATAGACCAAACCCGGATGTAAGATAAACCCGGATATAAGAGAGATTTTCTCTGGTCCCAAATTAGAACCTGTGTTAATGTATATATAATAGACCAAACCCGGATATAAGATAAACCCGGATATAAGAGACTTCGTCTCCGGTACCGACAACTCTCTTATATCCGGGTTACACTGTAATACCCACATCTTGAATAAAACCCTAATTATAACATTAAAATGTTTATATAAAGATAATATAGTATAAGAAAAGTGATTTCTCTCACGTTGGAACCACTATAACCTCTTCCTTACATATATATATATATACAGTGTAACCCGGATATAAGAGAGTTGTCGGGACCGGAGAAGAGTATCTTATATCCGGGTTTCTCTTATATCCGGGTTTGGTCTATTTTGTTTGATTAA
>OZ038504.1:64791377-64798877 GCA_964036315.1 Acanthosepion esculentum
TGAATAGTTAAAAAAATCCGCTCGCCGATATATTGCTGTTTATATGTGAAAGGTTCAGGTGAACTACATTCCTTTGTTTCACCATTTCAGATATGGAAAATGAAGTATAATATAGGTACCTCCACGACATCGCTAAAAAAAGAGCATAGCCTGATAAAAAGATGCTAAAATTGAGGAAAACAAAATTATATTGTCTAAATGTTTATGTTATTATTAAGAGGATATTATCAAAGTTTATTTTAATTATTTTTTTAAATTATTCCTTCTTTTTAGAACAATCTAAATTTTTATTTAAAAATCTTTGTTTCTCTTTGTATCTGCGGAATTAGTAAAATAATATATACAATTTTTAGCACCATTAATAAAATAATTGTTGGATGTTAATGAAACTTTCAGAAACTATTCACAGATGATCGAAATTATTATAAATATGTTTTCTTTTATTAAAGTCATGGCAGAATTTTATTTTAATATTTATTACTCCCCACCGATTATTTTATGAAAATTCCAGAAATTCGATCGAATCCACTTTAGTAATTACAATAGTTAAAAACAAAAGTCTTAGAGGAATACAAATCATGTTTTTTTTGTTTTTAATTGGACACCCCTACCTGAAAATCAGCTCTGAATTGTAACATACTGTTAAGGGGCCTCCCCTTTTCACACAAATGAACTCAACCGAGGTATACATATACTACCACCAGTGAATACCCGGGGTACGTTAAGACAGTCGAGAAGTCAGTACGCTGAGTAGTACCAAGACTGTATATATATATATATTATTCCTACTAACCCGCATTCCTGATTATACTAACCCGTATTACCCGTTTGTATTATTACGTTAATACATTATTTTTCTTTATCTATTCCTGGCGTTTGTTATTTATTGATATCGGATTTCATCCGGGAATCGACAACACATACAAAACTCGATAAAACAAATATATTATTTAATTTCAAATGCTTTTATTTACTTTTCGTTGTTTTTATAAATATGGACAATATTTTCTGAAAGCAAAAAAGATTTTCGATGAAAAATAATTTTTTAATACAATTATTTGTAATTTTTTAAAATTGTAATAGATTATTACATTTAAGTTGTTATAATATTATAAAATTAGTTAAAAGCCGCATCCACTTTCGTAAGTGTCCTTATGAGATAGATCTTTTTTAGCACGTTGTAAATTGTATCGTTTTGACTAATCAGAAGACCCGCAGTAATTAAGAAATGTAATTTTGTGTTTTTAATCGGGCTAAAATTATAAAGTACGGAAAACCAAGCAAAATACAATAAAGTTGCGTTATTTGAGTTTAAGGCCTTTACTTTTGCGTAACACGCGTGATGAATTTTATTTGAATTTTCAATTTCAACTGAGAAAGGTACCTACAAATATCAGTATCATCTTATGAAATTTATATGATCTTATTTTTATATTAATCTCAGTTATGGCATTTTTCCATAAATGAAATATAAAAATTAATAATAAAATGAATGGAAATACAAATAACACAGTAAAATGTAATAAATGTACATAAAATAATAGTATTTTATGTACACTTCTGATAAAATTTCATAACAAAGGTACCTATAAATTAATTAGATACCTTTCTCATGAAATTTAATCTAACTCATAACAGTTTTATTTTAATTTCTTTATAATATATTTTACATAAAGCATCGTAAACGTAAAAGTGAAAGCTAAGTACAAAAATCAACAAAAAAAGTTAGAACGCTGAAAGTTTTTCTTAAAAATAACGAGGTAAATAATTTGTTCACTTAAATGTAAATAATTTCACTTTTCTCCTTCCGTAGAACAAATTATCCTCACGGAATCCATCAATGTGTCATTCATCACCTGTCAGGTGACACAAACGTTTATGACCTGCTTTGTTTTATTTTCAAATTACACCTTTTAGGCGCAGAAGCTAAGTTATGCTTGGTTCAAAATATTTTAAATAAACATTATAATTTCTGATTTTCTTAAAATAAGTTTTGAAAAAATGATATTTAAAATAATTTCAAACTGAGATTTTCATTTTTTTTATAAAATGGAAAAACAAGGTTGCCCTCTGTCAATTTTGCTGACTCAAAAAAACAAAATTTTTACCGAAAATTTCGGACGTGTTAGGAACAATTAAAAAATGTAAAAGATACCCCCAAAATACTTTGATCTCTCCTCTTAATAATAACATAAACATTTAGACGATAAAATTTTATTTTCGTCAAGTTTGGCATCTTTTTCATCATGCTATGATCTATTTTAGCGATCTCGTGGAGGTACCAAATTAAAATATATAAAAAAATTCCACATTATAACGAAAAACGTTTGCGGTTTATCTTTTCTCTTTAATATATATATATATATATATATATATATATATATATATATATATATATATATATATATATGGGGTATGTGTGTGTGTGTGTGTGTGAGAGAGAGAGAGAAGTGCTATTCATGTACTGAATAATGTAAGTTTTAAAAGTATCTTCAATGATGATCACTGTTAATTGAAATCAATCTCTACAGACGTAGATTCAGTATCAGTAGTCACGAAATCGGAGCTCGTGTCTCCCCCTGGTCAATAACGCTCTTGCACTGTTCCTATGACCCGTTAACATAGATATTACAAATAGTCTCATTGCAAAGTCTTTTTTTATTGATATTTTCAAAGTGTATATACATGAAGAGTTCTCTGCAAATAACGAGTCGAATGCTAAAAAGGAAAATACTGTCATGTGCAAGGTTATAAGCTTCGAATGGCGTTCATGATTTGAAGGGAAAACAATGGCAAAACAATAGAATACAACAGAAAAATCGACATTCCTCCACACAGATTTGACAAATTAGATTTATCAGCGTTGATATGAAGGTGTATGAAAAACGCCATTTTTTTTCTTACAGCTCTTACTCAAAATTTTATTTCATGTAGACTATCTGTGATTGAATTATTTTATTAATAACATAATTGCATTTTAGTTGCATCAAAAATGTTGTATTCTTTTTTTGCAGAATATTACCTCAAATATTATTACATGTATAAAACCAAAAGCTTTCTATGGCTCGATAATACGTCCCAACATCACCGAGCGGAATTTCCACCTATCACGATGAGCGGGTGATCTCACAGGGAGGACCCGTACTTTGAGCAACTTCTAGGACTTTAAACTCAACCCAGACCTCAGGTGGAACTTTTCCATATGATCCGTCGCTAAAGATACTTGGAAAATGGTCATTTCTCTGTACCGTTCCAGTAAGAACCTAACTCCTCTTGTTATCCCCTGCGTTTACGCAAGGCAGGTGAGGGCAAAAATGGAGTCTTTCCCGTTTCAACAGATTTCAAATGCGAGTCCGCGTACTCGTAGGTGATTAATTAATTTCCACCTTACAATCACTTCCCCACAGATGAAAAGTCGCAAGCCGCACGACGCTATATTGCTATTTACATGCAAAATGTTCAGACAGTATTTACTGTCCACCCCCACGAGGGGTAGATGTGGCACAAGGCCGGGTGCAAAATGTTCAGACGAACTACATTCCTTAGTTCCACCAATTTTTAGCCTTCACAAACAGCCTCCATTTCATTCATATTCCATTGGTGAGACTGCTGCTTTGTGGTACCGACTGCCAAGAGGATACTTCTCGGATCGATACAATCCTGACTTATTCAAGTCTTAGATTATTCAATAACTTTCTCCATATATCTCCAGAAAGTGTGCCTCTTACTCTGTAAACCACTACATTGAGTGGCTCTTAGGTCCTGTGCAGGATGAACCTCATTCTAAATAAAACAATCTTATTAAGATTGTGTCAAAATCATTAAAGCTCATTTCATGTGACAAAAGGCTATAACATAATCTTATTAACTTGAAAATACTTGAATTATATACACATAGAATTAGAAAAATTGAACTTAAAATTACATAAAATACAATTTTATATTTAAAAAACTAAAATATATAGATAAAGAGGTGTAAGTGATAAAAGGAAAGAGAGTTCTTAGAACAGGGGACAAATATAAGATATAATTGCAATGTTGTAAAAATAGCAATATAGACATTAGAATGTATATTCGACATTTGATGAGTTAGAGAGATATAGTAGCTAATAAAGTAAAATCTGTATCATGGAAATATAAATTTGTTTTTATGTCGACATTTTAAAACTAATTCATTCCTTTGATTCAATAGTTGGCTTTGATTATTCTATTTTATACAGTTATTTTCTTCTAAACATAACTTACACCTATCTCTAAGACTATTAGAAGTATGTGCGGAACTGATAATCTTCCAATCTATCAGTGGATTCAGACCTTTCTCCTTCAATTCCCAAAATATCTTTCAAACAGCTGTCTGATGTTTTAAATAAGTGTTAATTTACAAACCCTAAATTAATACACGTTAATTTACCAACCCTAAATTAATATAATTTAATTTACTAAACCTAAATTATATACACATTAATCTACCAACCCTAAATTAATACGCGTTAATTTAACAACCCTAAATTAATATACTTTAATTGTCCAACCATAAATTAATACACGATAATTTACCAACTCTAAACTAACACATGTTAATTTACCAACCCTGCACTAATACAATTTAATTTACCGACTCTAAATTAATACACTTTAATTTACCAACTGTAAACTAATATAATTTAATTTACCAACTCTAAATTGGTACACTTTAATTTACCATCTCTAAATTATAACACTTTAGTGTACCAATCCGAAATTAGTACACTTTAATTTACCAACCCTAAATTAATACACGATAATTTACCAACTCTAAACTAATACACGTTAATTTACCAACAATGCACTAAGACAATTTAATTTACCGACTCTAAATTAATACACTTTAATTTACCAACTGTAAACTAATATAATTTAATTTACCAACTCTAAATTGGTACACTTTAATTTACCATCTCTAAATTATAACACTTTAGTGTACCAATCCGAAATTAGTACACTTTAATTTACCAACCCTAAATTAATACACGATAATTTACCAACTCTAAACTAATACACGTTAATTTACCAACCCTGCACTAATACAATTTAATTTACCGACTCTAAATTAATACACTTTAATTTACCAACTGTAAACTAATATAATTTAATTTACCAACTCTAAATTGGTACACTTTAATTTACCATCTCTAAATTATAACACTTTAGTGTACCAATCCGAAATTAGTACACTTTAATTTACCAACCCTAAATTAATACACGATAATTTACCAACTCTAAACTAATACACGTTAATTTACCAACCCTGCACTAATACAATTTAATTTACCGACTCTAAATTAATACACTTTAATTTACCAACTGTAAACTAATATAATTTAATTTACCAACTCTAAATTGGTACACTTTAATTTACCATCTCTAAATTATAACACTTTAGTGTACCAATCCGAAATTAGTACACTTTAATTTACCAACCCTAAATTAATACACGATAATTTACCAACTCTAAACTAATACACGTTAATTTACCAACCCTGCACTAATACAATTTAATTTACCGACTCTAAATTAATACACTTTAATTTACCAACTGTAAACTAATATAATTTAATTTACCAACTCTAAATTGGTACACTTTAATTTACCATCTCTAAATTATAACACTTTAGTGTACCAATCCGAAATTAGTACACTTTAATTTACCAACCCTAAATTAATACACGATAATTTACCAACTCTAAACTAATACACGTTAATTTACCAACCCTGCACTAATACAATTTAATTTACCGACTCTAAATTAATACACTTTAATTTACCAACTGTAAACTAATATAATTTAATTTACCAACTCTAAATTGGTACACTTTAATTTACCATCTCTAAATTATAACACTTTAGTGTACCAATCCGAAATTAGTACACTTTAATTTACCAACCCTAAATTAATACACGATAATTTACCAACTCTAAACTAATACACGTTAATTTACCAACCCTGCACTAATACAATTTAATTTACCGACTCTAAATTAATACACTTTAATTTACCAACTGTAAACTAATATAATTTAATTTACCAACTCTAAATTGGTACACTTTAATTTACCAACTCAAAATTAATACACTTTAGTGTACCAATCCGAAATTAGTACACTTTAATTTACCAATCCTAAAGTAGTACACTTTAATTTAACAACCCTCAATTAGTACGCTTTAAATCACAAACCTTAAATGAATACACTTTAATTTAGTAACTCTATAGTAATACACCTTAATTTACCAACTCTAAATTAGTACACTTTAATTTACCAACTCTAAATTGGTACATGTTAATGAATACACGTTAATTGACCAACCTAAATTAAAAGCATTTTTATAAAGTTTCTTCAGTGTGTTACACCGTGAAATAACGTAAAAAAACTGAGCGCGATTTAGATATTGCAGAAATCAGTGTTCAACGGTCGTCTCATCACTCTCCTAATATTGACAAAGCATAAGAATATTTGTTAACTTTGACAAGGTGAAAAAAGAGAAGTGAGATAAAAAAAAATTGCTGTCTGTAGGGTTGTTTACTAAATTTAATGTGGCACAATAACAAAGATAATTCAGTAAGAAACATTTCCCAGTAAGCATTAGTCTATCACTTCTCATTCACTCTAAAGGTAACAGTGTCCCTTTCTCTTTCTCTTTATATCCATGTGTGTGCAAGAGTGTATGCCTTTGTGCATTTGCGTGTCATGCAGGCGGCAAAAAGAAAACAAAACAAAGGCAAGCTGAAAGAATGATACAAGAAAAACAGGGAAAGAAGGAAAGAAAGAAAGAAGGAAAGAAAGAGAAAGGTAAGAGGGAAATAAAGGAAAGACAGAGAAACACGGAAAGAGAGAAAGGAAGACAGAGAAATAAAGAAAGATAGAAGGAAAGACAGAGAAAGAATGAAAGACTGAATGGAATAAAGAGAGAAAGGAAGACAGAGAAAGAAAGGAAGATAGAAAGAAAGACAGAGAAAGAAGGAAAGATTGAAAGAAAGAAAGACAGCGAAAGAAATAAAGAGAGAAAGAAAGACAGAGAAATAAAGAAATTAAGACGGACAGTGAACGAAGAGAAGAGAGAAAGAAAGAAATATATAGAAAGACAGAAAGAAAAAAGACATAGGAAGAATGGAAAGAGAGAAAGAAAAACCAGGAATGAACAAAAGAGAGAAAGAAAGAAAGACAGAGAGAGAAGGGAACAGAGAAAGAAATATATAGACAGACGCAAAGAGAGAAAGAAAGACAGAGATAGTAGGAAAGAGAAAAAGAAAGACAGAGATAGTAGGAAAGAGAAAAAGAAAGACAGAGAAAGAATGAAAAACTCATATAAAGACTAAGGATTCAGCGAATAAAAAAAATTAAAGGAATAGGAAAGAGCAACGAAAGAAAAATGAATGAGTAAGAAAAAGAAAAAAATGAATAATAAATTTAAAAAAAAACGAAGAAGGGATGGAGAAATAATTGATAGAACAAATAAGCGAAT
>OZ038504.1:64803877-64833877 GCA_964036315.1 Acanthosepion esculentum
GGGTATGATAATAAACTACATCCGCGTCCTGGGTATGACGATAAACTACATCCGCGTCCTGGGTGTGATAATAAACTACATCCGCGTCCTGGGTATGACGATAAACTACATCCGTGTCCTGGGTATGTCTATAAACTACATCCGCGTCCTGGGTATGACGATAAACTACATCCACGTCCTGGGTATGACGATAAATTATGTCAAGCAGCAAGGCCTCTGATAATACGTTTTTGAAAAAATAATGTTGCCACCTGTACGTTTTTGAAAAAATAATATCACCAGCTATACGTTTCTCCAGCAATACGTTTTGAGGGAAATATTACCAGCAATATGTTTTTGGAAAAATAATATTACCAGTAATACGTTTTTGAAAAAAGTAATATTACCAGCTATACGTTTTTGGAAAAATTATATTACCAGCTATACATTTTTGAGGAAAAAAAATATTAACAGAAATAGATTTTTGAGAAAACAAAAATATTACCAGAAAAAAAAACATTTTCGGCATTAAATGACCCATTGAAGTTGATATGCCGTAAAACAAACCAAACCAAACCAAACCTGACAAATTTTCACGTCAGAATGCATCTTTCACATTTATAAATTAACCTTTATCTCCGTGCATTCTTTGTGCCACTATATTTGCTCTTACTAGATATCAAGAAGCCAGAAGCAAAAGAATGTGAACTCCATCGGACAATCCGCCTAATGAGCCAAGTAACAAAACACACCATCCGAATTCTGATGAATGGAGAGCGCAACATGATCAGACCAGAGATAGGATAAGAACAGTGCGGGTTCGTCAAAGAATTCGTTCCGAGATTATTTTTTTTTTAAGCTTATCACCCCAAGCAAGGCTGGAGGCCACTAGCACGCAAGGGGTTACAGAAGGTTTGGAGGAAGAGCAGATAGGTGAAAGGATGTGGAGAAGGGAAGTGGATAGATCAAGGCAACTGGAGATGTCGATTGACGTTACACTTAAATAGTTGGAGATTGTATTTGTCAGGGAAACAGTAATAGGGAAGAGAGTTCCACAGGTGAGGTGTGCGAGACATGAAGCTATTGGAGTAGAAGAGACGTCTACATCTAACAGTTTCAACGGTGTAGGGGTGGGAACGGGATGCCAGCCTCGTGGGACGTTTAAATTCATGAGGCCTAGGAACCAGCGAAAGCAGCTCCTCGGAGCAATTACCGTGAAAATATTTGTAAAAAAGACAGAGCGAGGCAACGTCGCGTCTGTGAGAGAGCGACTGCAGACGAGATGACAGATCAGGGCTAATTACATTGCATATCCGTCTCTGGATCTTATCAAGAACCCTGAGACAAACAGCAGGGCATTTTCAAAATGTTATCAGAAAGAGCATTAAAAACGCAGAAGGTCGTAGAGCATTGTTTTATAGATTATACAAAAGCGTTTATGGAACTGCTAGGCAAATTTAACATATTTGGGAAGGATATTAGAATAATCAAGAACCCATACTGGCAGCAGACTGCCTGCATACGGTTAGAAAACGAATTCAGCAGACATACAAAAACAGAAAGGGATATAAGAGAATGATGTGTCTTTCGCCAGATTCGTTATATATCTTGAACATTCAAAGTGTCTGTAATCTAATCTATCCTCACCTGTCATCTCGACTTCTCACCTTATCACCGACATGACGTGGATTCCCCTCTGAATTTTCCACGGATAATTGTTTTGGTAATCGTTCTGATGAGCTTTGTTCCTTGAGGCTCTGACTGCCTGAATTTCACCCATTAACTGCCAAATTTTTTAATGCGCATTGTTGGCCCAGACAGGTGTCTTAGGAGTTTATTTATTCCTTATGTTTAATTTCAGTAGTTACCATTGTCGTTTTTATAGAAACTAGAACACCAAATATATATATATATATATATATATATATATATATATATATATATATATATGTGTGTGTGTATATATATATATATATATATATATATATATATATATATATATATATATATATATATATACACACATATATATGTATATATATATATGTATAAAACATTAAAAAATAATATTGATTAGAAATAAAAAAAAAATACTTTTCAAAATAGTCATTATTTTTCTACTCGTGAAATGTAAAATTACGACAGAAAGTGTCTTCTATGATTAGTTACGGCTAATAATAAAAACTTTAAAATCTAAGTGTTGTAAAATATACCTCTGCAAATGCAATGTATGTAAGCAATTCAATGTAATTACAAGGAATAACATGGAGTGAGTTTAATTTTAACAGATCCCCAAATGGGGCTCATGGCAGGTAACGGGTTAAGCGTACTACGTGATTCGCTACTTGGTTTCAGTATTTTACTGTTGAACTAGTTAGATGCAGCGACTAATAATTTTATTTTGCAACGTGAGGTACTGCCTTCCGATTTCTTACTTTCCTGCCCCCCCACCAGACAAAAATCAATGCCAATCGCCATCTTCTGTCTCCCTGAAACCTGTTCTTTTATTCTCCTTCCTTCTCACTTCTTCCCCACTAAAGTCTACTCGTTCTCTCTCACTCTCTGCATCTCCATTTCGTCCTGGCTACATTATCGCTTTTCCTTGGGGTGAAATGTTTAAAAAAATTCAGGTGATATTTATTAATTCACCAAAGTTTGGCACAAGGCCATATTTTATTCGATTATTGAGACTTTCATTTTTAAGACAATATATGATCATCAGTAAATTAGTTTTCTTCCATATACCTCATGGGCGATTATTGTTTTTAGCAATATCTTTTATTTTACTATACATAGCACTCCCTGATGTCTGCAATTCATTTATACTATCTCTTTGGGTAGTCTTCTTTCAAACCATCTTGTATTCAATATATCATGTGAGTGTCAAATTGTTCAAGACTTCTTTTCTGATTAGGTGTCCTAAAAACTTCAACTATCTCTTTCTTATTCTAAGTATATGTATCGTCTTTATTTCTATTTTCCCTAAAACTTAGTCGTTGCTCACATGTTTCACCCATAATATTTTCAGCATCCTTCTGTAGATACGTATCTCTGTTGTCTCATGTCTCTTCATTTGTGAAGAGTTTTCCAGCATTTACTACCATATCACGCTTAAGGACGCATCACGCTTAAGGACACATCACGCCTGGTCAGTACCAAGACGGGTGACCACTTGGAAATGCCAGGTGCTGAAATCCTTGGGTGTGCGGGTAGGGTAATAGATATACCCAGGTAAGTTTTTGAAGAGGTTAAAACTCATGCACGTTTGGTGACCGGTTCTACTATACCCAGGTAAATTTATTTCTGGAGTGGTTAAAATTTATGCAAAAAATCCAGGGGTGGCACTATAGATGAATTCGACTTATACACGAGTATCTATAGTAAACAGTCAGAGAGTATTCGACAGAAAAGTTTTGTCTCTACGGTACCAACCAGCCGAAGGTTAATAACGAATATAATAACGCCACATACTTTAACGTTTGTTCAATAATCTGCCTTGAAATTTGGCATCAAATCGACTATACGATGAAAAAGAGACTAAACGTAATAGATAAAGAAAATATGCTACTTATTTTTATGTTAACGTTCAGATACTGTTCGACCGAGACATTTGGGATAAAAAGCAACAGTGAGATGAAGAAAAAATGGCTCCGCATAAATAAGGAACTTACTACGCTACTTACTTTAACGGTCGAAGAGTTTTCAACCGAGAAGGTTGGGATAAAAAAAAAACAAGATGAAGAAAAGTCTAGCCTAGGATTAATAATCAAAACACTGGAATGAACTCGAACAATAAAAATGCAACAGTAATCTATATATAAAATTCCGTCACTTCTGTCCGTCCCTCACACCCTCCAAAATAGCCATGCATTGACCGATCGAAACCAAATTTTGTGGAGAATTGCAAACAGTTAAGGGGGTACAAAGAACAGTTAATTTTATTAGGGTACGTAAATGCGATTTACAGGTCAGGAACACTAGAATCAAGCAGACGCGGAGAGTTTAAATATCTGGGAAGCGTTTTGACTGAAGACGGTAAGTACGACACCGAGATCCGTAGATGTATTGGCATGGCCATGGGCGTATTCCAAAAGCTGGGCCTCTGTCCAACTTTTGCAAATGCGAGACAGGAAGATTTCTTTGGTAACAAAGAAAATAATACTGATTTCCTCAAAGATGAAGATGAGACTTGAGGCGACGGAGATATGATTCTATAGAAGGATGATAAGTATATCATGAACCGAGCGTGTTAGCAACGATGAGGTCTTAGAGAGGATGTAAACAAGGAGGAGTATTATACTTAACATCAGGAAGAGGCAGCTGAAGTTTCTGGAACACATAACGAGGAACGAAGGCCTGGAGAATTTGATACTCACGGGTCGAATAGAGGGAAAGAGAGACAAGGGAAAACAGCACATGACATACCTAGCGGGTTTAAGCAAGTGGTCGACAGAACGTGGTCTGGGGGAAGTAACAGGGGGAAGGAACTTGGTGAGAGCTGCAAGAGATAGACGGAGGTGGAGAGCCATGATCACCTACGTCCTGAAAGGACATGGCGCATAAAAAGAAAAGAAGCTTAGTACAATAAATTTGCGTTATATTTTTGGAGAAATTAAAGTTTTATTATTTAGGAAACAAAATACTCCCACTATTTCAAAAACAATTTAATTATTCAAATAACAAATGCTTATTTAATAGAAAGGCAATATTGTTTTTTTCTGCATACATTTTTATATAAAAGAATCCAGTTTCCAATTAGCCTTGCGTTTGCGAAAAATTAAAAAAAAAGAACACAAGGCTAAACGCTTCAAACCTTTGGAATTTGGCTCCAAAAAGAAATATTTACGCATGGCCAGTTTTAAGTTGAATGCTCAAGAGTAAGAAAGCCTAAGAATTTATTCTCCGCTGTTAAAAAGGCAAGAAAAAATTGTTTCCCATGAAGTCTTGTGAAATTAAATTAAATTAAAGAAATTATTATACTGTGAAATAGGGATTTTGTTAAAATATTTTCCAAACAAATCAGCTTATTCAAATTTCATCGATTGGTTTGTGAAATCGAACGAAACGTAGAGTTTTTAAATTTCGACAAAAATGTTGGTGATAATTTCAACAATATTAAATACTGTGAGGATTTCAACACGCGTTAACGTGTTGCACAAAAATTCTAGTATAAAGAAAATGTGGACCTTAAATAAACTATGAAAATCCTAACGTTACTTAGTTTGACGGATAGAGAGTGCATTACCTTGAATGTTGAGATAAAAAAAATACAATAATTTAATTAAAACAGAAGCCTAAGATTAACAATGACAATACTGAAAGAACTCACTTGAACGCTCACAGAATATTCTATGTTCTATTATTGAAAATAAGTAGTTATACGACGAACAAAATACACGGAAAATGCTTACGTACTTAGTTTAATAGTTGGGAAATATTAGAAATTTATTATGCCCACTTTTCTCCCTGGAATAGAGACATATTTCTTCGGGTTTCAGTTTTCGGTATTGATTTGCTTTTTACGGCTTATCAACCTTTTGTAGATTATTATGGCGACATTTCCTTGCTGTTGACGACATCTTTGACGCTATGACGTCGGTTTATGATGGCTTCCCTATTCAATGCACTTTCCGTTCGCTCAGACACAATGATTGGCCTTCCTGAACGTTGTTCCACAATTTCTCTATTTGACTTGCCACATTGATGCCATCCTATTGTTGAAATTCACTAATTTCCATACTTCCACGAACTATCATTTCAAGATATAAGTCAACTAATGTTCATAGATTAGAGTAGCTTGATACTAATACGGTATTGTCTTAAAAAAAAGAAAAAAAAGAAGAGACGTTATTAAACAAGCCAAAATTGCTGTAATCAAGGGTGGCTAAAAGCTTATCATAGCTCACTGTATAATGGTAAGAAATTAGCTCGAGGAAGACACCACAGTCAGTAAAGTCTTAAAATTCTGTGGAAGGTATTTCAGCAGGTATATGTGGGAGGTATTTCTGTCGCACCCGGTGTAATTTTCACGAATTTTAAAAAACTTGTATTAGATCGGGCCAAGCAGGTAATGATTGTTCGATTTACCACTCAACGTTTTTGTTTTCTAAATATGTCCTGCAGAAACGCGGTGTATATGCCCTCCGTTCACATAGGCTATAAGATTTTACGAAACAATAGAGTATAATATTCAAAGAGAAAAAAAACTACAATTGTATGCTGAGATTTGTATTGAAGTGGAACAAAATTCTTATCACTGATTCCGTAAAAGAAAAAAAGAAGCATTTGACGTCCAGATTATAAAAGAAAAAAAGATTAGAAAAAGATTATATATATATATATAAAAGAAAAAGAAAAGACGTGATTGAAGCTAGAAGATTGGTGAATTTCTATTTAGCGAAGTTGGTGTTTGAAGCTAAGAAAGAATGATCGGTTTTGCTCTCCTGGCTACTGATCGCCTGTCAGCAAGAGGTCTAGACATTTGAAGAAATGTGGCAGGTTAATAAGTGTTTGAATGAATCCAATTTATTGTGGCGTCAAAGAAATGATTTATTTGTTTGTTTATGGGAGTTGGCTTTTTTTTCTTCTCTTGCATGGGTTTTGTTGAGAGAAAGAAAAAAGAACGGAAAATAAAGAAAAGAAAACGTGAACGGAAAAAGGAAGATGAGAGAATGCAGAGAAGAAGGACATTAGCAGGATTATAGAGAGAAAGACAGACAGAAAGAAAGAAAAAACAAAGAAAGAAAGAAAATAAGAAAGAAAGAACAGTTTTCCGGTAAAAAAGCAAGATGTAAGAATGCAAGCAGTGAAGAGGACTTTAAAAGGATTATAGAAAGAAAACAAAGAAAAGAAAAAGAAAAGAATGAAAAGAATGAGAAAACACATAATGGTTGTTAGAGGAAAAGAAATTGAGACAATGCAAGAGACCAATAAGCTAACGATTACTAAGATAAATAAATAAATAAATTAAGAAAGAAAGAAAGAAAGAAAGAAAGAAAGAAAGAAAGAAAGGTAGGAAACATGTCACGAAAAGAAAAAAGGGAGTGGGGAAAAGGAAGAATAAAAAAGAAACATGTCATAACATAATGAAGCGAATAAGAATAAGGCCAATAAAATAGTTATAAGAAAGACAGAAAGATAGAAAGAAAGAAAGATAGAAAGAAAGAAAGAAAGAAAGAAAGATACACAGAACAAATATAATGGAAAAAGAAAATATACACTAATGAATAAGGAGAAGAAAAAGAATAAAGACATGAAATATGTTAAGGGAAAGAGAGAATGAAGGAAATTCAGAAAGAAAGAAAAAAGGTCAGATAGACAGAAAGAAAAAAGAAAGCATAAGTAAATAAAGAGAGATGCTTAGCAAAAAGAGAGAGATTGAGATCTGCCCTGGCCACATTTCTCCATATAAGCCAATATTAATGGATGCAAACTTTGACAGGTCGAACGGAAAGAAGCCAAACGAAAAGAAAAAAAAAAGAAAAGAAAAAAAAAAGAAACGCGACAAATAATTTTAATATTATTTATTGAATTCGTCAACTGGAATTCGGGAAGATTAATAGCGTCTTCTGTCAGTCAGTAATGTCTGAAAAGCCACACATAAAAAAATCGTTGCTTAAATAATAAAAATAGATGAGTAAACGAAAAATGTCAAAGCACTTGAATAAATGCTGAGGTCTCGTTAATTTACTTATCACGGAGACAATTGAAGAAAAACAAGCGAAAATAAAATCAAAAAAAAGTATTACAAATAAAATGTAATAATAGAAAATAATAAAGCTAAATCAATTGCATTTCTTCAACACAATTTAAAATGACATTTCCGAAAAAAAATAGCGGAGAGGAAAAAATGAATAACAATATATAAAACCGGCTCAAAACTTAAGAAGGTTTATGATAAAATGTTTCAACGAGAAAGGCTTTTATAGAGAAGAGCGTCCTTGAGACATAAGTTCAGCACTGAGAATACAAAAGCCATTATAAGATTCGAAACAAATATTTTCACTAATGTTAACCCTCAGTATCTGCCTAAATTTCTGAGATGTACATTATTTACATAATCCGAACTATTGTCTTCATCTTTGTCGCCATATTTATTAAAACGTTTCGGCTGTGATACATCCGGCCTTCTTCAGGTGGTTGGAATGTCGAACTGAACCCTGGGGTAGACTGTTCTAGTTCCACGTGCCATGTTTAATGGATGTCAGTTATCAGTTATCTCCTGTTAATTTCCCTCTGAAAGTTCTCCACTGCCTTAAACGGGTATTGAACTCACACTCTTTGGGTCCTGTCACTGGATCTAACCAACGCCTTTATCCACCGTGCCATGTATCCTTGAGACAGTGGAGAACTTTCAGAGGGAAATTAACAGGAGATAACTGATAACTGACATCCATTAAACATGGCACGTGGAACTAGAACAGTCTAACGCAGTGAGCGAAATAAAGGGTTAAGTTCGACATTCCAACCACCTGAAGAAGGCCGGAGCGTACAACGGCCGAAACGCTGTGATAAACATGGCGACAAAGATGAGGACAATAGTCCGAATAATGTAAATAATGTACTATTGTTTCTGTTTTCTAATTCCTCCACATCTGTCACTAGATTTAACCAACGCCTTTATCCACTGTGCCATGTGTCCACACCTTCATGTTCGTTGTAGATCTTAAGTCTTCTTTTTGTTATTTCTCCCAAACCTTGTTGTACCATCCATTTACCCAAGCTCACTATGTTATGCGTTGTTTTACTCTGTCCCTCTTGCACCCCCCCATCTGTCTTGTGTGTATCAGGTTTTCCAAGCACTTCTTCCTCATTACGTGCCCGAGAAATTTCAACTGTTTCTTCCTGATGTTAAGTATAAGTTTCCTTTTTGTTTCTATTTTCTCCAAAACCTCGCTATTGCTCACATGGTGTCCTCAACATCTTTCCGTACAAGCCCCAAAAGCCATTAAGGTTTGACGGTTTCTAAAGGACGGTGGTTTATGGGCAGTGACAATAAAAGCTGACCGGCGCAATTAGTGAGGACATCGGAGAAAGATATCGGTTAACTCGAGACGTGACCAGTTTAAGATTGTAGAGGTCAGGAAAGCATCCTCTTCGAAATTGTTTCTACAAAGTAGCGTGTGATGGCAAGAAGCTATATAAGTGGAACATCCTATGGTAACTGCCCCGATGAGCTGCTTTCGCTGGTTCCCAGACTTTATGAATTTAAGTGTTCTTGCTCTCACCCTTTCACTGTCGAAACTGTTAAATATAGCCGTCTCTTCTACTCCAATAGCTTCATGTCTCGCACTTCTCGCCTGTGGAAATCCCTCCCCTTTTCCTGTTTCCCCGACAGCTATAATTTCCAACTATTCAAATGTAATATCAATCAGCGCTCCAAATGCCTTGATCTATTACCTATCCTTCTCTTCATCCTTTCCTCTATCACTTCTGTAACCCCTTGCATGCTAGTGGCTTCCCGCCTTGTTTGGGGTGAAACGCTTAAGAAAAAAAATTCCCTATCTATCCCGTATCCTTCTCTTCATCCTTTCCTCTATCACTCCTATTTGCTCTAGCTCCAACTCTCTGTAAGCCCTTGCGTGCTAGTGGCTTCCCGCCTTGCTTGGGGTGAAAAGCTTAACAAAAATTAGTAACGGAATACAAAGAGTATATGAGGGTGGATCATTTTAATGTATGCAATGAGGTGGGGTCTTAGCTGTGAGGGTTAGAGTTGGAAGAACTAAATAATTGTACTTCGTCTGGATATTTGATATGGAAATAACGATAAGCTTGAGACTTTTTGTCTATGGGTAATTGGTTGTAGGGTGGAAAAAAATCATCGCCCCAAATCGAGGGTCTGCAAGTCAATTATTTGTGGAGAAGATATATATATATACCAAGCTATCTAGGCTGTAAACATAAAAATTCACAAACTGTTAGATAGATAACCGGGTATTGAACTCATTCTTTGGATCCGGTTAAGGCAGTGGAGAACTTGGAGAGGGGGAATTAACAGAAGATAACTACTAACTGACATCCATTAAACATGGCACGTGGAACTAGCCCATTGAGCGAAATAAAGGGTTCAGTTCAACATTCCAACCACCTGAAGAAGGCCGGAGCGTATAACGGCCGAAACGTTGTAATAAATATGGCGACAAAGATGAGGACAATAGTCCGAATAATGTAAATAGTGTACATAATACCTCATCTCAGAGATATAGACCTATTCTATTTGTATTGTTATATGGGGTCTGGCAAGACACGATACTTAACTTGACAGAGACTGTCGGGATAGTAGTATTCAATACTCAGCTAAACAAAGAACCCTTATGTAAATTAGTTTGTCTTGTGTTATCTTGTAGATGTTTAAATTTCTCTGTCATTCATTGCCTTAACCGGGTATTGAACTCACACTCTTTGGGTCTGTCACTGGATCTAACCAACGCCTTTATCCATTAAGGTAGTGGAGAACTTTCAGAGGGAAAATTAGCAGGAGATAACTGATAACTGACATCCATCAAACATGGCACGTGGAACTAGAACAGTCTACCCCAGTGATCGAAATAAAGGGTTCAGTTCGAAATTCCAACCACCTGAAGAAGGCCGGAGCGTACAACGGCCGAAACGTTGTGACAAATATGGCGACAAAGATGAGGACAATAGTCCGACTAATGTAAATACTGTACATAATACCTCATCTCAGAAATATAGACAGACTATTATTTTCTTATTACTTTTATTTTATTTATTGTTATTTATTATTTTATTATTATTTATTTTATTCTTTATTTTAGTCTTATTTTTAATCGTCCCCAGAATTTTTTTTTTTTACTTTTACCATTCATTTTTGATCTTTACCTGCGTTGTCCATTACTCGCTATTTTCCCCCCTTGGTCTCTGTTTTCCATTTTTCCGTTACCTATTTTTCTCCTTGTCTCCATTTTTGACTTCTCACTGGATTTGACATCATTCTAGCTGCCTCTTTCCCTCAACTATATGGGCGTCTTCTTACTCTTCTCATTCATTTAATTGCTTTCTTTCTGGTTCATGCCTTCGTATGTATCTTCTTTTTTTCTACCTGTATTCTGATTCCTTTTCTTCTTGTTTGTTTTAGATTTTTGGAGCGGCATGTATACTTTTTAAACTGAAACAAGAACTAACATCAGCCCTTGGATTATACTGACTTGACCCTAGACTGTATTTTAATTCTTTTTTCACTTTCTATGCTTTGATTGATTGATTTCTTGTTTTGAAGACTTATCAACCATTTTCTGGTGACTTAAAGGAAATATTTTTAGAGTCCAAGATAATAATGGTTTGGCGATATAAGACTTACTAATTAACCCATAGCTGTAGAGAGAAGTGGTTTCATTTCCCCCAACAGTATTTTCGCGTAAGTGCACGAATATAACGAATCCGACTTGAATTGAAACTCAGCTCCCCGAATAAAAATTCCGAGCCATTATCCATTATCTGCCTATCCTAGCTTACAGGAGTTAACATTCCCAAGCAGTCTTCCCTTTCGGTACTGATCAGGCTCAACTTTGCTTAACTTTGGTGATTTTACGGGAACCCTTGTTTCAGTTGATGTTACTGTCAGCCATTCGCATGCATTTTGGCATATATAATTGAGTATTGTATTAAATTTTATGAACAGTTTTTTTTACGCTAAAATTAGGGAGTCGTACTATACACAGGTATTAGATTTCCGGGTAATTTCTTTTTAAGAAGGGTTAAAATTCATGAAAATATATCCATGGGTCGCACTATAAATTACGTCGACTTATACACGAGTATATACGGTATTCACCCCGGGGGATAATTTCCTCTTTTTTCAGCAAACCTGGATTTTACTGCCTTTTTCGTTGTAATTTTCATTTGTTCTTCCTCACCATCAGTCGTATGTCGTGCTTTTTTCCCCCTGCAAAGGCTCTGGTTTGTTATTAGTTTGAATCATAAATAATTTTCTTTTGTCTTTATCAAATTTATTCTTAAAAAAAAAGAATTACAATTAGTTCTTATTCAGTTATAAATTCACCATTATTTACAATGAATTGTTTTAGCTCTTATGAAGGAGCTGTTCGAGAGTTTCTGAATAAAATTCAGTAAGTTTTGATGTGAAAAAAAAAATCGACCAACTCTAGAATCTGGTTTTCATTAGAGAAAGATTTCCTGATCAAAGCGTTTTTCAATGATCGAAAAAGGTGATAATATGTTGAAGCAAGGCCAGGTGAATATTAACAGGTCGGGTAGAAAAGATCAACCGGGTTTCAAAATGTCTTTTCCTGTTTTATTCTGGCTCTTCTCTTTACCTTCAATTTTGTTTTCTCTTTTTTTCCTGCATCTTTTTTTTTTCTTTTACTAGTCTTTTCTTTTGATTCTCCCAAAAGCAACTACAATTTCAATGTAATATATTAGCTTACAAAAATATATTTCCAATCTCTTTCGTTTTGTTATTTGGCTGTAAAACTGTCTGTTTTCGTTGCCTTTCGACCATTTAAGTTTTTCTTCTCTTTTTTCTCTTTCATTTAACAAAGTGTCATATACTATTAAAACTTTCTTATTTCGTTGTTGACATTTAAAAACAAACTTCGTTCATAATATATTTCAGGTAAAATAAATTGAGAGACATATTAATAATGATTTCCTTTTTACGAAGTTTTTTTTTTTTTTAGAAAATGGCGACTTAACATCAACATGAAATTCCTTTTTACGAATTCATTTTCTTTTTTAGAAAATGGCGACTTAACATTAATATGGAATTCTTGTGGTGCTGATTGCGTTGGAATCTTGGTGGCGAACATTCTGTTTTTTGTTCTAGCCGTGTTTTGAAACTTGGTTTTAAAGAGCTTGTTTTGCATAGCGAATTATAGATAATGGCTTCAGTCGGAGACTGATTTATGCTTTCTTTCCTTTCTTTTCTTCGACAGCAAGACTTGCAAAATATCAAAACACATATACTGCCATTCCTTTTTTAACGACTTATCCATTTAACTCGGGAACAGCTATAAAATATCATGAAATAAAATTAAAAAAAACAGATGGCATTGTACGTTGTATGAGAATCTTTATCGTGATTGTTTTTGTTCCTTCAAAATGAATCATTTAAATTCATTTTGATGGCAGAAAAACAATCAGTATAAATGAATAAATAAATCGAAAAATAAATAAAAATGTACTCCTACCATATCTGCCTTACGCAAACCAAACTAATGTACGGAATATAGAGCCGATTTACGAATTTGTTTATTATGTTTACTATCCCGTACACTACAGTCTACAAACTGAGGTAATGTGCAGGATATACAGCTAATCTTTGAGTGTATTTATGACGTCTACATTCTATTACACTACTATACTGTATATTATGAAATGGACTAATTCCCATAATTATTTTGAATGTATTTCATTGTTATCAGTTATTTACATATAAACAAATATTTAAGTAAATGCTCTGTTTATAATAAACAGTATTAACAACATTTACCGGCCTGAATGTCCGAGAAATATGTGCCTTCCCACAGGAATCGAACCGTACCCGACACGAAACCGTCTTATAGCCTGACATGCTATACCATTTTAGCTACAGAGGAAGCGCCTGGTTAGCAAGGAAGAATTACTACTTTTAAGCAACAAATTTCCCATGATTTCTCTCGTACGTTCATATCTGCTCGAAGCGTATCTTAACGTAAACAAATGGCGTCACACACACGCACACACACACACACACACGCACGCACGCACGCACACACACACACACACACACACACACACACACACACACATATATATTAAAAAGAAGAGAGAAACCGCAAACGTTTTTGGTTGTAATGTGGATATTTTAAAAAAGATATGCTTTATTTTTCATAATTTTGCTACACGTGTTTCCGGTCTCGCGACCGTCATCAGACAAAGGGTGGAGATTTCCACATATTATTAAAAATAATTCTTTTTTTTCTTTATGTTTTTCGATGTTAAATATTCCCGATATGAAACATCTCTTTTTTTTGGGTTAGTGATCCAAACGTCTTTCTTGAACTGGCAGTGAAAAGTTCTGCGTGAAGGGTTATAAAACAATTAAGATTGGTTCGAGAAATGATGGAGTAGTTATCGGCATGCTTATCTTTTAATGACCCCTGTGTATTCTTAGATCTATTTCCATTTTCGTGTGCTTTTGTCAGCATGCGTGTATATATGTGTATATCCCCTCGCCATACATACACACTGTCTCACTACGACGAATCAGTGAACACATCTGTACACCCACACACATACACACACACACATACACAAACTCACACACACATGCCGCCACATTATAAGGAATCATTACATACACACACACACACTCACACACACACACATACACACACACGTACATACACATACTTCCCAAGTTACATGGAATCAATATATATACACACGCACATACATACACACATAAATTTGGAATAAATAATCTTGAAATTTTTGTGTCTTTATAAGCATATTCATTCGTAAAATTAATTACTATGGAAACGGCTAGAGCAATTATTAGTTATTCCAAAAATATCGCTTGAAGATGAAACAGAGCTTGATACTTTAAATTAAATGTAATTCTAATAATTATATTGATGTTTTCAGATCCTGTTTTTGAAACATGAGAACTCTTATGTAGCGAAGGAATCATATTTTTTAAAAGTACTGATAATTTAGGCTCTACTTTTGTATCGTGATTTAAAAAAAATAAAAACAAAAATACTAAAGAACTACGGATTATTTACCTAACGAGTTCATTCCTATTTTCTACATATTTACACACACACACACACACACACACACACACACACACACATATATATATATATATATATATATATATATATATATATATATATATATATATATATATATATATAAGGGTGGTCGGAAATTCTTGTCATCCCCGTATATTATAATTTCCTATTTCAGATGGCTGCCACAAAAATAATGGCGTTCCCGATCTGTGACAGCGTATTACATATTCTTCTACACCATTTTTTGTAGGGATGAAAATACGTTCGGACCACCCTGTATATGTGTGCGTGCGTGTATATATATATATATATATATATATATATATATATATATATATATATATATAAACGATAACTTTATTTTAAAATCGTTTGATTTTTATATATTAGTGTAAATAATCTATTTTTCTAAAATATATTTTAGTATATACAATTAAAATTTTGATAAGAACATGGTATTTAATTTAATTCATTTTACAAATTTAAATTTGAGATTGTGGACATTAATTTACTCTTAGCGGATTAAGTTTGTAAAAAATGTTTTAAACTATTCAAAGACTTATTAATTCGAATATATGCTTCTTTAATTTTGGACTCATATTTATGAAGAGGATATGGAAATTAATAAGTAGGGGTAGTGTATTTACATAAATTATTTCGCTATCTTTTTTTTTTCTTATAAAACAAGCTCCTAAATATATTGAAATTAACAAAGGATGGCAATTGAAAGTTTCATTCAGTTTTATTAATTAGTTCATTATTTTATTATTTTCTTCTTTTATATAGATTTTTTTCAAATTTTAGCAAATAATATTCTGTCATTAATTTTCTACGTATACGACAAACATTCAAAACTTTTGGGAAAAAAGAATTTTCTAAAAAAACAAACAAACAATTATTTACATTATTCGGATTATTATTCTCATCTTCACTGCCATATTCACAACGTTTCGGCCTTCTTCAGGTAATTGGAATTTTTGGCTCTGTTCATCACTATCATAGTTTTGGCTATAGTTGTGATTATTTTGATATAGTTAAGATTGTATAAATTGTTTTGAATAGAAGATGATAAAAACTTACTAAGTAGCATTAAATATCTGTTTTTATTTAGTTTATTGTCAATGTTATGGAGATCATTCTTTATTTTATTTACATTATTTACATTGTTTGGCCTGTTGTTCTCATCTCCACTGCCATATTCACAACGTTTCGGACTTCTTCAGGTAATTGGAATTTTGGGATCTGTTCATCGCCATCATAGTTTTGGATATAGTTGTAATTTTTTTTTATATAGTTAAGATTTGATAAATTGTTTTGGATAGCAGACGATAAAAACTTACTAAGTAGCATTAAATGTCTGTTTTTATTTCGTTTATTGTCAATGTTATCGATGTCATTCTTTATTTTATTTACATTGTTCGGCCTGTTGTCCTCATCTTCATTGCCGTATTCACAACGTTTCCGCCATTGTACGCTCCGGCCTTCATCAGACGATTGGAATTTCGAATCGAATCTTTATTTCGCCCACCGGGATAAATTGTTCTATTTCCAGGTGTCATGCCTCTTCCGGATGACACACTTATTTCCCTCGAACTCAACTCTCCAAGCTTTTTGGTTCACCACTACCTGGCCCAATGGATAAAGACGTTGGTTAGATTCAGTGACTAGACCCAAATAGATGTGAGTTCAATACCAGGCCAAAGCAGTCGTGAACCAAAAAATTGGAGAGTTGAGTTAAAGGGAAATAACTGAGACATCGGGGAGAGTCGTGGCACGTGGAACTAGAACAGTCTACCCAGGTGGTCGAAATGAAGTGTTCAGTTGGGAATTCCAATCACTTGACGAAACGTTGTGAATATGGCAATGAAGATGATGATAACAATCTGAATAATGTAAATAATGCAAGTAATCATAATACCTCATCACAAAGATGCAGACCAAAACAATTATGTAAAATATTTGCATATTTATTTCCAGCAAAGTAAATTTGGACTTCGTTGTAATTTCACCTATGAGAAACGGAAGTATTTTGACGTTATACAGTGTGTCCATAAAGTTCGTGTGCACTTTTAAAAAATTATAACTTTATTTGTATTTGCGATAGAAATAATTTGTAAAAAGGATTAGAAAGAAGTAAATCTATATTTTTAGGGTTTTATTGAAATGTTATTTAAGTTTCCACATGTCCTCCATCATTAGCAATACAAAGGGTAATACGATTTTGCAGTTCACGGAAAACATTTGCCAACTGATTTACAGTAATGCCTGAAATCGCATTAGTTATTTTAGCTATACTTAGAACTAGGTTCATTAAACTTTATAACATTTTTTACAGATTATTTTAAAGTGCACACGAACTTTATGGACACCCTGTATATTGAAGTTTAGTCCAATTTCAAAACAGCGCTCTTTAGAGTGGCATGAATACTATGAAAACTGAAGTTTGAACTGACAGCAAATTTATCGTTAAACTTGTTTAAAATTTGAAGACGTTATTGGTGCTTTGAGGATATTTATGGACTTAATTCCCGGGGAGAAAAAAAATAACCAGCAACTTCCAAATGGATAACTCGATATAAAGGAGGACGGGTTCGATTTGAAGATGATGAACGAATCTGCAGATCATCAACATCAGCCTCTGTGAGGAGAAAAAAAATCGATACTGCTCGGGATTTAATTAAGGACAACAGAAAATTAAGAGCAGAAATAATAACTGACACCCTATACATCTCACGTGGCCCACAAAATTTTATCTGAAAAATTTAAGTTGAGCAAACTTTCTGCTCTTTTTTTGTACCGGAACAGTTACATCCAGAGCAGCAAAAGAAAAAAAATCAAAGTATTCAATGAAAAAAAAAACAAACAAACAAAAAAACAAAACAAAAAAAAACTCCAAAAAAAACAAATTTGATCAAAACTGAGGCAAATTGTAGCTGGAGATGAAACGTGACATTACCTGTACGACCCAGAAGATAAAACTCAGTCAAAATTGGAAAGGGTCCACTCAAAGTACAATAAGACGGTCAGGAAGAATGGTTATGGGTCAGTTTTCTATAATCCTGGGGACATTTTATTGGTTGGTATTTTATATGGGAAAACGATTGTAACGTCTACATTCTTGTGCAAATTAATCGAAACAAACGCTGTCTTACAGTATATGGTCAATTTTTCACCCATTGGAGTGGATTTCTCTTTTTCACTAAGATTGTCTTTTGTAGTGGTGTGAAGTAGTATGGATCTATTTTCGGGGTGTATGATGAAATTTGTTTGGCTTTGAAAGATATTGCGTCATCCGTGATTGTATCAGATTTCCATCATGCCCAGACACTATTGTCTCGACTGTCGATTAGTTGCCCTACGGCCATTGTCTGCGATGGACGTTACCCCAAGGAAGCGTACGAAAATTGTAACGCTGCACGAACGCATTGGCAAGCCTTATCAGTAAGCAAATCAAGGACTGTCCCGGAAACTCTCCTGATTTAAATCCAATCGAGAATCTGTGGCCAATCTACAAGGAACGATTTCGTGGAACTGGCATATGAATTACTAACATGTGCACGGCTCATATTTCATTGGCACAATACGAAAAAAAAATGATAACGGAATTATTCGATTTGTCTAATTAATTTGCACAAGGATGCATATTCATTTATTTTTTAACCATAAGTTTTTTATTTATTTAATGCTGTTTTTCTTATTGCATAACGTTTTTTTAAAGATATCCATTTTGAGATCAAAAATGATATGAAAAAGTGTGTTTTGATAGGTTTCATTTCTTAGGACCATCAACCTTTTTTCCAGTTTGGTTTGGTTTGGTTTGGTTTGTTTTACGGCATATCGACCTCAACGGGTTATTTAATGCCGTCAAGATTTTTATTGCTGGTAATATTTTCTATCTATCTATCTATCTATCTATCTATCTATCTATCTATCTAGGTCCATTCTTTCATGTATCTATCTATCTATCTATCTATCTAAGTATATATTGGTTTGTTTTGTTTTACGGCATATCAACCTCAATGGGTTATTTAATGCCGACAAGATTTTTATTCTTGGTAATTTTTTTTTTAAATGCATTGCTAGTAATATCTTTTTTCCTCAAAATTGTATTGCTGATAATAATTTTTTTTCTTCAAAAATTCATTGCTGGCAATAACTTTTTACAAAACTGTATTGCTGATATTAAAACCTATTTTTACACTTTCATAATGTTTTGTCCACAGTTTGGGGGTTAACTAGCTGGTTAACCCCCAAATTGGGGTCAAAACACTATGAAAATGTAAAAATAGGTCCCTAATAGGTGCTACAAGTTTGGATCAGGGTGTACCTGGGAACACCAGCAATTAAGATGTTGTTCCCCGCTCCTCAAAACCTCCTGATCAGTGGCCTTGCTGTCGGGTGTTGTTTATCGTCTTACCCAAGACGTGGATGTAGTTTATAGTCATATTCAGAACGCCAGATGTAATTTATCGTCTTACTGGGGACGTGGACGATTTTGGGACGTAACTATTTGCCCATAGCTGGGACTCTAACAGGTGCTACCCGCCCGGGTCAGGGTGGACCTGGGAACACCAGCAATTAAGAGGTGGGTCCACGTTCCTTCAAAACTTCTGATGAGAGGCCTTGAAGTTGGATGTAGTTTATCGTCTTACTTAGGACACCGATGTAGTTTATCGTCATACCCAATACGCCGGATGTAATTTATCGTTTTACCCAGGACGTGGACTGGTTTGGGACTTAATTAATTGCCCACAGTTGGGACCGTAACAGGTGCTACCACTGCGGGTCAGGGTATACCTGAGAACACCAGCAATTAAGAGGTGGTTCCAGGCTCCTTAAAACCTCCTGATGAGAGGCCTTTCTGTTGGATGTAGTTTATCGTCTTACTTAGGACCCGGATGTAGTTTATTGTCATACCCTTTTTCTGGGATGGTATAAATGACAAGTATCGTTGATTGAGGAAATCTTTTTATGTTAATGGACCTAATCAAGAAAAATAAAACTTAAAATCTTTGCTTTTAATTATATTACATCTACTGAACATTTTCAATACTGCTCGTGTATGCTAAGCTAGATTTTTTTAGGTGTTGTTTTGGAACAAGGACATCATTACCACTAACCATACTGCGCCCCAGCAATACCTCATGTTATCATCGTTTGCTAAGAATAGTAGTAAACGCAGATTTCAAAAGTAGATATCTCCGTTTTATTTTCATGTGAGAAAATAATTTTACATCGTATTTTTTTTTTAAATTCTTCTTAGTGGAAAATGTGCAAGTTTAAATGAAATTTATTTTTCCCTTGAAAAAGGCATAGTTACACGTCTTCTCCCTCCATCTACAGGGTAAATAGTGGAGTGGGTTAAACTGCGTTCTCGAGCCATTGGTGGAAGCCAATTTAAGAGAAATAAAACACTGAATTCTAATCCGCCGAAAAAGTCACTTAGAAATCACTCCACTATTTTTTCGAAGAATTTCTTTAATTTAATTGTTTCACCTCAAGCAAGCCGATAATTCCTACTAGGAAGCAGGAGATGACATCGCTTTAGTGTGAATGATTGAAGAAAAGACACTAAAATGGAAGAGGGTTGAAGAAGACAAAAAGATGACGATTGAAGTTGCGTTTACATTTATGATGATTTCTGTTATCAGGGAAGCAAAAAAAAAAATTGAAAGCAGTTCCACTGGTGAGAAGTGCGAGAAAATAAATTGTTAGAGTTGAAGTGGTGGTCGCATTTAGCTACTTCATCAGTAAAACGTTGAGACCTAGTTGCCAATCTAGGAGCTTAAATTCATGTCGATGCAACAGGTTAATGGTAATTCACAGACGAGTAATTTTTCCCATGAGAAAAGATATGAACAGATATCTTTTCCCTCCATCTACAGGTTAACTAGTTGAATAGATTGCGTTTTCGAGTCTCGGGTGGCAACAAAATCAAACAGGAGAAAAATTGAACTTAAAAACGCGGAAAAGACATCTGGAGACCACTTCACTATTTTGTCAAAGAAGTTCTGGTAATTAAGATAATAAGGAAAAGGACCTTGCGGAGAGTCATGATCACTTATTTCTTGAAGGAGCAACGCATTTAAAAACGTGTTTATATATATATATATATATATATATATATATGTGTGTGTGTGTGTGTGTGTGTGTGTGTGTGTGTGTGTGTGTGTGTGTGTTTGTGTGTGTTTGTATGTATGTGTGCTGTGTGTTTGTGTGTGTATGCGCGTGTGTGTGTAGGTGTGTGTATGGTGGGGGAAACGCTCCCAACGTATGAGGGTCCAGCAGCTCAGTTCTCAAATCTGAACATCCAGATGACCTGCATATATGACTTGATTATAATAGTAAAAGTTTTTGCAGAGCCAACCACACTTTTTGAAAGAGGCGAATAGAAAGAACCGGTGAATAGCTTGACACAATATCCTTAAACGACACTCGTCAGTGTTTTGAATTCAGAGCTCTCCGTCTCAGAATCTATAGGACGCAGTCTGTCCTGCTATTTACCCATAGCTGATGAAGTGGGTGGAGAAGTGATGGATGTATACATTCCCTGAGGGTATTTTCACATAGATCAGTGATTCCGAACCGATTTGAGGCCATGCCCCACTTTGGTATTTTAAAGATTTTAGTGCCCCCATGTAATATTTAATTCTTACATGTATGCCAATTGCACATATACGTACATGCACACAAAATATTTTTACCTATGCATTCTTAAAATTGTTGAATTTTCAACGCGTTTAAAAAACGTGTTTTTATATATATATATATATATATATATATGCAAATAAGCGACTTCCGGTAAAAGTAACCGCCAAAATAGACTACCCACAATGCACCACTGACCCTTATATATAAATAGCCGAGAAAAATAACAGCACTAGTTGCGTGGCGATTGCACTAGCATGAAACAGACTGTCGCCTCTAAGTGTTGACTTCTATGTTCACTTTTATATTTACACACGCACTATCTCTGATATTGAGCACTTTATCCCATAAATATAGCACACTTTAAGACTATATTTCTTCATATATATATATATATATATATATATATATATATATATATATATAATAAAAAAGACTTAAACACTAATATTCCATGATCATAATTTATTCCATTGGAATCGGAAAAACGATCCAATTCATCAGACCTACAGAGTCAAAAATAATTTCTGTTTTCTTTTTGAATTTGTAGGTCTGATGAATTGGAACGTTTTTACGATTCCAATGGAATAAATTATGACCATGGAATATTAGTGTTCAAATCTTTTTATTATATCCTTACTCTGTCCTGGACATTGAGTTCTACCTGGATCATATCGTCTTGGAATTATTTTTATACATATATGTATGTGTATATATAATTGCATATGTATGTGTATATTTACCACTAATAATTTACATATATATATATATATGTTTGCAAGATGGCGTATGAATTATAAAAAATCCCGTGGTCATATCTCGCACTCTTTGAATACTTTAATTTACGAAAAAGTTTAATAAAATTAATTTTCCATTTTAAGCACTTTAGACATTTAATCAAGCATCAGGTTCCCATTTAATGTTCCTTAGCAGCAGATATTCACTCGGGGAGTTTCTCTCATCATATGCCTCAATTTGTAGAAATTAATTTCCATTTGACTTGATATACCATATATATATATATATATATATATATATATATATATATATATATATATATATATGTGTGTATATATATATGTATATATATATAATGTTATAATATATATATATATATATATATATATATATATATAATGTTATAATATATATATATATATATATAATGTTATAATATATATATATATATATAATGTTATAATATATATATATATATATATATATAATGTTATAATATATATATATATATATATATATATATATATATATATATATATATATATATATATATATATAATGTTAATAAAATCTTATCTAATATTATCACATTTGTGTGCATTAAATGCACCAGGTGGCGTTTCTTAAATTTCAGTTTTTGCTTAAGATTGACAAGTTTGCTTGAAGTGAACGTTTTCCCAAATCCTGTCGCCATATTTAAATTAAGAAACACACAATCGGAAAATTATTTTAACAACTGTCGGCGACATTAATAAGAAAACATACAAATGAAACAACTCTTAAGGACAGAATTAATATTTATTAATCCGTCTTGAGTGGTCCGACTTCATCATAATCATAATTATCATTATCATTAAAGTGTGGTATTAGGGTCTCTGCTCAGTGAAGTATCTGACCATTTTTCACCACATATCTGGTTTTAAAACCAGAAAAATAGTCATTCATGCGTAGCGTAACGGAGCCCATCCCGCTACAGGTTAAACCGTACTGTCTGCATGCATCGATATGAAGTTTTCCTCATTGTACAAGTAGTTTTATCCACCCTTTGACGTTTCTTTTTTTTTTAAATCCTGCTGATTGTCGCATAACAATCCTCACAAGAAAAGACTGGTAATTAAACCAAATCTGTCACCAATGTCTTAACCGTATGGTGTGTAGTACTGGGTTACATAGTAACACTAACGCTCGCAACGTGACCTTATATTACCCTTTTAAACATATCGGCCCCAAGCATGACGGGAGTGCCACTAGCACGCAAGGGGTTACAGAGAGTGGGACCAAGAGTAAAGAGCGGTGTTTGAGAAAAGGATAGAGAGAAGGGCAGGGGTAAAGATCAAGTGTTATGACCAATTAATGGTTAAGAAATAACAAAACAAGAGGTTGCAGATAAATAGCGTACTGAACAGTAAACACAACAGAAGTGTGTTACACGTGTTGGGAATGTGTGTCGGTTGACCAGCATTCAAACTATATCACTGTTCTCTCGAGGTTTACTTTTCCTTTCAACTTTATAGTAAGTGGAAGAGTCCACAATAGCCTCATTAGAGAGAGCACACCACAACAATCAGAAAATGCCGATTGACATTACATTTGAATATTTGAAGATTATAATTATCAGGGAAGCAAGTAAGAGGAAGGGAGTTCGACTGTCGGGAAGTGCGAGATAAGAAGCTGTTGAAGTAGAAGATACGGTTGCATTTAACTGTTTCGACAGTGAAAAGGTGGGACCGATATGGCAACCTAGTAGCAAGCTTAAATACATGCAGTTTGGGAACCAGTGAAAGTAGATTATCAGCGAAGTTGCCGTGAAAATATTTGTAGAAAAGACAGAGGGAAGCCACAGCACGTCTGTGAGAAAGTGTCTGTAGACGAGATGCCAGATCAGGGCCAATCATATTGGATTTCTGTCTCTGGATTAAATATTCTGTAGTCTTGTGACGCGACCAATCAGGTCCGATCTTATCGCGCCAATCACTTCAGGCACTATCATTCTCTGTCCAATGATGATTAAAACATGAAGACGGACCACGTAGTGACGGTCGGGGTGTGTCTCTTGGTCAAAACGGCTCCTCCAGCAACTTGAAGCTTGTAGCATGATTAGACGAAAGTCTGTAATTTCAGGAAAAATGGTCAACTCGACTCATTAGGGAACAATAAAACTTTAACGTTTTAATGAGATATGCCAGCTTGTTGGTCCAGCGAATCTTTAGTTCTTTATTGGTGAAAAGAAAGAGAGAGAGAGAGAGAGAGAGAGAGAGAGAGATAGAGTGCTGATTTGTTTTTTTTTATATCCAATAAAAATCCGCGAGTAAGGAAGATCTGTTCTAAGAGAAGCTGATCTACGATCACCCACCCCCCACCCAATAAGTATTGTGCTCGCCACAGAGGACAGCAAAATAAACTTTAAATTACGTCGCATAAATGCATCAGAGAACATCGGCGATATGACCTGGTTGACGACTTCCTAGCCAACAGGTGCATATTCACGCCTCAATACATGTCAGTGGCTCCTCAAGACGTGTAGAAGTTCAACCCAGCTGCGCTTGTAATATACATATGTGACGCAACCCGACGTCAGGAAAATATAGAGCGAGTTAAAAGCCAGTTTTTCACAAGAAGAATACACTAAAGGAGAAAAAAATCGTGACCAAATACTCCCACACTGATATAAATTGACAGGAGCTGAAATCAAAAATATTTTTATCTATGAGAAATTTATTTCCGTGTTTTTATCAGTTTTCCAAACAATAAACGCGTATTGAGATAGCCAAAGATTCATTCCAAAAGCTAATCAGAATATTAAAAGACTGTAAAATTTCGTTTAGATAAGATTATTAGACTGTTGCATGATATCTATCCTCCTGTATGACAGCGAATGCTAAGATCTCCCCAAAGATGAAGAAGCGGCTTGAAGCCACGAAGGATGCTGAGGATGCCATGGAACGAAAATGTAAGCAACGACGAGCATTTTGAGAAAATGGAAAGAAAAAGGAAACATATTTAACATTAGAAAGAGGTAGTTGAAATTTCTGGGACAAGTGATGAGGAAGGAGGGCTTGGAAAATATGATACTCACGGGAGAGATTGAAGGAATGAGAGACTGGGGAAAGCGGCGCGTAACATACTTGATGAGCTTGAGTAAATGGATGATAGAACAGGATTTGGGAGAAATAACAAAATGATAAACCTATTAAGAGAGAGAGGAAGATGTGGAGGGCCATGTTCTACGTCCTGAAGGGACTCGGAACATAAAAAGAGGGGAAGAAGAAATATATCACAGTGACAGATGTAGTCGTTGGATATGCTATTGAATTTAGATATGGTTCTTTACAGAGCAGTTCAGTCATAGTTTTCTGTGTTTCTAAGGAAATCTTCTTATTTCTTAGTACTTGGCTTAGATTCTGCAAGGCATTTTCACTATTCCGATGCGCCTTCCGATATGTGTGCCACATTTTCTGTTAAATCTTACTACAATAACCAGGTTCGATTATCTAGGTAGAGTCGAAGAATCTATATCTTTTATTCTCAAAATGTGTGTATGTATGTCTGTGTGTGTGGTCGGATGTTGTTTATGTATTTCCACAGTTTTCATCCTGTTTTAATGATTTTTTTGTTTGATAACAATGGCTCTCCACTACTTCCTATCCATTATAAATCTCAGCTACGTTTTACTATTTACTATCTGTTATTGTATATACGGGGGTCATTCAATAAATAAGGTGAATTTTTCGGTATAAAAATGTTTATGTATTTCCACATTTTTCATCTGATTTCGATGAACTTTTTTTTGTTTGATAGATAATTCTATAATGCTGCTTTTGAGTGTAAATTATTGGTGACCATGGCTCTCCACTACTTCCAGTCCATTATAAATCTCAGCAACGTTTTAACTATTTACTATCTGTTCTTGGATATATATCTTTCATAAAAAATAAATATTTTATATCATTACAATAATATTAATTATTATTATACATTTCCCTTATCAAGCCCCCCTTCAAACGGTCTCCCTTCCCCCCATTTGGGGATGTGCCTCAATTGCACTCAAATGTTGTTGTTAATATTGATTTTCGGATGGGCATACTTTAAACTTAAACTGATCCAACTGAACGGCAAAAATTCCCAGTAAAGAAAATCTCGGGAAAAGACGGGTTATTCTGCTAGTCATGAATAGTGATCTTTCCAAGCGTAGCTTAGATGTGGCACAAGGCCGAAATTAAGGGGTACCCGGTGAGGATCGAACTCACTACTCAGTCGTAATTGTTCTAGTGAGACAAGCATGCTAACCATTACGCCACGCCGAGGTGTTGATTTTCTCAACGGAACTTAGATGTGGTACAAGGCCGAATGTATGGGGCATCCAGTGAGGATCGAACCATTACACCAGCTCGAGGTGCCCCTGCTAGCCATGTAATATTTGCCATGTTATGCTAACGGAAGCTTTTCGTATATGTTCTGGCAAGCATGTCAAATAGAGTCGACACAATTATCGTATTTTTGGCATATAAAGATTCAGAAAAAATGATGGAAGGGAACGCGTCCACGGTCTGAATGGTTTTGTCGAAATTTAGCATTTACGGACATTTTTCTATTTGCCGGAATTACAGTTACAAGACCGATTTATCTTGACGTGATGCAAGAATTCCTTGAGGCTCAGTTGCTTTCGGATTTCATAATTAGCGCTGCCGTGTTTCAACAAAACGGCGCCACTTGTCATTACGCCACAAATGTCCGGTATTACCTGAATGAATGGATTCCAAAATCGGATTGGGGCGCCGAAATAACTGATCTTGGCCAGATAGATCACCCACATGTAACCGCTTTCGATTTCTTTGCTTAGGGCGACATCAAATCACAAGACTAGTGGATTACGACTCTGAATGATTTCAATGGACGGATGCGAAATACTAGAGATAATACTGCTCGTGGTTGTGTTTCGAATGCCTACGGAACGATTTCAGCTATGGAGAGTTATTGATGGGTGTCATGTCCGTCCCTACTCTTGATAATTCAATAAGTGTTACTAATGTTTCATTCTATCATGCCGTTACCGAACATTTTCAGCTAGGCTCTTGGTCATGCTTGAAAGCTCTCAATGACAAATGTTCGGACAATATCAATACCCATTGGCCCCAAATGTACGCACTATTGTATATAAACAAGAAAATTTAACACACACGCACACACACACACACACACACACTCACACACACACACACACACACATATATATATATATATATATATATATATATATATATATATATGAAAAAATGTGTGCATATAAATATAAATATATATCTATAAAGGGCTTGGACAAAATAATTGGAACAGTTGCAAATTCCACTCCTATATTTCAAAGACCTATTATATTAAGAACTTCAAGTAAAACTTTATAATTGCAGGTTATATCTATTGTAAATACGTTTATTTATCTAATTTACTGTCTTTGCCTAATTTATTTTTAGAATTTAGTAAAATTTAAGCTAAATGCTGAGTTCGAAAATGGGCAAATTATTGGAGCTCGCATGGCAGGGGTGTCGATCATTAAGGTTGCTAAACTGTTTGGTTTTTCAAGAGCTACCATATCAAGAACTATGACGCAATTCGAGAAACAGGGTAAAACCTCTAGCAAGCATAGCAATTCCGGTCGGACTTTCAAACTTACTGGCAGGAACCGACTTGCATTGAAATGCAATGTGGCGAAAAATCATCGGACTACTGCGGGCAAAGTGACTGCTGAGTTGAATAATCATCTGAATAGTCCAGTTTCTACTAAAACTGTTCGCCATGAGCCCCATAAGGCTGGATATCATGGAAGTGTCGCCGTAAGGACACCTCTTCTCTCCACTCGCAACATTCAGAAGTGGTTGAAGTGGTGCAGAGATCACAATGCCTGGTCTGCGGACGAATGGAAGCAAGTCATATTCTCAGACGCGTCCAGTTTTTCTCTTTTCCCAACTTCAGGGCAAGTTTATGTGTGGAGGCAGCCCAAAGAATCTTACAACCCTGATTGCCTTCTTCCATGTTGGTGGATCAGTGATAGTTTGGGCCGCTATATGATGGAAATGTCTCAGTCCAATAGTTGCACTGCGTGGTAGAATCAACAGCAAGGATTACCTGAACATTTTGGGTGATCATGTTCATCAAATGGCCCAGACTTTATTCCATGATGGTGACTGCATCTTCCAAGACGATAATGCTTGAGTGGTTAAGAATTGGTATGAAGGGCATGAAAGTGAGCTAGAATATTGCCTCCCCAATCTCCAGATATTATTAAACATTTGTGGTGCATTTTGGAGCAAGTTAGGAGCCGCTATCCTCCACCGTCGTGTTTTAAAGAGCTGGAGCAGATGTTAATGGAAATGTGGCTGAAAATCCCTCTGGATGAAGCCAGGAAGCTGTATGACTCAATTCCTAGGCGTATTAAAGCTGTCTGTGAGGCTAAAGGAGGACCAACTCCATATTAAATAAATTTTCTTTGAATTTAACAAGTGCTTCACTTATTTTGTCCAACCCCTGTATGTGTAATATATTATATATATTATTATTTATATATTATATGCGTGGTACTTATTAGAAAGCGCTCAATATCAGAGATAGAGCTATCATATTTGGTTGGAATGATGTGAGTTTGTGACCCTGGGTTTCACGCTTTTGCCATCGTCAAAAGCGTGAAACCCAGGGTCACAAACTCACATCAATCCAACCAAATATCTATCTATCTATCTATCTATCTATCTATCTATATATATATATATATAGTTGGATTGATGTGAGTTTGACACTGGGTTTCACGATATTTGAGATCGTCAGACAAGCTGATTAATTTTTAAAATTTGGATTTATATATAGTTGCGTATATCTGTGTTTTTATGGTAGTGGGAGGAAAAATTGTCGTTGGAACGCCACTTCTACGTACGCAGACATACATACACGCACGTTCACTCATTGACGTACGCAGACATACACAAACTCACGCTCACTCACTAGAGCTCACACAAACATAAACATATATGAACAGTGTGGGATTGGGCATATATGTGTACGTACGCATTTGGTCCCCTTATTCAATGTTGGATTTTGTAGCGAACATTTTTCGTCAGATTCTGTTTCAACGCACAGACCGTTCGTTTATCTATGAATTTCTGGCTATTATAAACCTAATGTCTTCGGCAACCTTTTTTAGCAGTGCTCATATTGCAAATTCTGCTGTTGTCAATATGTTTTTACCAGATCTCATATTGCAATTTTTGTTATTATTATTGCTTTTCCCTGACACTCCTTATTACTTGTTCCCATATTGTATTCATTTCTATGCTTTTCGGCTCAGGAGATTTTTGTGGCCTACCATATGTGCTGATACCTTAAGTTTACGAATTTTCCAATGATGTTCTTTGTCTGTGATCCCAACCTGAAATTCATACACAGATGTCCTCAAGGACACATGGCACAGTGGATAAAGGTGTTAGTTAGATCCAGTGACCGGACCCAAAGAGTGTGAGTTCAATTCCCGGTTAAGGCGGTGGAGAACGTGGAGAGGTGAATTAACAATAGATAACTGATAACTAACATGCATTAGTCATGGCACGTGGAAATAGAACAGTCTACCCCAGTGATCGAAATAAAGGGTTCAGTTCGACATTGCAACCACCTGAAAAAAGCCGGAGTGTACAACGGCCGAAACGTTGTAATAAATATGGCGACAAAGATGAGGACAATAGACCGAATAATGTAAATAGTGAACTCACAGTTACTTTTAGCAATTTCAACAGTAAAATACTGAAATATAGTTGCTACTCTAGTCTTCTGTTTAACTGTGGTATCCTCCCCCAGGACCTAGGCGATTATGGTTCTCCACAATCTCCTGTCCTTT
>OZ038504.1:64838877-64866377 GCA_964036315.1 Acanthosepion esculentum
GGATGATAGTCCGAACAATGTAAATAGTGTACATAATACCTCGTCTCAGAAATATAGACAGACACTAGACCAAAAATGGTGTATTACAGTCATATCTGAACTTGTACGTCAATACGTTCCACCCTTGATAGAGTTCAAATCTGAAAAAAGTTTTATTCTCAACTCAGCATCTTCTTTCGCACAGACGCAAAGATAAAGACCTATCGCTACTCTGTCGCTATTTCCATGTTACGTGTGCAGATGAACTTCATTCTTTGCTTTCTTCTTTTACAGCTCATTCTTACTGCAGTCTACCATGTTTATTCATCATTATTCCATCTCTATGTAAGGAGTAACTTCTAATCGAACAGATTTTACCGACAACTGCTAAAATATCTCCCGTGGGGATGCTTCCCTGAACACTACAATCTTCCTTTTTTCAATTTCAGTGTTAATCATTACCTATCCGAATTATCCTCAAAATGTTTATTTTCTTCTGCCTACGTTTATGTCACGCACCTTATTCGGAGGCACAATTTTAACAATAAAAATCTAATTTAAGTGCCTCTGGAGCTTTTTTCCTTCGTAGAAAATTGCCATAAAAATGTCTAAAAATATAGAGAATCTAGTTTCGTAAATCTGGTTGTGTTCTTTTTTTTTCTTAAAAAAGCAAAACAATCCTAAATCATAAAATCAGGCGAATGCGAAAGAAATTTAGCAAGCAGCTTAGACTGATTGGAAAGTTTTCCTAGTCGTTTTATCTTAACATCGTTGACGATTGCTTTTCGCTTGGGATTTCAATTTTATCTGAAATCGGAAAAAGAAAATTCGAATTATAATTATCTGTAAAATTTTGAAAAATTATTCGCTAATAATTTTATGCCTGTCACGTCTTACCCAGATTAACATCGATAAAATCAAAACAACACAGCCGCCTAGGTACACATGGTTGAAGCTGTTACTAGCATTTCCTTTCTATTACTGAAAATAAACATTAAAGAATATTACATGAATAGTTTAGTGCCAAAATCCATTCAAATTTCATTAATGTCTGAAGGCATATTTTATCAAGAAGAGTCTTAAATCAATATAGTAAAATAGTTTCCAATGAATTTCTATATATGCTTTTAGTATTTGCTCTGTCTTTATATACGTAATCATTAGAGTGAATCAAAGTTTTGATATATTTGTTTTATAAACCTAATCCTTGAAAAACAGATTGCATAAATGGCTATAAACGTATTTGTAATGAATTCCTATAGTAAAAATAATTTCCAGTGTATTTCTATATATGCTTTTAGTTTTTGCCCTGTCTTTATATACGCAATCATTAGAGTGAATCAAAGTTTTGATATATTTGTTTTATAAACCTAATCCTTAAAAAACAGATTGCATAAATGGCTATAAACGTATTTGTAATGAATTCCTATAGTAAAAATAATTTCCAGTGTATTTCTATATATGCTTTTAGTTTTTGCCCTGTCTTTATATACGTAATCATTAGAGTGAATCAAAGTTTTGATATATTTGTTTTATAAACCCAATCCTTGAAAAACAGATTGCATAAATGGCTATAAAAATATTTGTAACGAATTCCTATAGTAAAATAGTTTCCAATGAATGTCTATATACCTATAGCTTGTTAGCTGGAAGGTTCAATCTCTACTGCCAAACAAACAACGTCCACTTCTGATGGGGTCGGTTAACTTAATAAAGTAGGGGGCAATCTATGAATGACCCCTTCTATTGACGAAGGTGGTTCAGTTGGTTTGTAGCTTAAGACATATTTATTAACTGAATGTTGATCTGAAACTTTCATCCTTGTCTCGCTTTCCCTCGATCCGACTTGTGAGTATCAGATTCTCCAGGCTCTCCTTCCTCATTATGTGTCCCAGAAACTTTAGCTGCCTCTTTCTGATGTTAAGTATAAGCCTGTTCCTTGTTTGCAACCTCGCTGTTCACACGATCGGTCCATTATAGCCTTAGCATCCTTCTGTATAAGCACATCTCCGTCACCTCGAGTCTCTTCTTCATCTTTGAGGAAATCGCTCAACATTCGCTGCCTTAAAAAAGTACAGATATCACGTAACAGCTCAGTATTCTTTTCTATATACTTTTATTATTTTTATTTGCGACGCCTTTATGTAATCATTAAAGCGAATGAAAAACTTGATATATATGTTAAAAATGAATAATTGGGGATATTTCTAATGTTTACTATGTAATTACAATGTATGTCAGCGTACAAGGGGACGTTTTAACTTTACCTCGCCCTCACCTAAATTAGGGGACCGGTTTATACTTCAAGTATAAAATAAACTATAAATGATGTGGTTTATGGTAATTTGTTCGCAGGTGTGATTTTGTCTTGGTAAATATCGGCACAAATATTTTCTACTGTGTTGAGGGTTTTCCCTTTTTACACAAATGGACTCACCCAAGGTATACATATACTACTGCCAGTGAATACCCGGAGTACGTTGAGTCAAGTCGGACAGTAGTAGTAATAGAGCAGAGTCGGTCGGGTAGAAAAACGTAGCGGCAAGAGTCACAGTAACGAACGATTAGACTCTGTATGAAGTCATCCAGCGATAAGTCAATATCAAAGACTATCTATATATTTGTCTACTAACCCCGCATTCCTGGAACTACTAACCCGTATTACCAGTTTGTATTATTACGTTAATACATTTATTTCCTATATTCATTCTTAGCGTTTGTTATTATTTGATACCGGATTTCATCCCGGAATCAACAACATACTGAAACAACTTAATTCACATTATTATAATAAATTAGTAAAAGTGTCGTGTAATGAAATTACTGTTACCTTATATAATATGTGGTATGATTTCACGGCGACAGTAAAATGTATATCCGTCAAGAGAGAAATCAAAAATTATCGTCTCCCTATTAAACAAAGAAACTACTAACCTGGAAATTAGAATTTGAATGAAAAAAAAAAGTATATGCTTATTGAATTTATTTAATAAATTCAATACAAGACGTTTTAAAATAGGATTTCTGTGAGTCGTCTTGTACGGAGAATATAGCCCAAATCCTACATTTTAACTTGAAAATTTTGGGGTCGTTTTATACGCTCAATCACCTTCTACACTATCATATACAATAATAATTTTCGCCTTATTTTCTGACTAGTGTTCTACTCATTGGCTCGGAACAAAGGTTCGTAGCGTTTTTCAAACCATAGAATTTTGACGAGTGATTTCGTTTCACACGTGTTTTGAAATTTCTTGCATATGTTCATACTCTGTATGGTAACATCTCAATCGGTCTTTTTATCTGATTCGCGTGTGGATTGACTATTTTCAATATTTTACGGTAAAAGTGAAAAGTTACAGAAAATGATATGCATTTTCATCCTTTACGTTCATTTATTTTCAGAAAGTATTAAACCTTGTACAAATAGAAAAAGAAAACATATATGTACCGTTTATGGAGATGGTGCCATAGTAGAGAGCACACTTCGTGAGTGGATCGCTTGGTTCAGAAGAAGACATTTGAATCTGGTTAACCCCTGTATGGTGTGTTGATTAAATTAGGATGAGATTAATGTGTTTTAGGTGTTTTGATTGACGTTTGCTTTTAATCATTTTTATGTTTTTATTATATCTTTCATTTCATCATTCTTGTTAAGTAGCTCTAGATTTCTTGTTATTTTTATTTTTTTATTTTATTTTATTTTTTATTTTATTTTAAGCTTTTCACCCCAATCAAGGCTGGAAGCCACTAGCACGCAAGGGGTTACAGAAGATTTGGAGGAAGAGCAGATAGGAGTGGTAGAGGAAAGGATGTGGAGAAAGATAGTGGATGATCAAGGCATGGGGGTTACAGAAGATTTGGAGCGAGAGCAGATAGGAATGAAAGGGGAAAGGATGTGGAGAAGGGAAGTGGATAGATCAAGGCAACTGGAGATGTCGATTGACGTTACACTTAAATATTTGGAGATTATATTTGTCAGGGAAACAGGAATAAGGAAGGGTGTTCCACAGGCGAGATGTGCGAGATAAACGGTCAGACAATTCCACGTCGAAATAATATTTTTACCTAGCAAACGGCCATTCCTCACCCCCAACCACCACCAGCAGTGGGCTTGGGTTACTGGCTTTTAATTAAAAAAATTCAAATCAACAGGAGAAAGAAACGGTCAGACAATTCCATGTCGAAATAATATTTTTACCTAGCAAGCAGAGAAAAGGTCAACTAGAACATGGAAAGTAGTGACGACTCACAAACTTAATTCTCAAAGACTGTCCCTTCTATAGATTCAAAGACGGATTTCTGTAAATAGTTCTGGATTGTTCTTGTATGTTAAGACGTATGCTAGAATTTGTTCTTTGTTGCGTTTCTTTTGGTTTCGTAGTTGGTCTAAAGGTATTTTTCTGCTAGTTCAAAACATTTTTTTATTCGTTGTGTAGGGTAACCTTGTTTTTTATGTAATTCTTCTAGGCGGCTTTTTTGGTGGGAGGGGAGTTGTCGCCCTCTATAGACATCTATAGCCACTATAGATTGTGCAATAGTTTAATATCGCCCCGTGAAGATTTCCAGAAGATAAAGCAATCATCTAAACATCGCATCCAAGTTTTAGTGAAGTTGTTTTTTATATTTTCCCCACATATTTACTCTTTTCTTTTCATAGCAGTTTTCTTTTAGGTAAGTTAAGGTTAGGGTGGCATATGTTGGTGTTATTTTCGTTCCCATCGCGTACCTACGTTTCCATATATTTTTGTTGTCAAATTTAAATGTTGTTTTTCGGGATTATGTCTATAGTATCGATAAGAACTTCCTTGGTGAATCCGGCAGGTATTTCTGGGAGTTTTCCAGCCAGGAATGACTTTACCTGTTTACCTAATTCATGGCGCATGTTGCTATATAGGCTATTAATGTCATACATTGCCATGAGTGTTCCTGGATCTACTTTTTGTGGTATGGAGCTAACGAAATGGTCTCTGATGTAGCTCTTAATCTGTTTAGTAAATGAGTGTTGAATGGCGTCTATTCGTTTAATGAGTCTGAAGCTAAGATCACTGGGATTTTGAATGTTAATACATTCAGAGTTCTTTGATTGGATCCCTGCTTTTATTTCACTCGATTTGTGAAGTTTCGGTAGTCCGTAAAATTGCTCGTTGTTTTGGATGAAGTTTATTAGGAAGTCCCTTTTCCTTTTTAGCTAATATTTTATCATGTGTTGTGCAGTGTTTCGTAATTTTGATATAATATTGATGATTATGTTGTTCTCGGTTAATTTGTTAGTTGTTCTCATCCCCTATTGTCTTTAGTAGTTTTGTTTCATATTATATCTTGTCCATGATGACTATAGCAAAGCTTTTGTCTGCTTCCTTTATAATTATGTTATTTCTCACGATGTTCTCTAAGGCTAGTCTTTGTTTGTAGGAGAAGTTATTGAATGATTTGGATTTTTCTGGTAGGTTCAAGTTCCAGAGTTTTTCAAAAAATATGTTTAGTTTATTTGTATTATTGTGTTTGTTTAGGAAGAATTTTAATTTATTTTTTATAATTGAATCATCTGTAATGATTTTTTTTTATTATTAAATATTTCTTTTAGTCTGTATTTGCGTTCAATTTCTCTAAGTTCGTTTTTTAGATCTGTTATATCGCTTTTCGAATCTGGGCAAATTTTTAGGCCTAATTTTAATAGGTTAATTTCATCCTTTGTAAGTGCATATGTTTGCATAACGTTTAGTATTTTTTCGGTTTTGTGTTATCTAAACTGGTCTTGTTCGGATTGGGATTTCTAAAAAAAAAATATGATGATTGCTTCTTTCAACACATTCTGGTCTATCTAAGAGATAACCTCTCTCTACATGTTTTAGATTTTCTGGACAGTCAGAATTTCTCTTACTATAATTGGGAGTTGATATTTTTAGGTAGTTCTATATAAGTGTGTTAGTTTTTGTTATTAGGGCGTGTACCGGATGTTTCTAGATTTGTTGTTTCTGTATGGGCCCTACACACAAGGCGATTGTGGTCCGCTGGCGGGCCGCCGACGGCAAGGACAGCAGTCTTCTGGTGGCATCCGCCGGTTGGCCTCTAGCGGTCCGCCAGTGGTAACATTACCGAAACGAACACGCCGGCGGTCCGACGGCGGTAAACGCTAGTGGCATGCCACCTAGTGGCAGATTGGTGGCTTGTGTGAAGTGGGGTTATGTAGAGATTTGCGAAGAATTTTTATTGCATTTCTTGATATGGATAGAGGTTGTTTGATTTGTCTCTTTGTGTTAATCGCTATCTGTATGGTTTTGTTAACGTGCGTGTGTGTTTTGTCCTATGTCTGTTATGGTATATTGGTATATTGTAAAGTTTTATTTGTGTGTTGTTAAGTATAATTTGGTAATTGTCTTTGTTGTGTGTTGTATGTATTTGAGTTCTTCTCTCTGTTATGTGATTTATCTCTATTTGGTGGTGTCGAGTGTAGTTGCTGTGCGTTGAGTTTTGTGTTTTATTGTGAGTTTGGTTTATGTTTTTGGTTTTATCCCATTATCTGATTTTTCTTTACTTGGTAATGTTTTTAGGTAATTATTTTACTTTCCGGAATATTTCAGTCCAAGAAGAATTTGGATTACTACCACACATGAGAGAAAGTGGTTAAACATAGGAAAAGCTTAATTCCTTTAAATAATATGTGGAAATAACCATTATACGTTTGATGAATGTCAAAAAACCCGAAAAGGGCGTAGCAAAAATATAGAAAATAAAGTATAATATATATATAAGGTTTTTAGCCATTTTTTTCTTTCCGAAATAATCCGGAATTTTTCATCACTTTTGCATTTTGACTCCCATAATTCTGATGGGAACTGATGAGTTTATTTGGTACATAGTTCCCTGATTTAAGTCAATAATTCAATCTCAGTGTATTTTTTCGTGCAGTGTATTGTTTAATCTTCCAGTATTTCAATATGGGCCTGCAATTTTGCTAGGATCAGTGTATTTTTTATTTTTTTCCGTGTCTTGTGGAATAATTCTTTTCGAAGAATTTCCTTGGGTTAAATGTTTCCTCCATTTCTATGACGGCTTTCCATATGGTTTCAGTTTCGTTGTTTTTGATAGCATAGAAAAATGCTAATTTCCTTTGATGACGTAGAATATCCCACATGCGGATATCCTGTTTCTTCGTCTTTTGTGCTTCCTCTAGGATATGCGACTTTCCGAGACATTCTAGATATCCACATTAAGTTTTGAAATATTCCACCATTGCTTCTTTGAGGCAGTTGTGTTCCCTGGTTTGTTGGGTTGTGATTTGTAGAAGCATAGTGTCCTTTTTTCTTTGTTTAATTCCTGTATTTCTTCCCCCTGTTAGTATTTTTCGTATAATTCTATGACTTCTTTCATGGTTTTCTTTTCTGTTCACGGCTATCTTTCGTTGTAATAATATATAAGAGAGAGATTATAATTGTTCCAACGAAAGAAAAGTGTATATTTTAAAGAGAAAAGAAAAACCGCAAATGTTTTTGTTATAATGTGGATTTTTGTCATATATTATACTTTATTTTCCATAGTTTTTGCTTACACGTGTTTCCATGATATGGCAGCCCAAACTATCACTGATCCACCTCTATGTTTCACATATGGAAGAAGGCAGTCAGGGTTGTAAGCTTCTTTGGGCTGCCTCCACACATAAACTTGCCCTGAATTTGGGAAAAGAGAAAAACTTGACTTGTTTGAGAATATGACTTGCTTCCATTCGTCTGCATACCAGGCACTGTAATCTCTGCACCACTTCAACCTCTTCTGAATGTTGCGAGTGGAGAGAAGAGGTTTCCTTACGGTTGCTCTTCCATGATATGCAGCCTTATGGAGCTCACGACGAACAGTTTTATTAGAAACTGAACTATTCAGATGATTATTCAACTCAGCAGTCACTTTGTCTGATGATTTTTTGCCACATTAAGTTTCAATGCACGTCAGTCCCTGTCAGTAAGTTTGCAAGTCCGGTCCGAATTGCTACGGTTGCTTGAGGTCTTACCTTGTTTCTTGAATTGCATCAGTGTTCTTGATATGGTAGCTCTTGAAAAACTAAACAGTACAGCATCCTTAGTGATCGAGGCTCCTGCCATGCGAGCTCCAACAATTTGCTCTTTTTCGAACTCGGAGAGGTCACACATTTAGCTTAAATTTTACTAAATTCTAAAAATAAATAAGACAAAGACAATAAATTAGATAAATAAATGTATTTACAATAGATATAACCTGCAATTACGAAGTTTTCGTTAAATCTCTTAATACAATAGGTCTTTGAAATATAGGAGTGGATTTTGCAACTGTTTCAATTATTTTGTCCAACCCCTGTATATTAATAATTGTCGGTCTTAATCCGTTTCATAATATAGGTTGTCATTGTTTACGTTAAAATACGTTTCGTGATCAGCAGTGATCCACCGAGAAAAATCTTCGAAATGACTTTCCTGAACTTTTTTCGTTAATCGTCCGTTGTAAGTCTGACATACCAGAACTGTCAGTTCCCTAAGTGGTGTGTATGCATTCATCAAGCAGACAGCATAGTTCGTGTCAGAGATACTGGAATTTGTACCCACCAGGCTGGTATCGTTGAAAGGATTAATTTTGACCGCGTGCAGAATGCGTGCAAATTGCTCAGGTAATAGGCAGTGTGATTGGTTAGACCTACACTGTATGATTATAATCAAATGCTTAAGTTATACATAGAAATACATTAAACCACAGCTTCGTTCATAAGAATGCCACGCTTATTAATAGAGAAAGTAACTTAAGTGGAAAATTCTCGAGAGTGCCACTATCGAATCTTATCAAAATATAAATCTGCGCCCCCGATTTTATCAAATATATAAATTCCTTAGAGAATTATTTCTTTCCCAAGTCAACATACATGACTATAGAAATGTTTAGAAAATGTTATTAAAAAACAGTTACTATCGTAACCTTCTGCTATTTAAAATGTATAATACATAGATATATCCCATACTAAAATAATTTAACTTGTAATTGCGTCAAAAAATATCAGCAAGAACATTTAATTACTTTAGTTTATTAGACATTGGTTTACGTCCCGTAGGATCCTCCATCTTGAATTTTCAGATAACTTGATGAATATTTATGAGCGTCTCTTAAATTAAAAAATTTTGAAAAACTAACAATATTCCTACTTTTGTTTATAAAAACCTCTTGCAAATAAAACCATTAGATTTGTCTTCTTTTTGTTCATGTTCATATTATACTTTTACAGATATATTTTAGTTATATGTGAAATTTTTACACACCATATATATTAATATATATACATGCATACACACGCGCACACACACACACACACATATATATATATATTGATTGATTTATCGTTTGATTGATTGAGCGAGTAATTGAAAAGGGAAAACATAACGATTAGTTACTTATATCACTCTTTTTTCTATCTATCTATCTATCTATCTATCTATCTATCTATCTATCTGTCTGTCTATCTCATTCTCTTCATATCTATCTATCTATCTATCTATCTCGGTCTGTTCGTATATATGTATGTATGTATGTATGTATGTATGTATGTATCTATCTATCTATCTATTTATCTATCTATCTTTTGCAATGCACAAATCCTATTACTGGAGGGTTATTTATAAATTCTTCCAAATACCCATGAACATGAGATATTTATAAAGTTCTTTAAGTTTTCTCATTTATTTTATTAACAAAGAAAATTAAAACAATTCCCAGATTTTCTATTTATTTTTGTCACCTCTGAGAACTTTGTTTGAAAACTCATTCCTTCGCACTTAATTTAATTTGTAGCAATCTCATATATATATATATATATATATATATATATATATATATATATATATGTTAATTATATTTGATGTTTTTCCGGCTTTTTTTTTTCAACCGATACCTCAACGCCATCATGTTTCTTTTTTCCTGCATCGTTGTTTCTGCTCTTGTTCTTTACACCAACCAGCCGTTAAAGATGACGGAGATGTAGCAGAAAAAAGAAAAAGGACGACAGTGGAATCATACATTCAATAATGCGAGCCGAAACCACTGAAACGTAAGAGACAAAATCTTGCGAGACAGCCAACAGTGAAATATTGCTATTAACAGACCACTGATACTTACAAATTGCATCAAATTAAAAAAAAATAAATACACAAGTATTTTGACAGTAAAAAAAAAGGATAGGAGCAAATCTTAAAAATAGCATGAAATTCATCATGTTTAGTTTAGTCTGACACAAGACCTCATTTTGGAATATTCTATAAGAATTAACTTCAATACTATTCCGAATATATAACCTGGGATACAGCCCAGGAAATAGCAGATGTGTAAATAGAATTTAATCTCAACAAGGATGGTTTTAGAGAAAGAAAAAAAATGACACAAAAAGGCAGTTGAACTTTTGGGACACACAATGAGGAAGGAAACGTAAATAATATGACACTCCAACGACATGCAAGCGAGGCAGGGCTTGGCGGCTGGCCATCTATCTGACGGGTTAGTGTAAGTCAGTGATTCCTAAAATAGTGATACAACCGCCTCAGTGCGGTGGAAAGATGCAAGGCGCGGTTAGAATAAAATTGTGTACACTATAGTCACGGAGGCACATCTGAATCATAACATAAAATACACACCTATTTTACCTGAAGTATATCCTGCCTTCACTTTACAGTATATCCCATTTATATTACAATTTATTGGGAAATACTAATACTCTGGCTTAAGGACGTATTAGTATGGGGGTGTACCAGCTAGCCACAATTTAAGGGCTATTTCGTGTTAGGAAGAATAATACGCTTTAGCCTTCCAATAACCGGACACCGATACTAATATCGGCATTAGTGTAGCCACTGATACACTAACACCGAATGAGGATACAGAAAGACGAAATACGGGACCGTACCCGACAAGACATTTAATAAGGCAAACAAATTAAATACACATATTAAAAAGGTTTACATGTCCCAAACACAAGATTGTTCATATAGTCCAAAGGACCGAGGGTGTTTAACGAGAACAGAGAAATGCTATACCAACTTTAGGGCCGTTGACTGTCCATAGATGAGTTAACAGGACTTACTTCTTTCTCCACGCTAGGCTGGGTACCAGAAGACCAATTTCCCCGTGTGTGGACTCCGGTGGTCGCAAGTAAAAAAGGGCAGAGCTCCCTAAAAACGGAAGTGACGAAATGGAAGAAGGGACAGGAGAATTCACGTCTCTAAGGGGCTGAACTTCCGTTAGCCCGACCCAAGGGCAATAACTGTAGTCTCCCTACAACATATTACACTGCAAGACACTTTCTCGTACAATCACCGAAATTAAGCAACGCCGAGCCTGGTCAATAAATAGATGGGTGATCGCATGCGATTACCAGCTGTTGTAAGCTTGAATATGCGAGTGGTATAATGGATAATGGCACGAAATTGTTAATCGGAGAGCAGAGTTCTATTCTCGTTGGGTTCGTTATATTCACTTAACTGCAAATACCGTTGGGATAGGTATAGATTATATTTCTCCCCGTTCAGTTATGTGTTAATTAGTAAAAAGTGTATCTCTAAATCATTTTTATCTCAAAAGAATTCTTAGCATCTAAAATATTTTCTAGCTTTAAATAACCAGCAAAAGGTTATTTATTTTATTGGACACTAATTATTATTTATTATTTATTTTATTGGATACTATTTATTATTTATTTTATTGGACTCTATGCCGTCTAATAAGAAAGTATCATTACTCTCCAAGCTTAACAGAAGAAACGTAATCATAGTTATCATACACGAAAATTACATGTTCATCATTAATTTAGTATAACTGAGGATTGGAAGCTTATGAAAGATTGAAATAAAGTTCATATATATATATATATATATATATATATATATATATATATATATATATATATATATATATATATATATATATATATATATTGATGTATGTTTCATTAAATAATATAGACATGTTTTGTCGATTTATTTTAAGTAAATTCCTTTCACATTGTCTGATAAGTTTAATAACATTATCATTGAAAGACGAAAGGAAATCACCATATCGCCAATAATTGAAAATAGAAGCCATTGGTTCATACCAACGGCCTCCCATACTTAATACTTCTCGTTTTCACTCACGTTGGTCATGTATGACGTCACGAATAGCGATGCGATTTTCGCTTCCGCGTCTCGTATACACGATTTTTGTCGTTGCTTTGAAATCTCATACAACAAAAACAGTTTTGTCCGTGTATTGTTTAATATATTGAAGTGTCATTGTCATCTTTGATAATGGCTTATGTAAGCCGAAAGCTTAGTTAGGATTGAAAAACATGTATCAACATGGTGATTTCCTTTCGTCTTTCAATGATAATGTTATTAAGCTTATCAGACAATACGAAAGGAATTTACTTAAAATAAATAGACAAAACTATTCTATATTATTTAATGAAACATGCATCAATGAAAATATGCTACCTAAATACACACCATGCATATATATATATATATATATATATATATATATATATATATATATATATTATTTCAGGATTATTTTCCAACTTATTCAAGATCATCTTCGGTTTCACCTACTATCTATTTTTCTGTCCTGGAGTAACAAGCTGCTTCCCACGTTTCATATATGATTTCATTTTCAAGTCTTTTTTTATGCTCTTTCGGCTGTCATAGTTGAAACCGCTTTCTTACGTTCTATGGTTCTTAAAGAGATTTGAAGATAGAAGCCAGATTATAAATTTTGGCACCGTTACGGAAGGCCTGAATAATCTTTTTCTTCTCACCATTGCTCATTCGGTCTGAGACAAAACGTTTTTAACCTGTTCTATTTCTAGCTGAATAGCTCAAAGGGTTTTTCACTGATTCTTACGATTAACGGTGTGAAGATAGGTAAACGTCTTATCTAAAAACCTGGACAAATAAAAACTCAATTAGTTTACTTGTTTTCTAGATATTAAACATTTTGTCGGACGGGCAATTATGACGTTACCGGATTTGGGCAATTCTGCTGTTACAGGATTTGGACAATTTTGCTCTTACAGGATTTGGACAATTTTGCTCTTACAGGATTTGGACAATTTTGCTGTTACACCTTGTATATTCAATTATTTACATGCGGTCAAACTTAGCAAAAAGCCACAAATTATAGCACCGTTCCACAGACACCATGTTGTAGCGCTACGGTAGGTGCAGTTTTTTTTTCTCTCCGTTTAATATGAACTGTTACAAGGACACATAGTAAACATTAACAAGAAATGTTTACAGTGGTGTGTTATTTGATAGACGACCATCGTAGGTTATTAAGGAGTTTAAACGCTTACTGAAAACTCTCACCTACACTCACTTCCCATAACCTGCCCCAGGGAATGGTAAAAGTGGTATTGGCAAGAAAGATTATTGTCACTTTGAATTTGACGATTCCAAGAATTATTATATCGGTGATATAATAACACACAGAACCGAATAGCTGAAAAAAGCATGGCACATATATATGGTTCCCAAGAAAAATGTTTATACCGATATATACATAATCTTTACTAATTTTTCCCATACAGAGAAACTATAACATATGTATACAACAAGCAAATATAGAGAAAGGGTCTTCCTTGAAATATTTCTCCACCTGAAAACAAGCAGACTGGTCGCATCCACTATGACCTTGTGAGACTATGTTATTTTCTCTGTATGCCCCACTGCTGTGGGCTTATGATGTAGCGTCCTTTCTGCAGCCTACATATCAAATGGCGTGGGCAGACACGTCTTGCCTCCAAGCGTAATAAGTAACAGCTGCTTTCGACACTATGAACTAACTTACCGGGCGTCTCAACGAAAGGGAGATAATCGACGTTTGCATCCCTAAAATAGAAACAAGGTAAGCTAATAATCACATAAGATATCAAGACGCGTCTAGACAACATATGGTCGAAGCAAACTGTTCGACGACTCTGTGATGTGGGTAGCATGGAATATATACAGATAAAAACGCGCACATCTCTATCCATCTATTTATCTATTCTAAATACAATTGTATATTTTTCCTCGCCATTACTCCGAGTTTCAGGCTTATACCAATCGTCAGACACGAATTAAAACTGTCTTCTCTAATACTTTCTTTATTCTATAAGTACAAATGTTTAATAGCGCAGAAATAAAATACAACAAAATTCGTCTACACTGTTTATATATGAAGTATTGTCCTTATCAACACTGAGGTCTTGTCTCTAGCAGGTCTGCCCAGCATGTTCACACTGCTCAGACAGCGCAGACTCCGTTGGTTAGGCCACGTCCACCGCGGCCGCATCCCCAAAGACCTCCTGTATGGAGAGCTGGCCTCTGGAAGGAGACCCGCTGGCTGGCAGCCACAGTGGCCGTATCACGATGTCCGGAGGCACGACATGAAAGCTGGCAGCCATAAAATCCAAATGGAGAGGAACCCTGATCAAACACCTCAAGTCAGGGGCGGAGAAGCTGATAGAAGTAGCTACGGAAAGGCGGACCCGCAGAAAGCAAAGTGATAGCTCCAACAGACCAGACACACATGCGACCTCTGCAACAAAGACTGTCACTCTCGCATCGGCACCTACAGTCACAGACGTCGAAGCTCCAGCCAAGCAGACAACTAGGATGCTGCTCATGGTCAGCCCTGATCGACGGACGCCCTCCATTGTCCTCATTTTCGTTATTGTTATCACAGCGTATCGGCTATTGTACACTCGGATGTTCATCAGATACATGTCGACCCGAGTAACCTAAAGAGATTTTCGAATTGAGCTCCTTATTTAAAATACAGGTGTAAACTGTTCACGCCTAGGGATATCTCGTCTAGCTCTTATTTTTCGTACTACTCAGCAATAAAATATCTGACGATTTGTAGAGGGTGCGATGAGGAATTTGTTGCCATTTTATATTTTTAATTTCACACATGCGCACTGTGTGATTTTGATTTTGGCGACTGCACAATATAGTAAGGTCAGTTGCAGACAGTCAGTGAGAAAAAGTGAAACATAGCGCAATTCACTCTGCCAGAAATTTGGAAACGACATTCTGTACTGTTTGGCATTCACGTTGAAATCTACAGTACGAAAGTTTCAGTGTTTGGGTGTCAATCTGAAAGAGTTGGATGATATATCCAGTCAACATCTTGGTGTTTGGAGTGATTACTAATGACGGCGGCGTTATACCTACATTCGTCTTCCCATAGAGCTTGATATTCAACCTAGTGGCCTACACCAATTGCCTTGAGGAGGATGTTCTGTCCTGGGTCAAGAGGGTGGCTGATGAAAGAACGTATATCGGACAACAGCACCATACCACATAAGCAAGAGAACCCAGACATGGCTGTAGGACAATTTCTGTGACCATGTTACCCCTTACATCTGGTCACATAACTCCCCAGATTGCACTCGTCTTGATTATTATGCGCGGGATGCAACTGAGTAAGAGACCAACAAAACTCCTTGTAACACTTAAGATTAACTGAATGCAAGGATTATGGCAGCATTCACTACTTAAACAAAGAAACCGTCCTGAAGAGATACAGGAGATACCGAAGTCGTCTGGAGTTTGTGGTTGAAGCCAATGGCAATTTTGAATTAATGTACACTTTTGTATTTCAAGATATTTTTTATGTAACTTTGGTAAATATATCTATTAAACTGATGTCATTGTTATTTTCATTTTTGCGTAATTTAGACGACAATATATCCATCGCACCATGTGCGTGTGTCTGCGTGTGAACACAGCGTCGGAATACGTGTCTGTGTTTATGAACCAAGTGCGTGTGATGTTTTGTAGTCTATGCGAAATTTTAAAACCAATGCACTGAAAAAACAAACAAAAAACGCCACCCTTTAAGGTGAATTTTTAAAAATGTTTCTTATGTTTTCGTTTTTCAGTGAAAAAGTACATATTCTATTTTTTTCTCTCTCGTCGCAATTCGAATTGTCGATATCGAGTCTAATTTGGTTTCGCGTTCTTGTAGACAGAAAGTCTGCAAATATTGCCTTACCAATATCAGACTTTGATGTACAGAACTTTGAGGATATTTTTAATTACTTTTTTTTTCTATTTTAGTATCGGTGAGGGGCGTTGGCAGTGAGGCTATCCATTTATTCTTTTATTTAATTTACAGGAATACTATATTTTTCATCATTTCAACGATATATATATATATATATATATATATATATATATATATATATATATATATATATATGTCTCTTTCTTTCGACCTCGACTTCTCTTTCCCTCTTTTTTCCTTCTCTTTTCTCACCCTACTACTGCTTATTCCTGTTTTTCTCACCTCTACCTCTCAATGTTTTTATCTGATCGATCTCAATTTTAGCAATTTTCTTTCTCCCAAAACGCATGTCCTCATTGTACATTCTTGAAAGACCATTGCAAATATTATCGAATTGCAACCACTTACAAAATTTGCCCTTATATAAATATGCATATACTTGTGTGAGGACAATACTCACACAAACGCACACACAAACACACGCACATATATACTAGCTTAAAAGCCACCCTATCGGGCGGAATTTAAGTTAGTTCCTGTGGAAGGCTCTTGATTGGGCCTTCATCACAATAGGTAGGGAAGAGTAGATGGGGAAGGCAACAATAAACTATAGAAGAACTCAAAATTGATTGCCGCATTTAAGTATTGCATTACCTTTTAAAAGTACAACGATAATTCTTCTGCCGTCACCTAATTTAAAAGCACTTTGATGTACGTAGGTCCTTACATTCCGTACAAACAATTGTTTTTATTTCATGGATGAATTTCGTTGGATTTCGCAATTAATTTCGATTATTCCCAAATTTATTTCCAAGCTATAAAAATTATCATGCAAAATAATTTATCCCAAAAAATCACTTAAAAATCGACGAAAACAATCGCAGTTATGAAAACCTGGGAATCCAAAATGTCAAGATTGCTGGTCGGGATCAGGCCCGGAATGTTTTTAATTTGCTCACATAGTCAGCATGGTGCTAAAATGGTATGATATGTTGGGCTACGGCCAATAGGAGTAAAGTTGAAAACAAGGAAAATTTTAGTTTGAAACACTGCAATTTGAGAACAGCATTTTTTTCCATTTGAACATCAGCTATCGAAAGTTAGAGAGTAGTGTCCATTGTACTGTTTTTATCAGTAGAAGCCAAGATGACAGAATCCGAAAACAATCGCAGTAATGAACATTTCGGAATTCAAAATTCCAGGAATGCGGACCCGGATCAAGACTGGAATGTTTTTAATTTGCTCGCAGAGTCAGCCTTATTCCAAAATGGTATGATATGCTGGGCTACGGCATCTTGGAGTGAAAAAATTGGAAAAAGTGTAACAGCGTGACACACTGACATTTGCATTTATTATATAGAAGAAGGAGATGAGCTATTGAGAATTGTGTGGCTTTAACTGAAAAAGTGTTAAACAGTGACACTCTGATATAGGCATTTATTACATACAAAAGAAGAAGAGCACTGAGAGTTGTTTTCCTTTAACTAAAAAAGCGTGACACAGCGACACAGTGTCATTGGAATCTACATACATACATATATATATGGAGAAAATTTCCCCAATAGTGTTCTTCATATATAAAAAATATATATCATTATCTCGTATACATGTGTATGTATATACATACATATATATATATATATATATATATATATATATATATATATATATATATATATATATATACGCACACACAGACGAACACACACACATATATATACGCTCTATTTCTGATATTGAGCACTTTATTCCATAAATATAGCACACCTTAAAACTATATTTCTTCACTCAGAAAACAATTTGTATCAAACTATCAGTTACTGACAGTTTGATAGAAATTCTTAACCCTTACGCCCCTTATTTAAATTATTGATTCAGCCGTTTCCATAGTAACTAATTTTACCAATGAATATGCTTATAAAGATGCGTAAATTTCAAGATTAGTTATTCCAAAAATTTCGCTTGAAGATGAAACAGAGCTTGATACTTTAAATTAAATTTAATTCTAATAATTATATTGAAGTTTTTGGCTCTTGTTTTTTGAAACATGAGAACTCTTATGTAGCGAAAGAATCATATTTTTTCAAAATAATTATATATATATATATATATATATATATATATATATATATATATATATATATATATATATATACCGGATGATTGAGAGTAACTGCCTATTTTAAAATACGTACAACTTATTTATTAACTATAATGTTAGGAAAGCCTTTAACATGAGGTTTTACTAAAACAATTAGATATGACCGGACGATTTCACGACAGATTCTCGAGCAGCCTAAGGATAGTGTCAAGTGATTTCACCAGGATCTCTTGTGGTATGGAAGACATAACTTCTTGTATTCGCCCTTCAAGATCTTCCAACGTCTTGGTTTGGTATAGTAGACTTGCTCCTTCAACCAACCCCAAAGAAAAAAGACACAGGCTGTAAAGTTAGGACTCCTGGCTGGCCAAACATACATGAAACAAGGAGTTATTTTTCATTCACCCTGTATATATGAGGTATTTCGACGTTGTGTAAACGTTAGAAAACTGGCATCGCTAGGACAAGGCGGGGTAATAAGTTCGAGACTTTTAATATACATTATATACGTAAAATTATATAATCTAGCGTATGACATGCATATATAGCGAATAATGTATACATTCATATATATATATATATATATATATATATATATATATATATATATATATATACGGATAGAATTCTAAAAGGAAGGCTGAGAACAGCAGCGCCTAAAAGGTATAGACAAAAAAATGTGATCAATACAAAATTCAAAATCGTGTATGTTTGAGCTAAGATATTTAAGAAAAAGCTCAAATCACAACCAACCTCGCAACCCTGGATTGAGAGGGAGAGAGAGTCTAATTATTCTAAGCTGTCCATCCGATAGGGTAGCTCTATACTCCCTGTTACAGATATCTGCTCAGACGCTTACACATTGTTCAGTATACACAGAGACATATATAACAATACGCTTCATTGCAGCTCCTTGCATTCTCATCGACGGCATCACGTGCGTTAGAGCCAAGCTGCATATGCAGCAGGCAGCTTGACCCCGTTTACGGCCAAGCCTTGCGCTTGCCAAATCCTGCCCGCGTGCGTGAATGCGCGCTAGCATCTTCCATTTTGCGTGAGCTCATTCATTGGTCTAAGTCATGGCCATTGTCCAGGCTACACCAATCAATGGCAAGTCACGCTCCCTTTAAATACCTTCAGCGCGGCTGCATCCGCACTCACGTCTTGATTTGATCGCCATTAACGCATTTGTCCTTGAATTAATTGATAGCTTCCTGCTACCGCAAGTTACCGGTTTGCTTAAACGTTTTCATTACTCATTTTATCTCCGCATGCTGCCTCTGCTGCGCAGCCCAGTCCATATTAGCGTTCCATACCTATTTCTACCTTTTCGTAGTTCAGTTTTGCTATTAGACAGTTAACTGCTGTCGCAAGTTACTTATTTACTCAATCGTTTGCCCAACCTATTTTACCTCCACGTTACAGTTTTCACTGTAAGTTGACGTGTACTGCCTTTACTACGCGGCCCAGTACACCTCAGTGTTTCACTACGTTTTAACCTTCAACGCTTCAAAGTTTTGGTTGCATAACCGCTTCCTACAGCGACGTTTTGTGGTGCCAGAAGGCACGGCCCATAGCTAGGAGAAGCTTTTTCCATACTGCTCCACTGCATTTTTAGTTTTCGTATACAATGAGGTTGCATCGCTTCAGTTTCGGCATCAACTTCTATACGCATTCTTACACAGCATTTCTACAACCCTTCAAATGGCTCCTACACGACGAACATCCGCACGTCAGCAACTGAAGACCCCTAACACCGTTAACGTTACACATGCAGAACAGGCGACTGCGGAAGAGAACATAATAACTCCGGTTACAGATGATCATATAGCGTCTACTTCAACCTCTGCTTTGCACTCTTCTGCGTGCCGTGGCGATGACCAACCTGGTAGCTCTGCAAAGGCTGCAAAAACACCCAGGCGAGGCAACCTTAGCAGGGGTTCTAAAAAAGCCTCACCAGCTAAGGGGAAACAGTAGCAGGATTCCATTGAGTGCGCTTCCTTAGGGGAGAAGCGGCTGGCGTCTACATAAACCTCTGCTTTGCACTCTTCTGGGTGCCGTGGCAATGACCGAACCGGCAGCTTTGCTAAGCGTGCCAAAATATCATGGCGAGGCAATCTTAGCAGGCGTTCTAAAGGAGCCTCTGCTGCAAAGAGAAAGCGGGAGGAGGAAACCGAGGTAGAGGCCTCTTGAGGCTTTCCAGTCAATCTCAACGGAGGCAGTATGTTTTGTCACATGGAACGCTTGGTGAGCGTAACTACCGTTTGTACTGCAAATCAGTTTACACATATTCGTTGAAAAGTAAGAGGAAACTACCTAAACGTACGATTTTTGAATCAAGCACGGGCAACGCCGCGCCATGCTGCTAGTGAATATATATATATATATATATGAAATATGCCTATATATACATATATATGAATACATATATATAAAATGTGAATATATATATATATATGAAATGTATCCATATATATGAAATGTGCATATATATATATATATATATGAATATATATATATGAAATGTGCATATATATATATATATGAATATATATATATATATATGAAATGTGCTTATATATATATATATATATGAATATATATATATGAAATTTGCATATATATATATTTGAAATGTGCACACACACACACACACATACACACACATATATATATATATATATATATATATATATATATATATACATATGCACATTTCAATGAATACGATTGACAAGGTGCTTTGTTTAAGTTTTTTGTATACAATTTCTCATGCGATCTAATTTTTTTTTTCTTTTCAAATGATAAATTATATAAAAACTGTCCGAATGTTCTTTTATTACATTTAGTGTCCGGTAGGTCTTCATGAATATTTAAATGAGATTTACCGAATACTGTTCGTAAAATTTTGACAACACAACTATGACAGCTTTATGCACATGGAAAAAAGAGTAGAAATAATGGAAGCCTTATTAATTAAAGCAAGAAAACCAACACTTAAAAATATCAACTATGAACATGGACACAATATGTTGACCGTGTTTTGAAAAATGAAAACATTATATAAATCCGTACATGCAACAAACTTTTTCTTATTTAACAGTTAAAATATTTCATCCTTGAAAATGGCTAAATTTATAGACGATAGCGCTCGGATTAAAAGAACATTATGACATTTTTTATATAATTTATCACCTGAAAAGAAAAAAAAAACAAATTATTAGATCGCATGAGAAATTGTATAAAAAAAACTAAACTGGACTCGTTTCAACCTCAGAAGGGCATAAAAAGAATCAAAATCGACGTATAAACATGTATCTAGCTGGTTTTCTAACGTATGTTTTGGACGTGTTTATTCGTCCATATCTGAAAAAGAACACTTTTGGTACAGACGTATATACACGTCTACGCCGGGTAAGGGGTTAAAACATTATATTATATTTTCAAATGAATAAATTAGAAAAAAATCATCATGCTCAGCGACGTCGGTTAATTGAATTGTCATGAGTGATAATACAGCAAGATTTCAATTTTTAATTATGGGGAAAAAATCTTTCCTCGAAAAATAAATTCCTTTCTAAATCAGATGATTCGTCTTCTGCAGTGAAAATGACAGAATTATTTTCAACGAAAAATGACCTTAATTATTTTTGTATTTCTGCCCGCCTTTTGCTGAACCGTATCTCATACAACCCACTGCTTGTAAAAGGATGTCCATGCGTATATGATAGTTATAAACACTATGCAATATCGATGTATAGTAGAATCCCTGACAACCGGGCTAAGAGGTCCTTCCGGATATAAGGAATTGGTTACAAAGTCCGGATATGAGAGGTTATATTTAGATGAAAATAAAAGAACTGAAATCAGGTTTAACATTTAATTTCAATGTTTTATAGTAAACAAAATAAGGTAATGGCAAGTTAAATATAACGGAATTGGCTTTAAAGGAAAAGAAATAAATTATGTAATGTTAATGAAAATTAATTAAATTAAGTATGCCATGTATGCAAACAAATAATATAACGAGGAGTTTTTAATCGCTGTTGTATCAGGATTCTTTCTGTTCTAATGTCATTCTCAAGTTTTTTCCGCATTTCGTTTTGATTTAGTTCTTGAAAGTTTTTAAACGAAAGACACTTTTTAACTCTACGTGCGCTATTGCAATCGTCATAGCTGAATGCTGGTTTTCTTTCCATAAAACTGACAACCTTTTCAAAAGATTTTTCAATTTCAGTACAGGCTTTATCACAATCATACATCTCATCGCGCTCTTGCTGCACATGTGTCTCGTTGTCATCCAATTATCCTTTGCACCAATAGCAGGCATTAGGGTGGAATAAGCATAAGAAATTAGCAAAGTAAATTTCCAGAAAAACAGAAATTTCAAATCAGTTACATATCACCCAAATAGTTTATATATTTACAGATCAAAATCATGTCCTTATATGTGGGATTCCAGATATGAGGCACTCCGGATACGAGGGATTCAAATGTCGAATGAGTAGTCAGAAGAATGGACTCAGCAGGAATTGGTTTAAGTAATGGAGAAATGGGCAAAGAATGAATGCTTCGTAATATGAAATGGTGGTTGGTAGCCTTGATGCTCATCGGTTTAGGAGAAATGACCTAGACGACGGCACACATTGTATGACTCCGAAATCCAAAGGCATATTGGAAGAGTGAAAATGCATTCCAAAACAAAACAAAAATAAAGAAAAAACAAACAAACAAATATTGAGAAGAAAGGAAACTTTCTTTAGAAACGAAGAAAACTGCTGAAATTCTGTGCAGTATCAATCTACCTATGCCCAATTTAATATATAAAAATAATAAATTAAGTCCAGGTTCCATCGCAATCATGCATCTCGTCGCTATCTTGTTACAGATGTGTCTCGTCATCTTTTCCACTTATTCCCATCATCTTTTGCACCAGTACAAGCCAATATTAACTACGAACAAAGCCTCAATGTGCTAACCGTATTCGGAAATTAAAAACATCTGTACCGCACACTAAGACATACACATAACGCACACACTCAATTAAGCTGAAAAATCGAATCATCCTTGATAATGGCTAAAGGTATAGCCGAAAGCGCTCTGAAATATAAAACATTTGGACAGTTCTTACACACCCTTTGTCCAGAAAAGAAAGCTCTTGTTCGAACACAAGAAATATGAAATAAAAAGCTTAACCGTAGTACCTTGTCTGTCGTTTTTTAATGAAACATATATATATATATATATATATATATATATATATAAAAAGATATATATATATATATATATATATATATATATATATATATATGTATATATATATATATATATATATATATATGAGAAAGAGAAAAAGAGAAAGAGAGACAATGAAAAAATATTCAGGAGTAAGAAGGAAAAGCCTGATGAAAAGGAGGAATATCTATGACATTCTACACGCAACCTCCCACGCACAGATGGAAGCATGGGCGCACAAACGCACTTACATGCCTACACGCACACATACACTACACACAAACCTACATCAATAGAATAATAGTTTTATTCATCGAAAATAGCCACAATATAGTCCCATGAATAGAATGATATTATATTAGCTAACCTCATAATTACAGAACTGAAAACTAATAATACATATATATATATATATATATATATATATATATATATATGCTTCATCAATCGCAAGGAAAGTTGGCTCCCTGTGCTGCGCCAGGAAATTTTTCTCCCCGGAATCGATCATTCAAATTTACAAATCAACCAATCGCCCTTGCATGGAGTATTGCTGCCATATATGGTGTGAATCCCCTTCTGTTTGCCTCGGGGTTCTTGATAAGATCCAGGCACTGATATGCAACGTAATTGGCCCTGATCTGGCATCTCATCTGCAGTCGCTCTCTCACAGACGCGCCGTCGCCTATCTCTGTCTATTTTACAAGTACTTTCTCCGATGAGCTGCTTTCGCTGGTTCCCAGACTTCATGAATTCAAGCGTCTTACGAGGCTGGCATCCCGCTCTCACCATTTCATTGTTGAAACTGTTAAATGTAACCGTCTCTTCTACTCCAATAGCTTCATATCACGCACCTCCCGCCTGTTGAAGTCCCTCACCTCTTCCTGTTTCCCTGATAGCTATAATCTTCAACTATTCAAATGTAATGTCAATCGAAATCTCCAGTTGCCTTGATCTATCCACTATCCTTCTCCTCATCCTTTCCTCTATCACTCCTATATGCTCTCGCTCCAAATCTTCTGTAACACCTTGCGTGTTAGTGGTTTCCCGCCTTGCTTGGGGTGAAATGCTTAATATATATATATATATATATATATATATATATATATCCGAATGTAATGAGAACGAAAATAATATAAATTCTAGCGTTCACAGCATTAATTCAAAAGAAGGCACTATATCAAGAGTAGAGCAATAATTGTTTAACCATTTTTGGTTCTCACCAGTCAAAGTGGAGGCTCATCGAAAAAGAGAAAATTGTTTTTATCCGTATGTAAAACATATATATATATATATATATATATATATATATATATATATATATATATATATATATATATATATATGGTGGGTATAAAATTTCAGATGTAACTAGAAATATATCTGTAAAAGCATAATATGAATAAAGAAAGTAAAAGTTATCTTAGCCGACTCGTTTCGTCCTCTGATAGAATTTATCAAGGCAAATGTAAGGATATATATTTTGCATGATTTTCTCTCATACATTCATATCTGCTCGATGCGTATCCAAATGTAAATGTGTGACGTCATTTTTTTACATTTGGATATGCATCGAGCACATATGAATGTATGAGAGAAAATCATGGAGAATTGTGGTTTTAAATGCAGTAAAATCGATCTTGCTAACCGAATCGCTTCTCTGTGGCACAATCGGTAAAAGCACGTCAGGCTATATGACGGTTCCTTACAGGATACAGGTTCGATTCCTGTCCTGTGTTTTCTATGAAAATTTCTCATACATTCAGGCCGGTAAATGTTATTAACACTGTTTATTATAAAACAGAGCATTTACTTAAATATTTGTATCTATAAAAAGAACGTATAAACATAAAAAATGTCTTAAAATAATTGTCGGCTTTGTCCATTTAATAATAAATATAGAAGTCAACACTTAGAGGCGACAGTCTGACGAATGCATCTAGAATGAAACAGACTGTCGCCTCTAAGTGTTGACTTCTATGATCACTTTTATATTTACATACGCTCTATCTCTGATATTGAGCACTTTATCCCATAAATATAGCACACTTTAAGACTATATTTCTTCATATATATATATATATATATATATATATATATATATATATATATATATATATATATATATATATATATATATATATATATATATATATATATATAATGGACAGAGGTGAATTACAGTAGTATTAAAAAGGGTTCAATATACATATAAAAAGATAAAAAATAACCTTCAGAGCTTTTAAGTAAAGAAAATTAGGAGATCAGACGATTCCTGTACCCTGTTTTCAAACTTTCGGTATCTTCAGGCGATTTCCTCAATTTATTTTCTTAACTTTTCACTTTTTTTATACATACAAATTTATGAACGCTATATATTTTTTTTAAATTTATGAACGCTATATATATTTTTTTAAATTTATGAACGCTATATATATTTTTTTTAATTTTATGAATTAATCAATGAATAAGGACACGGCATGACGCGTTGCAAAAGGTGAGGAGGAAAATCAAATGTATTGGGGTGGGGAATTAATCGTCCCACTTAATATGAATTCAAAACACCGCGTGACATACCTGGCGGGTTTAATCAAGTGGATGACAAAACTTGGTCTGGGGGAGGAAGCAGAGGGAAGGAACTTGTTGAGAGATGCAAGGGTTAGGAGGAGGTGGAAAGCCATGATCGCCTACGTCCTGAAAAACATGACACATAAAAAGAAAGACGCAAGTATAAACGGATTATAATTTCCGAACTTTGACCCAAAAGGACCTTGGGGTCTAGAAATATCATAGCTAATTTTTCTTTATCGGTCTAGATTTCTGAGATGAGGTATTATGTACATTATTTACCAAGGATAGAAATGAATACAATATGGCATCCAGTAATAAGGGGGTGCCAAAGAAAAGCAATAACAACAGCAAAAATTGCAATATGAGCACTGGTAAAATATGAATTTGCTGAATACATTAATTTTATAAGTCACAGAAATTCGTACGTTGACGTCCTTAAGGACACATAGCACAATAGATAAAGGCGTTGGTTAGATCCAGTGACAGGACCCAACGAGTTTGGAGTTCAATACCTGGTTAAGGCAGTGGAGAAATTGGAGAGGCAGGAGATAACTTTCGTTAAACGTGGAACTAGAACAATGTACTCCAGCGAGCGAAATAAGGGTTCAGTTCGACATTCCAACCACCAGAAGAAGGCCGGCATGTACAACGTCCGAAACGTTTCGATAAATTTTGCAACAAAGATGAGGACAATAGTCCGAATAATATTAGTAATGTCTAATTTTTCTTGTTCACAAAAGTTGCAGATGTTGCTATGATTGTTGTAAGGCTTTGCTTTTTATAAAATTTTCCAATCGGATCTTTATGTATATATATATATATATATATATATATATATATATATAAAGATCTGATTATAAAATTTTCCAATCGGATCTTTATATATATATATATATATATATATATATATATATGTGTATAAAGATGTAGTATATTTATATATATATATATATATATATATATATATATATATATATATATATACATATAAAGATCCGATTGGAAAATTTTATAAAAAGCAAAGCCTTGCAACAATCATGGAAACATCTGCAACTTTTGTCAATAAGAAAAATTAGATATTATTTACATTATATATATATATATATATATATATATATATATATATATATATATATATATATATATATATGTATATATATATATATATATATATAATGAGAGAAAGGAGGATGAAATTGTATAAATTTCAGAAATTTAGAAGGACATTTGTATTTTTGTCTGTTTTGTGTCAATATTCGTTATATATATATATATATATATATATATATATATATATATATATATATATATATATATTATATGAGTTTGTGTACGTTAGTTTATGTGAGTGAGTGCGTGGGCTTTGATATCAATAAATTGTATATAGTATGTATGTGTCCGTGATAGCACAGACAAACACATAACTGACAGATAGATACATAGATAGATTAACACGACCAATGACAAACGCGTCTTCATGCGCAATGTCACTTCAGAACGTTCACAATTATGACTCTACTATTTCCTGTACTTTGCAGCTCTTAGTAAATATAGTCCTTTTGTTATCTCTCCTACACGCTGT
>OZ038504.1:64871377-64908877 GCA_964036315.1 Acanthosepion esculentum
GTTTCTTGAATGTGGTTCTTCCCCTGGTGGATGAATGCCCTTTAATGGCCACTTTGATTTTATCTCTGCAGTTAGACGTCTAAAAACAATTAAACTCGTTATCAAAAACAAATGTAAAAAAAAACATCCTTTGACAATAGCAACTATGAACACGGCTATAACTTACTTAACGTATTCAGTAATAAAAATTTGCTTATACATTTGCAAAATACACGGCTAGATCCCTTGAAATGTATTAAGAAATTAACCATAAGTGATCGGGACACCCCCCCAACCCCCAACCCCCCAAAAACAACCCCCCCCAAAACAACCCCCCCCCAAAAAAAAACAACTGAGTCATTTTTACATACATTACGTACTCAAAAAATCACTTATTCGGACGAAAGAAAAAAAATCAAAAGACCTAAAAAAGGCTGGATTATAGAGACATTTTTGTTAAAAAAACACAACTATTAATAGATAGACTGAAATGGGTAGCTTCAGATATATATATATATATATATATATATATATATATTTAAAAAAGTAAACATTGAAGTGAAAACTCAGGGGCGACAGGGCGTTTCATGCTGTACGCAATCGTCAGGCCGCCTCACGATTGCGTCCAGCACGAAACAGCCTGTCGCCTCTGAGTGTTGACTTCAATGTTCACTTTTATATTTATATTTACATACGCTCTATCTCCAATATTGAGCACTTTATCCAATAAATATAGCACACATTAAAACTATATTTCTTCATATATATATATATATATATATATATATATATAGAGAGAGAGAGAGAGAGAGAGAGAGAGAGAGAGAGTCAAACCTAATGAGCCAGACAAACCTTGGTAGGTTTGTCTGGCTCATTAGGTTTTGACTAGGTTTCCTCTACGTTTGTATCGAGCTCTTTAGTTAGTTGTTTACTCGTATCGGGTTTTTTTCTTTGGGCCTTGAACCTGTATCTGTGCGATTATTTTCGACAGACTTTCATGTTCCTGGCTCTTTCTTTTTTAAAACCTTTTTTTCCCTTCGTGATTGATTTGGCTATTGTTAAATCAAGAATTCGAAGGTTTTTCGATAAGAGTATAGTTATATATATATATATATATATATATATATATATATATATATATATATATATATATATATATATATATACACACACACACACACACACAGAGACGCTAGATATGATCAGTTGATCGAGTCTACCTCTGTAGATAAAATAAAGGTTTTAATTCATAATTCTTTCTATGATACACAGAGCGATATACACCTGAGGTAGGTCGGAGATCATAACGGCTGAAACGTGATAACAGCAACAAAAATGAGGACAATAGACTGCATGTAAATAGTATAAATTATGATAACTCCTCATCAAAGAAATTCAGGCATTAAAGTAAATAGATAGATACATAGATAGATAGATAGATAAGAAACAGAATAAGATATATATATATATATATATATATATATATATATATATATATATATAGATAGATAGATAGATAGATAGATAGATAGATAGAGTTGTGGCCAAAATGTTCCAAACAGCATTTTGGCCGCCATGGGTTTTGCAATAAATCACTAAAACATCCATAACATTTGTATTATTATCTAAAATTACACCAAAATCTCAGACAATAACAATTAATACCGTATTTATTGTCAGTGAAAATTATAGAATATAAAACAACTTTGATAAAAACTTATACCTACTTCTCTGACGAAAACAGTGCCGTTCTTTTGGCCGCAACTGTAGATAGATAGATGGATTGATAGATAGGTAGATATGAACACATTGAGATAGATAGATAGATAGATAGATAGATAGATAGATAGATAGATAGATAGATAGATAGATAGATAGATAGATAGATACAGTTGCGGCCAAAATTTTCCAAACAGCATTTTGGCCGCCATGGGTTTTGCAGTAAATCACTAAATCTTCCATAACTTTTGTATTATCCTCTCAAATTACACCAAAATCTCAGACAATAACAATTAATATCGTATTTAATTTCTGTGAAAATTATAGAATATAAAACAACTTTAATAAAAACTTATACCTACTTTTCTGACGAAAACAATGCCGTTCTGAACATTTTGGCCGCAACTGTAGATAGATAGATGGATTGATAGATAGGTAGATATGAACAGATTGAGATAGATAGATAGATAGATAGATAGATAGATAGATAGATAGATAGATAGATAGATAGAGTTGTGGCCAAAATGTTCCAAACAGCATTTTGGCCGCCATGGGTTTTGCAATAAATCACTAAATCATCCATAACATTTGTATTATCCTCTCAAATTACACCAAAATCTCAGACAATAACAATTAATACCGTATTTATTGTCAGTGAAAATTATAGAATATAAAACAACTTTGATAAAAACTAATACCTACTTCTCTGACGAAAACAATGCCGTTCTTTTGGCCGCAACTGTAGATAGATAGATGGATTGATAGATAGGTAGATATGAACACATTGAGATAGATAGATAGATAGATAGATAGATAGATAGATAGATAGATAGATAGATATGAACAGAATCAGATGTGTACCACAATACACCCGATAATCTATCTTTCGCACGATTACATAGGAAGACACTTTTCCGTGTATTTCTGCCACAGGGTAAGAAACCTTCTTGGAATTTACTTTAACTTGCAGCCACAACACTTGCGCAAATCGTCTTATTGATGTGCCTATCACACGGGTTGGGCTCCGAAAATAAAACCTGTAATTTGTACCTCTATTTGTATCTCTACTTGGTAAATATGAGATATTAGCTAGTAGTGGCCTTTCTAGGTGAGCCATAAAAACAGTGTAGCTGTCAGACGAAACCATTTGCTTTCTGTACAGCTTTTATTTTTTCTCAAAGCGAAGATCGGTTACGGGCCCATTTAAAAGCTAAATTACCGTTTTGCTTTGTACATTTGACATCTTCATCCGACAGCTAATGGACCAGTTTTTTTTTTTGCTTTTTTTTTCGTTTTGTCCCTGAAGAGTTTTCGCACAAACATCGTCTATATGTCTGTAAGCTATTACCCAATATTGAAATGTTTATATAAACATTAATATCCTACCGTGTTACCAGATGGCGTTAAGTGCACATAGATCTCACGCCTGAAATTATTAATTACATCGGTTTGTTAATTTTTCATCTCTATTTTGTAAACTCAATTTGTATTTATTTTTTAAAAAATAAACAAAATAAAACTGATAAAATGTTTCACTTGTAAAAATTGAATTTCAAATCAAATGGTGGTTTCGAAATTTTTTTCAAACTCAAGCTGTAAAAGTGATTATTTTGATCTTTTGCATACCATTAGAGAAATCTTAGAAGTGTATACTTGATTCTTATTCAGTTATTTATTTAATGTGCCATCATTCCTTTTTTTTGTTGTTAGAGACGTGCAGATGGTGTAATGGATAGCGAATAATGAGAAAACGAAGAGCCGATTACGAATCGGTCGGGTTCGTTATATCCAACTATGCCAATAATTCTCTACGCGGGGCGCATCCCCCACCGGTGGAGCATGGAAATATTTTGGTGGAGCATGCGTAGGATGTGCACCCTTCAGCTTACTATACCAGAAATGGGCAATTCGAGAACGAGTTATCAGCAGTGAATTGTTTTCTAGTGATTCTGAGTGAGAGGGTTAATGTTAATGCGTGTTATACATACGATGCATATACAGAATGTATACATAAAAAAAGTCCAGATGGACTCAGCGTGTACAGACCGAGGGCGATCCACACTATATTCTGTGATCTTGGAGCTTAGAGAAGATATCGGCATGCCACACTGAAAGGATCATGAGGAAGAACAATGAAAGCAACACCATGCCGACTGACAACGCCAACTCGACCCATTGACACACTCCAGGACGGGCGTGACAAATGGGTGACTGGAGCGACGAACACCATCAAGTCACCAACGCTGGGTACAACCATCGGTACTTGCAACGTTCGCACTCCCCATTCCGCTCAAGAAAGTGCAGACGAACATGACAATGGTGCAACTCCTAAAAGTCACCGCTACCAGATCAAGATAGAGGAGGTTGTCTACTTCTGCCCTCTGGTCTCCACACCACGACTGAAGCAGTCGTGGTATAGATGATGATGATGATGATGATGATGATCATGCTGATGATCTTTTCTGATATATATATATATATAATTATTTTTAAAAAAATTAGATTCCTTTTTAAGAAATAATTATAATTTAAGCTCTACTTCTGTATGGAGCACTGTTTCTTAAAAATAAAAATAAAACAAAAATGCTAAAGAACTCCGGATTATTTACCTAACGTGTTCTTTCTTATTTTTCTACATACCTGCACACACCCACACACACACACACACACACACTCATACATATATATATATATATATGTATATATGTATATGTATATGTGTGTGTATATATATATATATATATATATATATTAGGTAGCTCCGCTTTCTCACTGGATAACAGCATAGCATGATGAATAAGGCCACGGACTTAATATAAGCAAAGTTGTATCGTGAAAATTTTTGTGTTATCAAGAGGAAAGGCCAAAATATTTTGTAATTATTTTTACACATTTTTATACCTTTCTAAAACATTGGAAATTTTGGTTACAAATCTTGTTCTTTTTTCGGCAGCGCGAGATGTCATTTTCACAGTACTTGTTTATTGCGTTTTTCTGAAAAACATTATTTTTTTGGAAAAAACACATTAATTTCAAAATTCATGCAAAAATCAAATAATTGTCGGATTTTAATGAAACTTTCAGGACTTATTCACAAATGAATATAATTATTTTTGACTTTTTTGTTTTAGAAAATATACTTGAAAAATCTTAATTTGTTTACCCCCATCACCACTTACTTAATTTCACGAAATTTCACGAAAACAATTTTTTTTTCCAGATTTTTTTTTATTAGTTAAGAGTAGAACTCCTTGGAGAATATAAATCATCTAGTTTTCTTTTTCAAACTTTTACTATTTATACTGAAAATATGTTCCGAATGGTAAGCTAAAAAATGTAAGGAAGCTATGACATAATTAAATAGAAAAGCTTTCAATTTCTTTTATAAATAAGTTATATTATAGACACTATCGTCTTAAGAAATAAAATGTTTTCGACGAATAATTAATTTTTACAATAGTGCCTGCATTTTTTCTATAATTTTAATTTTAATAGTTTATAATAATTTAAAAATCGTTTAAAATTCTATATTTCTTTCCTTTACGTGATATTGTAAATGGAAAGGAAATTTACAAATCTAAAATTGAAAAGCTTAATAAAGAATTATATATATAAATATATATATATATATATAATTGTATATTTAGGCAGCAATCCTTCGTTTATGCATGTTTCATTAAAAACGACAGACAAGGTACTACGGTTAAGCTTTTAATTTATTTTTTCTTGTGTTCGAACAAGAGCTTTCTTTTCTGGACAAAGTGTGTGAAAAAACTGTTCAAATGTTTTATAGTCCCGAGCGCTTTCGGCTATACCTTTAGCCAGTATCAAGAATGATTCAATTTTTCAGCTTAATTGAGTGTGTGCATTATGTGTATGTTTTAGTGTGCAGTAGAGATGTTTTTAATTTCCGAATACGGTTAGCACATTGTGGCCTTGTTCGTAGTTAATATTGTTAAGAGTTAGCTTTTTCTTTTTCTTATTAAAGCTTCCATTATTTTTAATCTTTTTTTGCAAGTGGATGAAGTTATTATATTTGTGTTTTCTACTACTTTAATGAAACATGCATATATATATATATATATATATATATATATATATATATATATATATATATATATAAATATATGTATATACAGTGCTGTTCGATAAAAGTGACTCACCTGATTTTTTTTACTAAATGTTCTCTTCTCCGATGAAACGAAAGTTGAGTTAAATTCAAAGGATAAGCGATCTAAAATGCGAAGAAGCTTTGAAAGCTCTTTGAATTTAGCAGTAAGTACTGTCAGGCATCCCTTCAGTATAATGTTCCGGGGAAGCTTTTCTTTTCATGGAACTGGTTTCTTAAAACCTATTGAAAAGACTCTCAGGAGCGAGCAGTTCAAGATAATTTTATAATCTTGTCTGCTCCCTTCTGCTGAAAGGGTGCAAATCGACCCCACCAAGCTCATTTTTATGCAGGATAATGCTCCCTGTCACAAATGAAAATTGATTTGGGAATACTTGTATGAGAAGCATGTGAGTGTTATGACATGGCCGCCCCAATCTCCTGACCTCAACCCCATAGAAAACTTATGGAGCATTATAAAGTACAGGGTCTCGAGAAAGCAGTTGAGCAACAAAGAGAATTTGATTGGGAATTTCATATCCGAATGGAATTCAATGCATGTAGAGGAGATTTGCCAGAACCTAATCAAGTCAATGCGAAAAAGGGTTGAAAAGGTTATACAAAATAAAGGAGGACCCATAGATTATTAAATATTTCGAACTATATTACCTATTATAAATAAATTATACCTCTATTATTCTTTATTTAAAGCGGTTCGGTTATGTTTCTATTGATTACTAGTTGCAGGAAATAAATGAGTCACTTTTTTTGCACAGAGTTTTTCCCTAAATCTCATTTATATCCCAAATTATAATTATCAATAGAACACCTTAGAGTAAGTAAACTTTTTTACTAGTTGGTCGGGAAGAGGTCTTTATATTAGTAAGATTAAAAATAAGTTATATATATATATATATATACATATATATATATATATATATATATATATATATATATATATATATATATATATATATATATATATATATATATATGTATATGAATTACCAAACACATCTTTACATATATATATATATATCTTTATATATATATATCTTTATATATATATATATCTTTACATATATATATATATATATATATATATATATATATATATATATATATATATATTCACAAGCTTTTTTTATTCGGCTTTCTTTTCTTCGATTTGCCCTCTTTCATTGCATCTTTTTCTCCCTACCCCCTCCTCTTCTATTTATTTTATTATATTTTTTTTCGAGGAGGCGTTTTTTAAATTTATTTATAACCGATGTTTTTTTTCCATACTCTAGCTTCCTTGGAGCGCTGCGAATTTATCTGAAAGCCACACTGAAAGATTCACTAGCATGAAGAATCAAAAGCAATACCATGCTGGAGCGGTCGATACCAGGATCAACATCGGCCACGCATTCCATTGACTCACCCCAGGACAGGCGTGACAATTGGCAACTGGAGCGACAACCGCAGTGTATAGCCATCGGAACGTGGAACGTGTTGCACGCTCTCTGCTTTTAGACAGAGAGTCAACAGACATGACCACCGCCATTGTTTATTCTTCCACATATACCCACAACGATTTAAGGGCCTGATGACGAGGTCAGCATAGATATTCTCCAAGTATTTAGGTTTAACGAACAGAAAACTTAAAACAACATTCTTAATAAAGTATTTTTTATTACACTATTTACATTATTCGGACTAATGTCCTCATATTTTTTTGCCATATTTATTACAACGTTTCGGCCGTTGTACACTCCGGCCTTCTCCAGGTGGTTGGAATGTCGAACTGAACCCTTTATTTCGCTCACTGTTCTAGTTCCACGTGCCATGTTTTAATGGATGTCAGATATCAGTTATCTCCTGTTAATTCCCCTCTCCAAGTTCTCCACTGCCTTAACTCATACTCTTTGGGTCCTGTCACCGGATCTAACCAATGCCTTTATCCACTGTGCCATGAGTCCTTGAGGACATCTGTGTATGAATTTCTGGTATTATAAACCTAATGTTTTCAGCAACCACCTTTTTAACAGTGCTCATATTGCAATTTTTCCTGACCCAAAGAGTGTGAGTGCAGTACCTGGTTAAGGCGGTGGAGAACTTCGAGAGGGGGATTAACAGGAGATAAATGATAACTGACATCCATTAAACATGGCACGTGGAACTAGAATAGTCTACCCCAGTGAGCGAAATAAAGGGTTCAGTTCGACATTCCGACACCCCGAAGAAGGCCGGAGCGTACAACGGCCAAAACATTGTAATAATTATGGCGACAACGATGAGGACAATAGTCCGAATAATGTAAATAGGGTACATAATATCTCATCTCAGAAATATAGACAGATATGTTTTTATTAATTTTACAGTACTAAAATACTACATTTGCTTCTATTTTATGTTTTTTGTAATGCTAAACTAAAATCCAACATACATTTTTAAGAAAGAAAATACAAATTACAAATTAAAAATTAAATTTCATCATCAATATATTTGTTTTTATAAGTAGCAATATCATAGAGATGTAACATATGTAACGGTATCTTGCATTATTTACATTATTTGGACTGTTATTCTCATGTTCATTGCCCTATTCGTTTCGGTCGTTGTACGCTTAGGCTTTCTTCAAGTGACTGAAATTTCGAACTGAACCCTTTACTTCAGCCACTGGGGTAGATTGTTCTAATTACACGTGCCATTCCTCTTCCCCTTTCACTCAAATCTCCCAGTTTTAGTTCTGGCTGAACTCACAACTCTGTGTCTAGTCACTGGATCTAACCAACGTCTTTATCCACTGGGTCATGTGTCCTTGAGTGCGTGTATGAATTTTTGGAACTTATAAACCTAATGTCTCAGCAATCATTTTTTTACCAGTGCACATCATGCAATTTTTTCTGTTATTATTATTGCATTTTTACCAGAGCTTATATTGCAATTTATGTTGTCATTCATTGCTTTTCTCTAGCACTTCTTATTATTGGGTCTCATATTGTATTCATTTCTATGCTTGGTCGGCTCAGGCGATTTTTGTGGCCATGGCCTATATGCCGATTCCTTAAGTTTTCGTATTTTCTAGTGATGCTCCCTGTTTATTGTTTCAACCTGATCCCACAGAGGGTGGTGATCTCACTTTTCCCTTCATATGTGGTAAACCATACCTGTTTTTTTTATTTCTCTTCGTGTTACCGCGTTACGATGTTCTTAACAGTTCGAATAATGTAAATAATGCAAGTAATCATAATACCTCATCTCAGAGATATAGACAAATAATGGTATTTTTAGAATTCGCAGAATCGAGATAAAAAAGGGCTTTAGTAGATAAATCTCTGTTAAAAAATAAACACGAAACATTATTAAAATGAACTTTCTTGAGTAGGTCTTTGTATCGGTTTTAAGAAGAGACGCTAGAAAATATCAGATTAATAAATTAAACTGAAACTTGGGTAAAAACACTATGAAAGTGTAAAAATAGGTTTTAATACGAGAAATACTTTGTAAAAAAAATTATTACCGGCAATAAATATTTGAAGAAAAAAAAAACTATTACCAGCAATACATTTTTGAAAAAAACCTACAGCAATACAATTTTGATAAAAAAAAAATTATTACCAGCAATACATTGTTGAAAAAAAAGAATATATTATTACCAGCAATACAATTTTGAAGGAAAAATAATATCAGAAACAGATTTTTCATAAAATAGATTAATAAATTGTTTATATAATATTTCCAGTTAAAAGTATACCACTTGTTTTGATTTTGACAATGTTTGACTTGATAAAAATAATGTTTGCTTTAATAATAATGATGATGATCATGATAATAATTTGTTTGCTTTAATAATAATAATATGTTTGTTTTAATAGTTGTGCAGTGTAAAATGTTAAATTACTATAAATTATGTTAAATTCTAACAGGTAAAAATTCAATATGTTTTTTATCCGTTAGAAAGAGAAATGCAGATTATCCCAGAAAATTAAAATTTATCATTAGTGTAATTGCTTTTATGAATAAAAATTTCAAATTTCATAGAGAAGAATATTCAATTAACTTTAAGTGAAAGATGTTCCAAATGACAAGACCAAGTTTGCTAAATATATATATATATATATATATATATATATATATATATAAAAATGTAAAAGTGGACATGGAAGTAAGCACTTAGAGGCGACAGTCTGTTTCATGCTAGTGCAATCGTCAGGCAATTGCACTAGCATGAAACAGACTGTCGCCACTAAGTGCTGACTTCCATGTCCACTTTTACATTTACACACGCTCTATCTCTGATATTGAGCACTTTATCCCATAAACATAGCACACTTTAAGACTATATTTCTTCATATATATATATATATATATATATATATATATATATATATATATATATATATATATATGAAGGAATATAGCACACTTTAAGACTATATTTCTTCATATATATATATATATATATATATATATATATATATATATATATATATATATATATATGAAGGAATATAGTCTTAAAGTGTGCTATATTTATGGGATAATGTGCTCAATATCAGAGATAGAGCGTGTGTAAATATAAAAGTGAACATAGAAGTCAATACTTAGAGGCGACAGTCTGTTTCATGCAATCGTCGGGCCACCGTGCCCCGACGATTGCATCTAGCATGAAACAGACTGTCGCCTCTAAGTGTTCACTTCTATATTTATTTATATATATATCTTTAAAGATATTTTATGACATGTTTAACGTTCTTTTTATAGATACAAGTATTTAAGCAAATGCTCTGTTTTATAATAAACAGTATTAAATAACATTTACCGGCCTGAATAGAAAATTTTCGTTCTCCGACATGAATCGAACCTGTATCCTATAGGGAACCGTCATTTCGTGTGACGTGCCTTAACCGATCGGCCACAGAGAATCGTCTGTTTAGCAAGGTCGAATTTAAACTTAAATCTTCCATGAATCTCTTCTATTCATATCTGCTCTAGCGTATCAAATGTAAACAAATGATGTCATATATTTTTTTGAAATTGGACAAGGTCCGACAATTTATTTAAAGAAATAAATAAATTGTCGGACCTTGTCCAATTCAAAAATTAAAAATATATATATATATATATATATATATATATACACTATTATTATTATTATTATTATTATTATTATAATGCCTCTTAATTCCTTGGGGAACATGGGGTCGCAACCCACACCTCTCCAACGGAGATTTGTTCCGGGCGATCCTCTTCACTTCGACTCATGTCGTGCCGGTTGCTTTCGCCTCAGCGTCAACACTTTTGCGTCAAGTCTGTTTTGGTCGACCCACGTAAGTGAATGTAATGGATTCGACTGGAATTCGAACTCGGCTCTCCGATTCCACAATCCGAGGCGTTATCCAGCGTGCATTTGTATTTACTTGGATTAAATGATAACAAATGATTAAATCCAATAATCTTTTAAGCAACTATAGTAAATATAAAAGAAAAATAAAAGGAATCGCTCCCAGTGGAAGGAGGAGATTTTGAAATAGACCTCTAGTCTGACCCTTCGTTATAATATGAGTTGTCCTGTAGTATAGAACGTCATCATCAGATATTTTTTAAAAAGTCGGTACAGCTTTTCAATTATGAATTTCTAATGCAAATAACGAGAAAAACGACAACAACTTTTATTTTTGTTTTTAAAGAAACAAACAAAAACAAATCATCCTTAACTGTAGTACCTTTATATTCTAATTCGATATTTTTTAAATATATTTATTGTTCAATGATCGGATATTTATTAATATTCGACGAAACAAAGAAGAACTATTTTGATTGGTTGATTAAATTTTCTTTGTAACTGGTTGCGTGATCCAAGAGAATTTTATTGCAAGCTCGCGCGGAGCTGCGTGCGTAATGCGTTTACTGAAGCGTTCAAACGACAAAACATATCTGCAAACGTGTATGAGTTTTCCCGCCTAAATTTCACTCTTTTTTTTTTAATTCCCCTCTATTTCTTCATGTATTTCCTCTTTTCAACGCCTCTCTATCTCTCTCTCACTATCACTTTTTTTTCTCTCTCTCTCTCTCTCTTTTCTCAAAAGTAACTCCTCTCATTATCTTATTATTATGCTGACACTTTTCTCTCTCTCTTTTTCTCACAAGATAAGTAACTCATGTCATAATCTTATTATTATACTGACAGCACAATTTTAACGAATATCCTTTCAAAACGTCCATGGTTATAGCTTTCCACAAGTTCCATTTATTTATTATCCGTAAATTGCCATGACTTGGATAAGATACTGGAGTGCCTTCTCGAAGGTTCTGAATTCAGGTTTTTACTTCACCTAGACTGGCAACCACTCAAGGCTAGAGATCCCTGTCTACATATGTACTTAACCCAAAGTTTAAGGAGAAAAGATAGATTCCTACTTTTGCTAAGGATATCCTATATATCTTAAAGAAGATGAACCTTCAAAACCTATAGATAAAAAAGTTTTTTACAAAATAGCAAAAAACATACCGTTCGAAGATTTCCAACAGAAGCAACAACAAAAATGGATAGCATAAGTAACGAGAAAAGGAAATAATTATCTAATTAACGCACTAACTTGCTATACTACCATAACCAAAATTTTTGTAGCGCCCTGGGTATGACGATAAACTATATCCGGGTCCTGGGTAAGACGATAAACTACGTCCAGCAACAAGGCGTCTGATCAGGAAGTTTTGAGGATCGTGGAACCAACTCTTAATTGCTGGTGTTCCCAGGTTCACCCTGACTTTGGGTGGTAACACCTGTTAGGGTCCCAGCTATGGACAAATAGTTAACCCTGAAACTGGTGTAAAAACACTATGAAAGTGTAAAAATAAGTTTTAATACGAGAAATACTTTGTAAAAAATTTGTAGAAAAAAAAATATTACCAGCAATACATTTTTGAAAAAAAATTACAGCAATACATTTTCGAAAAAAACAAAAAAAAACAATTACCAGCAATACATTGTTGAAAAAAAAGAGAATATATTATTACCAGCAATACAATATTGAAGAAAAAATAATACCAGAAACAGATTTTTCATAAAATATTACCAGCAAAAAAAAATTGTCGGCATTACATAACCCATTGAGGTTGATATGCCGTAAAACAAAACAAACCAAACCAAACCAAACCAAAATATTTGGAAAGAAACTCCAATCAATAATTCGAAAGAGCATTGACATTTAGTGAACTATGCGAGGTTTAATTAAAAAAACTGTTTTAAGAAAAATATTTGACAATTTTTGTAATCGTTTCACCCCAAGCAAAGTGATAATGCCCCTAAGATGCAGGGAGTAAAAGAGAATTATAAGCCTTTAGTGGGGAGACTTGAGGAAAGGAAGAAAAAAAAACAGGGTTCAAGAAGACAGAAGATGACGAATGGCGTTGTATCTATATCTTTGAAGATTGTAGTTACCAGGGAAGAAAGAAATTAGAAAGTCCACAGGTGAGAAGTACAAGAAAAGAAACTGTAAGAGTAGAAGCGGCTGTTGCATTTAGGTAGTCAGTAAAACCTATTAGCCAATCTAGTAACATGGTTAGTCTGGACACCAAGGTAAAAAAGCCATCAGAACAGTTGCCGTGTTAAATATTTGTAGAAAAGGCAGAGGAAGGCCACGTTACGTCACGTCGGTGAGAAAGTGACTGAAATCGAGTTGCCAGGTCAGGATCAATAACATCACAGATCATTCTTTAGATTTTAAATAATTTTTATTTATATAAATGAATTTTTGTTTTATGTAATGCTGATCAGGTCCAATAATATTGCTGATTTTCCTTTGGATTTTATCAGGGATATCTAGATAAGTATACAGGTGCACCGGACCATATGTGGCAGCAACATTCTAAGCACGGACGAATGGTAGGCATAGATGTGTAAGGCAAATTCTGGAGAGAAAAATAGTCTAGCACGACACAGCTTGCACAGAATACTGCCCAGGGATTTTCTACAAATATTTGGCCTTCGCTAAAATCCTCAGATGAAATTGCAGGTGAATGAAAAAGCATTTAGTCGTTTAACCCCATGGAGGTTCGCCTCTCGAAGACAGGGGTAACAGAGTGTAAAAGAGAATGGGGAGAATTGAGTGGGGATGAATGGGGAAAGAACGAAAAAGGAACAGCGTTCAAGAAGACAGAGGATTGTAGTTATCAGGGAAGTCAGAAATCGGAAGGGTGTTCCACAGTTGGGAAGGGTCAGTAAAGAAATGGTCGGAGTAAAAGTCGCGGTTGCATCTATCTAGTTCAACACTAAAAGAGTGAGACCTAGATGCCAATGTAGTAGCACGCTTAAATTCACGTAGTCATGAAACCATGGAAGAAGCTCTTCAGAACTGTTGCCATTAAAATATAAATAGAAAATATAGGGGGTATCTACGACACGTCGGTGAGAAAGTGAATGAAGTCGAGATGCCTGGTCACGATCGTTTACATTACAAACACTTCCTTGAATTTTGTCAAGAATCTCGAAATGTACAGTCGGAACAGCAGACTTAATATGGCAACATTATTTAATGAACGCACGAATTCTGATGTAACCGTACGTTCTCTCGTAATTCTCGTTTGTGGAACACTTTCCTGGCTCTTTGCTTTCCGGTTAAGTTTGATCTTCGCAACAAAGTGAACCAAGTTAACTTGCAGTAGACGAAGCAATCGCTATAACTGTTCCTCGTCATGTCAGCCTTGATAAACCGTAAAAATAATCAATAAATGATAAACATTTTAACAATAAACCTCTACCTTGAGAGGCTTCCGAGCCTGGTACTGGTTGAACATTATTATGAAAATACCTACTAACAGTATAAATAAGATTCAGTCTTGTTGCTAAAAAATCTGAATTGTTTAATATAAGGTTTTGTCTTAAGCCAGAAAAAGAAGGAAACATTTTATTTGAATCTTAGATAACAGGTGCCGGAGAATCGGTATAAAGAAAGATACAGTAGATAAAGTCAAGCAAGATGTTTCATGAAATAGTAAAACGGTAGGACCTAGATGGCGATGTGGTTGCACTCTAAAATTAATGCAATCGGGGCCCCACGGGAGAAAGCTCTTCAGAGCAGTTACCATGAAAATATTTGTAGAATAGACAGAGGGAAACCATGTCTCGTCGGTGAGAAAGTGAATGAAGTCGAGATGCCTGGTCAGAATCGATTACATTACAAACACTTCCTTGAATTTTTTTTTTAAGAAGATGATCTGAGATTAATTATCGTTTAATGAATAACAATTTTTTTTCTTGTTTGGGAACGGTTAAATTGGCGGAAGTGAATGTGTAGGGATTAGGCAGGATTTGAACTTCGATGCTCTGATTTCCACTTTCGGCTTCGTGTAGATAACTGTTCCGTAACGGGTGCACCTATGTTCTTAAATTATTAGAAATGCCGGGTCGAACGATGTTCATATAAGCCAAGATATAAATACGATTAATATTGCTGCAAATCTTTATAGTCTCTTATGAATTATTGTCGGGCAAAAACAATAGTCTCTTTTTCCCAACAATATTAAATGCAGGCTAAATATATTTTATTTGGTCAGTATGTGCCAAATGTAATAAATTTAGAATTATGAAAGATAGATTTTCTTTTTACGGAATTCCAGACAGTACATATATATATATATATATATATATATATATATATATATATATATATATATATATATATATATGTATATATAAGTGATGGGTTACAGTTGTTCCAACGAGAGTAAAGTGTATATTTTAAAGAAGAGGGAAGAGAAATCCACATTATAACCAAAAACATTTACAGCTTCTTTTTTCTCTTTAATATATAAATATATATATATATATATATATATATATATATATATATATATATATATATATAATTATTTATTCGAAAATTATAACATAAATATGTTTTAAAATCACTACAAAAATAGCCATATATATATATATATATGTGTGTGCGAGCGCGCTTGTGTGTGTGCAAGTCATTTTTGGCTTTGCCCTCTTTTCGTTCAAATAGCTTTGCTAGTATTTTTGAATCTTTTTTAATTTGCTTTGTCTAGGAAAAGATTGTGTCTAGTTTTCCCAACAGAGACAGGTAAGCCAGAAAGCGGCGAGTCACAGAAGAGAGCCAGAAGGCTAATAAAGAATTTACTCATATTAAAAACTGCGTGAAGCCTAATATATATTTATGTCTCTGTGCGAGATCTGAACAAGAGATGCGCATTTTTTAAATAGGCTATTTGAAGTAATTTTGCTGCGTTGGTCCTACGTGGCTCAACGTTCTGAATGCTCACTGAACAAGTTAGCGGTATCCCCGACAAGAGCACGAAAATTTGAGCCCTCCAGGAATGCATGTTTTTTTTTAAACAGTCAAATTTACATGCAGATAAATATAGACTTGCACTATTTACTCAATCACTTATATCCAAGAAAATAACGGTTATATATATATATCCAAAGACATTTTTATGTTTAACATTCTTATTATACATAGAAATATTTAAGTAAATGCTCTGTTTATAATAAACAGTATTAAACAACATTTTCCGGCCTGAATGTCCGAGATTTTTCATAGAAAATATTCGTCCTACGACAGGATTCGAACCTGTATCCTATACGGAACTCGTCATATAGCCTGGCGTGCATTTTAACCGATTCGGCCACAGAGGATCGTTCGGTTGGCAAGGTCGAATTTACTGTTTATAAACTTCAATCTTCCATGAATCTTTTACGTACATTCATATCTGCTCATAGCGTATCAAATGTAAACAAATGACGTCACACATTATGAAATGGACAAAGTCCGACAATAATTTATTTTTTGTCTTTAAGAAATTCAGAATTTATTTAAATAAGTAAAAAACGATGTTATCTTTGGTTCTAGTTTTTTCCTATTGTTGACCCGGTAGATTACTCTACGGAGTAGAGGGCCACAGCCACATGACATTTGGTATAGAATCACTGCCTCACCATACCAGGTATAGGGCCACAGTCTCGCCACACTTGGCATAGGGCTATAGCCTCGCCACGGTTATATCGCTGAAGTGGCTTCAATAGTAAGTAGGTGTGGTGTTGCTAATCCAAAACCTAACCTGTTGGATTCAAAATTATCCTTCTCCTCGGCTGGTTGTCAATCAAAGTCAGAGGTCCTAATTTCTCCTGCCATTAACGCCTAGCTGAGCGAGTATCCTAGATAGTAACATATTTTTACACAGGTATATGGTTAAAAGCTTACGCAACGGTCCCATTTGGATTTCAAATTCTAAACTTTAAATCTAGGATAATTAGTTATCTATCCGACATATCCTTATCATATTCACCTTTTTTACCTCTTAGTACGCCCTTAAAAAACCATTAGTACCCCTCTAGTTTCAGTGTCTCTTGGGCCTTGTATAAGGAGAACAATAGTATAAGGAACTAAACACCTTTCATTTTAAACACTTGTTTTTTGAAAAATGCAACGGTTGATTTAGCAAATCCGTTTATGATTTCATCATCGAGTGAAATATTTGAGTTTATTTTACTATCAAAGTATGGAAATTATTTTACACACTTCACTGACTTTCCATTAAGTTGGACATGAGAAGATGTTGCCCAGTGTTTTGGTTATTGGATTTCCACGACTTCCCTTTGATTTTGTGTTGCCTTGGGTTGATAAATTACCCAAAACTTCCTCAGTCTTATTGTCGGTCCAAAAGCTTAGATCTTGTTGTGTCCCATTCCGCGCGCGCATATGAACACACACACACACACACACACACACACACACACACACACACACACACACACACACACACATTCATACATATGCACACATTCACACTCACACACAAACATATGCACACACACATACACACATTAATTCTGGTCTTCCTGCGGTCAATCAGATTCTTTAGGAAGAAAGAAAAATGAAAGAAAGAAAAAAATAAAGAGAAGGAAATAATAAAAAAAGATAGAATAAGGAAAGCAATAAAGAAAGACGGAAAGACAGAGAGAAAAATGAATAACAAAGAAGACAAGAGCAAACTGAGAAATAGTTAAAAAGAAAGAAAAAAATAAGAGAAACAGAAAAAAAGAATGAATAAAGAAAGAAAGAATTTGAAACAAGATTAAAAGAAAGAATGAATGAAGAATGAAAGAAAGAAAGAAAGAAAGAAAAACAAAAGAAGAAATAATGAACAAAATGGAATCAAGGAGGAAAGTAAGAACGAATGAAAAGGAAAAAAAATGAAAGAATATAGAAAGAATGAACGAATGAAAATAAGAAGGAAATCCGAAATTAAAACAGAAAAGAATAAAAAAAGAAAAAAAGAAGGAAAAATAAAGAAGGGGAATAAAAAAGGATAAAATAAAGAAAGATAAATGAAAGAAAGAAAAAAGAAAGAAAAATAATGAAGATGAATAAAGAATGATAAAATATAGGAAGAAAAATGAAAAAAAAGAAAAATAAAGGAAAAATAAAGAAGGGGAACAAAGAAGGAAAAAAGAAAACAAGAACGAAAGAAAAAAGAAGGAAAAATAAAGAATGGGAATAAAGAAGGATAAAATAAAGGAAGAAAAATGAAAGAAAGAAAAAAGAAAGAAAAATAATGAAGATGAATAAAGAATGATAAAATATAGGAAGAAAAATGAAAAAAAAGAAAAATAAAGGAAAAATAAAGAAGGGGAACAAAGAAGGAAAAAAGAAAAAAAGAAAACAAGAACGAAAGAAAAAAGAAGGAAAAATAAAGAATGGGAATAAAGAAGGATAAAATAAAGGAAGAAAAATGAAAGAAAGAAAAAGAAGGAATAATAAAGAAGGGAAATAAAGAAGGATAAAATAAAGAAAGAAAGAAAAAGAACGAAAAATAAAGGAAAAATAAAGAAGGGGAACAAAGAAGGATAAAAGAAAGAAAGAAAAAAGACAGAAAGAAAAAAGAAGGAAAATTAATGAACGGGAATATAGAAGGATAAAAGAAAAAGAAAAAAGAAAGAAAGAAAAAAGGAACGAAAAATAAAGAAGGGGAATAAAGAAGGATAAAAGAAAGAAAGAAAGAAGGAAAGAAAAAATGAAGAAAAATTAAAGAAGTGAATAGAGAAGGATAAAATAAAGGAAGAAAAACGAAAAAAAAAGAAAAAAGAATGAAAAATAAAGAAGGGGAATAAAGAACCGCAAAAGAAAGAAAGAAAAAAGAAAGAAAGAAAAAAGGAAGGAAGATAAAGAAGGTGAATAAAGAAGGATAAAAGAAAAAAGAAAACAAGAACGAAAGAAAAAAGAAGGAAAAATAAAGAAGGGGAATAAAGAATGATAAAAGAAAGAAAGAAAAAAGAAGGACAAATAAAGAAGGGGAACAAAGAAGCATGAAAGAAAGAAAGAAAAAAGACAGAAAGAAAAAAGAAGGAAAATTAATGAACGGGAATATAGAAGGATAAAAGAAAAAGAAAAAAGGAAGAAAGAAAAAAGAAGGAAAAATAAAGAAGGGGAATAAAGAAGGATAAAAGAAAGAAAGAAAGAAAGAAGGAAAGAAAAAATGAAGGAAAATTAAAGAAGTGAATAGAGAAGGATAAAATAAAGGAAGAAAAACGAAAAAAAAAGAAAAAAGAATGAAAAATAAAGAAGGGGAATAAAGAACCGTAAAAGAAAGAAAGAAAAAAGAAAGAAAGAAAAAGAATGAAAAATAAAGAAGGGGAATAGAGAAGGATAAAATATAGGAATAAAAATGAAAGAAAGATAAAAGAAGGAAAAATAAAGAAGTGGAATAAAGAAGGATAAAATAAAGAAAAATGAAAGAAAGAAAAGTTAGAGATAGAAAGGGAAAATGTATAAATGAAAAGAAAGAAAAGAAAAGAACGAAAGAAAAAAAAGAAAAGAATTGTAATTGAATAATAATAATATTAGTTATCAGTAAATAAAATGGTAAAATATGAAATAACATCCGGGCGGGTAAATTGAGAGAGAATGAAAAATGAAAAAGAAAGTATCATTCATTTAATCTTAAGGAGAATAAGCTAAAAATAAATTCATATTTTGATTTTTAGAAACATGACTATACAAGGCGACTTCTTATATATATCATGTCCCTTTAGAACGTTCTCGATAATGACTTTGTACAATTTCCCGTCCGTTTTATTTTTTCATAATGTTTATATAAGTTTCCTTAAACCTTGTTCTGCTATCCATTTACACAAATTCGATCGGTAGCATTAGGGGAATCGTTTTCACTCTGACCCTCTGCGTTTCAATCTGTCCTGTGCGTATCACATTTTCCTAGGCCCTTTTCCCTCATTATATACCCTATAAATGTCAACTATCTCTTTCTGATATTCAGACTATATGCCCTTTTTGTTTCCGTTTTCTCTAAAACCTTGTTTTGCTCATATGTCCAGTACATAGTATTCACAGTATCCTTCTATAGAACCGCATTTCCGTTGCCTCAAGTCTCTTCTTCATCTGTAAAGAGATTGTCCAGCATTCACTGCCATATAGAATCACTAACATTGCACAACACTTCAGAACTCCTTTCTTTGTTTCTAGTATAATTATCCGGTTTCTTAATACTTTGCTTTGATTTTTGAAGGCATCTTTCCTATCCCAAAAATCGTTTACGGATTTCAGTATCTTACTTTTCGTCCTGTATTAAAATATTTTTCAAATATTTAATTTCTACTTTTTTTAATATTTACTTCTTTGATTTTGGTATCTCCAATTTGTAATTTAAACGTTGTGCTCATCTCTTTCGCTAGCAAACATGCGTTCCAGCTTCTTGCAATTGATGTTTAGGCGTTTAATAGTAACTATATCAATGACTAGGGAATGAAGGTGCATTTATATAGTGGAGAGGATAGGATCCTCAGTCCATCAAACTTATGTCCATTTTGAGACGGAAAAGAAGCTGTTTTTTCCCACTGCCGTTATATCAAATCTGTCTCCAAAAACTTAATAAATCCGAGTGACACAAGAATTCAATTCCACACACACAGTGCATTTTGTTTTGTTTTTAATCATTTTACACCAAGCAAGGCGATGAAGCTATTAAGATGCAAATGATTAGTAGAAGTTAAGGCAAATGCCCTACCATCTTAAATTACCAGATTCTTTCGAAACGGCCATTAACTCTTTCGAACGCTGCTACATTTAGAATGTCAGACCAGAATTAGAATTGTCAATATGAGTCTCATTTAAGCACTCGCTTCGTTTAATGTTTTTATTTAGCAGGAAATCCCAATTACTGGATGCCTTAGGAAATTCAGTTTACTTTCATATATACACCCGTTTGCTAATTACTATTGCACGATATTGGGATTTTAATAGTTTTACCATGGTTCCCTTGCTTTTCTTTTTTCACAGTCTATTAACCTTTACAAGGCCCAGAAGCCACTTAAAGTAAAGAGTTATTTAGGTGGCATTTTGTGTGTATAGCTGAGATAAATATTAAACCGAACTTTGAATAGGTTAAAAGTTTAGTGATCAGGGAGACATCCTGTTGGGAGTCGATTGCACAGGGCATCCTGAGTAAGATGATAAACTACATCCGACAGCAAGGCCTCTGATCGGAAGATTTTGAGGAGCATAAAACCTCCTCTTAATTGCTTGTGTTCCCAGGTCTACTCTGATCCGGGGTGATAACACCTGTTAGGGTTCCAGCTATGGGCAAATAATTAACCCCCAAACTGGGGTCAAAATACAATGAAAGTTTAAAAATAGGTCTTAATGTCAGCTATACATTTTTGTAAAAAAATATTACCAGCAAAGAATTTTTGAAGAAAAATTATTACCAGCAATACATTTTTACCAGCAATAAATTTTTGAAAAAAAATATTACAGCAATGAATTTTTGAAGAAAAATTATTTCCAGCAATACATTTTTACCAGCAATAAATTTTGAAAAAAAAAATTACCAGCAATGAATTTTTGAAGCAAAATTATTAACAACAATACATTTTTACCAGCAATACATTTTTGAAAAAAAAATATTACCAGCAATGAAATTTTGAAGAAAAATTATTACCAGCAATACATTATTACCAGCAATACATTTTTGAAAAAAAAATATTACAGTAATGAATTTTTGAAGAAAAATTATTTCCAGCAATATATTTTTACCAGCAATACATTTTTGAAAAAAAATTAAGCAATGAATTTTTGAACAAAAATTATTACCAGCAATACATTATTACCAGCAATACATTTTTGAAAAAAATATTACCAGCAATAAAATTTTGAAGAAAAATTATTACCAGAAATGCATTTTTGAAAAAAAATATTACCAGCAATGAAATTTTGAAGAAAAATTATTACCAGCAATACATTTTTACCAGCAATATATTTTTTTTTAAATATTACCAGCAATGAATTTTTGAGGAAAAATTATTACCAGCAATACATTAAACGTAACAAACAAAGAAACAGAGCAGTTGCTCGCGGGAAGAAGCTTCTTGAGTAGAATGGAATATGGAGGGAATGTAGGTGGTTTGCTATCATGTAAGCCGCATGGTGAGTTCTTGCTATGGAGGTTTCCCTTGGCTAGGCCAGGGAATGTTGTTCTTCTGAGCACTTTCCATGGAAGAAGCAGTAGAGTAGCGATAGGCCTGCCACATCCCGTTTGTGGGAGAGGGGTTGAAGGGCGGAGAATAATTCATCACGCACAAGATCTCGGAGACGCTTTTCAACTCTGAAGAGTGAGGTTTGGGCAGTTCACATCCAAATATGATAACGGTACTCCATTTTTTTTACCTGATCTGGCTCTTATAAAGGTAGAGGATAGCAGGAAGAGTCAGGTAATTACTGGAGCGGCACAGGGAGACGATCATTTTAGCGTCTACCTTTTCTAAAAAATATTCTCGGGGCAATTGTTCTGATGAGCTTTCCCACATGGTGTCTCGACAGCATAAATATAAGCGTACCACTAGATTGGCAATTAGGTCTTACCGTTTTACTGTTGAAATAACTCGATGTATGTTCTATTCCAATAATTTCTTTTTCCGCACTTTTTTGTCTGTTGAAGTTTCAGCCGGGTTCTCTCTTACTTACAATTTTCAAAAACATAAATGCAACATCAATTGCTATCGTCTGTTTTCCTGAAACCTGCTCTTTTATTGTCCTTTCTCTTTACTAAAGTTTTCGCATTTTCTTTCCTTTGCGTCTTACTGGCATTATCGTCTAGCTTGGAGAGAAATTATTAAAAAAAAAAAAACTTTGAGTTGTGTATGTGGAATTGAATTCTTGTTGTATCGTTTGGATCTATTTAGTTTATAGAGTCCGATTTCATACAACGGTAATGGGAATCCAGTTCCATTTCCTTAAAATGTACACGGACTTGTGATGCACTCAGGTATCAATACTTTTACACTATAAAACCGTAATTGTTACTATTAAACACCTAAATATCAACTCCAAAGAGACAGAATGAATGGGTTGTCAGCAAAAGGGACATCCCGACATATAAATTACAAATTGGAGATACCAGAATCAAGAAAGTACAATTGAATTAATCATCTGGGATGCGTTTTGACAGAGGACGGATAGTGCGAAGCCGAAATCCAAAGGTGCATTGGTGACACCTACGAAAAGCTAAGCAAACTATTAAGAAACAGGAAAATTTCGTTAGAATTAAAGAAAAGTGAACTAAACTCTTACTTAATATCAGTCCTTCTAGATGACAGTGAATGCTGAACAATTTCCTCACAGATGAAGGAGAAACTTGAAATCAAGAGAAATGTGGTTTTACAGAAGGATGCTGAGAATGCTATGAACCGAACATGGCAGCAAAGACGAAGTTTTAGAAAAAATTATAAAAAAAGGACACTTATACCTAACATCAGAAAGTGACAGTTGAAATATCTAGGGTATATCACGAGGAAAGAGGGCTTAGAAAATGTGATACTCCCAAGACAGATTGAAGGCAAGAGCGACAGATGAAACAGCGCATAAAATACCTAGTGAACTTGTGTAAATGGTTGTCCGAACAAGATGTAGGAGATAACATAAAGACCAAAAAAAGGAAACAGCTGCATAGGACAAGAGATTGTAGAGAGATATGATCGCTAGCCCTGAATAGAGACGGCAGTTAGAAGAAGAAGAAGAAGAAGAAGAAGAAGAAGAAGAAGAAGAAGAAGAAGAAGAAGAAGAGGAGGAGGAAGGAGGAGGAAAAGGAGGAGGATGAGAAGAAGAGGAGGAAGGAGGATGAGGAGGAGGAGAAGATGATGAAGAAGAAGAAGAAGAAGAAGAAGAAGAAGAAGAAGAAGAAGAAGAAGAAGAAGAAGAAGAAGAAGAAGAAGAAGAAGAGAATAGGAAGGAGGAGGAGGACAAGAAGACGAAGAAGAAAGAGGAGGAGGAGAAGAAGAAGAAGAAGAAGAGGAAGGAGGAAGAGAAGAAGACGAAGGAGGAGGAGATGAAGAAGGAGAAGGACAAGAAGAAGATGAGGAGGAGTAGAAGAAAAAGAAGGAGGAGGAGGAGGAGTCAAAGAAAAGAATAAGAAAGAAGAGGAGGAGGAGGAGAAGAAGAAGAAGAAGAAGAAGAAGAAGAAGAAGAAGATGAAGGAGGAGGAGAATAAGAAAAAGAAGGAGGAGGATGAGAAGAAGAAGGAGGAGGAGGAGGACAAGAAGAAGAAAAAGAATAATAATAATAATAATAAGAAGAATTTATTACTCTTTATATCTATTACATCAAAGCGGTAGAGCTGTAAACCGGCCTTTCACACAACATATATTATGATTTTTTTTCTTTGTATTAATATTAGACATTAATTTACCCGAATCAGTTTGCTAGGTTTTGATTTTAATCACACCGTCAAGCCAGTTAGAGTGGCTCCCCATATTTCCATGTCTGGAAGCAAGAAAAGCTGTGGACCCTGGCCTCACGTGACCAAAATATGTTTCAAGTCTTCAAAAACTGAGAGAGGAATTCGCCAACAGGTTTGTGGATTTCAGAAAATATGAAAAAGAGTTAAAACTGTTTGCTCAGTACTTCGAAACGGCAGCTGAAGATATTACTGGCTCCTATCAAATGGAGCTTTTATTGATTTGCAGTTAGATATGAACTTGAAGAGAGAATACGGTGAAAATGATTTGGTGACAGGCTATTCAAAGTATGTACGGGGAGAATATACCAGTCTGACACATGTCAGTAAAATGATCTCTCTTTTTGGAAGCAGATGCTGCTGTTAACAGTCTTTTCGAGGATGAAGCTTACAAAAGCCAAATACCGAAGTCAGATTACTGATGATTATTTGACGAGTCAGCTACGTCTTGCCACTATATCTGTAAAAGCTGACATTGAAAAGAAAAAAAAATAGCAAGTCTCACATTACTAAAATTATGTATTCTCAGAATTATTTATTTAATAAAAATGTGAGAATGCATCTATACAAATTGTTGTTACAATCAGTCTTTGTACGTTAAAAATAAATTCTGTCTAAAAAAGTGATATTTTTGGAGATGACCAGCCCTCTTTATTATCTAAATATCTGAAAGTGTCCCAACAAGAATTCTGTTATTTCTGTATTGCATAAGTCAAGCTTATCTCTTCTTTAAATATATTGTCTTTCATCGAATGTACGCTCAGTGGTCGGTATTTGATCCACCAAGCATATCGGTTTTCAAATTGATCAAATAATAGCTTCTTTGAATTGTCTAGCACTAATCAACAAGACAAGGATGTATAAAATATATGGCAAATATTAAACCATAATAGCAAACCTTAGAGAAATTAAATTATAAAAACGATTACAAATATTAAAGGAATTTATTATATAAAAATGCATCATCAATAAAATGTCGTTAATTTCACGAATAGACTTGAATAGACGAGAGGTCAGAGCACGTTAGATCTAATGACAGTTTCCCCTAGAGGAAGTCAGGTTCTAATCCTGTCTGAGAGCGTATAATTTCCTCTAATAAAATTTCTCAAATATTCAAGCCGGTAGACGAAGATGAATAGAGTGTTTAATAAATAAACGGAGTGTCTACTCAGATATGAATATCGACTAAAAACAATATCTAAGTAATAAAAATATGTCGTATTAATAAATAACAATCCGGTTTTCTTTACAAATTATCTGAAACGATGTATGATCTGTATATATATATATATATATATATATATATATATATATATATATATACCGACCTGTTTTTTCTGTTCTCTCTCTTCTTAATGTAAGCCCTGAAAGAAAACCTTTCTAGGTCAATTTATTTTTGCTATTGTTCTATCTTGTATTTTTTTCATTTTTTGTTTTTATTATTGTATTTTTTCTTTGTATATCTGTCTGCCTGGGATATATTGATAACATTTCGCAAAATGTAGCCGGTTTGATGAGATAAATAGGATTATATTAATCGAAATAAATATATTACTAACAATGGATTTTAAGTTTTTCTTCGTAATTATACATATATATATATATATATATATATATATATATATATATATATATATATATATATAAATAAACATATATATATATATATATATATATATATGTGTGTGTGTGTGTGTGTGTGTGTGTGTGTGAAATGTATATGTATATAAATATATATATGTGTGTATTTCTTTATATGTATTATTTATATATTATAAATGCGCCGTACTTATTGGAAAGCGCACAATATCAGTGATAGAGCTAACATATTTAGTTGGATTTAGTGTGAGTTTGTAACCCTGGGTTTCACGCTACTTGCCATCGTCAGACAAACTGATTAATTTAAAAAAAATGTGTGCTTATATATGGTTGCGTAACCATATATAAGCCCACAATTTTTAAAAATAAGTTTGTCTGACGATCGCAAGTAGCGTGAAACCCAGGGTCACAAACTCACACTAAATCCAACTATATATATATATATATATATGTGTGTGTGTGTGTGTGTGTGTGTGTGTGTGTGTGTGTGTGTAGTTTTAAATTTACTATATTTATTGAAATTAATGTTCAGTATTGTAGAGAATGTTTGTAGGTATAGACCGTGTAGAGAAGAGAATTAGCTTACCATGTCGACCCTCATTTTCATGATTGAAGTTTGCTTGAGGCAGGAAACTAGTAATACCTTCTTCCCGCCCTCTCTCTTTCTTTCTCTATCCGCACACACACACGCACACGCACACACACACACAAACACACACAAATATATATATGTGGAGAGAAATAGAGAGAGATAATGAGAGAGAGAGAGAGGCACCACGGCTTCGTGTAATGGTTAGCAAGCTAAAACAGTCATGATCGTTCTTGGGTGCTCCATATTTTCTGCCTTGTGCCACAACTAAGCTGCGCTTAGAAAATCGATATTGGGGACTCGAGGCGGTGTAATTGTTAGCAAGTTTGTCTTGCTAGAACAATTACGCCTGAGTAGTGAGTTCGAGCCTCACTGGCTGCCCCATACATTCGGCCTTATGCAACATCTAAGCTACGCTTGCAAAATCACTATATATATATATATATATATATATATATATATATATATATATATATATATATATATAAACGTTTGTACGTGTCTCTGTGTGTGAGAGGAAAACATAAATTCGCAGAAAGTTATCATGTGAATTTGAAGCTGTTTCATTACAATAAAACACTATATATATATATATATATATATATATATATATATATATATATATATATATATATATATATATATATATATATATATATATATGTATGCAGGTATGCAGTGAAATAGGAAAGAACACGTTAGTTAGATAATCCGGTGTTCCTTAATATTTAGCTTTATTTTCAAAAGGACAGTGCTCCATACAGAAGTAGAGCTTATATTATAATAATATTTTTAGTTTTTAAAAATATGATATATATATAAAAATATGATATATATATAATTAATATTCACTACTTATTTAAGCGCAATAAACAAAAGATAAGTGTTTTTCTCACTGTTAGGTTATACAGATATATATCTATGGAAATTTATTTATATTACATTGATATCATTATGAATCTCATCACTAAATACATATATTACTATATTTTCACAATAAACTGATCATTTATTTTACATTAATATTTTTTCTTTGTTTAGGAACTGTGTTCAATATAAGTGGGAGAAAATTGCTCTCCAGACTTCAGGAATTGATCTCCACCTGCTACCTTCTTGCAAGGAATGTTACGGTCACCTTGCCAGTCTTCAAGGAAGATAATTTTAAAATTACACTCATGGAATAAGTGTTCTCTGTTTTCACTTTTGCAAATGAAACCGTAAATGCTCGCCCAGTTTTCTTGACATTAAAATAATAACAACAATAAGAAATTCTTAGAAATCATTTCGAAAAAAAGAATATTGCATTTTTTTTTTCTGTTTTCTCCAAAGAGCAAATCAAGTTGCTTTTTTCCTATCGGTAAAAAATATAAAAAAATATAAAAACAGGATAGATCAGATGGGTGGGTGTGGGTTTTGCCTTATAAGTAATATTTAATTCTTTTTTTTTAAATTGCTGGTAAAACATTATGATAATGCTTTGCAGAAGTTTATATGGTTTTATCGTGTAGCTTCTTTCTTGATACATTTTAAAACTTCTTTTAAAAGTAGGATCTTTTTTTTTTCATCTAGTGTTTTAATTTAGATTTTTTTCATATGTTCTTATTGATACGAGTGAAAGTTTTACATACTCAAATTTATTGGAGTTAAAAAAAAATGGGAATTAAAGAGAAGGGAAACGAAATGAAGCAGAGAAGTTAGTTCGGAAAGAACATGACAGAAAACTGAGGCAAATATATGAGAATTTAGAAAAGCTATCAAGAAAAATTGGATAATAAAGGCTTAAATAGAAAAGTCAAGATAGAAGAAATAGAAAAAAAGACAAAGTGAGAAAACATGATTAAGGGAATAAGAAATTGGGAATGAAACATCGTTGTTGACAAAGGAACGAATGACGAGAGAAATACAAAAATAAAAGAAAGAATTAAAGAAGGAAAGAAAGAAATAAAGAAAGGATGAAAGAAAGAAAACAGAAATAAACAAAATGAAGAACTAAGAAAGAAAGAAAGAAAGAAAGAAAGAAAGAAAGAAAGTAAAGAAAGAAAGAAAGTAATGATGAAATAATAAAAACAGAAATAAAAAGAAGGAAGAAGATGAAGGAAAGAAAGAAAGAAAGGGTGAAAGAAAGAAAACAGAAATAAACAAAATGAAGAACTAAGAAAGAAAGAAAGAATAAAAACAGAAATAAACAGAAGGAAGAAGATGAAAGAAAGAAAGAAAGAAAGAAAGGGTGAAAGAAAGAAAACAGAAATAAACAAAATGAAGAACTAAGAAAGAAAGAAAGAAAGAAAATAAAAACAGAAATAAACAGAAGAAAGAAGATGAAAGAAAGAAAGAAAGAAAGGGTGAAAGAAAGAAAACAGAAATAAACAAAATGAAGAACTAAGAAAGAAAGAAAGAAAGAAAGAAAGAATAAAAACAGAAATAAACAGAAGGCAGAAGATGAAAGAAAGAAAGAAAGAAAGGGTGAAAGAAAGAAAACAGAAATAAACAAAATGAAGAACTAAGAAAGAAAGAAAGAAAGAAAGAAAGAAAGAAAGAATAAAACCAGAAATAAAAAGAAGGAAGAAGATGAAGGAAAGAAAGAAAGAAAGAAAGGGTGAAAGAAAGAAAACAGAAATAAACAAAATGAAGAACTAAGAAAGAAAGAAAGAAAGAAAGAATAAAAACAGAAATAAACAGAAGGAAGAAGATGAAAGAAAGAAAGAAAGAAAGAAAGGGTGAAAGAAAGAAAACAGAAATAAACAAAATGAAGAACTAAGAAAGAAAAAAGAAAGAAAGTAAGTAAGACAGACAGAAAGACAGAAAGAAAACAGAAAAAAAACAAAATGAAGAACTAAGAAAGAAAGAAAGAACGAAAGGATAAAAGAATGAAAACAGATTAAACAAAAGGAAGAAGATGAAAGAAAGACAGAAAGAAAGGATGAAAGAAAGAAAATAGAAATAAACAAAATGAAGAACTATGAAAGAAAGAAAGAAAGAAGCAAAACGGAAATAAAAAAAACTATGAAAGAAAGAAAAAAGGACGAAAGGAAGAAAACATAAATAAACAAATGAAGAGCCATGAGAGGATGAAGTAAAGAAGGAAAGCAAGAAAGAAAACAGTAATAAACAAAACAAAGAACTATGAAAGACAGACAGAAAGAAAGACAGAAATTAACAAAATGAAGAACTATGAAAAAGAAAGAAAGGATGAAAAGAGAAAACAGAAATCAAGAAATGAAGAAGTATGAAAGAAAGAAAGAAAGAAAGAAAGCAGATATAAACAAAATGAAGAACTATGAAAGAAAGAAAGAAAGGGTGGTAGAAAGAAAGAAAAAGGATGAAAGAAAGAAATAAGAAATAAACAAAATGAATAACTATGAAAGAAAGAAAGAAAGAAAGAAAGAAAGAAAGACAGACAGACAGACAGACAGAAAGGATGAAAGAATGGAAACAGAAATTAAGAAAATGAAGACCTATGAAAAATAAAGAAAGAAAATAACAGAAATCCATAACTATGAAAGAATGAAGGAAGGTTGGAAAAGAAGGGAAGAGAGACGAAAAAGGGAAGGGACCGAAAAGCGAAAGAGAAAAAGAAGAATGTTTTAATGTCGAAGAGAAAGAAGACATGAAGGAAGATGAGAAGGAAAGGAGGAAAAGAACGAAAGTGAGAAAGAATAAAAATGACGTAAAGAGTAATATTTAGAGTAATACACATATGAAAACAAAATCTGAGAAGAGATGAAGAAATAAAGAACGGATGCATGACAAATGTTCTTAAGGAATGGTCGGAAGAGGAAAGGGAAACATTTTAAATTGAAAACGAAGCAAGCAACAGAAAATAGCAGAGAGAAAGAGACAAAAGAATGCCAGAAACCCGAGGAAAAACGCCACGAAAAATAAAAGCGATATAGCAGGCGAGAAAAAGAAATATTCAAGGAAGTTAAATGAGACCAAATCAAACTGTAGAAAGAAGGAAAATGAAGAAAAATTGAATGAAAACTGAAGAATAAAAAAGCAAAAGAAGGAAATACAAAAAGCAAAATAATATAACGCTAAAAGCCATCTTGAGGAAATATCAAAATGTATAATTTATTAACTTGTCTGCCAGATAAAATCTGCACTTTACGACAAATTGAAAGATTTTTATTTCAATTATTCGTCTGCTTTTTTTTTATTTTAGAAGTGCAATTTTCACTTCAATTTTCGCCCGAGTCTAAAACTTGCAAGTATTATGTAATTCAATCTGGAGACATCTTTTCTGCAAATGAAAAAAAAATAATAGAAGTCTTGACTTCACCCTTCTTCACAAAATCTTCATCCTTCACGACTTCCTTCTTTTCTTCTTCTTTGCTTGTTTCTTTGTTGCACATTAAATTCATTCAATTCCAGTTTTATCGCTTTGATAGTTTTCTTCATTTTTGTCTTCTTCCTCATCTTTTTCTTTCTTTTTCTTTTTCTTCTTCCTTTCCTTCTTGTTTTTCTTCTCCTTATACGTCTTCTACTTCGAATATTCTTCCTCCTCTCATAACTCGTCCGTCTTTCTTTCTTTTTCTCCTCCTTATTTCTTCTCTTTCTTTTCTTCTCTGACCTTCCCCGTTTTCTATTTATTCTTTTTTTTCATCACATCTTGATTTTTCCTTTCATCTTTTTCACAATGAAGTTGATCATCATCATCGTCATCACTATCACCATTTTTCTGTCGCTTTGTCTTCTTCATTTCGTCTTTACTTCTCTTTTATTTTCCATTCTTTTGGTCTTTTTTCTTTACTAATTTTTCTTGTCGTCTTTCTCTTTTTCATTGTTCTAACTTTCTTTCTCTCGTAAAATTATTTTACATTCCGCCGTTAAAACAATACGAAATGTTTCCATTATCTTCTTTTTCTATTTCTTCTTACTTTTTTCCTTCCGACTTTCTAATCTCGAGATTTTCTTCTTCTATTCTTCGTTTAATACTTGTGTATAATTCTATTAATTAGGTCAAATTCCTTTTTTCAGTCTACTGTCTTTTTCTTCACTGATTGTCCTTTTTTATCTATTTCTTCTGTTCAGCATTCCTTTATTTTTCTCGGTTTCTTCTTTTGTTTTTTTGTTTTCACCTTATTTTCTTCTTCTTCTTCTTCTTTTTCTTGTTCTTGTTCTTCTTCTTTGTTGTCGTCGTCGTCGTCATCGACTTTCTTCTTCTTGGTCGTTGTCGTCGTCATCGTCGTCATCGTCTTTCTTCCTCTTCTTTTTCTTCTTCGTCGTCATCGTCTTTCTTCCTCTTCTTTTTCTTCTTCGTCGTCATCGTCTTTCTTCTTCTTCTTCTTCTTCTTCGTCGTCGTCGTCGTCGACTTTCTTTTTCTTGATCGTCGTCGTCGTCGTCGTCGTCGACTTTCTTTTTCTTGATCGTCGTCGTCGTCATCGTCTTTCTTGCTCTTCCTCTTCCTCTTCGTCGTCGTCGTCGTCGACTTTCTTTTTCTTGATCGTCGTCTTCGTCATCGTCTTTCTTGCTCTTCCTCTTCGTCGTCGTCGTCGTCGACTTTCTTTTTCTTGATCGTCGTCGTCGTCGTCGTCGACTTTCTTTTTCTTGATCGTCGTCGTCGTCATCGTCTTTCTTCCTCTTCGTCGTCGTCGTCGTCGACTTTCTTTTTCTTGATCGTCGTCGTCGTCATCGACTTTCTTTCTCTTCCTCTTCGTCGTCGTCATCTTTCTTCTTCTTCTTCTTTGTTTTCACCTTATTTTCTTCTCTTTTCTTCTTTTTATTTCCATACGATTGGTCAATTTTCCTTTTTGGCTGTTTCGTTTTCATTTCATCTACCTTGAATGAATTTTATAATCATTTTAAGTTTCGCTTTTAAAACAGTTACAAAATCCAGCATTATTTCTTCTTCTTCTTCTTCTTCTTCTTCTTCTTCTTCTTCTTCTTCTTCTTCTTCTTCTTCTTCTTCTTCTTCTTCTTCTTCTTCTTCTAATCTTGAATTCCACCGTTTCTATGTCTCTCTTTCTTCTTTCTTTGCACTTCTATTTTTCCTGTAGAGTCTATAAATTTATTTTGATAACTTCAAATTCCTTCTCCTGGATTTTTCCTTCTCTGATTAACCCCTTGCTCCCTTTTTCTGTTTCTCTTTCTTTTCATCATTCTTCATCTTTCTCAATATCATCATTTCCATCATCATCTTGTTATTATTATTCTATGTGCCATTTTATTTCAGGAATTTGGCAATCATCGCTCTTCACAATTTTCTGTCCTCCGTCGCGCTTATTATTGTTTATGTTGACTCTCGTAAACCATGTTCTGCTATTCATTTACACAATCGCGTTAGGAAGGTATTTCGTTGCTTTCCTTTGTCACTCTTACCTTCAAACTTTCCTGTGAGTATAAAATTTTCTAAGCCACCTTTCTACATTTTGCGTTCTAGAAATTTTATCTGCCTCCTTCTAATGTTAATTATAAGTGTTCCTTTGGTTCCATATTTTTTTCTTTTCACTCTTAAAGGAATCGCCAATATTCCGCGATCTTCTTTATCTCTATCTTCCGCCACGTCTTTCTGTCTCTCTTCCCTTCTTTCTTTTCACTTTCCTTCGATTCTCCTTGCATTATCAGCTAATTTATCATAACATTTTCTCCCTTCACTTTTTCCGTCTTTTATTTTCTCTTTGATTGACCCCTTTTCTATTCTGAATCCTCTTCTTTCCATCATTTCCTCATAATCTCGTCATCGTTAACATCATCATCATCATCATCTTCTTCTTCTTCTTCTTCTTCTTCTTCTTCTTCTTCTTCTTCTTCTTCTTCTTCTTCTTCTTCTTCTTCTTCTTCTTCTTCTTCCAGGTTGCTGTAGGAGCCTCCCTCTCACATCATTTGAATTTCATTTATCATCGGCCTTATCTTCATCCTTAATTCCCTGAACTTTTTCCAACTGATTATCCTCTTTTCTTCGGCGTCGATTTTTCCTTCCTTCCTTCCTTCCTTCCTTCCTTCCTCCCTTCTCTTATTTTACAACGCGTTCTTGTCTACTCCTCCCCTTCACACTTTTCCTTCACTATTTTTTATTCTCCCTTGTCGTCCCTACTTTATCTATATATGTTTTTCCTTCTTTTCTTTCTTCACAAAAACTCCTCCTCCTCATTCAGTTTCTCTTTTTCTCATCATCCTCTACTCCCTTCTTTTCGTATCCCGTTTTTTCCCTCCAACTATATTTCTCTTTTCAACCGATTGAAATCCTCATCTTCCCTTTCTTCGTTTCTCTTTCTCCCTTGTTCGTTAGCATCTTATTCCCTCTCCCTCGACTATTGTTTTCCCAAGATTTTCCTTCTTGCGTTTTGTCTGTTTTCATCTTATTTCCTCCGACTCAAGTCTTCTCTTTTCCCTTTATAATCCTCTTCATTGTCCACTTACTCTTATTACTTCTCCCCCACTTCTTTTTTCTCCTCCTCCTCCTACTTCTTCTCCTTCTTCTATCTTTATCATTTTCTTCTTCTTTGTCTACTACTATGTTTATCGTTATATTCGTTTTCTTCTAGCTTCATCGTTTTCTTCTTCTTCTTCTACTCTTATTTCGTCTTCTTCTTCTTCTTCTTCTTCTTCTTCTTCTTCTTCTTCTTCTTCTTCATCATCATCATTATCATCATATTCTATCTTTATCATTTTCTTCTTTGCCTACTGCTTTTGTTTTTATCGTTTGCTTCTATCTTTATCGTTTCTTCTTCTGCTTCTTCTTCTTCTTCTTCTTCTTCTTTTTATTCTTTCTTAAACATTTTCTTCTTCGTCTCCTCCTTCTATCTTTATAGTTTTTTTTTCTTCTATCTTTATCGATTTCTTCTCTTTTTTCTACTCCTCCTCCTTCTTCTTCTTCTTCTTCTTCTTCTTCTTCTTCTTCACCCTCCTTGTTTTCTTCTTCTATCTTTAACATTTTCTTCTTCGTCTACTCCTATCTTTATTGTTGTCTTCTATGTTTATCGTTTTTCCTCATCTTCTATCTTTATCGTTTTCTTCTATCGTTATCTTTTCCTTTTTCTTCTTCTCTTTCCTCATCATTCTCTTCTTCTTCTATCTTTATCATTGTCTTCATCGGCTACTCATTCTATATTTATCGTTTTATTCAATGTTTATGTTTTTTATTCTTCTTTATCGTTTTCATCTTCTTCTTCTTTGTTTTCTTCTTCATCATCACCATCTTCTGTCTTTATCGTTTTTGCTTCTTCTACATCTTCTTCTATCTTTATCGTTTTCATCTATCTTTGTCGTTTTCTTCTTTTTCTTCAATCATTATATCGTTTTTCTTTTCTTTCTTCATCGTCTACTCATTCTATCTTCATCGTTATCTTCGACCTTTTATGTTTTTTCTTCTTTATCGTTCCATGTTCTTCTTCCTTTTCTTTTTTATCTTCTTCTATTTTTATCGTTTTTTATTCTTCTTCATCTTTTTCTTCTAGCTTTATGGTTTTTTCCTTCTATCGTTATCATTATTTCTTTTTCTTCTTCGTCATCTACTATCTTTTATCGATTTTTCTTTTCTTCGTTTTCCTTTTCTATCTTTATTGCATTTCTTCCTTCTTTTTCTTCCTCTTCTTCTTCTTCTTCTTCTTCTTCTTCTTCTTCTTCTTCTATCTCTATCGATTTTTTTTCTTCGTTTTCTTCTTCTTTCGTAACCGTTTTCTTCTTTTTCTTCTATCTTTATTGTTTCTTTTTTCTTTTTCTATATTTATCATTTTCTTCTATCTTTATCGTTTTTTCTTCTTCTTTTTATATTTTTATCTTTTTTTTCCTTTGCTTCTATCTTTATCGTTTCTTCTTCCTCTACTGCTTTTATCTTTATCGTTTCCTTCTATCTTTCTCGTTTCTTCTTCTTCTTCTTTTTCTTCATCATCATCATCTATTTTTATCATTTTCTTCTTCGTCTACTTCTTCAATCTATATCGTTTCTTCTTCTTCTTTATCTTCTTCTTCGTCTACTTCTTCTATCTGTATGGTTCTCTTCTTCTTTTTCTTCTTCCTCTTCTTCTTTTTCTTTTTCTTCTTCTTCTTCTAATTTTTCTTCTTCTTCTTCTTCTTCTTCTTCTTCTTCTTCTTCTTCTTCTTCTTCTTCTTCTACCTTAATCGTTCCCTTCTTTTATACTTTCTTCTATATTTTTTCTCTCTTATAAGCACCTCCACTCTTTACGTTTTTGTCTTTTTTTTTGCTTCTTCATTATCATTTTATTAACACTAATTTTTTTCTTCTTCTTATCTTTCTCGCTGTTTAAGAATTTCATAAAACCTCTTGAAAATTGTCCGGACCAAATAGTGAACACTCAATTGAAGGTAATTATCGCAGGCGAATTTTATTGTTGTAAATTAAGCGCACCGGGCATGTTCCTACGTGCAAACTTACTCCCACGTTCAGTATGCACAGACACTCTAACATACGCACACGTGATCACTTGTACACATGCACACGCCTACACATATGTGAGTCTAAACATAGGAAGTGATGTCATAAATCTTTTCTAATTTACAGTGGTAGTGAGTGACACGCGGGTCGTTTTGACAATTTGGTTCATTGATTCATTTTTATCGAATTTCATTTATAACTAGACGAGATAATCCTAGACATTGTCAACTGAACGAGAACAGGTTATCCGTGTAGATTAAATAAACTGTTCAGTTGAAAATATCCTGAAGGTTAGCCGGGTCGGCTCTTCCTATGTGTGTGTGTGTGTGTGTGTGTGTGTGTGTGTGTGTGTGTGTGTGTGTGTGTGTGTGTGTGTGTGTGCGTGTAAAAGTTCAGTCGTAAGTCACCTGGTTATCCGAAAGATATTATCTCCAGTATGGACAAGTTCCGTGTTGTGTTGCTATCTACCGCATGCTAGGTTGAATGAAAGAAAAAGAAAGAGAGAAGTCTTATGTTGCTTCTTTTATAGTGCTAACGGAGACTTGGCAGAATATATGGGAGTAATCCCCACAGGCTTATTTTTTCTTGGTGCTCTCCCTTAAGTTAGTTTGTATTTCAGTCTTTCCTATTCTTTTTATAATTTAAGTAGCTTGATATGATTATCTATCTATCTATCTATCTATCTAGTCCTGGGCATGACGATAAATTACACCCGGCAGTAAGGTCTCTGATCGGGAGGTTTTGAGTAGAGTGAGACCAGCTCTTAATTGCTGTTGTTCCCAGGTCCACCCTGACCCGGGCGGTAGCAGCTGTTAGCTATGGACAGATAGTTAACTCCCAAACTGGGGTCAAACACTATGAATGCTTAAAAATAGATTTTTATAATAAAAATACCAGCTTACATTTAAAACAAAACTATCAAGAATATATTTGACTCTCGATGAAACTCCTCTTTTCAAAAACTGATTCCTTACAAAGAATAAATATTCTATTCTTACAAACCTATCTTAAAAATCTTGTCGACATTAAATAACACATTGAGGTTGATATAAAGTAAAACAAAATAAAACTGATCAAATCCGGATCGGCAAAGACTTGATCAATTGATTTATTGATTCGTTTTCTACGGCTTAGCAACCCTTTGCAAGTTATTTAAAGCCAGAAAATAGTTTTAGATTGCAAGAATTTCTTCTTTTTCTTTTTTGAGATAATAATGGCTTACTTATTACTAATTAACCCTTAGATGGGAGAAAAGAAATGTTGTTTCATAGCTTTCACAAATGTGTTTACGGGTAAGTGAATATAACAAACCAAACCAGAATTGGAACTCGGTTTTACGATTAACATTTCAACCCATTATCAATTACACCCAATGCCTATCCAAGCTTGCAGCATCTGGTATTCTCAAGCGGTCA
>OZ038504.1:64911377-64913877 GCA_964036315.1 Acanthosepion esculentum
TCACATCAGGTCATTGTAAATTTACAATCTCCCTATGAGATGCGTTGATACACATCGAAACACGACTGCAATTCTGTACCGACTTTGACATGTTTTTCGAAGTAATAGCCTAAAATACACACACTCTCTCTCTCTCTCTCTCTCTCTCTCTATATATATATATATATATATATATATATATATATATCCTATACGGATATTTAGTTGGATTGATGTGAATTTGTGACATTGGGTTTCACGCTATTTGCGATCGTCAGACAAGGAGATGAAATTTAAATTTTTATTTTGCATTATTCCATAATTTTAACACATCAGCAGATAGCTATTACCGTCAACAATCGAGCACAGATAGTTATTAATTAAAAGAAATAGCAATTAATATATAATATTACCCATAACTGCATATACGAGAATAAAAAAATACATAAATACGTAAAAAATACGTATATTGTCGAGAATTCCTTTTCCGCAATGTAGCTATTTGTGCTGTTATAATGCTTATTACCTAAACATTACGAATACTGAATATTTTTTTTGGTAAACATAAAAGTGCATTTAATCACATCTCTCTCACAGCTGTCGTGATCTGTTAATATTGGTGTATATCTACAGAATCACTGTCCGCTTGATAATGAATACTTGAGCAAATGAACGAGTTCCAATTTCTAATCATCTAGTGTTGTGGCAGCAATTTTATGGATATGGGGATTTAAAGATGGCCCTGATTATATGCTAAATTTCATTTCATGCATGAGGATAGAAAAGAAAAAAAAACATTAAGTAACTTTGAATACGGCATGGTTGCTGATACCAGACGGACACGTGTGAGCATTTAAAAGAAAAACCTACCACTCTCTAGAGTTTACAGAGTATGAATATAAACTGAAAAAATACTCTCAGCAGTAATTATGTTGGCAAACGTCCTTTCTAATAAAACTCCTTGCTGACGTGACAGTTTAGAAGAGTTTGCCAGACTAGTTCAATCTGAAAGAAAAACAAAAATAGCTCAAATGATTCCTATTTACAGCGAAGATATATAGAACATCTCGGAAAGCAGAATACGTCGAACCTTGAAGCAGATGGCTTACATCAGCAGAAAGTTACACCAGGTGGCGCTCTCTTGCCAGAGAAGAACAAAAAACTGAATCTACCATTCCCTAAGGTGAAAAAGTGTGAATAATAGAAGACTGAAAAAAAAAAAAAAACGTTGGCTCGACTGATTTGTCTCGATTTTGGATGTGAACCTCGGATAGAAGGACCTGAATCTGGCATGAATATGAAAATATCGATTCTGCATTTTATCATCAGTTTCGGGTTTTGTTGGTCCAATGATGGTGCGGGAATATTTTTTTGGTATCTCTTGGGAACTTTTTAAATTCCGCAGCATGTCTCAATTTCTGTATACGAGACACCTCTCCCCCCTGGTGGCAACTTCCAGCAGGACGGTGAACAGTATCGCGAATCAAAAATAGTCGCTAACAGAGTCGATCATGGAACACGATATTAAGTTTTCTGTGTTAAAGTCGCCTGCGCCGTCACCTGAAGCTTATGGTCATATCACGTTGAAACACCGGTTCCTGTTCGATCACCATGGTTAAGTCACGTAGAAACCGTTCAGTACCTAGACGGGTGACTGCTTGGCAATACCAGTTACTGTGAGTTTGGACGTGCAGGTGGCGTAATGGATAGTGACTCGGAATTGTTAATAGGAGAAAAGATTTCCAATACCAGACGGATTCATTATAATCACTTACGCGCAAATATCGTTGGGGAATGTATGAATCCATCTCCCCCACCCCTATCTATAGGTTAATTAGTCTGATTTTATGTCAGTAAATTGTTATTATCTGCAAAAGAGTCTTACACTCTGAAATTAATTCTAGCTTTAAAAAAACCTGCAAAAAGTTGATGCTTTGTTTGGGATGGGGAAGTGAAGAAGATCCGTATGCTGCATCCAACCCATTTAGAAGAATTTAGAGATTTTAACAGTATGAACCCGGATTTCAAAAGATTGGTTTTAAAAAATGTCTTATTCTTGGCAAAAGTGTTTGACGTCGTCCTAAAATCAAAATGGCGTCCAACCCAACACTGGCAGAATATACAAAAGAAAGTGGCCAGTGAGTGTATATATGGTTGTTACTCATCTTTTAGATTTCAAGAATATCATTTATTCATGTATATTCATGCGATCATTAGTAATGCATAAAAATAATTGTATATTCCATTATCAATGAACGACCCCAGTTTAGATTGAGTGAGTTCTTTGCAGTAACGTAATTTTTTGCTTCATTAAACTTGTTCTGTTCTGAAGTGCTACAGTTATTGATTCTTGTTCTTCTTATAAGTGTCCCTTAGTCAATCATTCGCTCCATGTTGCTGTTGTTATTATTACTTCGATTTCCGGTTTAATTTATTATTATTATTATTATTATTATTATTATTATTATTATTAGTTCTAATAATAATCACTTTTGAGTCCAGCTGTCAGATATAACAACTC
>OZ038504.1:64918877-64958877 GCA_964036315.1 Acanthosepion esculentum
GTGTGTCGAGTGTGGTTGACTGACAACACCACAGAAAACTTTTTCAAAACGGTCATAACAGGTGATGAATCGTGAGTCTATGGCAATGACCAGGAAACAAAGTCTCTCTAAGACCGAAAAAAGCCCGAAATAGTCGAAGCAATGTGAAGATACTGTTAACAGTTTTCTGCAACTATATGGGTATTATTCGTCATGACTATGCGGGTCAATCAAGAAACAAGGAGTACTCCCGTTACTTGTTGCGGCCTTTGCGGGATGCTGTTAATCGGAAAACGACAGCATTACGTGCGTCTGGTGACTAGCATCTCCAACATATCAATGCACCTGCCTATTCAGCGCAGCTCGTGCAGCAGTTTGTGACTAAACACCACATTCTCCAGTATCAACAACCCCTTTCACATCTCCAAATAAATATTCATATTGAGTTCAAATTAAACATGTCTTTAGATATCGCTCCTAGTGACTTTTTCTTTCTTTTCTTTTTTCTTCAAGACTATTTACATTATTCGAACTGTTATCATCATATTGCATATGCACAACGTTTCGGCCGTTTTACGCTCCGGCCTTCTTCAGGTGATTGGAATTTCGAACCGAACCATTTATTTCGTTCGCCTGGAGTAGATTGTTCTAGTTCCACATTCCATGCCACTTCCGGATGTCTCCGTCATTTCCCTTTAACTGAACTCTCCACGTCTTTGGTTCATCGCTGCTTTGGTGTGGCCCGGTATTGAACTCACAACTCTATGGGTCTAGTCACTGGATCTAAACCAACGTCTTTATCCACTGGGCTATGTGCCCTTGTGTACATGACACATGGAATTAGAACAACCTACCCCGGTGGACGAAATAAAGGGCTCGTTTCGAAATTCCAATCACCTGAAGAATGCCGTAGCGTACAACGGCCGAAACGTTGAAATATGGCGATGAAGATGAGGATAACAGTTCGAATAATGTAAATGATCATAATACTTCATCTCAGAGATATAGACAGAACACTTCAAGACACTGCGGAAATCCATGAAAATACGGTGAGACAGATGATTGCTGTCTCAAAAAAGGAGTTACAGCAATACCTCCATCAATGTTGGTTAAAATGTGTTAGTGTAGCTTCAAAAGGAGACTACTTCGAAGTAGATTAAGTACCGAATAGATATGTTCTGTAGTTTTCTATTTGTAGCTTCGGTCTCGATATTTTTTTGCCAGACTTTATAAAGAGCATTACGAAAAAAATAAACAAAAACAAAAATTATGGGAAACAATTCTTGTAGTTAAATTCTTAAAGCTCTTGCGAAAAATTAAGACTACTCTGAATCTCCATAAGTTGTTCATTTTATCTCTTAGCAACGTTTGACGTCATTGCATGCCCACTTGTTTCTACTTTAAATACCTACCAATATAAGCGGGTGAACTGAAATAATACACCGGCCGTTCACTAGAGGTTGTGTATCGATAAATTCACCGTGGCGGCAAGAAAGCAACGGGAAAACAATCCACTATCCTTCCCAAAATAATTGGTAAGTTAACTGCCTATACTCGGTAAATATTTAAATATTTTCATTTTTATTGTTTATCTTTTAAATCTAATTAGAAAAGGAACTCAGCCACATATTATCTATAAGCTTCATGTGGCCCAAGAGCCAGCGTCAGACCATTCTTGCCCTACAAGTGTAACGAATTTTTTACATTGTTAATCCTTATTAAAAGAAGGGTTTTTTTCCTAGCCTGAAGCTACGCATCACTCTTCATCTTTTCCAGCTTGCAGGAATTTCAAACTAACGCCATATGGCCAAATATATATATAAGTTGACCTCTAGGTTTGGGACTTTTAAAATAGCTATTAAGGCATCGATTTGTACATGATTATTCGATGTGTATATTTCAGATTTATAAATCTTTATTATTTATATTCCTTGATGTATATTAATATATCAAAATAACCTTTGTTTTGAAAATGGCTTTTTAAAAAAAAATAGTGGGAAAAATCCAATTACCACGCAAACAAGACAAAAAGATTGTTTTGAATTTCTTGACGTTTTTAAATAAATTAATTCTGGAAGAAATGTGCCAAGCTTATTACGAATTATATTGATTTTATTATTCCCCGTTTTTAGCCTTTCTTCTTCTTCTTCTTCTTCTTCTTCTTCTTCTTCTTCTTCTTCTTCTTCTTCTTCTAATAATAATAATAATAATAATAATAATAATAATAATAATACTTTTTGATTGTTGTTGTTCTTCTTCTATTAATTATAATAATACTTGTTCTAATAATAATACTTCTTTATCTTTATCTTCTAACAATACTTGTTCTTCTACTTCATCTTCTTCTTCTTCTTCTAATATTATTATTATTAATAATAATAATAATAATAATAATAATAATAATAATAATAGTTCTAATAATAAGAATACTTGATCTTCTTTTCATTATTATTATTATTATTATTATTATTATTATTATTATTATTATTATCTTCTCCCATCTTTGCATCATCTTCCTCTTCTTTTCTTTGTCCTTCCCGTAATGGTTTTAGTTCTTACCCTGTTTTCATCTGCTTTCTTTCTTTCTTTCTTTCTTTCTTTCTTTCTTTCTTTCTTCATCAAACTCTCTTTCCTTCATCTTGTTACATATAAGTGGAGAAGAGCACATTTGTTGAAATGCCGAGCTAAAAGCAAAAAAGAGTAAGATAACCATTCAGAGACTGTTAGGAATAATTGAAATAGGAATAAAAAAATAGTGCGCCGAAGAATATATAGGTTGCGAAGTTGAGCTAAAAAATATCAAAAATGAAAATTGTGGCCCGAGCAATATTTGAGGGTAATAAAGAATAGTATGAGTCTTAAAGTGGGGGTGAAAGAATTGTAGTTGAGACGCTGTGAAAAAACGGCAAAGATGAACTCCTCGGTTCGGAGGATGTGTGAACTAACGAAAAACACCGGACAATATTTAGTTTGGATTTTAAGCAATAAATGACATGTCAAGACCAACTGGTAAAATGTGCGCCTCGATGGGAAGGAAGAAAAGGTTGGTTGAAACGATGGAATGAAAACAACAGTGATGAAGATAGTGGCTCGGATAATATATGGTACATTCTAATGGTGATGATCATATAAACTTTTTATTGATGAGGAAACATTTGGTAGTCACGAACCGAGCCGCTTGGGTTATTTTCAGTTTGGTTTATTTTGTTTTACAGCATATCAACCTCAATGGGTTATGAAATGCCGGCAAGATTTTTATTCCTGGTAATATTTTTTATCTATCTATCTATCTATCTATCTATCTATCTATCTATCTATCTATCTATTTATCTATCTATCTCAGTATATATATGGCATGGTTTGATTTGTTTAATGGCATATCAATCTCAATGGGTTATTTGATGACGGCAAGATTTTTATTGCTAGTAATATTTTTTCAAAAATATATTGCTGGTAATATTTTTCCCTAAAATGTATCGCTGCTAATATTTTTTCCTTCAAAAATTAATTGTAATAATATTTTTTCCTTCAAAAATTTATTGCTAGTAATATTTTTACAAAAAATTATTGCTTGTATCAAAGCTTTTTAAACGAAAAACTAAAAACCTAAAACACATATTAACCTCATCCAAATTTAACCAATACAGGGACTCACAAAAAGCAAGAAAAATATGTGGAGTTTGTGAAAACTCCAAAACGACATTCATAATAAATAAAAATGTAAACTGTAAACTCAAAAATTTGATTTATGTACTCAAATGCACAAAATGCAAGAAGTCATATATAGGTATCAGCCAACAACTAAACAACAGGGTCTTCTTACACAAAAGCAACATTAAATTACCAGACAACAGAACACTCTTTGTATCACAACACATATATAAATGTAACCAGGGTGAATTTAAAATTATACCAATATATCAAACCGTCAATTATTCTTACCTACAAATACAAGAAAGAAACTATATAAACAAATTTAAACCATCACTAAATAGATCATAACCCCATACGCAAAAGCACACAACATGCAGATATAATGGTCACATACAGTGGTCAAACCCTTTGCATGCATTCGCACACGTTCAAATGCGGGTATCTGTGGAGCACGAATATTTATACACATATTGGTAAAAACAATAGACTAGTCACAGGGACGCGCGCAAACCCTACACAAAATAGGAAGTGTGTGTATGTGTATGCATGTATATATGTATGTATATGTGTGTCTGTATGTGTTTATGTGTGTGTATGTGTGTATACTAATTCCTTATAATAAGACAGTATGTATGTATGGAGAGAGAGTATACCTATGCATACGCATGCTGAGAAAAACACCAAAAAAATGGAAATGGATCTAAGAACACACAGGGGTCATTAAAAGATAAGAATGCAGAAGATAACTGATAACTTACATCCATTAGACATGGCACGTGGAATTAGAACAGTCTACCCCAGTGAGTGAAATAAAGGGTTCAGTTCGACATTCCAACCACCTGAAGAAGGCCGGAGCATACAACGGCCGAAACATTGTGATAAATATGCAACAAAGATGAGGACAATAGTCCGAATCATGTAAATAGTATATGTAATACCTCATTTCAGAAATATAGGCAGATATTGAGTATTCGTTGGTTTCCCAAAAGTGGCAACGAGTGTTCGTTGACATCACAAAAGTTTCTATTTTATTGTGTGATGTACAGTGCCGAATAAGAATTGCACCAAATTTCTGTTCTATCGTAATAAAACTTTAGATACCTGTTTGAAAAAATGTATCTTTTGTTGCATATCGCGTTGCAGCCGCTGTACTCAAGAATCCTGACACGTCCTGATAAAGACAACATCAGTTGCAAAGTATTGCACATGTCTTTCTGCCAGGTTCTGATAAAAATGACCCCCTTTTTTTTTTACAATTTTTGCGATATATTTCTGGTAACTCTTTGAATCTGACGTAAATTTCTTACCATTAAAGTCAATTTTGCCTAATGAAAACCTCTTGCTCTATTTACAAAATAATCATAGAAATTTCCTGTTTACATACATTCGTTGATGCATCGGCGTTAAATGCATTTTCTAACAACTCAAGAAAAAAAATGCAAAAATGTACAAAAGAGGCAATGGGCGAATTGCTGCAGTTAGGTAAGGGTAATTGAATTTCATCATTTCCGTGGTCGCGTTTCAGCAGTGGATAACGTATCGGGTTGTGGACTCGGAGACCCGATTTCGAATTCCACACGAGTTCATTACATTCACTTACATGCTGATGCTTTTGTGAAAGGTAACAAATCCATCACTTGTTCCCCAAGTAAATAGTAGGACAGAGGGTCATTTTATCTTGGTTGACTACTAATCTATAAGAAGAAAATCTATGAATCCAAACCAGCCATGAGAGCGTTGGGCTCAGAAAACACCACTTGCCCTGGAAACACCACTGCTACTACCGCTGCGTAGATGTGTCCCTACGACTTTATTGGGTTACAGGACTCGTGATTGCGAATTAAATTTCTACCGAGTTTTTTTTTTAGGAAAAATCTTCGCGAATTAAAAAAATTAGTCTTCTGGATTAGATCTCTCGCTATAATATTTCATTGACAAATACGTGTATATCTCTAGTTTCCTTTGTCCATTGGCGCAATTGCCTGGGCCATAGACTTGATGATTTGTTACGGCCAACAGGCTTAATATGAAGATAAGTATATCATCACGAAATCACTAATGCCCATCCCTTGGCTTGTTATTATAAAAATTACACACATAAAGTTAAATAATCTGAAGAAGTTTCTTAGATTTGAGTTCATTCTTCTGATTTTAGGACAGATTCACAAGATAATATTTCCCTAAACACTACGATCTTAACCCCTTCAAATCTCAGGTCAACAGTTACTTATAGTACATATCGTAATGAGTTGCACTTTTTATCTTCTCTGACGACCATACAACAATCCCAGTAAGTAACCCTCTATCTGGAAAGTTTATTCGGACATGTATTGTGTGTACCTTTAGTAAAAAATAAATCTGTAGTAAGTCCATATTTTTAATTAAGCCATTTTAGCACTGCTGTAAAAGTTTTGGAAAAATTTTTATATGCCTTGGTTAAAAAGGAACACGTGTAATGGTTATTCTGAAATAGAGATATTTTGGGTTAAATCTGACAGTATTTAAAATTAAAATATTCAAACGTGCCACATGAGAAAATTAATACGATTAAAATTTTATCTCTGTGTCAAGGGACAGGACAAAAACGGAAGCTCTGTTTTAAATCAACGATACCAGATGAGAGGAAAACAAATCACACTGTAAAAACAGTTTTATATACTACTACTACGACTACTACTACTACGACTACTACTACTACTACTACTACTACTACTACTACTACTACTACTAATAATAATAATATCCTCTGATTTCTGTTGTATAAACATTTCTATCCAGGTCCCAACTAATGTCTGAAATGGCTTCTTGACGCTGGTCATTTTTGTAACGCACGTCTTTTACTCTTAAAGCCTTTCGTAATGTGTGAGCTGTATTTCTGAGTACAATTTTTGTATTTTTGAAGGCATGGTCTACCAGGGATTCCCTTCAATTAGTCTATCAGAACCTTTTCGAGTCAATGCGAGATCATAAAATACAACCGGAATTATTCATTTCCTCATGTGCTACATTTCTGAGATATTCACTTCAAGATCCTTGTAATTTGATAGCTTTTCGAAGATCTTCATAGATAGATACGCTCTACAGGAAGTAGTGTCAGTAAGAAAGCACATTCTGCTTTTGTGGTTATTGATTACGATGTCTGGGCGATTAGCTTTGGTTGTTCTGTCTTTGTTTATAGTAAACTTCCATGAATTTGTTACAAGTCCTTTATCTGTTCATAGCAGTTTCTTGCAGTTTCCTTCCCGTAAAAGTTGCGTATTTTCCAGTACACTCTATTGTGCAAAGGTTTATATTCGTTGGGGCTAATACCGTCCAACCTGATAGAACATGGTCAATTATTTCTGGATATTCGGTTTAAAAGATTTTAAGGATCAATACAATATTTTCTGGTTTGCAAGCATTGGTCCTATAGCAAGAATAAAACCTTCGATTTCAGTTTTTAACTCTGCACTATATAACCACTGATGGGTACAGGGTTTGTTTACACCAGTTTGTTTGGTAAGAGAAATGACCATAAAGAGGCTTATCTTGTCACCCTTCCTGCATTTGGTACATTGCATTTGGTTTTGCTTCCATTTTTAAGTTCTTTGCCGCTGCAGTAGGGATATTATAGTTTATTTACACGTCTTCACCTACCTGAAATTCTCTTTTGAATGTGTTCGTATCCTTTATTACTTCCATGTTCTTCTACATATATCATCATCCAGTTCTCTGTAGTTTACTGCTATCTTTGAAAACGGATTGCTGTTGTTTTGTAAGACAGTTCTAGTTGAACTAATCCTCTGCCTCCTTCAGATTTGGGCACATCAATCAACACCAGTCTTAGATGATGCATTCAGTACCAAGTGACAAGTTTTTTTCGTTTTGACAGCTATTCACTTTATATCAGCAATGATCCTATTAAGGATGTTGAAAATTGCATTGCATCACAGGAACAGCCAAAGTATTTATGGCCGAGATTCTGTTTGGTGAATACAACTCGGTATTTAGCTCCAGACGCATACGTCTGTAGTATTTTTTCTTACTTTCTCCTTCACTTTGGTATGCCGCATTCCATCTCCTTCGCTGGCTTCTAGGTATTTATATGCATCATCTTGTTCTAATTTTCTAAACTTTGTTACAAAATATAGATCTGTTGAGTGTGTTTCTGTAATTTTCAAAATCAATCATCATCATCATCATAATCATTAATGACAGTGTGTGGTCGCAGTGCCGCTGGGAAAGTGAGTACCTGGCAAATTCACTCTGCCTATGTGAACTGGAAGCCGGTGAGATATTGATCCATGCGTACCATGTCTTGGGCAAATAGACCTGGCGGTGCCCATCTCCTTCTCGGTCATGCTCATACAATTGATATTCTTTAATGTGAAGGCTAGTCTAGTGTGTCAAAACGTTGGTTTGTGAATTTGCTGACATAATGGTTGTGAGTTCAATCCCTGGGTAGAGCAGTGTGTACTTGCATTCAGTGGAAACGGGTGAGGCATAACTGAACAGTATTAAATTTAAAAAAAAGAACAGTCAATTCTCGTAGATTAAATAAAGGGTTCAGTTCGGAATTCCGTGTAGGTTACTGTGATCTTTATACGCCTGAAGAAAGTCAGATGGCGTAAGCAGGTATTTATAGGGTTCTTCTTGTTCCAGTTCCCTAATATTTGTGACAAAATCGAAATCTATTGAATATGTTTCTGTAATTCTCCCTTTCTTGAATGTTATTTTTACACATTTATATAATCCAAAATCCATACCGACGTCATCCCTGAGACATTTTTACACTATTGACGATACTCTTCACCTCATTGTCGTTTTTGGCAAGAGTTTGATATTATCCATGTAGAATAGGTGATTAAACAATTTCGTTTTTACTTTGTATCCATCGTTATTTATATTTAGTTCATGCGAAAGGGGGATTAAGGACAGACAAAACAGAAGTGGGAGGACTAGGAGACTCCTGGCAAGATTCCTCGTCGGATATTCAAACAAGGGGAAGTTGTAATCCCTTTGGTCGGATTTAGCTATAATGTCTTTTTCCATAGTTCCATGCTATATTTAAAGAAATTTACTCCGAGGAGACTTTATACATTTACAAAACCTTAAGGATTCAAGAGTGTGACAAATTATCAAAGGTTTAATGGTAACCTATTATTATTATTATTATTATTATTATTATTATTATTATTATTATTATTATATTCCTACGAGGCTGGCATCCCGTTCCCACCCCTTCACCGTTGAAACTGTTAGATGTAGACGTATCTTCTACTCCAATAGCTTCATGTCTCGCACATCTCGCCTGTGGAACTCCCTTCCTTATTCCTGTTTCCCTGACAAATACAATCTCCAACTATTTAAGTGTAACGCCAATCGACATCTCCAGTTGCCTTGATCTATCCACTTCCTTTCTCCACATCCTTTCACCTTTCATTCCTATCTGCTCTCGCTCCAAATCTTCTGTAACCCCCTTGCCTTGATCGATCCACTATCTTTCTCCACATCCTCTCCTTTAACACTCCTATCTGCTCTTCCTCCAATCCTTCTGTAACCCCTTGCGTGCTAGTGGCCTCCAGCCTTGCTTGGGGCGATAAGCTTAAAAAAAAAAAAAATTTCCATTGATTTCTGATGTGTATTCCTTACTTTCCGGGTCCCGACCATAGACCTAAGGTCAAAAATGACTTTTGACTTTGGAAATTCTCATTTTGTACTTGTAATGATATAGACCTATTGAGTTTCTGTAATTTTCACTTGACTGAATGTTTCTTTTTCACATTTATCTAATCCGAAATCCAATCTCTAGCCATGTGCAGTGGAATGAGAACAGTCTATGCCCGTAGATTAAATAAAGGGTTCTGTTCCGAATTCCTTGTAGGTTACCCTGATCGATATACGCCAGAAGAAAGTCAGATGGCGCAACCAGGTATTCATAGGCTTCTTCTTGTTCCAGTTCCCTAATCTTTGTGACAAAATCTTGGTCGGATTTAGCTATAATGTGCTTTTCCATAGTTCCATGCTATATTTAAAGAAATTTACTCCGAGGAGACTTTATACATTTACAAACCTTTAAGCATCCAAGAGCGTGGCTTAATATAACCTATTATTATTATTATTATTATTATTATTTTTATTTCTTCGATATCTGGCGTTTACACATTTCTTTCCGGATCCCGCCCAGGGACCTAAGGTTAGGAATGGCATCATGACACTTTCCACTGCAAAAAAAAAAATAAATAAAAAAAAAAAAAATAATAATTACATAGATAAAGCCTTTCGTAAGGTGTGGGCTGTACTTGTCAAAAAATGTTTGTATCTCTTTGAGGCATGGACTTCCAGGGATCCCTTCAATCAGCCTACTGGAATCTTTTCCAACCAGTCCAAGGGCTCCAACTACAACAGGAATTGTTCTTGTTCCCATGTGCCACATTTTTGAGATTTCTATTTCAAGGTCCTTGTATTTTGACAGTTTTTTTATTATTATTATTATTATTATTATTATTATTATTATTATTATTATTATTATTATTATTATTATTATTCCTTTGATTTCTGATGTGTACTCATTACTTTCCGGGTCCCGACCAGAGACCTATGATCAGAAATGCCATCCTGACATTTTCCACTGAGCAAGTAAAAGAAAAGAAAAAGATTTATTTTACATAGATAAAGCCCTTCGTGAAGTGTGGGCAGTACTCGTGAGAACAACTTTTGTATTTATTTAAGGCATGGGCTGCCAGGAATCCCCTCAAAGAGTCTATTGGGATCATTTCCAACCAATCCGGGGGCTTAAACTACAACAGGGAGTGTTGATGTTCTCATTCACCACATTTTTGAGATTTCGATTTAAATGTCCTTGTATTTTGATAGTTTTTCTTTTTTTCTTTCTTTAAAGATACATTGCACTCTGCAGGGACCACTGTCTGCATTGCTGTCTCATTCTTCTTCTTCTTCTTCTTCTTCTTATTATTATTATTATTATTATTAGTGTTGTTGTTATTGTTGTTGTGCATATTGCCAGAGGGGTCATTTTGAGGTGTCTAATTATCAAGTCCCCACCCGGGGTTCCATGAATAAAAATTGGTATGTATGAGAGTTGTCAACTCACATTTGGACGTTTCGTTTCGCTGGAGAGGATTATGCGGATGGTATGTACAGTTCCCCACAAGATAATCTTTTGTAGTCCAGGGATGCTGATGTGTCCAGGAATTTTACTCACATGATTTTCGTATCCATCTTTATCATACCCAATGCGCTTAGGAATTCAGTGTTACTTGTAGTTATAATTTTCTAACTTCGATTTGCAGATCGTTATAATTTGTCAGTTTTTAAAATTCCTTTTTAGAAGCACTGGAAGTGTGTGGGCAAGTCCTATCAATTAGTTGGCAAATTCCAATTTTTTAATATCCTTTATGATTATGTCTGAGTTACTTGCAACAATTTTCCTGTATGTGGGGATTAGAGAAATTCCGCAGTACAGTCTTTCCCTGTCCATTTTCTGGCATCATCCGGGTGTTGTTTGTACCATATATCTGAGACTTCAATACCATAGTTCGAACATATCTGCCAATAAATATATTGTGCTTGTCTGTCATGTCTAATAATGCATTTTTTCCCAGAAAGAACTGTGCACTTTGAAACTCCGTCGTTAACGTTCTCATCAAATTTACAGTATAAACAACAGGTGGGATTTAAGAAATCTTTGTAGATTTTAGCCTTTATTATTATTACTGTTTCATTTCATTAGATTTCTGGTGTATACACATTTCATTCCGGGTCCTGACCAGAGACCTAAGTTCAGAAATGACATCATGACAATTTCCACTGAGGAGTTTTGAAAAAAAAAATCGCATGGATTTTACATAGCTAAAACCCCTCGTAATGTGTGGGCGGTACTTGTGATACAATTGTTTGTATTTCTTTAAGGTATGGGCTACCAGGGATACCTTCATTGAGTCTATTGGAAACTTTTTCAATCAATCCGAGGGCTCCAACTACAACTGGAATTATTAATGTTTTCAGGCTCCATATTTTTCAGATTTCGATTTCAAGGTTTTTGTATTTAGATAATTTCTTTCAAAATTTTCAAAGATGCACTGCAATCTGCAGAGACCGCTACGTTAAATAAGGACACTCATTTTGTCTTCGCGATCTCTAATCCCGATATCAGGGCTATTAGCTTTGATTGTTCTGTCTTTGTGTATTGTAAGGTTCCATCAAATTGTTACAGGTCCTATCTCTTTAACCTGGTCTGGGTGTGTTCATACCAGTTTTTTGTCATCATCATTATTATTATTATTATTATTATTATTATTATTATTATTATTATTTCCCTTGATATCTGATGTGTACTCATTTCTTGCCGGGTCCCGTCTAGGGACCTAAGGTTAGAAATGGCATGAAGTCATTTTCCACTGTAAAAAAGAAAAAAAAATTACATAGACAAAGATTATTATTATTATTTTTATTTCCTTTGATATCTGGCGTTTACACATTTCTTTCCGGGTCCCGCCCAGAGACATAAGGTCAGAAATGGTATCATGACACTTTCCACTGCAAAAAGAAAAAAAATTACATAGATAAAGCCGTTCGTAAAGTGAGGGCTGTACTTGTCAGAACATTTTTTGTATCTCTTTGAGGCATGGACCATACTTCTCCCTATTTGGTATGTTTGATTGGTGGTGTTCTTTGCTGGGTTTTCGAGTGCAGTGAAGAATGATGTCATGACTTTTGTCGATACGCTTCGCAGGTCCATTTCGTTCGTTTCCTTTTTTTCTATTTTGATTTCCAGGTCTGTACACTTCGATAGTTTTTCAAATTCCTTTTTTTGCAATGTTACAATCCGCTAGGCAAGCCATTTCAACTAGATGGCAAGATTTTTCTTTTCGTTTTTTGACAATTAGATCCGGCCTATTTGCTTCAATCTTCCTGTATGTAAAGAGGGTGTAATCCCATAGAACTGTGATGCCTTCTATTTCTGTAATCGATAACGGGTGATGTCCATACCAATATTTGTTAACATCTTTTCCAAAGTATTTGTACATTGCCAAGTGAAAATATTCCCCGACACTATTATGACGAATTTTGTATTCATTTGGCGCAAGTGCAGAACATCCTGAGAATAAATGGTCTATGGTTTCCAGATATTTGTCACAGAACCTGCATTATTCTTAGTGTTGTTGTTGTTCTTCTTCTTATTATTATAATTATTATTATTATTATATTAGTAATATTATTATATTACTATTATTATAATCTTATTATTATTATGTTATTATTATTATATTTTTATTATTATTATTTTATTATTATTATTATTATTATTATATTATTATTATTATATAATAATAATAATAATTATTATTTTATTATTATTATTATATTATTATTATTTTATTATTATTATTATATTATTATTATTTTTATTATTATTATAATATTATTATTTTATTATTATATTATTATTATTTTATTATGATAATATTATTATTATATAATTATTATTATTTTATTATTATTATTATATTATTATTATATAATAATAATAATAATTATTATTTTATTATTATTATCATATTATTATTATTTTATTATTATTATATTATTATTATTATTATTATTATTATATTATTATTATTTTATTATTATATTATTATTTTATTATTATAATATTATTATTATTATTATATAAATATTATTATTATTATTATATAATTATTATTATATAATTATTATTATTTTATTATTATTATTATTATATTAGTATTATATAATAATAATAATTATTATTATTTTATTATTATTATCATATTATTATTATTTTATTATTATTATATTATTATTATTTTTATTATTATTATTATATTATTATTATTATTTTATTATTATATTATTATCATTTTATTATTATATTATTATTATATAATTATTATTATTATTTTATTATATTATTATTATATAATTATTATTATATAATTATTATTATTATATTATTATTATTATTACATTATTATTATTATATTATTATTATTATTATTATTATATTATTATTACTATTATTCGTTGGCATTTTACTTTATTTATCTTTTAGTTTTCGCGTGTTTTGCTTCGTTTCGGTTTGTAGATGCCATGTTTGATTTTAGTATTTTTAGAGCTATAGGATTCTTAAAATTTATAAAGATCTTTAAAGCTATCTGGGCATCAACAAATGGAAGGAAATAATTTTAAATACTTCTCTTCATTTGTTAATTCACGTCATTTAAAAAACAAACAAACAAACAAACAAACAATCACTTCAATGCAACGATAAACAAAGATTTTCTTTGTTTTTCATAATCTAGGAAAAGATCTTCTAATTAGATTTCATTTATTCAATGTTTGCCTGTCAACTACATTTCGAATCTTTTCTTACGTCAGAGGATGTGAATCTTTAGGCCCGGAATGTTGAAGCCGAAGCTTGATTTTGAAAAAGAACACAAAGAAAAATAGCAATGCCGAAAATGAAAACAAATCCATATATATATACTAGCAGCATGGCTCGGCGTTGCCCGTACTTGATTCAAAAATCGTACGACTCACACAGCAATCGCTATCACTTGACTTTAAATATTTTTGCCCTTCCTTGCCTTTAAAGGAGTGCCCTTTGCCGTGCTGATGTTGCTACATGCCTTACTTCTTATCTCACACTGCGATTTTTATCTAAGCTCTATACTAAACATTAAATCTGTTACGAAAAAAGAACTAAACAATATGAACACAAAACGATCAGCTTTAAAAAAGGACTCGTAACTGGAAAAATCGAATGAAAAAAGAATGTTAACAACAAATACTTTTTCACACCCAACCCAGTTCTGCGGAATCAGAATCAACGTTGAGTTTAAGCAAGCGAATGAGCCAATTGGAGTAAATTGTCATGCAGATTAAAATTTTTCCCACTTGTGACGAATGAACCTATCGATTTTTTTGCATGTTAGCATGCTAGTTAACATTCGTCTCAGTCAGCTGTTGGCTCTCACGCTGGCTAATAGAATCTTCCTGCCTATTCGTGGCAGCCAGCTATAGGGTTTCACTTTGGGCATAGAAAATGGCCGGAAACTACATGAAAACTACCGTAGAAGCATGAAAAAATCGATTAGTTCCACTATCGATGGGAGTTGGGAAAGGCAAAGTCGGTCTTGGCCTTCCCGCTAACTTGGAGCATGTGCATGTAAACTTTGATGCAAATCCGTCGGAAATTGCGGCCGTGCATTCGTTACACACACAAACAGATCATGCCTTTTATATATATATATATATATATATATATATATATATATATATATATATATATATATAAGAAAGGATAAAAGATATTTCATTGTGTTATGGTCCAGGTTAGGACCGAGGAAGGACAACACGAACATAAGAGTAGAAATAACGAAGATATATTACACGGAATAATAATAAAAGTTATTATTATCGGCTCAACTCGATTCCTCTCTCTCTCTCTCTCTCTCTCTCTCTCTCTCTTGAGAGGCGTAGTATACATAGTGTTAGGAAGAGTTCATTCTGTAGTTATAGGTAAGGACCAATAACACCCACCTCCCAAGATTTTACCTCGCAGGGGTCTTTAATATGTTTTCCTCTTCGGATTAATCATCAAAGGCGCTGTAAAATTTATTTTTCTGCCTGATTTCTGCGGTTCTGAAATTGCTTGAGGCCTTTGCATATTGAATGTGTCAAATATTGTGTCCATTACTTCCTCCTCTTCCAGAGGTAGACCGTTAGAATCCTCTAACAGCCTCTTCCTGATCTGATTTAAGTGCCTTGTATGCTAGAACCTCGGACCCTGAATTATGTAAATCACGTTCCCGATTCGTTTCTCTATTGTACCTGGCTCCCAATAGGATGTGTTGTTTTTGAACATTTTAAAAAAAACTTTCTCCGCTGGGTTGAATTTTTTTTTGGGTACAAACTACGTTGGTGATTGCTTCGTCTGTTTTGGCAGTAATTTGTCGAATACCGATCTAATTTTTCGGGCGAACATTACTTCCGCCGGCGATAATGCCGATGGCGTGGTACTGTTCGGTGTAATTCTATACACTTGCCAACCACTCCGAAAGGAGCAAACAGCTCGTGAAGGCAATTTATTGTCGTCTCAGAAGTAGGTTTTCTACAACGAAATACTTCTGGCCATTTGCTGTAACTGTCTACTACAATCAAGTAGTAGAAACCCTCTAATGGACCTGCGAAATCTACATGGATTCTCGACCACGGTCGATCTGTCTTAGGCCATGGCTTATGGATGATCGGAGGTGCCTTGGCTTCTAAGGTACAGGCCTTGAATTTTTCCACCATATGTATAATATCTTGATCCATGTTTGGCCAGTACACGTAACTTCCCATTAAGGATTACATCCTGTTCTTTCCTGGATGGCCCATGTGAAAATCCTTGGAGAATTCGCCTTTGTAGCGTTTTCGGGGTTACTACTCTTTCATTATATAGCAGAACATTATCAAATAACGAAAAACTGTCTGATATATGCTTATCTTTTCCTAAAATTTTTGTTTTCGTTTCCTTTATAAATTCCTCATTCACTGCTTCGTTTCTTATTTCCTGTAATGTGACGGGGAGGTCTCGAATTGTAATATATAATGATGTTCTAATATCTTCCTCATATCGTAGAGCTGCAATTACGGAATCTTCTAATGGCTCCGTTTTCTTTGGTATTAGTCTCGAAAGACCATCTGCGTGCCCGATTTTGTTTGATGGAAGATACTCCAATTTAAAGTTATATTTTAATAAAATCGTCCCCCATCTTAGCAATCTATTAGCAGTGTAGACAGGTAGACCTTACTTTGATCCAAATATTGTCAATAACGGCTTGTGGTCCGCTGTAAGGTGAAAAATCTACCGTAAATATATCTGTGGAATCTCGTAACCGCAAAAATAATGACCAGCACTTCTTTTTCGATTTGCGAGTAATTTTGTTCGGCTGGTAGTAACCTTCTTGACGCATGCATGATGTGTTTTAGTGTCCCATCCGGCATTTCATGAAGTATACATGCCTCAACACCATAGGCACTCGCGTCACTCGTGACTATTATTTCCAATTTTGGATCACAATGCGCTAAAAATAAATCTGCTGTTAGAGTTTTAATGATTTTGTCGAAAGTTTTCTGCCATTCATATGACCATTCCAAAACTTTTTCCTTCTTCAACAGTTCGTTTAGGGGAGCGCGTAATTTGTACATGTTTGGAATAAATTCTTGGTAATAATTTACTAAGCCCGAGAAGCTTTGTAACTCGGCTAAATTTTCTGGAGTCGGCATTTTTTTTAGTGCCGTGGCTCTTTCTGGGTCTGGTCTTCTTCCTTCTTCGTCAATAATATGACCCAGATATTTTATCTATAAAGAAGTCACATTTATATTCCTTTACCTTAAAACCGTAATTGTGTATCTGCCTGAAAACCTCTTGAAGGTGTTCCCAGTGTTGTTCAATATTTTTGCTATTTATCAGGATGTCATCCAGGTATGCGATCGTGAAATCTAGTCCGCCTAGCATAGTGTCGATTATTTGCTGAAATATCGCCGGCGCGACCTTGATCCCGAATACTTATCTCTGGAACTTATATAACCTTTTATGTGTGTTTATGCACAACAGCCTCGAGCTTTCGTCATCTACTGGCACTTGTAGGTATGCTTCGCTCAAGTCTTTCTTTGAGAAAAATTTTCCTCCGTTCAACTTTGTGAAAACTTCCTCTGGACTAGGAAGAGGATAGTGATAATTCTTAATCCCTGCATTCAATCCCGTCGAGAAATCAGCGCACACTCTTATCTCACCCGATTTGTTTTTCACATAAACCGTAGGTGCGGCCCATTGAGTATATTCCACCTTTGTCAATATACCGGTTTTCACGAGTCTATCCAACTCTTCGTCTATTTTTTCTAATGATGCGAAAGGTACATTTCTTTTCTCCTTGAAAATGGGTTGTACATTTTCTTTTAGTTCGATTTTGGCCACCATTTTTTACACCTCCCTAGGCCACCTGAAAATACGTCGGGGAAACTCTCCTTTAATTTCTCCTTCAATTTCTCTGCATCGGTGAATAACCTTTCCACTTTTTGGCAGAACGTATTTATCAGTAAATCCCAGAGGTCAAATTTCGGCATCCAGTCAGTTCCAAATAAATTTTCTGTATTTTTTAGAACATACATCATTAATTTCTTGGTCATCCCGTTGAACGTCACCTTAGTGATAATTTCCCCCTCAAATTTGATTTTTCCTCCTGTTACCGACCTGCCTTTTTTATCTCTTCTCAACATGGTCGGTTTGTTTAATTTCTTCCACGTCTGTAAGCTAATAATGGTTAAATCTGATCCGGAATCTAATTGTAATCTGATTTTTTTATTAACATTTCTACTTGTACGTATTTTCGTATATTTATCCCGTCCGCTTGGTCAGTTCTAGTGACTCTTACTCGGTTTTTGTTTTCTTTCATTGTTCTACAGTGAGAACTTTTATGTCCCACTTTATTGCACGACAGACAAGTCTTATAGCGGTATGGACAATCTTTGTACCAATGCAAAGTCCCACAGCGATGGACTGGGTAGTGGTTTCTTCTTAGGTTTCAATTGACTTTTTGTAGTAAAATAATTTGTTTGGTTTGTTTTTGAGGAGGGAGAAAAACGTGTTTGCCATTGTGCTTTTCGTATGTGAGCGACGCCAGACTCTTCGATATCTTTCGAGTCCTTTTCTCCGCTTATACATCTCTGACAGTCCTCAGCCAATTTTTGTAGCGTCAATTCTGGTTCACTCTCAAGTTTTGTTTCAATTCTCCGTCTGATATCCGCATCTTTAGTCGAAACCAGGCCTTGGACGAATATCAAACATTTAAAATTGTCAGGGCTGAGTTCAGATAACTTAAAGTCATCGGAGTGTTTGTTTACTACGGAAGCGAATGTTATATAGACTTCGGTATCCTTTTTTGTTAAATTTAAATATTTCCACCTTTTGTGGAATAGTGAAGTGTTCGGACTAAATAATTCCGTTAAAAGTTTCACAGCTTCCTTGAAAATCAACTCATTCGTTTTCCTCGGAAGGATGTAGTCTACGAATTTAGTGTATTCGCTTGACCCTAGTTTCCTCAGTAGTAGACGTACTTTTTTTTTGTTCTGGATGACAGGTAAAATTCGTGTCTTTGTTACCACTGTAAAGGTTCGTGTCCAAAAATCTTTTCTTTTTTTTTTCTTCGCGTAGAAGTTGTTTTTGTTTTCTCAATACCTCCGTCGCCTCTGTTATGGACGACCGATAGCAAAAAGGTTTGTTTTTTTTAGATTCTCCGCGTAGAATTATTCGTTTCTTCAATATCCTTGTCGCCACTTTTATGGTCCAGGTTAGGACTAAGGATGAACAACACGAACACAAGAGTAGAAATAACGAAGATATATTACACAGAATAATAATACAAGATGTGGAAGGTGTTAGCACGACTGTCAGTCTGGTTTGGAGTGAACTACTATCGGCTCGACTCGATTCGTCTCTCTCTCTCTTGTGTTATGAAGAGTTCATTCTGTAGTTATAGGTAAGGACCCATAACGCACTGCCATTTTTCGTTTCTACACAAACACTGTTACATACACACACACACACACACACACACATATATATATATATATATATATATATAACAATGTGTGTGCGCAGAAACAGAAAATGGCAATGAAATATATATATATATATATATATATATATATATATATATATATATATATATATATATATATATGAATTTACGTGTTTATGGATATCGTTTTACTAAGCGCAGCCTACATTTGGCACAAGAAGAAATGTATGGAACACACAGCGAGGATCGAATTTAATCGTAATTGATTACTAAACATTGCACCACACCGAAGTACCCCACTATATATATATATATATATATATATATATATATATATATATATATATATATATATATATATATATGTATATATATATGTATATATGTATATGTATGTATGTATATGTGGACATTAATGTCAACACCCAGTAGCAACAGTCTGTTTCATGATTGGAGACAGTCGTCAGGCCATTTGAATGCTTTTGAGCCTGAAACATACCGTCGCCCATTAGTTTTTGTGTGCGTGCGTGTGCGATAAATTATAGTTTCACTGTTTTTATAGATATAAGTAATCAATATCGGTGATAGATCATATATATATATATATAAAATTATAAACTGGGGTCAACACCGAGCCCAGATCTGTTTATCTATCTGTTTATCCACCTCTTTCTCTTTTCTCTCTCTCTCTCTCTCTCTCTCTCTCTCTCTCTCTCTCTCTCTCTATATATATATATATATATATATATATGTGTGTGTGTGTGTGTGTGTGTGTTTGAGTGCGTGTGACTGCGTGTGTATCTTTGTCTATTTATAATTTTGCTGAAGTGTTCCATTTACTTATTTGGAGCTGATCAGCATAATTGTATCTCTTTTCGTCTTTCAAGCATTCTAACAAAGAAACCTAAACAGATGATAATAATAATAATAATAATAATAATAATAATAATAATAATAATAATAATAATAATAATAATAATTCATGTAAAATGTATTTTCTTACAAAAATGATGAGGGGAAAATATCATTAAGCCATTTCTGACCTTAGGTCTCTGGTTGGGAGCCGGAAAGGAACGTGTATACAACAAAGGTCGAAGGAAATAATACTAATACTAATACTACTACTAATAATAATTTCATTACCTACACTACATGGATGATATCAAAATCTTCAATACTGTGAAATGTTTCAGTGACGACATTGCTATGGATTATATAAATATGTAAATGTAATCTCAAGAAAGTGAGAATTACAGAAAGACACTCAATAGGCCTAGATATTGTTCCAAAGATTAGGGAACAGAAACAAGTTAGGAATTAACGAAGGCGAATGAATACATCATACACAAATGAAAAAGAAATTAAGAAAAAATACTACAGCTGTGTGCGTCTTGTATTGAATACAAATTATAAAAAGAGGATATCAGTTGTAACACCTTGGTTGATTCTGTGGTGCAATACAGTTTCTCACTTGCTACCGCATTTATCATCGCAAGGCTGATGTTGATCGTCTGTATGTGCTCAGATCCGAAGGAGGCAGAGGATTAGTTCAACTAGAACTGTCTTACAGAACTACAACAATCATCGGTCAAGGATACTTGGAAACTATAGAAGACTGGATGATAATCTGTGTCAAAGAACATGAAAGAAATAAGAAACTTTATTCAGTAATAAAGGAAGCTAACAAGTTCAAAATGGAGTTTCATGAGGGTGAACAAAAATCCAAGTAAAATATTATTCACCTGCTTCACCTGCAAAAACCTTTAAGAAGAGGGAAGCGAAGATAAATGGAATCGTCCAGATACAGAAATTATGGCAGGATGAAACTCTTCACGGTCAATAATCTGCCTGTATCAAACAAGCTGATGGAGGCAAACCCCATAGCCATCAGTGACTGTGAAGTGCATGGTTAAAAGCTGAAACCGTAGGGTTTATTGTTGCTGCACAGGACCAATGCTTGCTAAGCAAACATTACCAAGCACACCTACTGAAAAAGGTAGATATGTGATAAATATCCCGAAACAATTGACCATCTTGTATCAGGCGACGCGGTATTGGCACCCACTGAATATAAAGCCCGGCAAGAGAGAGTGGGTCAATATCTGCACTGGCAAATATGCATCTTTTACGGAAAGGAGCTGAAAGAAACTGGTATGAACACAAACAAGACCTGGATACGGAGACAGGCCTTGTAACAATTTTAGGGGAATTTGCAATACACACAGAAAACAATCAAAGCTAATCCCAAAGGCATTTTGATCAGAGACCGCAAAAACAAAAACAGCCAACTTATTGACATGCCAGTCCCTGCAAACTGCAATGTATCATTGAAGATCTTCAAAAACTATCAAAATACAAGAACCTTGAAATCGAAATCTCAGAAATGTGGCAAATGAGGACATCAAAAAGGGCAGTTTTGGTTAGAGACCTCGGCTTGATTGGAAAGAATTCCAGTAGGCTCTTTGAAAGGATGCCCTGTAGACCATGCCTTAAGGAAATACAAAATAAATGTACTCACGAGTACAGCCTTGACCTCTCTATGTAAATAGGTGTTATCTTAGGTGATTCCCACCTGAAAAAATGTTTAATGTAAAATGTAATGATGCGATTTCTGACCTTAGGTCTGTTGTTGGGTCGGTGAAATAAATGAGTATATACTGTAAATCAATATTAATAATAATAAAAATAATAATAAATATGTAACTTTTACTGGGGGGAAGCTATGAGAAACTGGTATGAACATCCCACAATAAGGTTATCATTTTATGGTACTTTACTATACACACAGACGGAAAAATCTAGTCTAATCTAATCGCCGAGATATTGTGGTCAAAGACCACGAAAAAGGGAATGCGCATTCTGCTTGATACAACATATTAGTGCTTATACACACACACACGCATACACACACACGCATACACACACACACAGACATATATATATATATATATATATATATATATATATATATATATATATATATATATATATATATATATATGGTCAAATATTGTTTTGAGGTATGCTATATTTATGGGTTAAAGTGCTAAATATCAGGGATAGATCGTATATAAATATAAAAGTGTACACTAAGTTCAACACCCAGACGCTTATGTTTAGCTTGAAACAGGCTGTCGTCTCTGCGTGTCAAATTATATATATATATATATATATATATATATATATATATATATATATATATATATGTGTGTGTGTGTGTGTGTGTGTGTGTGTGTGTGTGTGTGTGTGTGTATTTGTGTGTGAATATGCAGAATTGGCAATCAGATAGAAACAGAAATTATGAGATAGAATTTTAAAGAATGATATACATATAGACGGACCGGCAGATAGATAGATAGATAGATAGATAGATAGATACATACATACATACATACATAAAGCACAGCAAAGAAAGAAAGAAAGAAAGAAAGAAAGAAGGGTAAGAAAAAAGAAAGAAAAAAAAACATATGATAGATAGATAGATAGATAGATAGATAGATAGATAGATAGATAGATAGATTGATTGATTGGAATATGATGCAGGAAAAAAAGAGCTTTATATGGAAATATGGGTAGAAATTATTAAACCATTGAAAAAGCCATTAATAAACGTTTAGGGTTTTGTCCTGCTGTTGTGTCGTCTTAAAACTCAATGAGCCTCTCTGTACTCTTTCCCCTATCAGAGAAAATCCGTATATTTATGCAAATCTCAGACCACGTGCCGCATTGCAGCTTGATAGGCGCTTTAAGCGACAATATGGAATCAGTTATTCATTTCGATTCAATTCGTAATGCAGGGCAATTTTATCCATGATAAAAATGTATTTAGGATGAACTGTTCACCGAGAATCTTTTTTTAAAACATTTACAACACTCTAATTATGCCCCTGTATGTCGCCACATACGTACGCACAGAAACACGTATATAAATTGCAAAAGTTGGCATAAAACTATTATATATATATATATATATATATATATATATATATATATATATATTAACTGATTTTAAAAATACATATAATGTATAATAATAATTGTAATAATATATATATATATATATATATATATATATATATATATAAAGTGTATACATGTATACACTGATCTGGATAGACATAAATATATGTATGTCTACAAAGATATGCTTGCGTACATAGATATCTATCTGTCTACATACATATATATATATATATATTGAGCAGATGTCAACGCAGATTGTGGGTAGTGGATGTCGGGGCCTCCTGACAGCACGCCGCAGACCCTCTTCATGATTACTCTCCAAAAACACTCACTTATAAACCTCTGCATCTTCTGCTCACGATGGGAGTTGACTGGTCCTCCAAAGCCCTCTCCGTCACCGCTAAAAGCCGGCTTAAAGGGAATAAGGAGAGATGACAATCGCGATGCTCGGATGCGTGTGGGTGTCGACTCGATTGGATTATATACTAACGCGGAGAACGACATTTATATGTATATACGTGCTTCTCTGCATTAAAAATTTCGTAGAGAAGTTCGTGCTTGACATCGTAAGTCACAACCGAGGTTTGCAATATCTTGTGATTGTCATATTAGTGAACGAGGTGGCAGATATGTGTATATACGAATATACAATAATGGCATCCCAAATTTCCAGGAACCGGGTCTATGAAAACAGTTATTCTGCTAATTTTTTCTTTTCAATCTGAGAATAAAAACAAATTGCTTTATATAGTATCAAAAAGAAACCCTTTTGATAATTTATTAGAAAACATTTATTTGTTAAGATATTTCCAGACTGAAATTCTTTTGTCCTTATAACGTCCCGGGTATGACGAATAAACTACATCCGCGTCCTGGATATGACAATAAACTACATCCGCGTCCTGGGTATGACGATAAACTACATCCGCGTCCTGGGTATGACGATAAACTACGTCCAACCAAAAAGCCGTCGATCCGATCAATCGGCTGGTCATGTCATGCCCCATCACATCTAACCCATCCCAAAACAACTACAACTTACAATTAACTTTCCCACCCAAACCCTACACTAAATATACTAACACCTTACCCCTAAAATGTGATGGAAAGCGGTGGCTTAGGGTCAATCAGTAGAAAAAATTTAAACAATGATGTTGCCAGCTATACGTTATTGAAACAATGATGTTGCCAGCTATACGTTTTTGAAACAATGATGTTGCCAGCTATACGTTTTTGATATATCTAGTAAATACTGGATCTGGCATTAAATAACCCATAATGGTTGATATGCCATAAAACCCCACACAAACAAACAAACAAATTTTGTCCTTATATTTCTCCTCAACTATTTAAACATTGTGTTTGTGTGTGTGATACACGCGTGTGTAAAATTTCAGTCGTTACTCGACCGGGGAAAGGAACATCACCCGGCAAGGCCACCTTAATCTACGTGTTGCATCTTGGAGCAAGAAGGAAGAGAAAAGATAACATATCATTTCTTTTCATAGAACTTAAACAGGGCCACCTAACGTACATTTTTGGTGAAGTCAACTGGCATACCTACATGATCTTAAAAGAGAATAAGGACTATTTCAGACAATGATCGGTCAGAAGTAACAGCAGATGTCTCATTGCTGGAATATCTTTAGTCTTGTCATGATCGTATCATTAGATTATTTCTAAGTCTTATTCTTAGTCTTGTCTAGAAGGGCTTTTCGCTATCGGATTTATATCTCTAAATTATTGAAATCATTGAGATAAGGTACATTTCTTCTGTATATTTTTTTCTTTTCTTTGGGCGACCGCATTTTTTCTGATTCTGATAATTACTGTATATGGCAAATTTAATGTTAACGTTAACCCTTTCCTTATAATGAAATATTAAGTTTCCATTGGCAAAGAATTCAATGCTACATTACGTAAAAATTTATAAAATATTTCTATTATTACGTATTATCAACAAAATAGGTTTCTTAATGCCAGTAACTGTTATTGATCTTTCCAGTATTGTTGGGACTTTCCTTCCTAAACTTTTGTCAAATATAACGTAGAATGTAGACCTATTGGTTATGTTATTAATACCCCTATGATTTGCATATTGGCACTTTTACTGTTGTTGAACGTCCTCGAGGGGAGTAGGCTTCGTTATTTCGTATTGTTTTTGTTTGTGATTCTTTAGGGTCAGTTCATGAGGTTCGAGGAAAGATGGTTCAACCTAAAATCTTCAGGCTACATTGAATTCAGTACATTTCTTGATATTGATAAGAGAAAACGGCTGTATACACCTGACAGTTTAAATATTTTTTCGAATGTTTGGCGCCATACATGGCATCTATATAGAAGGTCTACATCTGAGAAGGTTATTGAAGAACACGAGGTTTGGGCCCTTCCACGATGAAACTAGGGTGCGAATCCCACCATGGTTAGTTTGTCAAGGCGGTGACGCTTTTATATATATATATATAATGTTGTCCCGAAAGATGATACCAGTTTGCAGCAATCCTGAAAAGTGACTCAAATCTATACCACGTATTGTGCCAAGCATTGGGACTGAAACTGGCTTGAGCGAGACATCCAGAAAATGATATGTGTAACGTTTAGACTACTCGGATTGATCTGACTTGATCAAAAATTTCAAGAATTGTTGATCAAGCCAGATTACGTATTTCTTAGAAACTGTAACTAGGATCTGTTCAGTATAGTTCCAGTGTAAAGCAAAGTTAGGCGATGCATGGGTTGAACCAACGTGCCTGAGCATCCATCTGCAACAGTGATTGACTAGCCACTCTGTTAGTGTGTGCGTAGGCATTCGGAAGTCTAGTCGCACTGAGGAGCTGTGATACAGCGAAACAGTACTGTCTGTGAATGACATAATTTAGCTCTTGAAAATACATTTCAATTGAGCACTGTTGAGTGATAAGCTTATTCTATAAACAACAGCCACCTGCATTAATGCAAAGCTCTTCAGTAAAATGAATGGAGCACTTTGGCTGATGGGCATTTGTTTACATTTGTTTACATTACAATACGCTAGATTTAGTTGTGTGACGCGTGAAGATAGGTCTGGCTGACACCAAATTAGTTGTGTTTCAATCCTGGCTTGAGGCATTCGGAAGTCTAGTCACACTGAGGAGCAGTGATACAGCGAAACAGTACTGTGAATGACATATATATATATATATATATATATATATATATATATATATATATATATATTTAAAGATATTTTTGACGGTACAAAATTTCATCACAGCAATAAACGTATGAAGCTTGATATTACGAGACATATTAAAAACGGGCGAAGCAACCGGTTTCGCTCCCGCTCATTAGGCTTACAACGGGAGATTTAATTTAAATTAAAAAACACAGAAAATGTACAATGAAAAGGAAATGTGGAGGAGGAGGGGGGAAAATTTATGAGCAAATATATATATATATATATGGTTTGGTTTGGTTTGGTTTATGGCATATCAAACCTCAATGGCTTATTTAATCCCGACAAAATTGCTGGCAAAAGTTTTTTTTACATCTATTTATTCTCCCTCCAGCTATGATAAATAGGACTTACTTGCCTTGGTTGTCAACCCATCTAGGAGAAGGAAAACTGAATTCTAACTAGATTGGAGAGGATTGGCAAAGGTGGATAAGCCAACGGGCAGCTAGAAAATGGAAAACTCCTATCCTAAAAGGAAGCTTGCAACTGTAGCATCATCTGATATGTGGCACACAGTACACCAATACAGGACATGATGGAGAGAATGTGCATTGCAAAGCATAAGCAATTGACCATTTTAAGCAATTCCCTTATACAGCTTATTCGGTAAAATCTTAGAATTTAATGAACCCTCATCCGGCATTCTCGATGAGTGAATTCATTCCTGTTTCTTTCTGATGAAGTTCATATTTGTCTTTTGTTTAGAAGTGAATTTGGGGCTTCTCTTAACACAAAGTTTCTATGGCCAAATTGGTTCAAGTGTTCATCATGTATGAATTTTCAGAGTTTCATTATAAGTTGCTAACTTACTGCTCTTTACATTCTTGCATCTGGTATTAGAAATTGCAAATCTGTTTTATTTTCTTTTTTACTCTCTCTCATATATATATATATATATATATATATATATATATATATATATATATATATTAATGTGTGTGACAGATATACCAAATACCTTTGGTGTTAGCATTTTTTGTGCATTAGATTGTTTCACATGCACACACATGTGCTTGTGTATGTTCAAATGTCCATTTATAAAATATATACATATTTATATACTTAGATATGCTCTTAGTAATCCTTCAAACCTTGATAGTTTTCTTTGTGTATATATATATATATATATATATATATATATATATATATATATATATAATAAAATAAAGAAAATCTGATGATCTGCGGTCCTTTAAAAGGGATGTGGTGAAATAATTAATTATATGGAACCTTAAAGTGGTCTGTTTTTATTTAAATTATTAGCTCTGATTTACATTGAGCTCTCTGGATTTTATCCTCCTTGGGTCTACCCATACGGATTACCTAGTTTTTCGTAAACTAAATATATATATATTAATGTGTGTGACAGATATACCAAATACCTTTGGTGTTATCATTTTTGGTGCATTAGATTGTTTCACATGCAAACACATATGCTTGTGTATGTGAAAATATCCATTTATAAAATATATACATATTTATATACTTACATATTCGCTTAGTAATCCTTCATGATAGTTTTCTTTATGCATGTGTGGGAGAGAAAATCTTTTAGCTTAGAACCTACGCTTTCATCTAGCGATTTGAACTGTAAGATAAGAAGGCCTTCTCATCAATCTAGGCGTACATTTAAATTCGAAAATTCATAAAATCACAGAGGAAAGCTCTTCAGAACAATTACCATGAAAATATTTATAGAAAAGACAGAGGGAAGCCACGTTTCGGTGGAGGGAAGGTGACTGAAGCCGAGATGCCAGGATCTGTAAACAAGCAGACCGTCCAGCTGAGTTGCAGGAGATTCCCAAGTCGTCTGGAAGTCATGGTTGAAGCCAATGGTGATTTTATTGAAATAAATGTACTCTCTAATATTTCATAAATTTCGTCTTATATATTTTTGTGTCATTTCGGTAAATATATCACCTAAAATGAGATGTCATTGACATTTTCATTTTTGCGTTATTTAGACGACAATTTATGCATCGCACCCTATATATTTTAAAATTTGCTATATTTACAATTTTCAGTATCGAACAAAGAGTGCTTCTACATACAGTGTAGACATAGGAATCGATATTCGCATGGCGACAGACATTTTCTTGCTTTTCTCTTTAACCCTCCTTCACGTTCTTCGTTTATGTCTTTCGCTTACGTTACTTTCTATCTAATTTTATCACACCATTTTGGCGCCTATTTTTCTATCTCCATTAATGTGTATTACCATTATTTATTGTGGGGAGTGGTATCCCCTTGCTTAAAGGACTAACTACTAAACTGTAAGAAGGGAAAGAAATATAGCCACACTCGTGGGAACAAGCCCAAGGTAAAAAGAAAAAAATGAATTGTAACCATTTGTATCCAGTAGGTAGAGAATTTCAACTCATAACAGGAAACGGAAAATGTTACACACAGATCCAAAGGCGCTTTGCAATAGCCAAAGCATTTTTCTCGAGGCTAAGTAAGTATTAAGAAACAGGACAATTTCGCCTCTGAGTGTTGACTTCAATGTTCAATTTGATATATATATATATATATATATATATATATATACCCAAGTTTAGGATTGGTATATACGGAATGAAATCCAATAACCAACAATCAATATTCTTTAAAGAGTGCTCAATACAGAGTAGAGCAGATATAATTATTTATTTGAATATTACAACATAAATATGTTATAAAATCACGACAAAAGTAGCCATTTTGTTTCAACACTTCTTGTGTCTTGTCAAGTGATAATATAGAGTATAGAATAAATGGTTTTAAAAGTTTCAAATTAATCAACGATCCTTAGCTAAGAGTAAACGCTGTTACGTAAGCCAGAGTGGCCAATCAAAAAACAAGTATAGGATGATTTGAAAAATTTGACAACTAAGCAAGGCTATCTAGATATTAAAAGATTTATAAAATTTGAAATTAAAATTAAAAGTAAAAAATTAAAATTACCTATTTAGAAATCTAAATCAGATCTCTATTAAGTTTTAAATTGTAGAATTACTAAGGAGAAAAAAAAAAAAAAAAAAAAAAAAAATAAATAAATAAATAAATAAATAAATAAATCTAAAAATAAAAATAAAAGATATATATGCTATTTAATTTATATTTTCATTGAAATTAAGTTGAAAGTTGTATTTAGAGTCCCAGACATAGATGTATACATTTTTCGTTACATTTCAGCATGTTAGTCGCCTCTCACGTGAAATCACTCGAACAACGGCATGCCAAACGCTCGGACGCATCTAGATATATACACACACATACAAAAAAGCAAACCACACATAGGCAAATGCACTACACCTACACACACACATCGATACACACAGGCACACACATCTACATTCAATATGATCCAGACGGTCAAATGTCGAAGCTATTCGTGGCTTAATATGTTATTAAACGAATTTAAACTTGAAAAATTTAAACAAATAACCATATATAAATATACATATATATATATATATACATATATATATATATATATATATATACATATATATATATATACACATACACACACATACACATATATATACATATATACATTTTTGAAAACATATAGTTTTCGACACATTTACAGACAAAAGTAAATAACCACCTCCACATATAATTGAACACTCGCACATCCGCATATAAATTAATACATGCACCCGCATAGACACATATAAGGATAATAGGTACGCATACACAGACCTACGTACATAAACATACACATAGATAAGCACATATAAATATATTGACCCATACGTCGACGCAGAAAAGTAAATAAGGCAAGTGAAGAAATACATATAAAGATGCAACCATATACAAGCACACACATACATACATACACATCTAGATGTACATACATAAGCACGCATGCATATATGTATATACACTAAATATATATATAGACATTTACAAATACAAGTGTATACATGAAAAATTAAACAAACGTAAATTAAAACGACATGAGTATAAAAATGCATATACACATCCGCTAGTACATATATATACACACATACATACGCAACTACACATAGATATATACACATATATATCTACAGACATACATATACATACATACAAACATATTCACAAATATATATACGCATATATACATATACATATATATATATATATATATATATATACATATATAAACACACATACACATATACATACACACACATACACATATACGCACACACACATACATATACAAACACATATACATATATACATAAACATATAGACACATGCATAAAAAAGGAAAAAGAAATAAGCATACATAGACCAACTTATATTCTAATAATATTCCAACAACATTATGATAAAATATATTAAAAGTTAATCATAATTTAAGAAAAGAACAACGGTCTGTAAGCAATTAAAGGTACTTTATCAACAAAAGTAGATTTTAGTTTGTATCTATGATACACTCCAAGACACTAAAGCCTACATACAAATACACATACAATGACACACCAACATATATATATAAATATCTAATCCTATATAAATACCCTAATCGACACATCCAGATAAACAATACAGAGACAGTCGAGCTCAACCATATAATCACCCACACATACATATAAATATACACCCATATACAAACACATATACATAAACATATACATATTTAAACATACATATATAAACATATATATGCATATATAAACCTATACATACACATAGAAACATACATACTACATATACATACATATATGCACACTCACACATACATATACATACATATGCAATAGGCATACATATATCTACACTCACACAAGTACACATAAATATCCCCATATACCCATACATATACTCACACATTTAGTGGTAGACACTTACCAGAATTTACTCCCTTACTCATACACATAAACAGGTTAACCTATGATAGAAGCCAATATACGCAACGATATACCTTCATAAAAAAAAAAAAAATAAAAAAAAAAAAAAATCATATATATATCCCTATATACACATATACATATCCTACAGTAGAAATAACTCTACATAACATACACATATATACATCTAAATACAGACACGTATGATACTTTGTAAGTACCCAGTACACATTCATATCGATAAGGCGACTATCATGCTAAAAAGGTAATAGTCTATTAAGTTTCATTTATCATTATCATAGAAAGTATATGATTTCTATACTAAGTTAAATTTAAGACGATGCTTACAGTTAACTGTTAGTTCATATCTTTGATTTAAAAGATCAGTCTTATTTTTAAATCTAATTATTTCAAGTTTCTCGTTAAGGCATAAGTAACACGGGGCATATAGTGAGTTACATGTCCGGGCCTTTCTAATTAATTTCCATTTAACCTTAGGTGTTTTATTTTTCTCTTTTAGACTCCAAAAGTATTTGGATAATGAAGTCATATATTTATAGTTACTATTATTAAAAGATTGCAGGTGACCCCGCCAGCGTTCCTTGAATGGTCTCATGGTGCAACCTATGTAGAATTTCTTTATATTTGGATTTTCTAGTGTTGATATAGTACTGAGATAAACTACAGAGCTAGTTAAACAGTTATTATTTAGTGGACAATTATTGGGATTCCTGCAGTTACATGATTTATTATTTGTGTCATTTTGCTTAATGTTGCTATGTGCAACCTTGTGGGTTGTCAGGCTCTCCGAATTTATATACTTGCTGAATATACTATTGTTATGTTTTTTAATTATTTTTTCTAGGTTATCAGCACAACTATAGCTTAACTTAAGAGTATTAGAGTTAAATATTTTACTGAGTGAGTTGGTTCCAGATTTGGGGAAATGTTTTTTAATGAGGTTTAGAAACAGGTGCCCCAATTTGGTTTTAACCATAATGTTAAAAGGGGGAGTATACCATATGATTTTTCTAGATCTCTTTCTACCATTATTGTTGCTATTTATAGGGCTTTTATATTTAATATTAATATTTTTATATCCACTATTTTTAAGTGCGGAATTGTAAAGGTCACTATGCTTATTAAAAATATCACTGTTTGAAGAGTTGTTACTGATCCTACATTCAATAGAATAGGGTATGTGTTTGATGATTGCAGGGGGGTGGTTAGAATTTGGATGAACGTATATTTGATTGGAATTAACTTTTACATATGGTTGGTATGTGTTGCTAGTGAGGTCTAGGGTGACGTCTAGGAAGTCTACTCGTTTAACATTAGTGGAAACTATTACTCTGAGACCTAGATCCTTAAATACCTTATGTATCATTTTTCTAATACGATCTACTTTAATTTTAGTGGAATTCCTAACTACTAATAACCCGTCGTCCCTATATAATCCTACACTATCAGAATCTAGGCAATCAAATGCACTTAAATTATACAGAAGAAATAATCCAACAAGATCAGAAGCTTCAGCAGAATCCAGAGAACCCATTGAAATGTCAAATTTTTCGTTACAGGACTTTTTGGTCCACTGTTCATCTTTGTAGATTAGAACCGAATTTCGGCACTCCATGATGGTATTCACTTCTCTTTCAGAAATGTTGGAGTATTCCCGAGCGAAATCCAGGGCACAAGTGAACAGATTTTTGGATATAGATGGATAATAGTCTGTAATGTCAAACTGTATGAAGGTACATTTATCCTTAAATCCGATGTTGGTAAACCAGTTGATGACATCCGCAGTGTTAATCCATTGTAATAGTCCGAGGGTTTTCTTTATGGAGTGGTTGGTTCTTTCTAAGATGTTCTTACTAATCCTGCCGATTTCCGGTCTAGTTGGGTTTATAATCCTAGTTGATGGCTTAGATCTGAAATCGGGTTTGTGATCTTTTAATAAAATATAGGCTTCTTTAGGTTGTAATTTACTAACTCGATCACTTATCTTTAGTTTATCAGTAATTGATTTGCTGATAGAGTTAATTTTATCAATTTGGTTAAAATTGTCCGTATTAATTTTTTTTTTTTATATGTATATATATATATATATGTATATTTATATATGTATATATATATATATATGTATTTGTATATATATATATATATGTATTTGTATATATATATATATATGTATATTTATATATGGTTATTTGTTTAAATTTTTCAAGTTTAAATTCGTTTAATAACATATTAAGCCACGAATAGCTTCGACATTTGACCGTCTGGATCATATTGAATGTAGATGTGTGTGCCTGTGTGTATCGATGTGTGTGTGTAGGTGTAGTGCATTTGCCTATGTGTGGTTTGCTTTTTTGTATGTGTGTGTATATATCTAGATGCGTCCGTACGTTTGGCATGCCGTTGTTCGAGTGATTTCACGTGAGAGGCGACTAACATGCTGAAATGTAACGAAAAATGTATACATCTATGTCTGGGACTCTAAATACAACTTTCAACTTAATTTCAATGAAAATATAAATTAAATAGCATATATATCTTTTATTTTTATTTTTAGATTTATTTATTTATTTATTTATTTATTTTTTTTTTTTTTTTTTTTTTTTTCTCCTTAGTAATTCTACAATTTAAAACTTAATAGAGATCTGATTTAGATTTCTAAATAGGTAATTTTAATTTTTTACTTTTAATTTTAATTTCAAATTTTATAAATCTTTTAATATCTAGATAGCCTTGCTTAGTTGTCAAATTTTTCATATCATCCTATACTTGTTTTTTGATTGGCCACTCTGGCTTACGTAACAGCGTTTACTCTTAGCTAAGGATCGTTGATTAATTTGAAACTTTTAAAACCATTTATTCTATACTCTATATTATCACTTGACAAGACACAAGAAGTGTTGAAACAAAATGGCTACTTTTGTCGTGATTTTATAACATATTTATGTTGTAATATTCAAATAAATAATTATATATATATATATATATATATATATGAAATTATTAGGAGAATTTGATAATTATATTTAAGTAATTCATCGAGTCTGAAACATAAACAGAATGCAGAAAGCACTGGACGGCCGTTTCGTCCTATATCTGGAACACATCAGCAGTGCGCATCCATTACCGAGAATTGAAACCCTGACAGTTAAGTTGTCAAGCAAAAACCATACCAACTGTTCCAACGGTCCTCGGTGACGAAGAGTTAGCAAATCAGACTCGATATAGAGCCGCTCGCTCACATATACCGTGGTGGAACTCTACTGAGATTCTCTTTAACCATAGGACTGTGTCCCCTGGGGCCACGACTACTATCACCAAGCCGCTCACTCTAGGTTTCAGACTCGATGAATTACTTTATTATAATTATCAAATTCTCCTAACAATTTCATATGTATATTATTGCTTGAACCGGCTTCTAATGCTCTAGGACGAAACGGCCGTCCAGTACTTTCTGCATTCTGTTAAGGTTTCAGATTCGATGAATTACTTAAATATAATTATCAAATTCTCCTAGTGATTGTAGCAGACCCGGATATTCAACGTGATATGTCCGTAAGGCGTTACTATGCTAGAGTCCGCTAAGAACGTGATAACATTTGAATAGTAGTTAAAATTATATATATATATATATATATATATATATATATATATATATATATATGATTTTAAAATTAAAATTAAAATTTAAACTTTATATAAGTTAAAATATATATATATATATTTTTAACCTAAAATTAATTTTAACTTTTAATTTTAAAATTATATATATATATATATATATATATATATATATAATTTTAACTACTATGGCTTATTCAAATGTTATCACGTTCTTAACGGACTCTAGCATAGTAACGGCTTACGGACATATCACGTTGAATCACCCGGGTCTGCTACGATCACCGAAGTTAAGCAACGCCGAAACTGGTCAGTACCTAGATGGGAGACACAGTACTACAATAACACTAACGGATAACGGGACTCAGTTCAATTTAGTTTGATCTTAAACATTATTTTTCATGTGGTCATCCCAAAACTCATCGAAAAAATATCATTCATGTTCTCACAAATAAGATTTATTTAAGATATAATTTTGAAAAAAATATATTGATAATATACAAAATAAAATAAAATGACTATATTTTATTAAGACTCTGTTATTCCGTCATGTGTATGAAGACGTCACAAAATGTTACCCTTAAATTCAGCAAGTGGCATGTCCATCTTACTCCATTAGCCAAGTACAGACTAGATTTTGTTAAATATTTTTGGCATTTCACATTAGGACTTAAACTAATTCAGTATGTATGTATGTATGTATGTATGTATGTATCTATCTATCTATCTATCTATCTATCTATCTATCTATCTATCTAAACCAATTCACTATCTATCTATCTATCCTATTCTATTCTATTCTGTTTCACATCTATCTATCTATCTATCTATCTATCTATCTATCTATCTATCTATCTATCTATCAGAACAAGGATAGACAAGAATATTAAGTGAGAACTGTTACTTAGAGTAGGTACCTTCACTAATTTCCGATACCTTGGTTTCAAATGATTTTTTATAAATGAAAAAAATACTATTTAGTTTTAACTTCAAGTTAAAGGATTAAATTTATAATTTCCAGTAAGCAACATAGTCTGGCGTATTTTAAACAGACATTATGTTGACTGGAATCGATTATTTACAATTTTTTCTAAAATAGCTGATTTTAATCGCCTTTCATCGCAATGTAATTCATCTGTATTAAAAAATAAACTTTCCAAAATAAAATATATTTTTCTGAAACTTTATTTGAGGAATACTATCTGATTTAAAGTGTAATTAATCTGATTTGAACAAAATATTATTTACTTTATGTTTAAAATAACAGAGAAATAGATTTCGAAAACAAACAGTAACGGTGATTTTTTAACCGACACCAGCCATTCTTTCGTAATTAATGAATTGTGTCAAGTACTGAATGGTGTTGACAGTTTTATTGTTGTTCTCTGGAGACTTTATCTGTTAAACGATAATTTAAGGAAATGGTGGGTGAGTACCTTTTTTTATATACTTTTCAAGTACTCATTAATCTTAAAAAGTTGGAAAATATTCTCCGTAATCTAATTTTAGGAAGGTTGACTTTAAATTGGTTATAGTCATTGCTCTTATTTTCTGATAATGCCATGTATGTTCGACCATACTTTCAAACAGGGACAAGTCACATAATACTAAGCTTTTTAATGTTTGATTATTAAATATAGTTTTCACTTAATATCAATGTCACCTAACCGGATGAAAGTAAAATCAGAATTTTAAAAGCGTTATATATTAAAAATTATTATAATTAAAATTTAATAAAATGAAAACAATTCTTGTAAGAAATCATTATTCATCGATTTTTTTCTTAAGAAAATAATGTGCTTAATACGTCGTTTTTTAATGAAAGCAATTAGAACCTTATCTAATTAAATAATGTCTTAGTTTGGTTGCATAATTTATTTGATAAATTGTACCAGATTTAGGAGGAATGAGTAGTAGTTTAAATAAGAAAAAGATGATTTACATTCTCCAAGAAGTCCTACTTTTAACTAATAAAAAACATTTTCGGATGAAAATTTAATTATTCGAAATTTCCTGAAATTGAGTAACGAGGTGGGTAACATATGTAAAAAAAAAAAAAAAAAAAAATTAGCAAGATTTTTAAAAAAATTTCAGAATCAATTTCTTTCATTTCTGAATAAATTCTGAAAGTTTCATTAAAATTCGACGCTTATTTGATTTTTGCAAGAATTTCCAAATCAGTTTTTTTTTCACCGAAAAAAGGCGCTAAAACACTAATCGTAATATTACGTCGACTGATTTTTAACCAAATTTTCGAACACGCTAGAAAGGATTAAAAAGTGTTAATAAAATAATAAAAAAATACTTTGGTCTTTCTTCTTAATAATAATGTAAACATTTTGACGATAAAACTTTCTTTTTATTAAGTTTGGGGCCTTTTTTCATCATGCTATGCAGCTTTTCAGCGAAAAAGTGGAGGTACCTACTAAGAGCTACCAAAGATAGGAAGCAGTGGAGGGCCAAGGTACAATCCATAACACAAGAAAAATCTCAATTTTTTTGTTTTTTAATACGTATCAGAGTTATTTTTCTCCGTCTTTCTCTCTTTAATTTATTTTTCTCTTTTTTTACCTGCAACTCTGCTTCTTTTTCCCGAGCATTCTGTCTCGCTTTATTCAGAACAAGTGGATATTCGAATTGGATTGTAATGGATAGAGGCTCAGAATCCAAAACAGGAGTGCCGAGTTCGAATTCCAGTCGAGTTCGCTATATCCACTTATGCGTAAATACACATGGGAAAGGTGTGAATACATCTTCTCCCCACAGATATCGGTTAAATAATAGAAATTGTATCTGGAAAAATCATTATTCTTATCCACCCCTCAAAAATGTTTAAAATCGTCACGCGCATCATAATGGAATTGTTCTCACAAACCAAAGATTGTTTCGGCTTTAAATGACACACAAACAGTTCATGAATCGTTAAAAAAATAGAATACAATCCGCATCTATTAGAATCTCTCTCTCTCTCTCTCTCTCTCTCTCTCTCTCTCTCTCTCTTTATTTATCTATCTATATGTCTATCTTTCAGTTTATTCGCCCTTTCACTTTCTTTCTGTCTCCCTGACAACTTCTCCTTATTATCCCCTACTTATACGTTTCTTTGCGAAAATTATCAACTTGTTTCGCCGACTCTTCCTAGTCGCACGTTTTGTCTGTCTTTACCAGTTTTAACATTCTCAATTTCCCTACGTCTCTTCATCTCGTTTGTGCACTTGATAATCTTTATTCTAAATTTTCTTATCTATCTATCTATCTATCTATCTATCTATCTATCTATCTCATTATGCTCATATCTATCTCATTCTGGTAATCTCTCTCTCTCTCTCTCTCTCTCTCTGTATATATATATATATATATATATATATATATATATATATATATATATATATATATATCTGTGATACAGCGAAACAGTCTGTTTGTGGATGACAATATATATGCTCCTGAAAATTTATTTCGGTTGAGCTCTCTGGGGAGGATGTGTGGGTTTGTAAACAGTGACTATTACGGCTAATAATGCAAGACTCTTCGGTAAATCGAATCGAGCTCTCTCAGTCACTGTGTGTTTATCTAAAAATAAATACGCTTTAATTCACCTTCTTCTCTGCCGTGAGCCAACGGCTTCAGGGTAAAATTTCCGATTGACCCGAATTCAATTGGTTTTCGATTCTAGCCAGAGGCAACCGGATGTATAGCCACACTGATGAGCTGTGACACAGCGAAACAGTCTGTCTGTGGATGACAATATATATATATATATCATTCTGTTCACATTTATCTATCGTATTCCGCTCGCATCTATCTTATTCTGTTCATCTCTCTCTCTGTATATATATATATATATATATATATATATATATATATATATATATATATATATATATAATATAGAAAAAACAACTGAAAAATTGCAAATTAAAAAAAAAATTGAATTTTTTTGTGAAAGTATTTATTTATATATTATATATATATATATTTCATATTTCAGATCGGCCCCGATCTTTCATCAGAAATGGCTGTTTTCAGAAGTTTGTTTACATTAAGTAGCGTCCGTCGCGAGACGCGGACGTCATGTGATATGGAATGCAACTGTGTTTGAATATTTCTAACGTAAATCTAACTGTAGTAATATTTTAGAAGTTGTTTAAATGATTTTTTAACTGTATCTAACAAAAATGTTTTGTTTAACTATTGAAATATTTATAAAGATTTAAAATACCCAAGTCTTTATTTAACCCTAGTTTATATGTATTTAATTTTAAAATCCAGTATTTTTCTTTTTTTCTGCGTGTGTATGTCGAACTGAAATCAGAATCTATCAATACACATTTACAGTTTTCTAATGAGTGTTCTGGTTGATTAAAATGTTCAGTTATGGGGGAATAAGGATTGTTTTGACGTATGTTTAGTTTATGGTTGTTAAAGCGAAATCTAAAATTATTTCCAGATTCACCAATATATCCAATATTAGGACATATTGTGCAGAATAAATAGTAGACTATGTTATGGCTATCACAGGTGAGGCGAGGTGGGTGTATCTTGATATTGGTGTTGTGTACAGAAAATACACTATCAATTGTTAAGTGCTTGCAAACTAAACAACGAGGTTTGTTACATTTGTAATTTCCTGATTGTTTTGTATTGTTTAGATATTTGGTAGAGGTGAGGATAGCTGATAGATTAGGTGATTGTTTCTTTGCATTAATGGGTGGTTTAGCGAAAATGTCTTTTTGTTTAACTGGAGGTTCTTGTAATCCTTTTTTAAAATTGTGAATAAGTGTGTGGGAATATTGATTGTGGTTACAAACGATGGGAATCCGATTTTTGTTTTTACTTTTCTTGTATGCGAGAAGTGTGTTACGATTTATGTAGATAGTTTTATTTAGTGCTTCTTTTATTATATTTATTGGGTATTTACATTTTAGGATTTGTTTTGTCAAGTTATTAATGTTGTATATAAAATCTAGATGGTCTGAGCATATGCGTTTGATTCTTAGAAATGAGCTGTATACGATAGATTTTTTTAATTTAAGGGGATGACAGCTGTTAAAATGTAGGAATTTATGCTGGTTTGTGGGTTTGTTGTATAGACTGGTAGAAAGTGTGTGTTTGTTCAGTTTTATCATAAC
>OZ038504.1:64963877-64973877 GCA_964036315.1 Acanthosepion esculentum
GACAGGAGGATTTCTTTGGTAACAAAGAAAAGAATACGGACCTGTCACGTGACATCTGTCTTTCTTTACGACCGCGAATGTTGGACGATTTCCTCAAAGATGAAGAAGAGACTCGAGGCGACGTAGATGTGGTTCTACAAAAGGATACTGAGGATATCATGGACGGATCCTGTGAGCAACGGTGCGGTCTTGGAGAGGTTGCAAACAAGGAGGAGGCTTATACTTAACAGCAGAATGGATTTTTCTGGGACACATAATGAGGAAGGAGGGCCTGGAGAATCTGATACTCTCGAGTCGAATAGAGGGGAAAAGACACAAGGGAAAGCATCGCGTGACTTACCTGACGAGCTTGAGCCGGTGGATGACAGAACGTGGTCTGCCGGAAGAAGCAGAGCGAAGGAGCTTGCTGAGAACTTCAAGCCCTCTTTCATCAGTAGGTATCCCAAACGAGTCAACTGTCTCTTTCGGATTCTAATTATAAGTCTCCTGTTTTTCCCCTACTCTATTTATCTGTATCCATAATGATCTCGGATGTTCTTGAAACTAGGTGTTGGCTAGTATCTGGTGGTTTTCTGTGCACTGTTGGGCCCAAAGAAAAGAGTACTTAATATGTAATATAAGTGCTCTCATATGGCAGAGAATACTGGACATTCTCACAGATGATGGAGATACTTGCGGTAACAGAAATGTTGTTCAACAGAAGGATGATGAGAATACCACGAACCGAACATGTGAGCAATGAAGTAGCAGTATAGAAAAGACAAGAAGCAAGAAAAACATATTTAACACTAGAAAGAGACAGTTAAAAATTCTAGGACGCGTAATGAGGAAAGAAGGCTTAGAAAATTTGACACTCACAGGAAATATTGAAGGCATGAAAGCCAGTAGAAAGGAGCGCATGAATTCCCTAAAAACGGTTTGCAGAACAGGGATCAGGAGAGATAGTAAAAAGACAAAACCTTAGTAAGTGCGACAAAGGAAAAAAAGTTGGGAAGAATATTTATCGGACCCCCTCCTGAAGACACAAAAAAGAAAAAGAAGTTCGGATTTGCCAAGTATTTCACCTTTAATTTGGCAGCAACTTTAATTTGGTATTCAGGCCTCCATGACGATTATAATTCCTTGTGATTTAAATGTGTGAAAAGGAATTTTATTATGAGATTGGAATATGACTCAGACAGAAAAATAAACAAATATAGATAAAGAGACGATTGGATACGTGCAAACTTAGATAGATAGATAGATAGATAGATAGATAGATAGAAGGGAACATAGATGGATATGAGGAACTTAGATATATGGATATAAGCAAATTAGACAGGTAGTTGCATATGAACAAACAGATATATAGATCGATAGATAAATGGATTGATGGCTATGAGCAAACTAAAATAGATAGTGTTATTGGTCCTTACTATAACTACAGAATTAACTCTTCCTAACAATATGTATACTACGCCTCTCTCAAGAGAGAGAGAGAGAGAGAGACGAATCGAGTCGAGCCGATAGTAGTTCACTCAAAACCAGACTGACAGTCCTACTAACACCTTCCACACCTTGTATATACACCATGTGATATATCTTCGTTATTTCTACTCTTGTATCCGTGTTCCTAGATAGATAGATAGATAGATAGATAGATAGATAGATAGATAGATAGATAGATAGATAGATAGATAGATAGATAGATATGAGCAATCTGAGACAGATAGCTAGATATACATGCATATAACTTAGATATATGGATATAAGCACTCTTAGATAGACAGGTCGTTGCATATGAACAGATATATAGATAGATGGATTGATGGTTATCAGCAAACTAAGATAGATAGATAGATAGATATGAGCAATCTTAGATAGCTAAAGATAGATAGATAGATAGATAGATATGAGCAAGCATAGATAGATATGAGGAACTTAGATATATGTGTTACATTATTTTTCTGTACTAGTGAGCAAACCAAAATGAGCTGGCTCATTTTATAGTACACCCATAGAAGGTTAACCAATCAGAAGACTAGAATTATTCGACCCGATGTGTATAAAGGCGGCCATTTTGTTTTCTTTTTCGTAAGATCTACTGCTAACCCGTCAGATGAGGATACCTGCAAAAGTACGTTTTCCTACTCTTTCCAAATATCCACTGCCAACCTCTGATATGGAAGACCTTAACAATTCCTGAATAGGTGCTACGAGATATTGGTGCTGTTACATTGGACAAATTACTTCCTACGTCGGATTGCTACATTCAAACTACATTAAACATGTATTACAGTGGTTATGAGCCCAGATTACGGCTGTATATTGATGGTAATGAATCCAACTATGAATTGTGGTAAATGAAATTCTTAGGTAACCTTAGAATACAAAAACTTCATGACATCATCCTTTGTCAAGAAGACCATAAGGAAGACGATGATTTTAGGGAAAGAAATGCGACTGTGTTCGCTGAATTAATACAATATCTGGATGACAGAAGTTTGTCCTTAATAATGCGAGAAGCGAAGGACAATGGACGCCGAGCGCTCCAAATATTGCGGGAACACTATTTACCAAAAGGTAAGCCTTAAATTGTTGCTTTATATACTGAAATAACTGCGTTAAGGAGACGGGAGAATGAATCCGTAACAGATTATATTATACGGGCTGAGAATGTCGCAAATGCCTTAAAAATATCAGGTGAAGCTATTTCAGTTGTGCTGTTAATAGCCATGGTTCTAAAGGGACTACCAGCGTCATTTAAACCATTCACGACAGTCATAACTCAAAAAGATAAAAGCCTAACTTTCACTGAGTTTAAAGTCGCATTACGTAGTTATGAAGAAACTGAAAAAATGTGCAACCCAGCAAATCAAGAAAAAAACGTAATGCAACTAAGGACGTCATTTATAAAATTCAGAAAAGTAATCCCTTCAACCTACCAGACTAGGAATTATGATATTAAAAATAAGGGGCCTAAAAAAACAACAACAACAGCAGGAATAATAATAATAATAATAATAATAATAATAATAATAATAATAATAATAATAATAATAATAATAATAATAATAAAAAATCAAATATCATCTGCTTTTTTTGTGGTAAAGTCGGGCATATACGTGCGAAATGTCCTTTTTATAATAGGAGTGATTTTTTGTAAAAATGTAAAAGCTTTTTCGAATCAGCAAACATATACCTTTTCCTTTGAGTTGGATACTATACTCAATAATAATAATAATAATTCTTACCTCGTCGATACGGGTGCGTCAAATCATGTAATTACAGATAAAACAAAAATTATTAATTTTGACCCCTATTTTGAAACTGATAAACATTTCATAGATTTGGCTTTCCAAATATCCACTGCCAACCTCTGATATGGAAGACCTTAAGAATTCCTGAATAGCTGCTACTAGATATTGGTGCTGTTACATTGGACAAATTACTTCCTACGTTGGATTGCTACATTCAAACTACATTAAACATGTATTACAATATGTATATAAGCAAAGTTAGATAGACAGCTAGTTGCATATGAATAAACAGATATATAGATCGATAGATAGATGGATTGATGGCTGTGAGCAAACTAAGATAGATAGATAGATGGCTATGAGCAAACTAAGATAGATAGATAGATAGATAGATAGATAGATATGAGCAAGCATAGATAGATATGAGGAACTTAGATATATGGATATAAGCAAACTTAGATAGACAGCTAGTCGCATATGAATAAACAGATATATAGATCGATAGATAGATGGATTGATAGCTGTGAGCAAACCAAGATAGATAGATAGATAGATAGATAGATAGATAGATAGATAGATAGATAGATAGATAGATAGATAACAGAATAAGATAGATAGATATAGAACAGAATAAGATAGATAGATGGATAGATAGATAGATAGAGAACAGAATAAGATAGAGAGATAGATAGATAGAGAACAGAATAAGATGGAGAGATAGATTGATAGATCTTAGCGTAAAATAGATTGATAGCTATGAATAGAGATAGATAGATAGATAGATATGAGCAATCTTAGATAGCTAGAGATAGATAGATAGATAGATAGATAGATAGATAGATAGATAGATAGATAGATATGAGCAAGCATAGATAGATGAGGAACTTAGATATATGGATATAAGCAAACTTAGACAGCTAGTTGCATATGAATAAACAGATATATAGATCGATAGATAGATGGATTGATGGCTGTGAGCAAACTAAGATAGATAGATAGATAGATAGATAGATAGATATGAGCAACTTAGATGATATAAGCAAACTTAAATAGCATTATTTAATATTTCCAAAAGCAAGTATATGATTACGTCCATGTTAAAATAAATAATTCTCTGAAATCTTAATGTATATATTGAAATCGCAATCAATGGTAAAATTTGAAATCGGTTTAATCCTACCTCCGGATAAATGGAACGTGGCGTTAAGCCGCCGTTGGGTAAGTCACATCAGGTCTAACCGGAAATTTGCCACACGGGCAGTCAGATGCCGCTGACTATTCTTGATTCTGTCATTAGCCAACCATCTCTTCTTCTCCTGACCGATAAACAATAGCAAAACGTCAGGTAAACAATCGATATACAAAACCAGATTTACACTTCAATTTAGTGGTGTTGGTGGTGCTACTGGCGGGGGTGTAAACCTGAAATTATTTCGTCAACAGACAGTCATTTTCCACCTCGTGATAATTACGACCGATTAATCTTGCTACTCTGAACCTCCTTTTCCTTCGATCCGCCCCAAACACAGAACGCTACCTCGCTCCCTTACCACCTCACCCCACTTTCCCAAATCTTGCTAATTACAACAATTTAGGACGTTATCGATTATTCAAAGAGAGAAAGAGAGAAAGATAGAGAGAGAAAGAGAAAGAATGTGTGTGTGTGTGTGTGTGTGTGTGTGTGTGTGTGTGAATATGGATATATTGAGTCGGACTTGGCTAATTCGGCCATAAATCTGAACGATCTCTAAAACGGTACATAATACCGAAAAAAAAACTGTCTGAAAAAATAACCCCAAGAAATGAACAAAATAGATCTTAAAAATAAAAATAAAATAAATATATATATCTGTAACAACACGAGGAAGAATTTATCAACCAAAATACTACCAAACCAATATATATATATGTGAAGCTATAATCTATAAAAACAACTCTGATATAGCAGGTATAACAGCAAAATTGTCCCAATCGTGCAAAAGCAAAATTGTCCATTTGGCAATTAATGACAGATTAAGTTTGAAACGTTGTATCTTAGAAATGATTAAAGATATCTTACTGGAATTTCCGAGGTTTTTATAACACTATTAGATTCTACTTTGAGCAATAAGAATATATAATTACTCTCCAAGCTTAACAGAAGAATCGTGATTAAATCTATCATAAACGAAAATGACATGTTCATCATTAATCAATCATAGCTAAGAATTGGAAGATCCTGACGGATTAATATATATATATATATATATATATATATATATATATATATATATATATATCTTCCAGGATCATTTTACAATTTATTCAAGATGATCTTCGCCCTCTCTAACCTTCTATCTTTCTGTCCTAGAGTAACAATACGCCTCACTGGTTTCACGTACGTTTTCATTTTCAAGTCTTTTTTCACAGTTCCTTGGACTGTCATAGATGAAATTATGGATTCGGTTGGATCTTTTCTAATTAATCTCTTTAGCTCTAACTTGACATGGTGATCCAGCTTCCTGTTTTGATTTCCTTATGCAGTTTTCCTCTCTACTGTTCCCTCTTTTTAAAACTTATTAAACGTTCTCAGGATGGCTTTTGAATGAATTTTGAAGATGGATGCGCGAATATGAATATTGGTACCATTACTGAAGGCCTGACTGATCTTTTTCCTCTCACCATTGACAGTGGGATGACAGTAGGGCTGACACCAAACCATTTTATACTGTTCTCTTTCTAGGTGAATAACTTAAAGAGTTTTTCAATGATTCTTACGATAAATGATGTCAAGATGGCTGAACTTCTTATCTGAAAACCTGGCCAAAAGAAACCAAATTAGTGTTATTTTTTTTTAGATATTAAACACTTTGTGGGATGAACAATTATGCTGTTACATCTGACATGAAAAATATTAAGCTAAAAAATTTAATTTAATTTCGAATTTGGTTATTTAACCTTTGTCTGTTTTTCTGTTTCGAGGGCTGGGCTAATTGTCAAAATATTTAAAATTAAATAGTAGTATAACATTTGTCTGATTCCTCTCACTGAATAAGCACGACCATTTTAACTACTGTACAGAATGACAGTTTATGTTTTAACGGTCACTAATCAGAAGAGCTGTATCAGTGAAACCTTCAGAAACCTAAAAGCCAGGATCGACGAAAATAACGAACCTCACCTCAAACATCCCCGACTCCTCACCATAGGCACGAACACGGGCTCGCGTCGACCGGTAGTAGCCCTTGATGAGACGAAGTAGTTTAGCTGGGACGTTTGAGGTGAAGACTGGTGTGCGGCAAGGGTGTGCCCTGTCCCCTACCCTATTCAACTATACAATCGACTACATCCTCGGCAAGGGCCTTCGGGGCTACGCTCGAGTTGCGGTTGGTCGGAATATCAGGGTGTCTGATCTAGCCTACGCGGACGACATTGTCTTGGTCGGATCGAACTGTGACGATGTGCAAGCAGCGCTCACCCGTGTGCAAGCTGCAGCACGGTATGTGGGTATGACCATCAATGCCTCGAAGACCAAAGAGATGCCATCCCTGGTTCGTCCGAGCAACTGGCAGCCACCGACGCTGGAGGGGGTCAATCTAGAGGACGTGCAGTCTTTCGTCTATCTCGGTTCAATCATTATACCATCCGGGCAGGTGGCTGCTGAATTCGAATGCGGTATAGGAGCTGCTAGGTCCGCATTCGTGCGTCTCAAGCGGTCACTATGGGGGTGACGAGAGATTTCCACGGCTACGAAGGAGCGCATCTATCAGGCTATTGTTCGGACTATCCTTCTCTATGGCTGCGAAACGTGGCCACTCTGAGCGGTTGACCTACGAAGGCTTGAAGTGTTCGACAACGATTGCCTTCGCTGCATTCTACGATGCCACCGGATCGATCGTGTGCCCACAACCACTCTGCATCGTCGCCTGAGTCTCCGTCCTCTTCCACCCGTCCTGCTCCGGCGTCGTCTCCGATGGTTCGGGCACGCAGCTCGGCGCCCGGAGAGAAAGATCATCCGCGATGTACTTCTCCCTCCTTCTCTCTCTGGCTGGCGGAGAATGTGTTGGTGGGCAGCTGGGGACGTGGGCTAGCACAATCAAGGATGACTTAGCAGTACTATCGAGTTCACAAGTAGTTGGTCTTCGACGATGGAATCGCGAGTGGCTCCCTATTTCGTGTGACCTGGCTCAGGATCGGCGGGCGTGGGCACCGATGGTCCGTGATACTGTACTTGCACGGGAGGAAGCCGGTTCACCCTAACAGGATGAAAACCGATACAGAACAGAACGAAAATAGCGAAAGTGAGGGGCTACGTTGAAACAACGCTCTAAATTCGATCATAACACCGAAATAAAACAGGTCATAACTTTGATTTAAAAAATACCTTCCTAATTTTTATTGAAAAATTCGTAAATTAAGGAACAGCACATATGCTCGGCCACAAAAATCTCCTGAGCCGACCAAGCATAGAAATGAATACGAAATGGTAACCAGTAAGTAATGAGTGCCAGAGAAAAGCGATAATAACAACGAAAATTGCAATATGAGCTGGTAAAAACATAAAATGATAACAGCAAAAATTGCAATATGAGCATTGGTAAGAAAATGATGCTGTAGACATTAGTTTTATGATACCCAGAAATTCATACACAGATGTCCTCAAAGACACGTGGCACAGTGGATAAAAGCTTTAGCTAGATCCAGTGACAGCACCCACAGAGTGCGAGTTCAATACCTGTTTAAGGTGGTGTAGAACTTTCAGAGGGAAATTAACAGGAGATAACTGATAACTGACATCCATTAAACATGGCACGTGGAACTAGAACAGTCTACCCCAGTGAGCCAAATAAAGGGTTCAGTTCGACATTCCAACCATCTGAAGAAGGTCGGAGCGTACACCGGCCGAAACATTGTGATGAATATCGCAACAAAAATGAGGACAATAGTCCGAATAATGCAAAAAAAAGGAAACGGTTATTCGAAGGATTCTTCATTTTACTGGAAAACAGCTCATCCACTCATATTTCTGGTACGGATAGATTTAACCTGCTAATGCACCATGGTTCCATATTAGTATATACCAATATTTCTCACTATAAAATTTACCAGAGTGCCATGGACATTTTGGATGGAAGAAACATAGTCTTTGCCCGGCATGTACCCTATGGAAGAAACATATCCATGTACCCGGCATTAGCAACTACCCACCAATCCCCTGATGATGGGTTAGAACAGTATCTTTAACGCTTAAAAATCTTAAGACTGCGACATTCAAGCGACGACAGCAGATCAGGGAAAGGGTGGATTTATCAAGGACTCCTTTATAAATGGATTAGAATCGGATTACACCCGTCAAAGATTGCTGGGAAATAGATTTAGCGAATGCTCGCAAGCAGGCATTTATCTCGGAGATGTCAGTAAAGAAATCTTGTTCATACCTACAAACAAGTGTTGCAGAGGTGCACTAAGTACTCACACTCTTACTTGTCCACCAGTTCCAATGACCCAAACAAGGAAAAAAAATACCGTTATCTATGGCAGACTTCCTTGTTTGCGCGCGCCCCCTCTGCCAGTTCAAAATCTTCTCTGTCCGGAAGACACTCCATGCACTGCTGGTACTGCAGCCAGACAAATGTTATTTTTGTGGTCTCACACTTCACCCCAGGTCGTGTTGTTCAGCCAAGGAAACTAAATGCCACAAGTGAAAGAAGAAGGAACTTTTCTCTAAGGTTTGATGATCAAGTTTATTTTCACCTGGTTCAAATGGTCCTATTGCGACTAGTATTGTATCAACTGCAAACCCTAAATGTCTTTCAAAGGCTATAATAACGATAAAATAAATGGGGTAGAAATAAGATTTAATCGGCGTTGAACATCTATGCCTTGGCCGCTATAAATGTAAAATACCCCTCTGTTTTCAAAAACTTATCCAAAAACTGTAAACCAGTGGCCACCAAATATCTAAAATATTCTCTTGAATACAAAGCGGTTATTCAAGCAGAAATAATAAGAACGTCAAGAGATGGAATGATCGAAGAAAGCAGATCACCATGGAGTGCACATGTACTAACAACGTCCGCGGAAAATTAAAAAAGGATAGTCATAGATTACTACCAAACTATAAATAGGTACATCCGTTTGGATGTATACACTATACCCAAAATTGACAAGAGGATACAGGACATCTTCAAATACAGAATATTTAGCACATTAGACATAAGGAATGCTTATACCAAATAGCTATAGACCCTAAAGAAAAGTCTTATATGGCTTTGGAAGCCCGCGGGCGAATTTATCAGTTCCAACGGATTCCATATAGGGATACTAACTGGGTTTCAAGTTTTTACAGGGTACTCGATAAAATAATTATTGAGGAAAAACTATAACGCACTTTTGCCTACAGACATAATGTGGTAGTGCGCGGCCATGAATGTGTCGACCACAATCGGAGCCTAAAACGGTTTTTGGCGGATGTCAAGAAATATAATCTTTCACGCGATTATGACAAGAGTTCTGATGGGTCGACAACCATCAGAGTACTTGGATATATTGTAAGTAAAGAAATCATGAAGCCGAAACGTGAACGGCTAAAACCACTGCAAAAACTACTTATTTCCAACACCATAGCCGCCTTGAGAAGAAGCATGTGTATGTTCGCTTATTATTCTAGACGGATACCCTCATTTTCTTAAAAAAAAAAAAAAAAAATACACCCACTTATGAAAATTAACGAATTTCCTTCTGCCGTTAAAGATTTTTAGGGCTTAAAAAGAGATACTGCC
>OZ038504.1:64978877-65051377 GCA_964036315.1 Acanthosepion esculentum
TAGCAGCAATATACTTTTAAAGAAAATTTTTACCAGCAATACATTTTTAAAGTAAAAAATATTATCAAAAATACATTTTTAAAGAAAAAGATTTCAAGCAATACATTTAAAAAAATATTATCAACAATACATTTTTAAAGAAAAACATATTTCCTGTAATAGATTTTGAAAGAAAAGAATATTATCAAAAATATATTTTTAAAGAAAATATATTATCAAAAATACATTTTTAAAGAAAATAAAATTACCAGCAATACATTTTTTACAAAATATTATCAACAATACATTTTTAAAGAAAAAATCATACCAGCAATACATTTATAATGAAAAAAATATTATCGGCAATACATTTTTAAAGAAAATATATTACCAGCAATACATTTTTAAAGAAAATATATTACCACCAATACATTTTTAAAGAAAAATATTACTAGCAATACATTTTTAAAGAAAAATATTACTAGCAATACATTTTTAAAGTAAAATATTACTTGCAATACATTTTTAAAGAAAAATATTACTTGCAATACATTTTTAAATAAAAATATTACTTGCAATACATTTTTAAATAAAAATATATTACCACCAATACATTTTTAAAGAAACAATATTACTAGTAATAAATTTTTAAAGAAAAAATATTACTTGCAATACATTATTAAAGAAAACTTTACTTGCAATACATTTTTAAAGAAAAATTTTACTTGCAATACATTTTTAAAGAAAAATATATTACCACCAATACATTTTTAAAGAAAAAATATTACTTGCAATACATTTTTAAAGAAAAAATATTACTTGCAATACATTTTTAAAGAAAAATATTACTTGCAATACATTTTTAAATAAAGATATATTACCACCAATACATTTTTAAAGAAAAAATATTACTTGCAATATATTTTTAAAGAAAAATTTTACTTGCAATACATTTTTAAAGAAAAATTTTACTTGCAATACATTTTTAAAGAAAAATATATTACCACCAATACATTTTTAAAGAAAAATATTGTCACCAATACATTTGGGGGGGGGGGAAATATTAACAGCAATACAATTTTGAAGGAAAAATATTACGACTAATATATTTTTGTAAATAATTATTTTCAGTAATACCTTATTACTAGCAATACATTTTTGAAGAACAAAATCTTATTGCAATAGATTTTTGAAGAAAACTTATTACTAGAAATACTTTTTTGTAGGAAAATGGTATTACCATTTCTGAAAAAAATAATACCAATAATAAAAATCTTGTCGGCATTAAATAACACATTGAGGTTCACATGCAGTAAAACAAACCAGACGAAAGCAAAGCAAACCATACTATCAATTTCTGAACTTTGGACGTTACATAATGTTATTATGAAGAGTTCAATGAATGCAGACCGCACAGACTCTCGTTTTATTTAATTAAAGCCGTATAAAAGTAGACAGGTTCTGATATTACGATATATTGTGTACATTTCGAATAATTATTGCAAACGCCTAACAAAAGCTGGGGAGCATAACAACCGAAAAGTTATGATCATAAAAACAAAGATGAGGATATCAGTCCGATTGTAAAATAATGTCAAGAATGATGACTCCCCATCCCAGAACGTCCTGGGTTTGACGATAAACTACATCCGCGTCCTGCGTATGACAATAAACTGCATCCGCGTCCTGGTTATGACGATAAACTACGTCCGATAGCAAGGCCTCTGATAATACGTTTTTGGAAAAATAATGTTGTCAGCTGTACAATTTTGAAAAAATATTACCGGCTATATATATATATTTTTTTTTTGAAAGAATAGTTTTGCCGGCTACACGTTTTTGAAAAATATTACCAGCTATACGTTTTTTTGAAAAAATAATATTACCAGCTATATGTTTTGGGAAAAATAATATTACCAGCTATATATTTTTGAATAAAATAATATTACCAGGTATATGTTTTGGGAAAAATAATATTACCAGCTATATATTTTTGAATAAAATAATATTACCAGGTATACGTTTTTTGAAAAAATAAAATTACCAGCTATATGTTTTGGGAAAAATAATATTACCAGCTATCCATTTTTGAAAAATAATATTACCAGCTATATGTTTTTTGAAAAAATAATATTACCAGCTTTTTGGGAAAATAATATTACCAGCTATACATTTTTTAATAAAATAATATTACCAGCTATACGTTTTTTGAAAAAAATAATATTACCAGCTATATGTTTTGGGAAAAATAATATTACCAGCTATCCATTTTTGAAAAATAATATTACCAGCTATCCATTTTTGAAAAATAATATTACCAGCTGTATGTTTTGGAAAATAGTATTACCAACTATACGTTTTTTGAAAAAAAGAATATTATCAGCTATACGTTTTTGAAAAATAATATTACCAGCTATACATTTTCAGGGAAAAGATGTTACCTGATATACATTCTTGAAGAAAAAATATTACCAGAAATAAAAAAATTTCGGCATTAAATAACGCATTGAGGTTGATATGCCGTAAGACAAACCAAATCAAACCAAACCCATCCCGGTAATAAAGACAGAGTATTTAATGGAATACATTCTTTTTAATTGGTATCACCCCATGCAAGAGAATAAAGACACTAAGACACAAGGTGTTACAGCGTGTGGAATAATTAGGAACTGAAAGATTAATAATGTACGAGAAGTGGAAAGAGTAATCAGGAGAACAGTAGATAGCGATTGACTTTGTTTTTAAATTTTTGACGATTAATGTTGGCTTAAAAGCATGGAGCCGGAAGGGGGTTCCACAAGCGAGAAGTGAGAGAAAAGAAACTGTTGGCATAGAATTTACGGTTACATCTAGGCAACTCAATTGTAAATTGATGAGCTCTCGATATTTACATGAAACGTGGAGTCTGGTCGTGGAAATCTAAGAGAAAGTGTCGAATGACTGAATAACGAGGCGTTGACTTTATAAGAATAAAGATTTCATCCCCCAAAATAATACGAGAATTTCTGCTTTAACCTTATAATATTCGTAAATTTTGTGACATATCAGTTTCATATATTTATTATAACTGATTACCAACCTTGTTTACAAGGCAAAGTTCGTAAAACCGTATTTTGTCTTTCGATTAATCATATTCATCCTGTCTATTGGGGGTTTTTGAAATGTATATAAAAGCTCAACACCGGCCATATTATTTGTCTGACTTCCTGCAGAGCTGAGGTGATTACAGTCTATTCTTTTCGACTGTCAACACTGTACCAAGGAACTTTCATTCTATCAGATTTCTTCTCTTTCTTCTTATTTCAATGCCGTCTACACGTAACTCGTAAAGTTACCTCTCGTTTACCAATTAGATGGTTGTAGATTTATTCATATATCATGTTTACTAATCTACCTGTGCGTGACATCCGTTGGTCTCGGGTGACTATAGATCGCTTTTGATGAGTTTTCTTTTTTTAATCCCAAACGTTATGAAAAGTGCTGAGGAAAAAAGAAAAAAATCATTAAATAAAGAAAAATGCATTGGATTGCTATGTGATATCCATCCTTTTATATAGCAGTGAATTTTGAGCAATCTAACCACATCTGAAGATAAAAACAGAGGCTAGAAATATATGTTTCTACGGAAGAATTCTTGGAATTCTATAGACGGAGTAAAAAAAAAAAGTGAATGTCTTAAAGAAAATGTTAACAAAAAAAAAAAAAAACAAAACAAAAAAACACTTCTACCTAGAATCAGGAAATGAAAGTTCAACTTCTCGGACAAATAATGAATAAGCGATTTTGGAAAACAACACTCACAGGTCATATTCAGGACAAGTGAGATAGGAAAGGGAAGCGTGTCATCCATCTGACGAGGTCTGTCTGAATAAAGGCGGTATGGGTGAATTTAGCGAAGTCAGAAAGCTTGTTAAGCGCCACAAAGGAGAGGAAGATTTGGAGAGCCATAATTATCTATGGTCATAGAAGAAGAAGAAGAAGAAGAAGAAGAAGAAGAAGAAGAAGAAGAAGAAGAAGAAGAAGAAGAAGAAGAAGATAAAAGAAGAAGAAGAAGAAGAAGAAGCAGGAGAAGAAGAAGAAGAAGAAGAAGAAGAAGAAGAAGAAGAAGAAGAAGAAGAAGAAGAAGAAGAAGAAGAAGAAGAAGCAGGAGGAGGAGGAGAAGAAGAAGAAGAAGAAGAAGAAGAAGAAGAAGAAGAAGAAGAAGAAGCAGGAGAAGAAGAAGAAGAAGAAGAAGAAGAAGAAGAAGAAGAAGGATTCTACACACTATGATCAAATAATAATAATAATAACAATAGAATGCATCTTCTCACCAAACTTATTTGCCCACGACAGAATCTTTCAGAGAATTGAGTCTTTCCAGGATTTCTTTTTGGTGGACACAATTTTTGTAACGTATGATATGCCGATGAAACTGCGCTGAATGTAGAGACCGAAAAAATCTAGAGAAGATTAGAGTAAAAATGATAAAAGAAAGAGGGAAGAAAGGAATAATAATAAATTGTAAGAATAAATAATGTATCATCATAAGTAAGAGGAGAATTCAAGAATGTGAGCTACTAATTAGAAGTTACTAATATAACTAATGAATGTGAGCTACTATTAAACCGAGACACGGTGGAGTAATGAATAGCAGCTCGGACTGAGGAATCGGAAAGCCGAGTTCGAATTCCAGTCGAATCTTACGTGCTAATACTCTTGGGAAAGGTAAGAATCCTGTCTTTCTCCCCCCCCCAGCTATGGGTAAATAGCAGAGCAGACCGGATTTTATAGCCTTCGATGGCAACTAGTTTACCGCAGAAAGAAATAGCAACCCCAGTCAGTCATGTATCAGAAGGTACAAGCGTGTATCACGCATGGCACATAACTGGCTGACAGAATTAGAAGTTACAATCAAGCGAGTACAGAAATTGAACAGACGGGAAGGCAGAAATCAGGAAAAGCGATAAACGCCTTCCAAAAACTAAACAAAGTATTAACAGACAGGAAAAAATTAGAAAAGTTTGGTTTGTTTTGTTTTACGGCATATCAACCTCAATCGGTTATTTAATGCCGACAAGATTTTTATTGCTGGTAATATTTCTTTTTCCAAAAATGTATTGATTACTTCAAAAATTAATTGCTGGTATTACAACCCATTTTTATACTTTCATAGTGTTTTGACCCCAGTTTAGGGGTCAACTATTTGCCCATAGCTAGGACCCTAACAGGTGCAAACACCCTGGGTCAGGGTGGACCTGAGAACACCAGCAATTTTGGTTCCACGCTCCTCAAAACCTGATCAGAGCCCTTGCTGATGGATGTAGTTTATCGTCTTACCCAGGACACGGATGTAGTTTATCATCTTACCCAGGAAGGAATATTAGAAATAAAGAAAAGTATACACATCTATTATGCAATATCAGTCTCCCTATAGGGGAGTGAATTTTAAAACGATATTCTCACTGCTAAAGAAGAGACTTGAGGCAAAGGAAATGTAGTTCTACAGAAGGATGCTGAGAATACCATAGACGAAGCATGTGAATAACAAGCGTTTTTTTAAGGAACACTGACACTTAGAAACAAAATGAGAATTTATTTTCTATATATATTTTAATGGCAATTGATCTGATGGGCTTTCTGTTGACCACGTTCGTCGTAGTCTTTGAATATAGAATCCAGTGAAGTACGTAACGTGTTCAATGGAACAACGCCAATATCACTATCAGAATCTGTTCAGTAATTCTTCAGATCTCCAATATCAGAGGTTGGCACTGAATATTCAGAGAAAAAAATAAATGGCTGCCTTTATACACGTCGTATTGAATATTCAGTGCTTTCTGATTGGTTAACCCTTTTCTTATTGTCTCACTAGTATATAACGCCTTTTTGTTCCCTACGTTTTGTTACTAGTACACCAGTACACGTTTTGTGTTATTACTCGTCTGGAAAAAGTAAGTCTTTCTGTGTTTGTAATCTTTGTACAGTTGAACTGTTTATCTGATTTCTTGCTTTGTGTGGGAATACCTTCTCGCTATGGCGGAGGTGACCCAAGACAAAGAGCCTTTGGCCAGCACGTCGTCAGCACCTTCAGCTTGGGTGCAGGAAAGGCCCCAAAAAGGGCCGGACTATTACCAAAACGTACGCCAGGAGTACGAAGAGTTCCATCAAGAAATATGAACTCCTACCAATGCCTTTAATCATGAAGACTGTGGAAAGCAGGATTACTTCCCTTTTGACGGTCGACATTAAGACTCGGAAATTTATACCTGTCAACAGGGAACCTATGGAAGAAGCCCTTAAGGCTTTAAACATTGGTGCCAACATTTTTGGCATGCAGATCCAACGCTTGCTGGGATATTTTGCTGGCAACTGAGGAAGCTGCAAGGGCGCTAGCCGGATGCACCATCACCACGAAGACAATGAGGCTGCATACTGAGTACATGGGTACTCGGAAAACCCGCATCACCCTGCATGACGTACCCATGTACACTGAAGACCATGTGGTAGCCTTCTTTACGGAGTACGGGCCTGTGGAGGAGGTGAATGCCATAAAAAGCAAGGCGGGGATTGCCACCGGTGATTTTGAGGTCATGGTGACCTTAAACAGACAAACTTTCAAGAATGTACCCAACAAATTAAATGTGGCGACCGCAGCATTTATGTTGTGGTCGAGGGTCGCCGGCTCTTCTGTTGGGTATGCGGTGTTGCTGGACACCTGGCCAAGTCATGCCTGTGCCACAGGCAAAGCAATCAACAGCAGAGCTGCCCAGGAAGGAAGTACCCAAAAAGAACTCGGGCAGTGAAAGGACGGAAGTAGTTAAGAGGAGGGCCAAGGTGTCATCTCCACCTCCACAGCAGGTCACTGCCAAACAGCAAGAAGTGCCTGAGAAGGCTGCAGGCAAACAGCAGCAGGACACTACCAAGCAACAGTACGATGTCCCGGAGAAGACTTATACCCAACAGCAGCAGGACGCTGACAAGCATCAGGTGGTCCCAGAAAAGGGGACCGACAAACTTAAGTCGGATAAGAGAGCTGCGAAGCAGTTGAAGCAGCAGCAGCGGGAGCAGCGGCAAAAGTTACGCGATCAACAACGTGAACGGCAGCGGGAGCAGCAACGGCAAACGGCGCAACAACAACAACACGCTGATGAAGAAGAAGGGGTCCTACCGGATCAAGTTGAGGTTTTGACACAGCTGGACCTAGGTTCTTCATCCCTAAAAAAGAGGAAGAGGATGAAGAGGAAGAAGAGGACTTTATATATAATTCCAAAAAGGAAAAGGAGAGCAGGCCGGAGTAAGGCAATGCAGCCCGTTGGCCTTTTTCACTTGAAAGAGCGAACAAGGACCTTGAAGAAGATTTAGGCGTGATGTCATGACTCTTCCCCGATTAGGGCCCCATCTTTCTCGTCTCCCTCCCCCAACCAATCCAAGGGTAAAAATAGAGACATTTTCCGAAGGGGGAAAAATTTGTGTTGTGCACAGGGAGCGTCTTGAGAGGGACCTTTCTTCCCAGAGGAAGGCCCTTTTGAAGCCTCTTTTCAAGTGTACCTCTGTTGATGGCAATTCCACAGAGCATCCAAGGAACTTTCCTGGCGCCCCCGGTGTTATTACATTAATTAGGAATACCGGGGGAAACCTTAAAGTCTGGGATTATTTGGACGAGGCAAAGGATGCCTTCCCAAAACTGCGGATGGTGCAAACAGAAACTCCAGATCTAAAGAAATTGTCACAATATTTTGCAGGGAGGGCCCCAGTTCTTCTCCATCACTCGCTATATAGGGTGATTAAATTAACGTTCCCCACAGACGTTGGCGGTATTGTCACGGAAGGACAAATTACGTCCGATGTTGGTACGGGAAGTCTGGGACAATCCGTCGGGGTCTTGTCACCCGTAGATTTACGGCCAGTCTGTATTGAAGGGAATTAGGCTTAAAATATGTCTATTAAGCTAGCCAATTTGAATGTGAGAGGCCTGAGATATAAGGGTAAGGCTGCCTGCCAGCTTTGTGATCTCAGGTCCTTCGGAGTGGATGTTTCTGCGATCCAGGAGACACTTTGTTTGCGAGACTGATGCTCATGTGCTGACTTGCGACTTTGTTGTCTATTCAGCATATGGGGACCAGCAGGCCAGAGATGTTTCCTTGTTGGTTAAACGTTCCCTGGATGCGAGGGTAGGCCTTGTTCATGTGGGCGTGGGGGGGTGATCGTGGCTGATATTGCCATGAGCAGTGGTACGTTTCGGGTCGTTGCGGTGTATGCGCCCAATGGCCAGGGGGAGCGCGTCGACTTTTCTCGTCAGTTAGGGCCGTTCCTGTTTGATTCTTCGCGCTTAGTCTTAATGGGGGGCTAGATTTGTTGTCCTGGACCCCTGCATAGACAGGGGGCGGGGAGCTAGCGGGAAGGCATCGGGCGACTATAGCTTGGTTGATCTGTTCGACGAGTTTGGGCTCGTCGATAGATACCGGGTTGATCATCGGAGAGGGGAGATGTGGACGTGGGCCCTTAGGTGGCCGTCTCTCCAGGTAGCCAGCTACCTGTACAGAATGTTAGTGAGAAGAGTCGATCTAGATTTACTAGATTGTCCCACGTTCCACCGGGTAGACTATTCAGATCATAAACTTCTCTGTGCCTGGATGGCGGGACTTTCAGCAACAGCTAACTAGATTAGTGCAGCGGGAATTAGTGGAGTCGGTTATTGGTAATTAGTGGGAGAATCTTAAGGCTAGGATTAGGCTCTTCACCACTGAATTAAGCCAAGGATATGCCCTAGATAAGGCTGAAAAGGTGAAGACTTTAGAGGATAGTCTGTCCCGGGCGGTGGCTAAGGGGGAATTTCTTAGAAATAGCCATAGCTAGGCAGGCCCTGAATTTTGAGGCTAGCAAGCACATCAGGATCAGGTAGTTAGACATAGGTTAAACAAGATGTCTAACGAGGCCGTGAATATGGGCACAGAATTGCGCAAGGAAGAGTTCCGTCGAGGTTCCGATCGATACATTCGCGAGGTCATTACCACGGAGGGGCGTGCTCTGAGGTCGACCAAGGATATGTACGAGACGTTTCGGCGGCATTTCGAGAGCCGTTTTACCAAGGAGCCTGGTCTCTGTGGCGACGAGTTTCGCAGCTATTTGGCTGACTTTCCTCGGCCCTCGCATACTGAAGCAGCTAGCTGCAAGGGTGAGATCACAGAGGGTGAAGTCTACTTGGCTTTGAGGAAGGTCGGCAGAGGCAAGTCGCCGGGACCTGATGGTCTGCCCTCCGAAATATACTTGAGGCTGTCGCACATCTTTGTCCCGATTTTGACTGTAATGTTCAACAACTAGTTTCGGTCGGAGCCCATCCCCAACCTGATTTCCAGGGGTGTGATTACGCTGTTGAAAAAGGGCAAGGATGTCGGAGGGAAACTAGATGATTATAGGCCCATAACTCTGCTAAACACAGAGTTAAAGATTTTGGCCAAGATCCTGCAGGAGCGTTTGCAGTCAGTTGCCTAGTCTCTGTTGGGTCCTGAGCAGACTTGTTCTGTGAGGGGCCGAACAATTCAGAGCAACTTGCATCTGATCCGCACGATCATAGATGGGTGTAAAAGACGACAATGAGGCCGCGCTGATCAATTTGGACCAGTCCAAGGCATTTGATAGGGTTGACCATCGCTACTGTCCTGAAGGCCGACGGATTCGCACCCGACTTTTGACGCTTGATTAGCCTCCTGTATCGCTCCCCCAGTGCTGTGGTACAGTTGAACGGAAAGCTGTCTGGCGCCGTTGGGCTGTCTAGGTCGGTTCGTCAGGGTTGTCTGCTGTTACCTCTCCTTTATGCTTTGGCGTTGGAGCCTCTCCCTCGATGGCTGAGCGACGAGGCGTGCAGTCTGGCCCTGTGCGGAATCGCCGTTCCTGGAGGGGCTCGAGCCAGGGTTTCTGCGTACGCCGAAGACGTATCTGCTTTCGTGTCGTCCCGCAGCGATATTGAGGCGGTAGAGAAGGCGCTTGATCGTTACGAGAAAGTGACAGGGATCAAGATAAACGACGGCAAATCGTCCGGCTTGCGGTTAGGTGCCTGGAAGGGGGTGAATCTTCCGGGCCGCTTCGGTTGGACGGACGGTCCTGTCCGCATTCTTGGAGTGTGGTTTGGACCCGACCTCCAGCTGAAGAAAAATTGGTCTGAAGTACGAGCAAAGGTCGATTCTGCCGGTCAGATTTGGAATCGACGGAGGTTGTCCGTGAAGGGCAGGGCGGAGGTGTGTGCAATATACATTTTCCCTCTTGTTCTTTATCGATTGTCCGTACTTCCTCCCTGTGACGACGACGGGAAGGCGCTCGAGCGATCGCTATCCTCCATTTTATGGAGGGGACGCGTGAATCGGGTCGACAGACGAGTCTGCACTAAACGTCCGTGTCATGGGGGGGGGGCTGGGAATGCCACACCTGAAGAGCCACATTCGTGTCTCTAGGTTGGCTTTCCTACGCCGCGCGTTGACAGGAGATCAGATTCTGGCGGGGATTGTTAGGGACGCGTTCCATCGCCTTACTATCACCCCCCCCATCTCGCGGGTTGAGCGCCGTCGTAAACCCCGGGTTCAATCGGATTTCCTTTGCTAGTGTCGGTCGGCCTTGCTGGCTGTTCCGCGGTCCAGTGACCTTTCACGGCCTAGGATAATCTTCTATCGGGAGTTAGTGGAAGGGCCGGCGAAGGATCCCCCTACGTGATACGCTCTGCTTGTCAGGGGATGAGTTTCGCTCTTACTGGTCTTGGGCGCCAGCGATGGATTACCTCAGTAACCCTGAGTTTTTGCTTACCTGTCGATTGGCTCGGAATCGGCTGCCTCCCAACGACAAGGTTTTCATATGGGGCTTTGCGGATTTGCCAGACTGTGAACGGCGTGGCCTTGGTTTAGAAGAAACGGTTTGCAGGCCTTCTACCATTGCCCCCGGGTCTGCCACTTATGGGACCATTTCAGCGAGCTGACGGCTCGTCTCGCTGCTGAAGAACTTGTGCTCATTGATCGCGCATACACGTGTGACAATGTATCGCCCCCGTATTCCGGGGTGAAAAGAATGGTGTTTCTGACGCTGCTAGCCACGGCCCGAATGGTGATTTGGACGACGCGAAAGGAGGAAGTCTTGCGAGGCAATCGTCTTTCTCATCAGGATCTAATCCGATTCTTTGAGCATCAGCTCAAGATGAAGATTAGAACTGATAGAAAACGATTGCATTCGACAGTCGTCAGCGAAAGGTGGGTAAAAGAGGCGAGCTTGGTTCGTTTGAACAGGGCTAGCCTTGATTTTCTCGTCTAGGTCAACCTATGTCACATCGGGGTGGTTTCCTGTGGAGCCCTCCCCTTGGTTATGTTAGACAAGCTTTTGTGTACCTAGTTAATGTGAGTAAGTGTTGTTCCTGGCCTGTTCCCGTCTATCACTTTTGTTATGATCCAAGTCGAGATTCCCAACCTCCCCAGGTTGTTGGCCCCACTTTTTATCTCGACTGGGTCAGCTTTCAAATTTCCCATGCCCTTTTATAGTTTCTCCTTCCCCACTCCCTTAGCGAGAGTGCTTTTTGATTTTTTCCCATGGGCAGAAGACAGCGCCCTCTCTGTTTTGAGGGTTGGACGGACCCTACTAAAATCAGTTATGTTTAGTTTGTGTTTTGTCAATTCTTAGTTTGTTATTGGGTTCATCTCCCCTCCCTCTCATTTTATTCATCCATAAAATTTTAATTACATATATATAATCATTATATTTTTATGGTGTGGGGCGCGTGTTGTAGGTTCCCCTTGTCAGGATGCGGTATTATGGTGTATGGCGGATTGAATGGTGACGAACGAATTCTTTTGGTGAATGGGGAGATTGTAATGTATGAAAGGGTCGCGAATGCGATTAGCTAGGTATAAGATAGTGATGACCAGTCTCTACCCCTCCCCTTTTTCGGCCTTGTGCCACAATAGTATTTTAAATGCAATAAATATCCTAGTACATAACGTACCCAAAAAACTCCAACAGTATTATCTAGACTTTAAGAATTTGAGCGCAGTACTAGATTGGCGGCAAGGTCTCATCATTTTGCAGTTAAAATAGCGATTTTTTTTTTCCAGTCAACTTTTATCTTCAAAAATCTAAAGGCAATGTCAGCCGTTATCTCCGTCTGTTTAATTCCTGTATTTTTAGTGTTCTATCGCCTTGATCCTTTGAGCCCTACCCACAGTACCAGTACTAGAGAAAATGACGTAATGCCTAGCCACCGGTTGAACAGTGGTAGAAAAAATGGTTTAATGCCTAGCCACCGGTGCATTTGTGTTTATTCAGAACCCACAGAGCCCACCTTTGGTTTATACCGCAACTATGCTGAGCAGCCCTTAGACTTCCAGGATTATGTTTTTACTATAATATTTTTATAGTATTTTTATATTGGTTGTGAGAAGCTGTCTAGTGTTACTATGATCTTTCTGCTACTTATTAATGTATTGTATAAAGGTACTTTGACCCAGGCAGTTGTAGGTGACTTTCTGTGAGAAAGTGGTTGTAGTTATTAATGTTGTTATCGTTATTGTCAATAATATATATCTATTTATGTGTGCGTGCCACTGAGTACGTATGCATATATATATATATATATATATATATATATATATATATATATATATATATATATATATATAAATAATATAGCTTTATATAATACACCTGATGATCTACTAAATTCCAAAACCGAGATTCTTAACAAATGTAGACATAGAAATGCTTGGTTACTGAAATAAGCTTCTCTCTCCCGATTGTAGCGTTATCATTATTGTTTGTGTTTTTTTAATTATCCCCTCTCCAATTAGTTGAATAAATCTATACCCACCCCCCGTTGTCGCTTTTCTTTTTCTCTTTTTCCCTTTTTTTTTTCTCTTCCTTGGTCACGTGGTGTTGTCTTGGTGGTCGTCTCTATATATATGCCGTTTTCTGTTGCCTCTAAAGCCAGCCGACCCTGACGATCTGCCTAAGTGAAACCTTGGTAGGTGTATCTGGCTCATAAGGTTTGACTATATATATATATATATATATATATATATATATATATATATACGTCTAGGATTGGTGTATGCGGAATAAATTCAAATAACCAACAATTACTATTCTTAAAAGAGTGCTCAATAGAGAGTAGAGCATATATAATTTTTTATTTAAAAATTATAACATAAATATGTTATAAAATCGCTACAAAAATAGCCATTTTGTTTCAATACTTCCAGTGTCGTATCAGGTGATGATGTTGAATGTAGAATAAAGGGTTTTAAAAGTTTCAAATTAATTAACGATCATTCGTAAGGGGAAACTTGTATTTTGATTGGTCATTCCTGCTTATGTAACAGCGTTTCCGGAGGTGTTGAAACTGAATGGGTATTTTTGTAGTGATTTTATAACATATTTACGTTATAATTTTTAAATAAACAATATATATATATATATATATATATATATATATATATATATATATATATATATGTGTGTGTGTGTGTGTGTGTGTGTGTGTGTGTGTGTGTGTGTGTGTGTGTGTGTGTGTACTAGACGCTCCCGCCATTTTCAACCTCTGAGGGTCAAGCAGCTTCCTCTTTTAGTACCACCTGTCATACACATTATAGTGATGAAGGCTTGTGCGGAACCAACTACACTTTTGGGAAATGTCGAATACAGAGAACTGAGAACTTGTGCACATTATGCCACAACGTGCGCAATTGACCTTCCGTAGTTCGCCAATTCAGTTGGGATTCGGTCCTAGCTAAAGGCAACAGGACGTCTAGCCACACTGACGAGCTGTGATACAGACTATATATATATATATATATATATATATATATATATATATATATATATATATATATAATTATTGTCATCCACAGACAGACTGCTTCGCTGCATCACAGTTCATTAGTGTAGTTGCCTCTAGCTAGGATCGAAACGCGGCTGAACTGGCGTCATCAGAGAACCTACCCCTAAGCTGTTGGCGCACAGCAGAGATATAGGTCACTTTAAGCGTATTTATTTTTAGTTAAACACGCCAGTAACTGAGAGAAATCGATTCGTTTTATGGTATAGTAAAGGTAACAAATCCGTTGGTATATAATCCAAGTGGATCCTAGTAATATAAAATATTAAAACTGATTCACAAATTATGTGTTATTACAGAGCAGATAATTAATACACAATAAAATCCCAAATCTTCTCATATGGGGAATAAGCTTATTTTAAGGGTGACAAATTTTGTCGATTGAAATAAGCTTATTCCCCATATGCGGTGATTTGGGATTTTATTGTGTACATATATATATATATATGTATATATATATATATATATATATATATATATATATATATATCTGTCATCCACAGACAGACTGTTTCGCTGTTTCACAGCTCATGAGTGTGGCTAGACGTCCGGTTGCCTCTAGCTAGGATCGAAACCCGACTGAATTTGCGTCAGTCGGAACTTCTACCAGTAAGCCGTCGGCGCACGGCAGGGATGAAGGTGAATTTTAGCGTGTTTATTTTTAGATTTAGATAGTGACTCAATTCTGCCGAAGAGTCGTGCAATATTAGCTTAAATAGTCACTTTTTACAAACTCACATGCACAGACAGACTGTTTCGCAGCTAACAGAAAAACATTGGCGCACGGCAGGGAGAAGGTGAATTTAGATGTATTTACTTTTAGACAAAAAGAGAACTGCATTCTCCTTAACGAAGTGTCTTTCATCAGCAGCAGTAATAGTCACTGTTTACAAATTCACGAAAAGCACAATATGTATGTATATGTTTCGCAGCTCATCAGTGTGGCTAGACATCCGATTGCCTCAAGCCGATATCGAAATCCGAGTTGGTATCAGTCGGATATTTTACCCCTAATCCATTGCGCATGGCAGGGATAAAGGTGAATTTGGGCGCATTTATTTCAAGCAAACATGCTAGTGAATATGTATATATATATATATATATATATATATATATATATATATATATATATATATATATATATATATATATATAATGTTGTGGAGTTACAACAACTGGTTTTATTCCTGTTGCTGTATTTTTTGCAGTTAGGTTAATAATTCCTCCATATTTGAAGAATATCTGGGTTTTTTCCTTTCTTTTTTTTCTTCCGTTTTTCTTTCTTAGACACACCTAAGAGAAAAAAAAACAACGTGATCCTAATTTCAGGTCGTCACTGTTATCATGTGCATCGAAGCCAAAAAAAATGTACTTTTTTCTTACTCGTATGAATTTCGATTCCTCGTCGCTACTGTTATATTATGTCTTGCTTAGAGTCCCCGTTGTGACATCATTAGAATTCTCTCCGACAGATTCCAACAGACTTCCCTGACTCACCATGTCAATCGTTATCTTCTGTTCTAATTCTTGTTCTTTTACTGCCTTATTGCCTTAATTGTAGTTTTCTTCATATTCTTTAACTCACTAACCCCTTGTATCCTAGTGAATTTATTGCCTTGCTTGGAGTGAAATTCTTAAACCAAGCGTGAACGCGATCTGTTATATGGCAGTGCATATTCGGGAAAAACATGGCCGCCTTTATACACGTCGAATTGAATATTTTGAGCCTTATGATTTGTTAACTCTTCTATTGGTGAACTATAAAATGAGTCAGCTCATTTTAGCTGGCTCACTAGTACACCAGGGTACTCAAAAACTCCAACACCTAGTGCTGCATTTAAATTAGTAAAGTCTAATGTACCATAGCGAAGAGTTCATCCAAACAGTTACCATGAAAGTATTAATAGAAAAGGCAGAGGGAAGCAACATTACGGCGGTGGGAAAGTGAATGAATCCGGGCTTACATTGACGTTTCTTTAGAGTTTATCGTGAACTCCTGCAAACATAGCACCATAGGACCATATATGGCAGAAATATTCAAATTTTTCCGTTGTAGCTGTGGTGTTTATTTTTGCATACTTGCTGACAACACTAATATATTGCACCGCAAAAATAATAAACAAAACCTTCAAATCCTCAAGGCCTTCTATATCAAAAGCAACCAACCAACACTGAACAAAATTCATTACGAGTGTAGCAGCAACGTTTTAAAATTCATTCGACCAACATTTAATGCCATTTATACTTTAACCAGCTCTAGTTAGCTCTCACATAATGGGAAGCTTGCAAAAAAAAACAAAAAAAAACTCCATACCTACACCGGATAAATTTAAAATTTGATAATAAGAGAACGCGTTCAGTCGTGGTTTCTCAAATCGCCATGATTACATTTTCAATAAGTTTGCTTTCGCAATTCACCCCTGAAGATGGTATCGGAGCAGATCGAAATACTTAGGTTTATATGCAGAACATATATCGCGAATTCTTCTTTGTAGTTGTATCATGAATCCCAACTTGTCTCATCTTGAGACCAAATGAGCAAAGCCATGTAAAACCCTATTACTTTGAGAACTCTAACATGCCGTTCATTTGACCTTGCGAATCATAGACATGACAAGCTATCACTATTTAATATGCTCTTCGACGCCGCAGATAATGGTGCCTCGACGGGCGCAGGTATCAACGACAAGAAAAGAAGCTCTGTCTTTTGATGAATGAGAACAAGGGCAGACTATAAGGCGTGTTCTGGAACACGGGTCTCCCGGGAAAGCTGACGAGAGTATACAGGGTTGAGACGGTGGGGTGATTTGACCGGCAATTAGCGTCGATAGAGGATTGATTGTCTGTTGATCACACTAATTGCTGTGTTTTGTATGCAATCCAGAAATAGAAGACACGACACAGGGTTGGTTAAACCCAAATCAAAATGTGCGCTCATGAGAGAGGCCTGATTCGATGCCTACCGATAGCATGGCCACAGAATCTGCATCGATTTGCATAAATCAATCGAGTAAAGTAATTAGGATAATGAAAGCAACCATCTGCTAATCTTCAAGGAGCTTGCATTTGAAATCACGGTCAGTTCAAAGTTTGTGCATTTGCCAAATTTATAACTGCAATTTAGAAACATTATTATTATTAATAATAATAATAATAGCATACTCAAATGAAAAATCGGGCTGAGTATGACGATAAACTACATCCGGCAGCAAGGCCTCTGATCAGAACATTTGGAAGATTTGGGGTGGGTAGAACCACCTCGTAAGTGTTGTTGTTCCCTGAGTGATAGCACCCGTTAGGGTTTCAGCTATGGGAAACTAGTGAGCACCTAAACAAAAATCAACAATACATTTTTATAATAAAATCACAAACAATAATTTTTATAGCAAAATGTCAATCAATACAATACTAAAAAGTATATAAATCCATGTTTATAGTAAAATTACCAGTAATACAACAGTAAATTCTTGAAGTGAAATTACAAGCAATACTTTTTTAATTACCAATAATACATATTATTTATAACCTATATATCTAAAAAACATACATGTATAGAATTATATACAAAATATCTGTAGGCATAAAATCTGCCAAACCAAAAATTAAATTAAGGCGTAAGAATACCGAGTGTGTCTGTTGAAATCACAAAAAAAAAACAACCAAAAAAAAAAAAAAAAAACAGAATCTCAGTCACAAACACTTTGACTGTCAAGGTGATACAATATAGTTCCGACATCCTTAACTGGAACAAAGTTGATATTATGCTATAAGATATAAAAAAAAGCGAGAAAGTGTCTCGAGTTTACCGCATGCATTATCTTAAGGTTGATTTTGATCGTTTGCATGTGTCCAGATCCAAAGGTGGAAGAGGATTAGTTTAACTAGAGCTGTCTTACACAACGGCGAAAATCGGCCTTCAAAGATACCCATAATCTACAGAAGTCTAGATGAACGGTCTGCGTCAAAATAAACGCAATAATTTATGTCTTAATTTCTGGTATGAGGAGTTATCATTATTTACGCTACATATATTCAGACTATTGTCCTCGCCTTTACTGGTTGCTATCACAAAGTTTCATCGGTTGCGCTCCCCGGCATTCCTCGGGTGCATATTGATCTGAGTAACCTAAAAGGAATTATGAACTTAACCCTTTATTTAATCCACGAGGGAGAGGGGCTGTTCTCGTTCCACTGCTCATATTTAAGGATATCTCGTCAAGTTCTTATTTTTATTTAGTATTTTTCAGTTACTGCCTGACCGTTACCATTATGCACAAATACACTAAATGGCCTAGTAGGTAAAAGTGTTGGTTTATAACTTTGATAACACATTGACTCTGAGTTCAATTCCTGTGTCGGGAAGTGCATACGTGCGCTCAGTGGAAACAGGCGAGCAATGAGAAGCAGATGACACCTTATCTGAGGCGGTTTTTTGAATGGTTAGCGGAAGGGAGATATTATGACAGAAAGACAAACGCTGCAATGCATAGAATGTTGTGGAGAGCCATGGTCGCTCACATCCAGAAATGACATAACGTTTGAAAAGAGAGATTATGAGATTGATACTGACCATGTTATATAAGATTATTTCTGCAGTAATTTAAAATTTTTCTACGTGAAATAAGGTTGACTTATTTCTTTTTAACGGTTTATCAACCCTTTGTGTGTTATTTAAATCTGAAACCTATTTTGGATTGAAAAATAATTCCATTTTTTTGCGGATGAATATTGCATTAATAATTGTTAGGAGATAATAATGATTTTACGAGATACAAGTCATACTATTTAACCCATAGCTGGAAGGAGATGGATGCATACATTACCTAAAGTTATTTGCGCGTAAGTGAAAGGAATAAACCCGACTCGAATTTGAACTCGGGTCTACAATTTCTCATTTCGCGTCGCTTTGCATTTCACCACCCTTACATTCACGATGGTATTAAGTAAGAAGAAAAATACAACAGGAGAAAGGCACTTCGATCCTGATATTTTAATTGTTTCATTCTCTGGAAATCTGATTACATGTTCCATATGAAACGCGTTATATTTTCATAGCTAATGTCTATCCGCATCTTCAGGGTCGACTAATTGAAATCGTATTGAAATATAAGCTTGACAATGAAGAAGAAAAGATGTGATAAACTCATCTAAAATCTAAGAAGGAAATACATGTTAGAATAATGTACAGACTTTTCTTTTAGTTATCACTTATCTGAAATATTCAAATTACTTGAGGTCCTGATCTAAGTCTGTAATGGTCATTATAAAAATTTATGCAGTTCTTGATGTTGGAATTAATATTCAGAATATATACTCAAGAATTAATAATATTATATATTTTTATTCCGATTGTGTTAGGCAACAGCTGCTGTAATTAAGCATATAATAACTGTCTTGTTTCAGAATTAGTTCCTCGCCGCAATTATCTTTTCTTCATATTCAAAGAATTCGTATATTAAATCCAGTTTGTCAGCAAATTGTGGCCGGATTGGTTTGTTAATTTGTTTATTATTATTTACTTTATTTATTTATTTGGGTTGATTATTTTTACTCGATTTTATGGGTACTTTATTTTTATTTTTTTTATTCATTCTATTTCGTCTATTCTAATGGCAGTGGTTTGCTAATATGTTTATTATTTGTTTGGGATAATTTATTTTAATTGTTTTTATATTATGTTATTTATTCGTATTTATTCATTTCAGTTTTCGATTTTTAAGTAACGTAGTAAAAAATTGTTTTCATGTATGCATGTTGAGATGAGCTCAGATCGTTTATTTAGTAATTTATTTTGGTCTGGGATGGTAATAATATCTAATTTTTACTCCAAGCAAAGTTTGCAGGTTTTTGAGTGATTGTTGTAGGGTGATGATCTTTTGCTTATATTCCATGATATTTTTGGTGTGATTTGTGTTTTGTTTTTAATTTCCTAAATATACTTGGAAAGCGGGGTCCTTCAGTTATTCCTATGTATACTTTTTCTTTATTATCTAGTGATTTTATCGTGGCTTGGTATATTACATTGTTTTGTAAGCAATTACCGTTTAAGGGACATTCATTCGTTATTCTACAGTTACACGTGGGTTTAATTCGTTCGGGTGGTTTGTTGATAGTTTTCCTGTTGTGCATTTTTCTATTATTTTTACCATGTTCTCGGTGCAAATGTAGCTGATTTTTACAATGTTTTTATTGAATATTTTGTGTACAGGGCTTGATTCCGGGAAGTTTGAAGTTTGAAGAATATTTTACCTACATTTGATATTTGTTGGCCTTTTTTGTGCTCTGTGGTGAGTATGTGAGTGTTGCCGGGAACCCGCTATCTCTTAGGGGTGTTTCATAGTCTTTCTCAGCTTCGTAAAATATAGTTTTATTGTAAGAATTGTCGGAAAGCCTGCTGTTAATGGACTTTGGTATCTGTTTGAATATTGAAGGCGTGTGATTGGAGGATGTGTATATGCACAATTGTGTTTTCATTAGGTTTTCTGTATGGTTTATATTTCTTAGGTTGAAGGTAACATCTAGAAATTTTACTTCGTTTAGGTTAGTTTTTATATCTATGTGAATTCCGTTATTTTTAAAAATCCTTATTATTGTTTTTCTAACTTTTTTCTGTGTTTTGTTTGTTGTAGACGTTTTTAAGATTATGAGACCGTCGTCCCTGTAGCGTCCTGTATCATATTAATCTATTGTTTCGATTAGTTCATGTAGTTAGTTACTTAGTTCAACATTATATATATATATATATATATATATATATATATATATATATATAAGTGAACATTGAAGTCAACACTCAGAGACGACAGGTTCTTTCATGTTAGACGTAATCGTCAGTTGGCCTTGTTATTGCTTTTCTAACTTTTTCCTGTGTTTTGTTATTGTAGTTTCTTAAAATTATGAGACTGTTGTCCCCGTAGAGTCTTGTATCATTTTTTATCTATTATTCCACGTAGTACATGTATTAAATATATACCTATGATTTCGCTGGAAGTATCGTCAAAGATTCCGTATTTCCTCATCCATACGTCTTCATTGTGAAATAGTAGTTATTTACGGGAATGTCTAATGATATCGATTTCGTTTGTGTTTATTTTTATTGTTCCGGCATGGCTTCTGTTATGGATGTTTTTTGTTTTTTTTTACTACGTTAATAAATTATCAAAAAGCGAAAAGAATAAATAATACAAAATGAAAACCAATTAAAATAAATTAACCCAAACAAATAAATAAATAAACAAACAAGCCACTTCTGCAAAAATAATCGTCAGAATAGATTACCCACAATGCGCCACTGACCCATATATATATATATAAACATTCGCGGCCTGACGATTGCATCTAGCATGAAATAGCCTGTCGCCTCTGAGTGTTCACTTTAATGTTCACTTTTATATTTATGTTTACGTACGCTCTATTTCTGATATTGAGCACTTTATTCCATCAATATACCACACCTTAAAACTATATTTCTTCATTAATATATATATTACATTAATTTCTGACCCTTGCCAATTCCTTTCTGACTGATTTCCAATGCTTTTATTATGGTAAAATTTTGGGAAGTGGAATTGCCCAATATTGATATTATGCATCGGCGCCAACAGGTTCTGAAATATCTAAAATGTCTACAGCTTCTTTCTCAGACGAATGTTTAAAAATGACTTCGAATGAATTAAACCCGCGTATTCTCTTTGTGTGGAGCATCCTTCTAACCTCCTCTCTATATAATCCGCCATAAAGGACAGCACCAGGAACCAGAAACTAAATTCAACATCAGCAACAAATAATGACACAATCAAGAGGTTGACGTTACACAAAACCTCAAATAAAAGGCCGCTATGTCGGCTCGGGCTGTAAAATAATGCCGATTGCACCTCTGCAGAGGGATAATACCCCCACACCCCAATGGGGCGTCCTGGTTAAGACGATAAACTACATCCGCGTCCAGGGTAAGGCGATAAACTACATCCAACAGCAAGGCATTTGATCAGGCGGTTTTAAGTAGTGGTGTTAATTGCTGGTGTTCCGAGGTCCACCTTAACCCGGGTTGGTAGCACATGTAAGGAACCTAGTTCTGGGCAAATAGTTAACCCCAAAACTGGGGTCAAAACACTATGAAAGTGTAAAAATATTTTTTAATATTACAATACGTTTTTGTAAAAAAATATTACCAGCAATGAAATTTGATGAAAAAATTGTTACCAACAATATATTTAAAAAAAATACTAATATTAATACTTTGAAAGAAATATTACCAGCAATAAAAAATCTTGTCGGCATTAAATACCTTATTTAGGTTGATATACCATAAAACAAACCAAAACCAAACCAATCAAATATACGATTATCATGGAACCCCCTGTCAATACTGGAAAGAGTGATAAACCTTAGTAGATACCAGAAAATTATTTTCCTGAAAAATTGAAAATGGTTAATATTACCTCTTATAGTTATCTATAAATTAAAAAAGGCGTTGATAAAGTTTAGATAGACTAGTCTGTTTAATAGTTAATACTATGTCGGAAGATGGACCCGCAAAGGTTGACCCATAGAACATTCCTTAATAAATAACCGAACAAGCTCTGATCATTCCCTTCTTCTTAATTTACAATGCAATTACAGATACAGATCAACAGCAATAACAATGAACATACACCAGGTCGTATTATTGATTATTTGATTTAATATATTTTCTCTGATGTTCTATGACCACATGCCATCATTCCACTTTACTATGGATTCCATCCGAAAAAGAATGGTTCAGTTTTGATCCGAGTAATCCATTTAGAATAATTTCGAAATCTTGAACACTTTCGAACTATTGCAGGAAGATCAGCAAGAGACTATTTGAAAAGGTCAAATCAGGAGATTATTCTCCATAGGAAATATATCTGCCGATTGAAAGTCGAATTCTTATACAACATAGTTTCATTATATTCAATTACTCTCGGAAAATTTATAAATTCACATCTTCTACTCCCGCCTCTCGGCTAAGCAGTAGGACTTGTAGTGATTATTATCTCCAAAATTCTTACAATATATTAGGCTAGTGCAAAAATAATGTCGTTTTTTGACGTTCAACTTATATATATAAAACGACATTATTTTTGCACCAAGCTAATAAAAATATTAGGTTGGTGCAAAAATAATGTCGTTTTTTGACGTTCAACTTATATATATAAAACGACATTATTTTTGCACCAACCTAATATATTCTGAATTTAAATAATCTGTAAACATTTACATTATTCGGTCTAATGTCCCCATCTTACAACACCGAGCAAAAGTCATAAGTGGCAACCCAGAGACATTAGATAAAGTATTGGTCAGTATAAGTAGTACCCTACAACGTAACAACTACCCTGGGTACATGGCAGCAGCCCCCCAAAACTGGGATAGGCGGGTACAAGAGGAGGACAACAACACTCAGATAACTGTCTGCCTGCCTTATGTGAAGGGGTTATCAGAGAAAATACAAAGGATCCGCGGTCTGTATAACATCAGGACAACCTTCAAAAGCTGGACGACACTTCGCAGATATCTCTCCTGTGTAAGACCCCCCCCCCATAGAGGATAACATGACTAAAGACTATGTGTACGCTATCCCGTGTAGCTGAGAAAAGAAATATAAAGGGGAGACAGCCCACCCCCTTAAGGTACGGCTTCAAGAATTCCAGAAAGCTGTAACACGAGGCGAAGTGGAAAAATCAGGCGTGGCTGACCACATATGGAGAGGAAAGGGAGATAACCGCCCTCTGTGGAATCAGGTTGAGATCACAGACAAAGAACACCATTGGAAAATTCGTAAACTTAAGGAATCAGCACATATGCAAATCCACAAAAATCTCCTGAGCCGACCAAGCATAGAAATGAATACAATATGGGAACCAGTAATAAGGAGTGCAAGAGAAAACGATATCAACAACAAAAATTGCAATATGAGCTCTGGTAAAAAACATGATGATAACAGCAATAATTGCAATATAAGCACTGGCAAAAAATGCTGATGACATTAGGTTTATAATACCCAGAAATACATAAACAGATGTCCTCAAGGAACACATGGCACAGTGGATAAAGGGGTTAGTTAGATCCAGTGACAGCACCCAAAGAGTGTGAGTTCAAAACCCGGTTAAGGCAGTGGAGAACTTGGAGAGGGAAATTAACAGGAGATAACAGACAACTGACATCCATTAGACATGGCACGTGAAACTATAACAGTCTACACCAGTGAGCGAAATAAAGGGGTCAGTTGGACATTTCAACCACCTGAAGAAGGCCGGAGCGTACAACGGCCGAAACATTGTAATAAATATGGTGACCAAGATGGGAAAAATGGTGTTAATAATGCAAATAGTGTACAGAATACGTCATCTCTGGAATACAGACAGATACTGTATGTGTAAAAAGGCTGATTAAAAGCCATCAAAATCAAATCAAATCAATGAACTACATCTCTACAGCCTTAAAACTCTATTTTATGTATGATAAGATGCCAAGTTTTCAAACTAATTCCTCTTGCAGACACATATTCAAGTAAATTCGACTTTCTATACTGAACCGGCCTTTAGTTTATATTGCAACACTACTGAGCAGACTTCAGCTATAGTCTTGGAGAGAGCACATGATCTGGCTTGATAAACTGCTTCAACAATGCTGGCAGTCTGAAACCCTTTGACTTCAAGGGAAGGAAAAACCGTCGCTGACTTTCAACAAGTTCTGTCTACCAAATGTCATTGAAATTCTCAGTAAGTTCTAAGACGCACACACACACACACACTGTTAGAATTTTTGGGTACCCTGGCGTACTAGTGAGCCAGACAAAATGAGCTGACAAGAAGGCTCAAACTATTCAAAGTGGATTAAAGGAAAAAATCATGAAATGAATGAAAATAAAAAGAAGGAATTAGTAAATTATGATATTTCTTCTTCGTAAGAATGAAAGAAAGAAAAAAGAAAGAAAGAAAGAAAAGAAAGAACGAAGGAAGTAGATTAAAGGAGGAAATCATGAAATGAATGAAAAGAGAAAGAAAGAATTAGTAAATTAAGATATTTCTTCTTCGTAAGAAAGAAAGAAAAAAGAAAGAAAGAAAGAAAGAAAAAGAAAGAAAGAACGAAGGAAGTAGATTAAAGGAAGAAATCATGAAATGAATGAAAAGAGAAAGAAGGAATTACTAAATTAAGATATTTCTTCTTCGTAAGAAAGAAAGAAAGAAAGAAAGAAAGAAACAAGGAAGTGGATTAAAGGAAGAAATCATGAAATGAATGAAAATAAAAAGAAGGAATTAGTAAATTATGATATTTCTTCTTCGTAAGAAAGAAAGAAAGAAAAAGAAAGATCGAAGGAAATAGATTAAAGGAAGAAATCGTGAAATGAATGAAAAGAAAAAGAAGGAATTAGTAATTTAAGATATTTCTTCTTCTTAAGAATAAGAGAAAGAAAGAAGGAAGTAGATTAAAGGAATAAATCATGAAATGAATGAAAAGAGAAAAGAATAAGTAAATTTTGATATGTCTTTTTAAGAAAGAAAGATAGATAGAAAGAAAAAAAGAATAAGACAATTAATTTCAAGAAATGGAGGACTAAATTACGGAATAATTACAAAATGAAAAATACATGAATTAATTAGTAAAATAATATATTCTTCATAAAGAAAGATTGGTGAAAAAAAGTTTAACTCCATTAAATAAAGATTACAGTAAGAAAGAATAACAGAAAGAAAAAGGAAGAATGAATTAATAATTTTCTATTTACTATTTTCTATTAATTATATATTTCTTCAAAACATCAGAAATAAAAAAATAAATTAACGAAGGCTTTTTCAAATACAGAAATAAAACAGGAATAAATAAATATATAAATAAATATTTTTTTTCGAAAGAAATGCGAAATAAACTTGTAAAAGAGGAAGAAACCTGTTTGAAAGAAAAAAAGAGAGAAAGAACGAAAAAATAAATGAAGACAGGCATTTTCTGAATAAAAGAAAAATAAGCGAATGAAGAAACGGAATTTTATAAACACAGTGAAGAGAAATTGATGTAAAAATAAAACGAAAAAACGAAAAGGGGCCTACAATTTGGAAGCAATAAATGGATGATAGAAAATTTAAAAATAAAAAAAAGGAAAAGAAAATATCGCATCGGACAGTTAAAGTAAACAGAAACAAAGATGACACATTGTTAATAGAAAGATCGCCACAATACTCGGAAATTGTTGAAAGTTGTCGAAAAAAATGTATTATAGAAGCAAGAATAAGAAGGAGTGTAACCCAACCGTTTTTGATCGATAAAACGTCTGCAGGCGGTGGACATGCTAGTTTCCAGCGGGAAGGAAAACGAGAAAAACTCCTAATGGCGCAATGATGCACAAAAGCATAAAGGAATAAAAACATGAAGAAAAAATGGTAGACACTAAAAACACCGGGAAAAATATAATAAAGAAAAGTAAAGCCAATGTGTTAATACAAAACTGGTATTGATGCGCCCTCGAGAAGAGCAAACTAGTTGATGGCAAATACCAAGGGCAGAGAACTGGGCCGAGCAAACCAAATAGTTTTGGCGCCAACCGCTTCGATAAACCACAACATTTTGATCTAGCTTCTTTTTTTTTTCCTAAGAATTAACCCCGAAGCAGTTATTTTTCCTCTTCGATCAGAAAATATTCGTTCTGAAAGCTGCAAGCAGTCTGCGAATCGGAGGGCCTTGCGCACTCACATGTTGATTGGTGCAAGACAGAACTTAGTGGGCAACTTAAGGATTAATGGTTTCGTAAGACTCCGATTGGAGCCGGAATAATAGTTTTGTTTCACTCTCACGTTTCGCTCGAAGAGGAAAGAAAAGAGGGAATTTCTAAAGAACAGGTTTCATTAGGTGCTCAGAATATTTCCTCAATTGCCACAAACTGAATTTAGAAAAGTAAAACTCTAATTATATTACTTGAATTCAAAGAACATTTGAAACACACACAATTACCCTCTCTATCTATCTATCTATCTATCAACAAATACTCCATATACATATATATATATATATATATATATATATATATATATATATATATATATATATATATATGTGTGTGTTGATTTCTATATGCTTGTGTGAATCGTCTTCAAGAAGCGAGATCAAGATCTAAAAGGTTAGCCATTCTAACAATGATCTCATCCCACAAATCCTCCCTCTTGCTCCATATGCGGCCTCCTTTGTAAATCACTAGTGGGTCTTAAGTGCCACTTAAGATTATCGCAGACAATTTCATAACTGAATCTATTGGTTAAGTTGTAAGATCCTCATACGTCGTATCCGAAGAGAGAGTCCATTATCATTATATATATATATATATATATATATATATATATATATATATATATATATATATATATATATATATGGATAAAATAACTGAAAAAAAAATATTTAGTATTTATTTCTGTGTTTTTATATATAAAAACACAGAAATAAATACTTTCATAAAAAAAACACCCAATTTTGTTTTCAGTTATTTTATCCATATATTATATACATATCAAGAAAGTATACGTGGCCTCTCATCATGCTACATATATATATATATATATATATATATATATATATATATATATATATATATATATATATATATATATATATATATATAATACTAATTGGTAATTGGTAGGGAAAATTCCAAGGAGGACATTAACCCAAAGAAAGCTCAATGTAAGTTACAGAGCAATATAATAATAATAATACGTAAAGAAAATCTTAAAAAGCTATTTCGGTTGTAATTTATTTCATGAATATATCTCTTCAGATCGAAGGATTTTTAGAAATGAAATAAATTTGTCCAGGCAAAAGTAAAAGGGAGAGGAAAAAAAGAAAGAAAAATGAAAATGAAATTTTTGATAATAAAAAAGAAAGAAAGAAAAATAAAAAAATTCAATATAAAATTTAAAAAAAAATTAGGGAAGAGAGAGAAAGAGAGAGAGAAAGAATAGAGGAAGAGAGGGAGAAGAGAGAGGGGGAAGAGAGACGGGAGGTAGAGAGAGGAAGGGAAAGAAAAAGGAAAGGAGGAAGAATTAAAGATGAGTTGACCGAGAAACATTGTTTTCCTTATAGGGCTGAATAAGTTAATATACTGGGTAAAGGAGGAGGTGATCAGAATTAAAAGTTTTACAGTAATATGTCTAATAGCCATGTAATTTCAAACAGCAAAATATCATCATCGCATTATAATAATCATCACAATTTCAAACTAATAATAATAATAATAATAATAATATCGAACATTACTAAAATAAGGTAAATTAAAAATATTTTAATAATATAAAAAATAAATTAAATAATTAAACAAGCCAAAAACAAATTAAAAGAACTCCCTCCTCTCTCTCTCTCTCTCTCTCTCTCTCTCTCTCTCTCTCTTTCTCCTTTCTCTTCTCTTTTCTTATTTATTCACCTACCGGCCTGAATATTCGAGAAATCTTCTTAACGAAAAATATCCGCTCTCCAGATAAGATTTCTCGAATATTCAGGCCGGTATACGAAAATAAATAAATTTAATAAATAAACGGAGCGTATACATCAAAGGATATCTACCCAATCACAGTTGCATAGACCACAGAGCCCACTTGTGGTTTATACTGCAACTATTCTGAGCGGCCCTTAGTTACAGCTTCTGGAAAAGAGCGCCTTATCTGGTATGATCAACAGCCTGAACAAGGCCAGTTCGCTGAAACCCTCGGTCACGATGACTCGTAACTTCGTGCTAGCATAAAAGAGAACGGCTTTCAAATTTTCCGTCTACTCAATTTCACTCACAAGGCTTGGATTAAACTGTAGTATGTTTTCAGAAAAATGTCGCATGCTGGGATCACCTCACTAGGCCGATAACGTCACATGGCTGACAAATGGTGAAATTCGAACCCTGAACACATGGGCGGAAAACTAGCGTCCTAACCACTTGGCCACGTCTTCATTCACATTTCTCTCTCTCTCTCTCTCTCTCTTACTCACTCTATATCTATATCTATATATATATCTATATATATATATATATATGTGTGTGTGTGCGTGTTATGAAATGGACAAAGTCCGACAATTATTTAAAGACATTTTTATAGATACATGTATTTAAGTAAATGCTTTGTTTATAATAAACAGTATTAAATAACATTTACAGGCCTGAATGTCCGAGACATTTTCTTAGAAAATATTCGTCCTCAGACAGGATTCGAACCAGTATCCTATACGGAACCGTCATATCGCCTGACGTACCCTTTTAACCGATTCGGCCACTAAGGATCGTTCGGTTGGCAAGGTCGAATTTACCGCTTATAAACTTCAATATCCATGAATCGTTCACGTACATTCATAACTGCTCATGGCGTATCAAATGTATACAAATGACGTCACACATTATGACATTATTTATAAGCAGTAAATTCTACCTTGCCAACCGAACGATCCTCAGTGGTCGAATCGGTTAAAAAGGCACGTCACGCGAAATGGTTCCGTATAGGATACAGGTTCTATTTCTATGAAAATTTCTCGGATATTCAGGCCGGTAAATGTTATTTAATACTGTCTATTATAAACAGAGAATTTACTTAAATACTTGTATCTATAAAAATAATGTTAAACATAAAAAATGTCTTTAAATATATATATAATAAAAAGACTTAAACACTAATATTCCATGGTCATAATTTATTCCATTGGAATCGTAAGAACGATCCAATTCATCAGACCTGCAGATTCAAAAAGAAAACGGAACAACAACTCCGGGAAAAATTGGTGAGAGTATGTGTGAGAGTGTGGGGGTCCTGTGATCAATATCGAGGGGTAACAGACGATAGAGACAGGGATGTCCGAAGGTGGAGAGGGCATTAAAATCTAACAGAGGGAAGATTTAAAGAGGGGTTTCAGTGAGAAAAGGGTGCGTATTTTCAAACGTCCGAAGATATACCGGAAGAGTGTATATTTCTTGGCGACACACACACCCCATAGGCGATAAAATCTTATAATCCCGCCCAGACCCCTACAACGCATACGTACACACACAATACACACACATCTATATCTATATCTATCTATCTATCTATCTATATAAATATATACATCTACCTCTGCATGCCTAGGACAGCCGATTTCAAAACCAATGCTAAATTCGCTATAATGAGATAAAGGAAAAGTTTACATAAGATAACATTAGAAGGATTTTAGGATTCCTTGAAGCTAAGCGGAGACGGCGCTCGGAAACATATTGTCTAGCCGGGCCAAGTCATAAACCAACAATCTCTGCCCCCATAAATTTATCGGACTGGCTAAATTATTCTCGGGCGGCCTGTTTTCATCCCGCCCCCATCCTAAATAACAACCCAAACGAGACCGTTTGACCAACACAAGGAATTTTCGAGAAAACCGCTGACAAGATAAAAGACAGATGAAAAACTACAGACAAAATTCCATTTTCGCTCTTCGGACCTCCGGTTGATTATAAAAGAGGGAACGAGGTCAACGCTGAGAGGCGAAAATCTTTCTCATGCTTGAACGCAATTTTATATCAATGGCGTTGTCCTGAAGATTTCGTTGAAGTATAACAGACAGACTCTACTGAACGTTATCAGGATCTAAAAACACTTGAAGAGTGTCAGAGGTAACTTTTATTTGGACAGTGGAATGAGAAGTATATATCACCGTAAATAGGATAAAGGGTATATTTCGAAAGCCCTTGAAAGTTAACCGGATCTAAAACACTTGAGGCGTGTCCCAGGTAACATTTATTCAGACAGTGGAATGAGAAGAATGTATCATCATAAATAGAATAAAGGGTACATTTCGAAATCCCCTGAAAGTTATCGGGATCTAAAAACACTTGAAGAGTGTCCGAGGTAACTTTTAGTAGGACAGTGGAATGAGAAGTATGTATCACCATAAATAAAATAAAGGGGACATTTTGAAATCCCCTGAACGTTATCCGGATCTAAAAACACCTGAAGAGTCTCCAAGGTAACTTTTAATCGGACAGTGGAATGAGAAGAATGTATCACCATAAATAGAATAAAGGGTACATTTCGAAATCCCTTGAACGTTATCCAGATCTAATAATACTTGAGGTGTGACGAAGTAACTTTTATTCAGACAGTGGAATGAGAAGACTGTATCACCGTAAATAGAATAAAGGGTACATTTCGAAACCCCATGAACGTTATCCGGATCAAAAACACCTGAAGAGTGTCCAAGGTAACTTTTATTTGGACAGTGGAATGAGAACAATGTATCACCGTGTATAGCATAAAGGGTACATTTCGAAATCCCCTGAACGTCATCCGGATCTAAAAACACCTGAAGAGTGTCCGAGGTACAACAACCGAAACGTTGTTCATGTAATGACAAAGATGAGCACTCGGGGTATAGTCCTTATTTTAGTTGATATTATCAGGCTTGAATCTCCATAAGAACTTTGCACAAATGTTCCAAGAATTGAGACCATGTTAATAGTGCTAAGAAGGAAATGAAATTAACATGGAATAAATTGACACTAACGGGCAAATTCTTATCCATGAAAGAAATATGGTCTTGGTGCATAATTATCAGGCGTTTTTGTAGGCGAGTTATTTGTTTATTTTCAGGTTATAAGAATGCGTGTTGATAAGCATACGCTTCGGAATAATCATTTAAGTAAGTCATTTTTCAATTTTTATGTTTCTTCTGTCCTAATAAATATTGTTTAAAAAACGCATAATAATAATGCCCCACCCAATACACACACACACACACACACACACACACACACACACACACACACACACACACATATATATATATATATATATATATATATATATATATATATATATATATATATATATATATTTGAATTGGACATAGTCCGACAATTTATTTAAAGACATTTTATGATATGTTTAACGTTCTTTTTATAGATACAAGTATTTAAGCAAAATTTGGTTAAATACTTGTATCTATAAAAAGAACGTTAAACATATCATAAAATGTCTTTAAATATATATATATATATATATATATATATATATATATATATACAGAAATATTTATTTATGCGATAGCCTCATGTACAAAATATAAGTGCTATCACAATTAAATTAATTACACCAATTTTTATATTCTTGGCACGGTTCTTGCTTTTTTTTTGTCGTTGATCTTTTTGGTACAGCATGCATATTCTTGAATTATTTCCATGAGGATTATTGCCCTCAATTTTATCACAATCTTTCAACCGTTGAACCCTCCTGCTCAGATGCATGTCAATGTGGGTATACTTCATGGAATTTCAAACTGGACCCTAGCCATGTCCAGGGATATGTCGTTTAGTTCTTATTTAATACATTTCTATTAAGCCCAAGTACTCACAGATTACTGTCCCAAATTCATGGATTAACACTTTAATTCATTAGGCTATTGTCCCTTTGGAACTTGTAGCATTAAACATAATCTGCCTGCTGATGAGTGCTACCGCTGCTACATATCGCTCTACATTACTCTCGCCGAGTTTTCCTTTTTATTATTGAAGCTGTTGAATCCCTGCAGTAATTTATATTTTCTTTATTTTTTAACGCTTCTCATATCATATTTATTTCTATGCTAGGCCTACTATGAGGTTCCTCGTAGTCAAATTTGATCTTCAATTGTCATCTTCGGTCTTTTTGATTACTATTCCTTTTATTGCCCTCTCTCTTTAATAAAGTTTTTTTTTTACCCATACACCTTTGTGCAAATTAATTGAAGCAAAACGAATAATTCCGTCAACTTTTTTCGTATTTTTCCAAGGAAACATGACCCAGTGCACATGTTACTAATTCGTATGTCCATTCCACGAAGTCGTACCTTGTAGACTGACCACAGATTCTCGATTGGGTTTAAATCAGAAGAGTTTCCAAGCCAGTCTATAGTACTTTGATTTGCTCACTGGTAAGGCTTACTAGTGTGTTCATGCAGCGTGTACAATATTCGTGCGCTTACTTGGAGTAATGTCCATCACAGACAATGGCCGTAGGGCAACTAATCGACAGTCGTGACAATAGTGTTTGGGAAAGATAAAAATCTGATGCAGTCACGGATGAGGCAATATTTTTCAAGGCCAAACAAATTTCATCATACATAGATTCATATTACTACACACCACTGCAAATGACCTAATCTGAGAAAAAAAATAGAAATCGATTACACCTTGTCATTCCAGGGGGTCTAAAATTGGCCGTAGGTTGGAGAAAAAAGAAAACTAAAGCGGTTATTTCAGTTAATTTGCACAAGGGTTTATTTCTATCCTAGACCTACTAATATGGTCCTCGTAGCCTACCATATGCTTTGATTCTTTCAGGCGTCTCACTCCTCAGTGTTTCTTCTCGTACACTATTCTTACTACATTCCACAAGTTTTAATGCCTGCCTGATTTCATTGATTTACCTCAAGGCTTGTTAGGTGTTCCGTGCCAATTTTGGAGTTCTTTCCGACTGCCCTCTTTGGTGTATAACCCGAGGTGATATACCAATTTAGAGAGAAATTATCGAATCGACAGAGTTATTATTTGTTAAATAGTTTTCTTTGCGATAAGGTCATTTATTTCGAGGAATCAAAAATGTTTATTTGAACGGGTGCACTTATTATATACCATGGAAAATTTCCACAGGCAGTACTCTTCTTGTCATCATTTATATACGAAAGAGTAAAATGCGAATGTCTTGCTAATGATTTTACGAAGCATTAATAAAGTGAAACATGTTAGATTAAGATCTGTTTCCTACTTGTTCTTTATCCCATCATTTAGTCGGATTCCTATCTGTTGTGGCCTTGTTAGGGCCAGAAATAAAGACACGAGAGGAATTGAGTTAAAGAAATATATTAACAGAAACAGCAATAAAAACATATACAAGCAAGAGTGTTACACCAAGAATATTCTGTCCGACTCTCACAGCTGAAAGCTGAAAACTTCCCTCTCCAAAAGGCAATACCTGCTCCTATTTATAGCTGGTAGAATCCATTCCTGCGTGCGTAAATTACCATAACACTTAGGATGTTATAATGATAACTAAAACTATTGTAAATGTGTCAAAGACAACTGACACGGAACGAGGGAAATCTGGATGAAATGTTACTTTGAGCTTAGACAATGGCGTTTCTTGTGACCTTGTTAGAGTCAGAAATAAAGACACAAGAGAGGAAGTGAGTTAAACAAATATATTAACAGAAACAGTAATACAAACATATACAAACGAGAGTGTTGCTGTAAGAATATTCGGTCCGACTCTCAGAGCTGACTGCTGGAAAATTCCCTCTCCAAAAAGGCAGTACCTGCTCCTATTTATAGCTGGGAGAGTCCATGCGTGTGTGGGTAAATAACCATAACACTATCCTTACTCGACTATATACGATATATCTTTTTGTGTCGTGGCCCTACAGGACGTAGGGATTATAGCCATCCACATTTTTCTGTCTCTTGAAGCTCTTAATAAATTTTGAGTTTTTGCTATTTCTCCCAAAACCTGCTCTGTCATCCATTTGCTCAAGTTCATCGTGTATGTTACGCACTGTTTTCCTCTGTCCCTCTTTTCTTCTAACTGTCCTGTGAGCATCATATTTTCCAAGTCATTCCACATTACATGCCGAACAAATTTCAACTACCTCTTCTTGATATGAAGTATAAGTTTCCTTTGCTCTAAAACTTCGTCGTTGCTCACATGTTCGGTTCATGTTATCATCAGCATCCTCTGATTCGTCTCCAGCTGTGCTTGTCGAACCCAGACGAGGCTATGCCGAAGGGCAGAGTCTCGTCTGGAGTGGTAGACAGCTACCCGACCCCTTTTTACACGGGGTATACGGGGAATTTTTGCCCGAGCCTACGAGCTCGAATACCACACGTTAAATTCGGCCTTGTGCCACATCTGACCGCGTGGGACGGTTGGCAAATATCTTTGCCTCGGCTGTGCTGGCCGAACTCTCAGCCTTCGAGGAGAGCAGAAGCCAGAAAGGCTATTCTGAAGGGCAGAGTCTCGTCTGGGGTAGTAGTCAGATAACCAACCCCGGTTTTTACGGGGTCTACGGTTTTAACCCCGCATTAAAAATGACCTTGTGCCACATCCTACCTCGCGGGGGGTGAGGTAAATAACCTTGCTTCGCCAAATCGTTGGAGATTCTTCTCCAGCTGAGCTTGTCGAAATCTCTTCTTTCAGGCTTTGAGGAACCCAGATGAGGCTAAGCCGAAGAGCAGAGTCTCGTCTGGAGTGGTAGACAGCTACTCGACCATGTTTTTACGGGGTCTACGGGGAATTTTTGCCCAATCCTACGGGATCAGATGCCCCACGTTAAATTCCGCTTTGTGCCACATCTGACCGCGTGGGGCGGTTGGCAAATATTCTTACTTCGGCAATTAGTTGGAGATACGCCTCCAGCAGTGCTGGCCTAACTGTCTTCGAACAGAGAGGAACTAAGACGAGGCTATGCCGAAGGACAGAGTCTTTTCTGAGATGGTAGATAGCTACCCGACACCATGTATACTGGATCTACGGGGAATTTTGCCCGAGCCCACGGACTCGTTGGTACCCACATTAAAAAAGCTTCGTGCCACATCCTGCCTCGCGGGGCGGTGAGGTTAATAATTTTGCTTCAGGAATTACTAGCCTGCTATCCGATTTCCTGTCTTTCAGTAGTGTATTCTCTTTCACAATAAACCTCTCTTTCTATCATCTACGCCTGTGTTGCTGTTCCTTTCACTCGGGTACCACCTTTGTCTGTTTGTAACCTTCTTTAAGGATACAACGGTTCTGTACTCTTCTTTGTTTCTAACGAAGGTTTCCTGCCTCTTAATTCTCTGCTTAGCCTTTGCAATGGACCATTGGCCATCCAAATGCGTCATTGCATCTCAGCGTCTCAAACTCATAATCAAGGCAATGGTACATGTATAATTAAAAATTAATCAATTGTTTTTTGATTAATTGATACGTTTTGTACGGCTTATCAACCCATTGCAGGTTATTTAAAGCCAGAAAATAAATTTAGATTGTAAGTAGTCCTAGGTAAGACAAAAAACAACATCCAGCAGCAAGATCTCTGATCTAGAACTTGGAGATTTGAAGGAGCCTGGGACCACATCTTAATTTCTGTTGTTCTCAACCGACCCTAACATGAATGGTTGCACTTGCTACACTCTCAGCCAGGAGCCAATTGTGAAATCCAAAAGAAAACTCTCTGAAAATATAAAAATTTTCATAGTAAAAATACCAGCAATATATTTTACAAGGTAATCAAAAAAGCTCTGTCCGTTTTTAAAGGAAAAAAAAAGAAAACGCTTCACAGTATGTACAACTTATATTTAGTCTTCGAAGTAATCGCCATCAGCATCCAGCACCTTCTGCCAACGTGTCTCCAGCTGTTCAATGCCCTTGCGGTAGAACTCGGGAGGTTTTGACGCAAAGAAGTCCGTGAGGGCTTTGCGCATGTCTGCTTCATTGGTGAATTATCCAGGGAGTGTAAGAGATGGCAATCGGATGGCGCAAGGTCAGGTGAATAAGGTGGATGGCACAAAGTCTCCCACCCAAGTTGCTGTATGGTATCCCTGACCACTCGCGCGACATGCGGCCTCACGTTGTCATGGAGGAAAAGCACACCTTTGCGATTCACCAGTGCTGGATCTTTCTGGCGCAATGCCTGTTGCACACATTTCAATTGCTGCGAGTATAGGTCTCCAGTGACCGTTTGGCCCGTTGGTAGCAGTTCATAATGAACCACTTGACGACCTGTCCACCAGACACAAAGCATAATCTTGCGTGGGTGCATAGGCGGTCTTGCGGTGTGAGGGACAGCATCCTGAGGAGATAACCAATGTCGGGAAACGCTTGGGAGTTTCGTACAGAACCTACTTTTCATCACTGGTAAGCACTCGATTGAATAAGGATGCGGTACAGTGGCGAGAAAGCAGCGATACGCAGGTTGCCACTAGTTGTCTCTTGTAGACCTCCAACAGCGTTTGTGGAACCCGCTCGCTCAGTTTGTACGTCTTACCTAGGCGGTGCAGGTGAAGTCTAACTATTTCATCGGAAACGTTGGACTGTCTTGCAAGTTCACCACACGTTAGACTACTGTCCTCTGCAATGGCAGCCTTCAGTACTCCGTCATTCAAGACCTGTGGTCGTCCACTGCGAGGCTCATCATGGAGAGACAAATCTCCCGACTTGAATTTTCGAAACCAACGCCTTGCAGTACGTTCATCCACATCACTATCCCCAAACGCTTGACATATGCGGCGACTTGATGCAGCTGCTGATAAGCCCACTTTGAAGTCGTAAAGCAAACAGCCACGAACAAGACCTCTAGACACTTCCATCCTTCTCAAAGCTGTCCGGCTTATAACTGGTGGCCAGGCACGGTGCGCGTGTTTTTTTATAACGTCTGATGTTCCTACTCCCGGCTGTCTGAATTTGAAAATAATTGCTACACGCATTTCGTATATATTTCGACTTCATTCAATGACTAATCAAAAAACGGACAGAACTTTTTTGGTTACCTTGTATATAAAAATTACCAAAAATAGATATTTTTAATAAAATGACTAGTAAATATACCAGCAATATATTTTATATAATAATTACCAATAATAAATATTTCTAATAAAATGACCAGCAGTACATTTTATCTGTAGTAGAAGCCATACAATTCCGTTCAAATTATATTCAGTTGAAGCCATAAAATTGTGTTCAAAATATTTAGACCGTCCTTGGTATGACGTAAACTACATCCGCGCCCTGGGTATGACGTAAACTACATCCGCGCCCTGGGTATGACGTAAACTACATCCGCGCCCTGGGTATGACGATAAACTACGCCCAACAGCAAGGCCTCTAATCACGTGGTTTTGAGGAGCGTGGAACCAACTCTAAATTGCTGGTGTACCCAGGTCCACCCTGACCCGAGGTGGTAGCACCTGTTAGGGTCCCAGCTATGGTAAAATAGTTAACCCTGAAACTGAGGTAAAAAGTACTATAAAAGTGTAAAAATAGGTTTTGATACCAGAAATACTTTGTAAAAAATTATTACCAGAAATAAATTTTTGAAGAAAAAAATATATTACCAGCAATATCGTTTTGGAAAATAATATCACCAGCTATACATTTTTGACGAAAAAATATTACCAGAAATAGACTTTTGACAAAGCAAAATATTACCAGGAAAACAAAAAGTTGTCGGCATTAAATAACCCATTGAGGTTGATATGCTGTAAAACACAACAAAACAAACCAAAATATTTAGATTTCGCCATTAAATAACCATAGAGATATTGATATGCTGCCACACAAAATCCATCACTGTTGTAAGAAATTTTTGAGATAATAATGACTTAGGGATACTTACTAATTAACCCATAGCTGGGGAGAGAAGTGGGTGATTCATACATTTCCAAAAGTTATTTGCGCGAAAGTGAATATAACGGACCAAACTTGAATTGGAACTCGGCTCTCCGATTAACAATATCGAACCATTAGCCGTTACACCACCTGCACATCCAAGTGTACAGTACTTGGTATTCCTAAGCAGTCACACATCAAGTTACTACTGACCACGCTGAGCGTTGCATAACTTCAGTGAAGGTACGGGAAAGTAATTTGATTTAATTCCTAACTAATTATCAAATAAATAAACTGAATCATAATTCAGTACTCAAAGCGTTCAACAGAATGCCATGGCTCTCGATTGTAATTTAATAATGAATAAGTTCAATAAAAGATCAGGTTGATTCGATATTGAATATAAGATTCATCGCACCGCCTTTTTTGTCACTCAAGATGGGTTCCAAATTCTATCAATAAAAATGAGAGAAAGTAAAATATTTCCCTCCTCACCTGAAAACTCCGCCCGAAATTTGGAACGACAATTCCAAGTCATTCAGTTATGTGCTTAGGTAATCATGTATCTTTCGAGACATGACTGATGTCAGATTTTTTTTTTCTCGCACTAGGTTTCCATTTCTTTCTACGGTACTCCAGTTAGAACCCGGTTTGTCTGACTATTTACTATTAGCTGGGAAGAAGAAAAGGATTAATTTCTTTTCCAAGGTAAGTAAATGTATAGAATTCGAACTCGGCACTCCGATTCCTCAATCCGAGCCGCTATCCATTATTCCACCGCTCCAGGTAGCATTTATAGTTGATGGAAAAAAATAACAAGAAAAGAAAATTCTGACCAGAAATTAGAGATTTTTTTTAAATGAATTTCTTTGACAGAATATCTTAGCTTTTCAGCACCTCCTTCTACATGAGTTTGGCAAATATTTCCTAATAAAATCAAACTTTGTAATCATTGATTAATCGTTAGGTTAAAATGATAATTTCAGTATTTTATTCTCTTTATTTGTGTAATGTTTGAGTTGTTCTCTGTGGAGAAAGACTACAGTTTTTGTTTAAAATGGGAACAAAAAAGAACAATTCGGGAAGAGACAACGGGAATTCGGTGAAGGCGAATCTCTGGTGGGAGATTTACACCAAGCTTGTCCGTTTAATCACGTGACTAGTACTTTGTGCCAAGTGGACAGTAAGACCAAATCCGTCAATGTCCCAGCTTGCAAATCGGCATTCATTAACACAGCCGTATTTCGGCTTGAAATCGTTCTTTCTCTCCTGTTCCCATGCCGGGAATGGTGTGTAGGGAGGCCAGTGTATCACCGGGTTCAACACCCCCCCTCTCTCTCTCTCTGTCCTCTTGTGTCTCCTTCATACGCTTTCTCCCGCCATCTCTCTCTCACACACGTTCTCTCTCTCCCCTAGTGTCTCTCTCATACGCTTTCTCCCTCACTCGCGCTCTCGCTTTCCCTATCTCTCACACGCATTCTCACTTTATCACGATCTCTCTCTTTCTACCTCCATCTTCTCTCTCTCTCTCTCCTGTTCCCATGGTCGGAGTGTTCCGAGACCAGTGCATCATTGGGTTCAAGCTCACTCTGTCTGTCTCTCTCCCCCTTCCCTGTCTCTCTCTCATACGCTTTCTCTCTCCATCTTTCATGTTTTCACTCTCTCTCACACTTTCGCTGTCACGCTTTCACTCTCTAGTTATCTCTCTCTCTCAAGCTTTCCCTCTCTCTTTCTCACGCTTCCCCCTCTCACGCTTTCTCTCTCTTTCGCTTACCCTCTTTATCCCTCTTGCTTGCTTTCTCTCTCTCTCTCTCTCTCTCTCTCTCTATCTCTCTTGCTTTTCGTCTTTTTCCCTCACGCTTTTCCCCTCTCTCGCTTTCTATCTCTCTTGCTTTCTCTCTCTGAAGGCAAAAGTTGAATGGTTGTTTGGGGGAAACGAAGATCAGGTCGAGGGGAGACGAAGACGACTTACCTCATCGGTGTTGCCAAATTAATATGATTACAGACTGTTCGTCTGTACCCTGCTCCCGACTTACAAAATACCGAGAAGACACCTGCTACCTTACCTGTATAAATATCTCGACTTGGTTAATGTGTACCTGACGATACCAAACGCACAACGATAAAAGAAGGCGGCATACGTAGAAATATTTATCCGGTGGCCATTGTAACGATTATTTGACGACACACGAATCTAAAGAATCGGACACACAGACTTAATCACGTCTCACTTAGCATAGCAAAGTTAGGCTTGCTTTTACAAATACACTGAATTAGAAAAAACGCGTGGGAGGACTAATTTTACTAAACCGCTAAAAAACTATCAATTAGAAAAAAGTTTTCCTAGAAGGGAAATAGTTTTTTTAGGTCTTATTGTGCGTTGTAGGGCAATGAGAAATCGGGGTGTGCGAATACCAGTCGAGTTTGTTAGATTCACTTACAAATAACTCTGTGAAAGGTATGAATCCATCTCCTCTACCTCCACCTATGGGGTAAATACCAGGGCACTCCGGGTTCCATAGCCTTGGTTGGAAACCAGACTAACACAGAAAGAAACAGCAAACTACTGCGGGAACTTCTTCTTTGTACCTAAATTGGTGACCTCTTGAAAATACCAGGTGCTGTAAGCTTGAATATGTGTGTGTGTGTATGTCTTTATATATATATGTATAGAATTGGTGTATGCGGAATAAATTCCAATAACCAATAAATACTATTCTGAAAAGAGTGCTCAATACAGAGTATAGCAAATATAATTATTTATTCGAAAATAAAATCATTAAAAAATAGCCATTTTGTTTCAACACTTCTGGTGTCTTATCAAGTGACGGTGTTGAATGTATAATAAAGGGTTTTAAGTGTTGAAACAAAATGGACATTTTTGTAGTGATTTTATAACATTTTTATGTTATAATTTTCGAATAGATAATGATATATATATATATATATATATATATATATATATATATATATATTATATATATATATATATATATATATATAAATTAATCGTTAAAAGTTTCTGGGAAGTTGTAGGTTCCTTATCTCGCTCCGAAAACACACACACATCTCCTTCCCAGAAACCAATAAAACTATCAAAATGACTAAGGAATTCTGAGTCGCATGAATCTCCCCACCCTCTACCTTAAAAACAACTTAAAAGAGGCCGTTTGACCAACACAAGGACTGGTAAAATAAACGATAAAAAAACAAAACAAATGAAAGCTACAGATAACGTTTATTTTCTTCAGAAAGTTTATTCATTCCAGTAGTTCACTGATACTAAGAAGCAGTATTTTATTTTCCTGATGATGGGCATGATGGCCGAAACTAGTCGACGGACCTAATTGAAATAATTAAAACGAAAGAATATTAATATACAACCAAGTGTGTGTGAAAATTTAAATTTTTTAGTTTTCCAATATTTTTATTGTTCAAAACACGCACGTACGCGCGCGCACACACACATTTATCTATCTATCTATCTATATATATATATATATATATTATATATATATATATATATATATATATATATATATATTATATATATATATATATATATATTATATATATATAATATATATATATATATATATATATATAGTACAATAAATGCGTTTGGTATATAATCCAAGTGGATTCCAGTAATATAAAATATTAAAACTGATCCACAAAAAAATCTCAGTGTATTCATTATTCTAGGGAAAATGATTAATAAACATAAAAACAAAAATTTTACCTCATTCTATTCCTACCTATTCATCTGTTTATATGCACACACACACACAAAATATATATATATATATTACATATATATACATATATATATTATATATATATATATATATATATATATATATATATATATATATATATATATATATATTATTTACATTTATTCGGACTATTCTCCTCATCTTTGTCGCCATATTTATTACAACGTTTCGGCCGTTGTACGCTCCGACCTTCTTTAGGTAGTTGGAATGTCGAACTGAACCCTTTATTTCGCTCACTGTATCTAACCAACAATCTTATCCACTGTGCCAATGACATGTGGCACAGTGGATAAAGGCGTTGGTTAGATCCAGTGACAGGACCAAAACAGTGTGAGTTCAATACCCGGTTAAGTCAGTGGTGAACTTTCAGAGGGAAATTAACAGGAGATAACTGATAACTGATATCCATTAAACATGGCACGTGGAACTAGAACAGTCTTCCCTAGTGAGCGAAATAAAGGGTTCAGTTCGACATTCCAACCAGCTGAAGAAGGCTGGAGCGTATAACGGCCGAAAGTTGGTGACAAAGATGAGGACAATAGTCCGAATAATGTAAATAATGTACATAATACCTCATCTCAGAAATATAGACATATATATATATATATATATATATGTATAGTAAAGGTAATAAATCCTTTGGTATACAATCCAAGTGGACCTAGTAATATAAAATAATATAACTGAAAGAGCTGAATGTATTGATTGTAATGGAGCATACAAATAGTATGCACAACAAAATTCAAAATTACCTCATATGGGGGCGGATATATCTACTTCAGCAAACGAAAACTACGTCAGTCTTATTAACTCTTCATTCTTGATATAACCGCAATTTAATGTCATAAAGTTAATCTCCGGGTTTAATTTTATAAAGCCTCTTCCTTTTAAGGCTAATATCTTCCCCCCTAATCAACGTCTCGGTCATTTCGTCTGACTGAAATCAGTGGATAAATTGTGTGTCAATTTTTCGACAGCTGTCAAAGTTAAATTTCTAATTCCGACATGAACTCAGTCTATACACCGACGTATTTTTCGGCGGTTGAAAGAGATGTCTCCCCCCATATGAGGTAATTTTGGGTTTTGTTGTGTAATATGATATTATATATATATATATATATATATATATATATATATATATATATATATATATATTTACGAATTATTTCTATCGCAAATACAAATAAAGTTCTAATTTTTTTAAAGTGCGCACGAACTTTATGGACACCCTATATATATATATATATATATATATATATATATATATATATATATATATATATATATATATATATATATATACAGTGCTACGCATAAGTAATGGATACATATTGGATCGGTGTGAAAAACTTGTGGCCAACTCCAGAAAGCGACTGGAAGCAGTGAAACAAAACAGAGGCTATGCAACAAAATATTAAATTGATGTATCCAATACTTTTGCATAGGGTAATTTTGAACTTTGATAAAAAAAATGGATTCAACCATGAGTTTTTAATTTCCCTTCCGCATACAACTAAAACAACTTTACGAGATATTACTTACCAAATATCAGGCAAAATGGCGAACAGAAACTAGAGTTATAACAGAAAGTAACATATATCCAATACTTATGCGTGTCACTGTATATCTTTAATCAAATTCATACCAAGCAAAGGTTTAAAGACACGGATTATTGGGTATGAAAGAATTAAAAAACAGATCATTATTAACCGATTACCTGCCATGATCCCCATTTGAGGATCTGTTAAAATTAAACTCACTACATATTATTCCTTGTATTTACATTGAATTGCTTACATACATTGCATTTGCAGAGGTATATTTTACAACACTTAGATTTTAAAGTTTTTATTATTAGCCGTAACTAATCATAGAAGACACTTTCTGTCGTAATTTTACATTTCACGAGTAGAAAAATAATGACTATTTTGAAAAGTATTTTTTAATTATTTCTAATCAATATTATTTTTTAATGTTTTATACACATATATATTTGATGTTCTAGTTTCTATAAAAACGACAATGGTAACTACTGAAATTAAACATAAGGAATAAATAAACTCCTAAGACACCTGTCTGGGGCAAAAATGCGCATTAAAAAAATTGACTGTTTATGGGTAATCAGAAAGACAGTAGATAACGGTTGACATTGCATTTCAGTTTTTGAATATCAAATTTATCTTGAAAGCAAACATCCGGAAATAAGTGCGAGAAAAAGGAAATTGTTAACATAAAACTTATGTTTACATCTAGCCAATAGATCAGACCTTGTTCCTAATCTAGTAATGCGCTTAAATTCCAAAAGTCTAGGTACCATAGAGAAGAGTTCATCTGAACAATTACCATGAAAGTATTTATAGAAAAGGAACAGTGAGAATTTGATTGAAGCCGAGGCACCAGTTCAGGACCAATAATATTGCCGATTATACATTGTATTTTATCAAGAATCTTTAAATAACTAGCAGGAGCACCAGGCCATGTGTGGAAGCAAATCTAAGCATTGGGGGAATGGTGGACTATGGATATGTAAGACAGATTCTGAAGAGAAATATTATTCTAGCACGAAACAATGAACCAACTTTGCTAGCAAATGACTTAGAAATGCATTCATTATAATCTTTCCATTTCATGTCAGCCGAGAATGTTAACCCGAGAACCCAGAACGAGTCACTCTCCTGGTGGTTAGCATCAGCCATACTGATGGAAACCAAAAAAGAGGCTTTCAGGTAATTTTCAGAAACGGTTTAGTCGTTAAAATTAAGAAGCCATTTTTGAAGTGTAATCAGGAAGACAGTAAATAACTATTGACATTGCATTTAAATTTTGAAAGATCAAACTTGGTCAGAAATCATGAAGCCGGAATAGATTTTCACAAGTGAGAAGTGTGAGAAAAGAAATTGATAGCATAGAACTTACAGTTTCATCTAGCCAATTCACCTGTAAATTGATGACACCTTCTTGCAAATCTATTACTGCGCTTAAATTCACAAAGTCTAGGTACCATAGCAAAGTGTCATCCGAACAATTAGCATGAAAGTATTTATTTACACTAATTACATTGTTCGGACTGTTATCCTCATCTTTGTTGCAATGATCACGACGTTTTATGCGACGGCTTTCTTCAGGTGATATACTTTGTTCGAACCGAACCCATTATATCGTCCTGTGTGGTAGATTGTTCTAGTTCCACGTACCACGCCTTTTCTGGATATCTCATTTTCAGTTATTTCTCTTTAGTAAACCAAGTCTCAAATTTGTTGTTCATATTTGCTGTGGCCAGGTATTGAATTTACACCTGTTTGGATTACTTCAACAAACGCTTTTATACACTGGGCCATGTATTCTTTTAAATATTGTGACTTATAAAACTAATGTCTCTGTAATCGTTTTTTTTTTGTTTACCAGAGTTCATATTACAACCGTTGGGTAAAAAAAAAGAAGCTGCAATCCGATATCTCTCGGATACTCGAGATCCTCTTCAGCAGAATTACCGACGAAATGACTGAAAGAGAATCCAACATGATTTGGATAAATCCTCCAGAAACGAATCTGATGCAGTCAAGTTATTGAACATATTGAAATATTAGAAGGTGAAGCACAAGGTCCAACAAACCCCGCTGAAGGTTGTAATCAACATCAGTCAATACCAGCTGAATGCCTCCGAGGGGTCAGTACAGATCAATGGTCCCAACTTCGCAACAACCATCAGGCGAATACCATAATGGGATCGAGGAAATAGCCTTGAACATTTCTCAGGCTCGGGCGGATGAGATAAGATTGGAAGTAGGGCAGATACTGGAGAAAGCCAAGGCGTCCAAAATAGAAAAACCGCATCAGAAATGGCCAGTCAGTTATGTACCATGCGTGATAGTCGCTTAGGCGATCATGTATCTTTCGATATATGACTGACGAGGCAGATATTTTTCCCGCAGATAGTTTGCCATTTCTTTCCGGAATTATTAGACTATTTGCTATTCAAGGCTATAGAACATGGTCTGTCCTGCTATGTACCCATAGCTGGGGGGGGAGAAGAAGAAGAGGATTCCTAACTTTTCCTAAAGGTATTAGCATGTAAGTGAATGTGATGGATGCGACTGGAATTTGAACTCGGCTCTCCAGTTTCTCAATCCGAATCGCCTTCCATTACTCCACCGTGCTTTAGAATTGGTATATATAGTAAAGAAAACCCAACAATGAAAACGGAAAGGAAACTTTTGCAGATCCTCATCAAGAACAAGGACCACTTCCCACCTACGACATACAGGTAGTTATCACAATATTATAGCAAGCTAGCTCACATTTAAGTTCTCTTCCAAATTCACAAAGACAGCATTGCTCTCAACCCAAGACTCTGTGTACCAATCGCTGAGTTGTTTCATTTTAGATAGAATTGAACAATTAATAGGAAAACCACTTTAATAAGTCCGAAATTTCACCCACTTTGTGGAAATAATCAAATATGCCCCCATCAGATCCAAACAGATGGCGAGCCTGGACGTGGTGAGTTTATTTATCAAGTTATCCACAGAGGAGGCACTATCGATAGTCAGGGACAGAGTGGTCTCAGACTCATTCCATCGCAGAACGAACCAGTATACTAATAGACAACTTGATGGAGATGCTGGCTTTCTGTATACAAGCACCACACTTCGGAATGGGATCAGACATATGACGACAGGATGAAAGTTTAGCAATATGCTCGCCATTATCACCAGCAATTGCTGACATATACTTGGAATACTTCAAGGAAATGTCATTAGAATCAACATCTCTAAAGTCAAATCCGTGACTCAGATACGTAGATGGCACGTTCATACCCTGGCTACACCTGATTGATAGGCTAATGTTTACGTAGATTATATACAATACAGATTCACTTAGGCAGTGGTATTCGAGGCCAATGTTGTCGGGAGGCGGGTAATATCGTACTTCGATCCACAGCTAAATTGTTGGGTATAATCAGGAAATAAGTCTATATAGGATGAATTGAAAACGAGTTGCAAATGATATGACAACCTTTCGCTTAGTCTGAAAAAATATAAAACAATAGTGACATTTTCTAATAATTATGGCAAGGTTAAATAATGATTTAGGAAATATTCCGAATTGTGTGGAAGATAATTCAAAAGCTTTTGTATGTAGAAGAAGAACTGACAGGCGTAGATTATGTATTGAAGAAAAAAAAAACAATATTCGAATTGGATGCGGGTGAATGTATATTTAATAAAAGACCGGTACTAATTTCTAAACGTGTATGGGCGTAAGGCAAAGATGCGTCTTCTCACCCGACCTGTTCAACCTATACAGGGAGGAAATTCTGAGAGAATTGGAAACCCTACCAGGATTTAGCATTGGAAGCCACAATCTTAACAACATAAGATATGCAGATGACACAGTACTGATAGCAGACACGAAAAAGAAACTACAAAATCTCCTACAGAAGGTGGAGACGGAGAGTGAGAAAAAGGGACTAAACATAAACTACAAGAAGACAGAATGCATGGTCATCAGTAAGAAGATGAGCCCGAAATCTGAAGGTCGGGAACACTAGAATCAAGCAACGCGTAAGTTTAAATACCTGGGAAGAGTTTTGACAGAGGACGGTTAGTGCGACACCGAGATCGGTAGACGAAATGGAATGTCCAAGGACATATTCCAAAAGCTGAGCAGAGTATTGTGAGGCAGGAGGATTTCTTTGGTAACCGAGAAAGAAAGAATACTGAGCTGTTACGTGAAATCTGTCCTTCTTTACGGTAGCGAATATTGGACGATTTCCAGAAAGATGAAGAAGAGACTCGTGGCGATGGAGCTGTGGTTCTATAGAAGGATGCTTAGGATATCTCGGGCCGAGCGTGTGAGCATCGATGAGGTCTAGGAGAGAATGCAGACAAAAAGGAGGCTTATAATTAAGACCAGGAAGAGGCAGCTGAAGTTTCTGGGACACATGATGAGGATGGAGGGCCTGGACAATCTGATACTCACGTGTCGAATTGAGGGAAAGAGAGACAAGGGAGAACAACGCGTGACATATGGCGGGCTTAAGCAAGTGGATAACAGAAAGTGGTCTTGGGGTGGAAGCAGACGTAAGGAACTTGTTGAGAGCTGCAAGGAATAGAGGGAGGTGGAGAGGCATAATCGCCTATGTCTTGAAAGGACATGGCAAATAAAAATAAAGAATAATATATCTACCAAGACTCCAAGACATTTTACCAACTTCCTTTTTTGTTGTTAAAGGTTTCTCTATTAATGTAGGCTTTAATACTACTTAGATGTGTTTTTTACAAGGGCGGGTAATATCAAAAGCTATTTTCTTTCAAAGTGATTAACATATTATAACAGGATATACAGAACATAACCTCTCAATTTTAGATTTAAATTCCTGAAATAGTGATATTTGACCAGAAGTGGAAAATATTGATACTAAGTGTAGCTTAGATGTGGCACAAAGCTGAAGACAGGGAGTAATGGATAGCGGCTCGGATTTAAGGAATCGGAGAGCCTAGGTTCGAATTCCATTCGAATCTGTTACATTCGTATTAATACCCTTGGAAAAGGTATGAATCCTCTTCTTCTCCTCCCAGCTATGTGTAAATAGCAGGACAGACCTTGGATGGCAACTGGTCTACTGCAGGATGAAATGGCAACCTACTGCGGGAAAAAAAATCTGCCTAAGCGTGTATCACGCACGGCGCATAACTGATTGGCTGAGATAGCCAACCACTCCACCACGGTGAAATTCCCTTTTCTAAGCGTAGCGTAGATGTCGCACAAGCGCCGAAAGTATGGGGTACCCAGTGAGGATCGACTTAACTGATATAGCGATACAAGCTTTCTAATCACTACAGAAGGTCGAAGTGCCCCAGCCAGTGCGGTGATGATCGCATTTCCTAAACAGAAAGCAACGGTCAGGGCAGAGGTTTCCCCACCCCCGGATGGAATCAACGGCCGCTCAAAGAATGAGTGAACCTTCTTGTGGGGGTCAATGAGCATCTAGAACGCCGCTTCTACTTGCCACGTCGCTACAGACGCATCCATGATGGAATAAGCGATTCGATTAATGAACAAATATAATGAATGTGCTACTAAATGGGAGACGGAATTAATAAATAAACTGGAGAAGGAATGAAAGAATGAAGAAAAAATCGACCGGGAATGTGATTTACAACGTTATAAACGCGATAATATCTTATTCATTGCCTGGCATCGCCATCTTACCTGATTCTTGGCCTTTTCTATTCGAAATTATTTAATATCGGCTCCAAAATGTCTTCTAAGGAATGTGTGTTGGTCGTAGCGGAAATGGTATCAACAGAGGCTGGAGATACATTACTCTTTGTAATCTGACGTGGGGGGCCGTTCTGCACGCCTTTGTTTTGTTACCATAATATCGGAGAACACACTGTTTCAGCTACTGAATAGCGCTGTTAGAATCCTGTTCACATGGGAAGAAAAGCAATTTTTTTTCTTAAATCTGTCTTTATCCTTCATCGTTCTCTTCATCTCCACGCTAAAGCTTTTCTCCTTCTCCTTTTTTTTATTTCAAGAATACTTACACTCTCCTGATCCCTATTCGTCATTCAGCATCCCATACTCAGTGCTCGGTAAGTTGTTCGTCTTCTTTTCTGTCTCGTGTCACTTCCTAACGGGCAATTTAGGCTTTCCACAACTTCCTCTTCTTTGTAGCGCTTAACAAAGTTTGTTGTTTGGGGGAGTTTTTTGTACTGTCCCTCTCAGTCCTTATTTTGTCATCCATTTACAGAGGCTGGCTGTGGAGGCTACTTGATTATTTTATTGTCCCTCTGGCCTGCAATATGTTCTTTGAGTGTCAAATTTTGCAAACATACTTTTCTTCATTATATGTTCTAAAAATTGTCCAGCATTCACTGTCATATCGAAGGATTGATTTTACCCAGCAGAACAACTTCCTTTTGTTTGTCCATTACGAAATATTCCTGCTTCTTAATATTTTGTTTAGCTTTTGAAGCGAAACGTTCGTTATTCCAACACGATTTCGAATTTCAGTGTCACATTTCCTTACTCTGTTGAAACATTTTCAAGATACAGTAGAATCCCTCATATCCGGAATCCCTCATCTCCGGAATCCCTCATATCCGGAATCCCTCATATTCGGAGTGACTCATATCCATAATTCCTCATATCCGAAATACCTCATATGCGGACATGATTTTGATGTGTGTATTTGAACTACTTGGGTGATATGGAACTGATTGGAAATTTCTGTTTTTCAGGAAATTTACTGTGGATAATTGCTTACGCTTATTTCATCCTAATGGCTTGTATTGGTGCAAAAGATGATGAGAACAAGAAAAAAGGATGACAACGAGACACATCTGCAACAAGAGAGCGAATTGATGCATGATTGTAATGAAACCGGGACTGAAATTGAAAAAGCTATTGAAAAGGTTGTCAGTTTTATGGAAAGAAAGCCATCATTTAGCTATGACGATTGCAATAAGGCATGCAGAATTAAAAAGTATGTTCCGTTTAAAAAAATTCAAGAATAAAAGCAAAACGAAATGCGTAAAAAGTTGAGAATGGCATTTCATGAGAAAGAATCATCATACAACAGAGATTAAAAAATCCTCGTTACATTATTTGTTTTGCATACGTAACATAATTAATTTAATGAATTTTCATTACATAATTTATTTCTTTTTCTTTAAAATACATTCCGTTATATTTCACTCACCATTAGCTTATTTTGTTTACTATAAAACATTGAAAATAAATGTTAAACCTGATTTCAGTTCTTTTATTTCAATCTAAATATAACCCCTCATATCCGGATTTTGTAACCAATTTCTCATATCTGGAAGCCCTTCTCAGTACAGTTGTCAGGGATTCTACTATATATATATATATATATATATATATATATATATATATATATATATATATATATATATATCAATTTTCAAGAGTATTTTGTCTCTCGTGTTATTTTTCCTCATGTTTTGACTATTACATTGTAAATTATGTTTATGTTGTTTTTTGAAAAAGAAGTGCTCATTCCAAGATTTCACGTGGCGCACATGACTGGAATTTGCATGGGTATCTTTCTATTTTTATTTTATATAATTTTAATCCATTCTCTCCAAGCCAGGTGAAAATGCCACTAAGATGCAAGGGACTATTAGGAGTGAAAGAGAATGAGAATGAATTGGAAACCAAATCCTAAACAACACACACACACACACACACACACACACACATATATATATATATATATATATATATATATAGGGTGACCCCAAAAAACGGGAACTTTTTAACAATCCAATAAAACCAAGAGTGATGGAAGAAAAATATTTAATTCATAGTAATTGAAACCTTAAAACATGCCATTTAAGGAATAATGATGGAATTTTCATTTTTTTTAAATTACGTCCTGTAGATGGCGTCCTCCTGTACGTATGCATTCTTGAAATCTGCTGTTTGAGATTCCTCATTGACTGCTGCAACATCTCAGCTGGGAGACTGTGAATTTCATTCTCGTTACTAAAATGGCGAAATGTTTACTTGCTCAAGGTCACTGTCTCTCAGTGTTTCCACTTGCTCACGTCTGGCAATACGCACTTCAAAAATTCCCGTTTTTTGGGTCACCCAATATATATATGTATGTATGTATGTATGTATGTATGTAAATGTATATATGTATAGAATCGCTCATACCCGGAAAGCCTCCTATCCGGAGTGCTTCATATATAGAATGCTACATATAAGGATATGAATATTGATGTGTATATATGAACTATTTGGGTGATGTGTAACTGATTTGAATTTTCTGTTTTTCAAGTAATTTACTTTGTATAATTGCTTATGTTTATTTCAACCTGTTGACTTTTATTGGTGCAATACACTTTCCAGATATTTAAATTCGTCGCCACATAGGAAGATCGATACTGCATAGAACTTCAGCACAGTTTTCTTCGTTTCTAAAGAAAGTTTCCTTTCTTCTCAATATTTCGTTTTTTTGTTTGTTTTTCTTTCTTTCTTTTTTTTCTTTCTTTTTTTGGGGGGATTACATCTTTCACTCTCCCAATATGCCTTCGGATTTCGGAGTCATACAATGTGTGCCGTCGTCTAGGTCATTTCTCCTAAACCGATGTGCATCAACGCTACCCAATCACTATTTCATATTACGAACCATTCATTCTTTGTCCATTTCTCCATTACTTAAACCACTTCCTGCTAAGTCCATTCTTCTGACTACTCATTCGACCTTCGCATCGGCTCAACTCTGTTCACGCTAATTGCCTCTTACTGCTTTGCTAGAATATTGACTCCACTTAACAAGACCGATAAAATCCAAAACAAGCCATGCGACCTAAACTTCCATTACCACAGAAAAGCGCACATATGCGAGCACAGATATATACATACAGGAACACATCAAAAGATGTGGCTAGCAAAATCGTCTCTCAAGCCATTATTACTTTACTGAATTCAATATGATTGTTTTTCTATGTTATGTTAAGTTAAATATAAAATGTTGCCACACTGTCGGTCAAGAGTTAGGAACTATGTCTTTACAACATGAACACTTTAGAGATTCCTATCTTTCACTCGGTTTATCGTACTTGTTTTTCTTTGCCAACCTACGCACGCTGTCTGTTGCTTCCCGGCTACTACAATCTTAACCACTCCAAATCTAGTATTAACCGTTTATCTATCCTACATATCCTCAGGCTCTACATTTTTATGCTCATAAAACAGCCTCATTCCGTAACATTCTATGTTAATTTGATCTTGAAACTTTTTTTCCAGTGGAACAGTCGTGTAAAAGCAATGAAATGAATCTGGAATGAGCCGCAGCCTACAGCTAATGCCTAAAGAAAGCAATATGGACACCATCCTCATCTCAGCAGATCCGACTTTTCCAAACTCCATTGAAACGATTTGCAATTAAAATAAGACAAGGCCAAGCTACTATGTATCATTGCCAATGTCCCTCATTTTTTTAGCCTTCAGCTGTCGAAGTAGGACGTTTGTTTTTCCCGTGGTCTAGAAGATCAACATTGTGCTCAGTTTGCAAGCTGTTGTTTGGTTGTTTTGTTTTATGGCATATCAAAACTTCAGTGGGTCATTTAATATCAACAAATTTTTTGGAATAGATTCATAGCCATAGTTTGGTAAAAAAAAAAGGTGTGTATGTATACATATATATTTGAACCATTTTTCAATTACACATACTTTTGAGCACAATCACACATATTGCTGGTAATAGTTTTTCAAAAATGTATTGCTGGTAATAGTTTTTCAAAAATGTATTGCTGGTAATAGTTTTTCAAAAATGTATTGCTGGTAATAGTTTTTCAAAAATATATTGCTGGTAATAGTTTTTCGTCAAAAATGTATTTCTGGTAATAATTTTTTACAAATATTTCTTGTATTAAAATCTATTTTTACACTTTTATAATGTTTTTCCTCAGTTGGGGGTTAACTATTTGCTCATAGCTGGGACCCTAACAGGTGCTACCACCCCAGTTTAGGGTGGACCTGGGAACACCAGCAATTAAGATGTTTTGCTGTCGGATGTAGTTTAACGTCATACCCAGGATGTTGCAAGCTGTGCTTTCGTGTGCTCAGTACATAATGCTCAAAAATTGGTAAAAAGCATGAAGCAACTTTTCGGTGTCACACCGAAATGTAGCTTTTCATGGTTTTTACCAATTTTTGAGCATTTAGTTTTAAATATCGTCTGAAACATGTACTTCATTTCCGCAGGTTTTTGCTCATGAACTGATTACATAATGTTACTATTTCAAGAATAAATCCAAATAAAGTTGATATCTTTTGTATTACATATATTGAATAAAAAATATATTCAAACCAGAATTCTAATTCTCTGTTATGGAACCTTACCTATAACGACAGTGAACTCTTCCTGACACTATAAATACTGCGCCTCTCAGAGAGGGACGAAACGGAATCGAGTCGAGCCAATAGTAGTTCACTCGAAACCAGACTGACAGTCATACTAACACCTTCAACATCTTGTATTATTATTCTGTGTAATATATCTTTGTTATTTCTACTCTTGTGTTCGTGTTGTTCTTCATTGGTCCTAATCTTGGACCATAACAGTGGCGACGAGGATATTGGATCATAACAGTGGGGACGAGGATATTGGACCATAAAATTATCAATCAGCACAAGCAAAATATGCAATTCCTTTATTGTTATCGATAAGTAAAAAACAAAAACAAATCTTAAATAATTACATAAAAGGCTACTCAATGAATACGATTTGTTAGATCCTTTGTGAGATTATGTGTTAGATCATAATTAATAAAAACATTAAAATAGAAAAAAAGTTTATATAACACCATAATACTGCTGGGAACAAATTATAGGACAAAATGTTTTAAGTGCGCATTGCTTATTGAAAATCCCACAAAAACTACCGCACTATATGACATTACATAATATCGCTAAATTGTTCCGTATAATTTCCCTTTGAAGTAAATGACACAGTGATTTAGTAATAATGTGTTTGTACTTAGTTAATAATGTAAGTAATGTATTTGTGCCGAGAAGGCACAGTGGATTAATGGACGAATTAATCGGAGAGCCAAGTTCGAATTCCAGGCAAATCCATTACATTCTCTCCTCAGCCCTCAGCTATGGGTAAATAGAATGACAGACTGGTTTCTATTGTCTCGTCATGATTTATTGAAAGATACATGATCGCATAAGCGTGTATCACGCATGGCACGTAACTGACTGGCTGTGTTTATGCCATGCATCTTGTCCGTATACAATTTGTAAAGATTCAGTAAATTATAAATTTTATAAGGTTGACCTTTAAGGCTTTCACTGATCATTGGAATGAAACTAAACTTATATTTAAACTCGTTTCTTTAGAAATCGGTAAGGATTTGAAAGAAAAGTATTTTGTGTCATTATTTGCCATGTAAAACCTCAACTTTCAAATTGAGTGCAATACCACAGTACCAAAATCAACGTACCCTAGCATAAGCTCGAATAGAACGCAAATGACTTAATTTGTTGGAGTTTGCCTAGAACTAAGAAAATCATCTAAGCTTATTCAAAAAAATGGCAGTGACAATGCAACCCAACTTAATAGTAGGTTGTAATTCCCCATATTCTTTGTTATTTACCCCTATTTTATGTGACGAAGGCGGTAAAAGCTCACCGCAGATTCCTGTTCCTTGTTGCAACGTTTCGCGCTTTACCAAATTGTGTCCCCTGTCATTCATTCACTCAGACGCATGAAGTAGATTACTAACTGGTTTTCTCTACCCGTCTTTCCTACAATATGTCCCATGAGTTTCTGTCTGAATTTCTAGGATTAGGAGTTATCATTATTTACATTACATACATCAAAACTATTGAGCTTATCGTTTTTTGTATCCTAACAACGTTTTGGCTGTTGTCCCAGGTTTTATCGGGTGTATGGCAATCCAGTTAACCAAAAGGCAGTTTCCAACTGAACTCATATACGGCTGACCATGTATAGAGAGAAAATGGTAGTAATCAATCCCAGTGGAATGAAGTAAAAATACTGAACAGGAAAGAACACTGGGGAGTTAGACACCTGTAATAATCAGTTCATATGCTAAGCCTTGAAGAAATTGTAGAATAACTGGCTATGGTAAAATGTAATTGAACAGTAATAACTAGGAATACAAATTAGTAAAGAAAATGTTTAAACCCCTATTCTACAAGGATGATATCAGACTCTTTGCTGAAGAGGACAATGAAGGGCATTCTCTATACTGTAAAATGTTTCAGTGATGACATCCGTATGGATTACGGATTAAATAAATGTGCAAAAGTAACATTCAAGAAAGTGAGGACTACAGAAATACACTCAGCATATCTAGATTTTGTCACAGAGATTAGGGAACTGGAACACGAAGAAGCATATAAATAACCTAGGGGTCAGCGAAGGAGAAGGAATACAGCCTACACAAATGAAAGAAAAAGTAAGAAAAAATACTACCGGCCTTGTGCGTCTGGTGTTAAATACCAAGTTGAATTCACAAAAAAAATTATCAGCTATAAACACTTGGTCTGTCCTTGTAATGCCCAACAAACTGAATTGACAAAGTTTGCAATAAACAATATTAAAATGAAGAAAAGAATAGGGTAAAAATAATACTAAAGAAACAATATATGCAAGACAAAAGTAGGCAAAGCAACAGTAATGAGGCCAAAAATGTTCACGAACTAAGAATGGTCTTAACACACAAAAGGGATACAGACGGGGGATCGCAATGTTCTGACTTCAAAACAAGAAAAAACAAAAAACATGGCGGATGAGACCGAGAAGGGGCCTATCTTTCTGACTCGGAAGAAACCCCAGCATGCATCAGTATTTTCTTTTTTATCTATAGATATTGCAGGGTAATGTTTATGCAGTTATTCCAAAATAATTGGAACCAATAAACTTCCTTAGTAGGCCTAGCATAGAAATAAATAAAATATGAGAGCCGCCAATAAAGAAAGACAACGGGCAGGAAGATTTCAGCAGCTGTAACGAAAGAGAAAAGCTTCACTAAGTGGAGACAAACATGACAAGGAGCAGAAGCATTAATCAGAAGGTAAGTTAGGATTAAAGTTCCCAGGTAAGCAATTTCAACTGTTGGGTTGGCGATGCGCAAATGAACAGAAAATGTTGGGTGACTGGAAATTTTAGTAGGCGATATAATGTTTTGAGTATTAAAAAATATTTCATCATCTGTTACCCCCAAAATATTGAAAGGAGATATGCAACGAACTTTTTAAAATGACCCCAACAAGGACAGTAGGCTAAAATCAATAACTGGTCCTCATTCCTAGATAAGATACATATATTCCCGAAAACAACTGCATTTTATTTTCTATATTTTGAAAATGTGCTGAAATCCATTGGTACGTCAGACGAAATAACATATTTTTCAGATATAAATCAGATAAAGTAAGATCAAGAACAACAATAAATATTCACTGAAATTTTATTAGTTTATAGTTATGAAGAAAAATATTTTAATTTATATGTAGTTTAATTTATATTTATATATAGTTTATTTAATATTTTGAAAATGGGCTAAAATTCAAATAGTACATCAGACGAAATAACATCTTTTTCAGATATAAATCAGATAAAGGAAGATCAAGAACAACAAAAAATATTGGCTGAAATTTTATTAGTTTATAGTAGTGTATATTCTTTTGAAGTTTATAATTATGAAGAAAAATATTTTAATTTTTTTGTCAACAATTCGAACGCTCACGCTAACTATAAAACTAATCTTGAACATAGAATTAAATTCGATTTCGTTTTCAGTGGTAAAATTTGCTTTCGTTTTGTTCTGTAATTCGGTATTAGTAGCCACAGCCGCCGCATAAGTCAGATATTTTGGGGTCTGGTATGTTTTACTCCATAACAAATTCAATTTATGAACCAATAAAAAACTTTTACCAAACAATCTTTTTATACCTTTGATTTTTTTTCCCCATGTGAAAGTTGCTGATGACGCAGAAAAGTTTGTGAAACCTGGTATAAAGTCGTATGATGGAAAAGATTAATGAACCGAAAAGAAAAATACCTGTATTGAAAGAAAAGAATGAAAAAAAAAATTAAAAGAAAACGTGAGGTAGTTAAAAACAAACGAAAGAAAATCAAAGAAAAACATTGACAAAATCCAAGGCACACAAATCAATAAACAAATAAATGTTTAATTGTTCTTCTGTTACTTACTTATTTAAAATGTTCATTTGGAGAAAGACTGATGAGTTTCCTCACGTGATTCATTTAACCTATACACCGAGACGATACGATGAGAACGAGATGACCTACGAGGATTTATTATTGGCGCCATAATATTAAGGACAAAATACGCGGATAACACTGCGTTACATCAAGTGAAATTCTTACATACAATTCCTCGCTAAAGATACTGAAAAAAATGGTCGGTTACCTGAACCGCTCCTTGAAATACCTGCCAAACCTTGCTATATTTTACCTTTACAGGAGGTAGATAAGACCAAAAATATTACTGCTGCCATATATGGGCATGAGCTGACCAGTCTTCACTTTCACGTTCAAAACTGTCTCCACGTCCTTGTGGGTGATGAATTATTTTCCACTCTGCAATCCCTCTCCCACAGGCGAGACCTCGCAAGCTTTATCGCTATTTCCATGGAAAATGTTCAAACGAAATACATTCCTTGGTTCCACCAGTGCTAACCTTCACGGTTAGGACCCGTCGTACCACTTACTTTGTAGCGAGCCACTCTCATTACCTCCGTATTCCATTGGCGAGATGTAAGCTCCACTCGAGAAACTTCTTCCTACGAGCCGCTGCTTTGTGGAACCGACTCTCAATCTATTGCTTCTCCGATTATTGCAGGGTTAACCTGTTCATGTCTATGGTCAACCGATATCTTCACCGCATGTCCCGGTAAACTGTAAACCTCTACCTTGAGTGGCTCTTGGGCCTTGTACAGGGTGAACATTATTGTAAAAAAAAGAGTTCACTGATATATTCTATAGCCTTTTTTTAAAAATTATTTCACCGCAAGCAAATTAATAAAGCCACCAAGTCGCAATGGGTTACTGAGTGTTAGAGAATATGAGAAAAAAATAATATTAAGTAGAGAAGACAATGAAAGAACAAAAATTCGAAAGAGAGACGATAACGACTGACATTGTATTTAAAATTTTGAAGACAAAGTTGACAGGGAAGCAAGAAGACCAAAAAGAGTTCCACAAGCGAGAAGAACGACAGAAGAATTTGTTAGCATAAAACTTATCATTATATCTAGCCATTTCAACTCTATGTAGTTTTATATTTGTATAACCTTTTGTACGCAGTGCTGTTCGATAAAAGTGACTCACCTAATTTTTTTTTTTTACTTAAAGATTTTTTCGCCATTTATTTTTGGAGTCAAACTAATTTTTAAACTTACTAATATAAAGACACCTTCCCGACCACCTAGTAAAAAAAGTTTACTCACTCTAAGATACTCTATTGATAATTGTAATTTTGGATATAAATGAGATTCAGGGAAACACTCTGTGCAAAAAAAGTGTCTCGCCTATTTCCTGCAACTCGTAATCAATAGAAACATAACCGAACAGGATTAAATAAAGAATAATAGAGGTATAATTTATTTATAATAGGTAATATAGTTCGAAATATTTAAGAATCTATGGGTCCTCCTTTATTTTGAATAACCTTTTCAACTCTTTTTGGCATTGACTTCATTAGGTTCTGGCAAATCTCATCTCCAAGCATTGAATTCCATTCGGATATGAAATACACAATCAAATCCTCTTTGTTGCTCAACTGCTTTCTCGAGAGCCTGTACTTTATAATGCTCCATAAGTTTTCTATGGGGTTGAGGTCAGAAGATTGGGGCGGCCATGTCATAACACTCACCTGCTTCTCATAAAAGTATTCCTTCATCAATTTTGATTTGTGACAAGGAGCATTATCCTGCATAAAAATGAGCTTGGTGGGGTCAATTTGCACCCTTTCAGCAGAAAGGAGCAGACTCTAAAATTCTCTTGTACTGCTCGCTCCTGAGGGTTTTTTTTCAATAGGTTTTAAGAAACCAGTTCCATGAAAAGAAAAGCATCCCCAGAACATTATACTGAACGGATGCTTGACAGCACTTACTGCTAAATTTAAAGAGCTTTGAAAGCTTCTTCGGATTTCGGATCGCTTATCCTTTGAATTTAGCTCAACTTTCGTTTTATCGCAGAAGAGAACATTTAGTAAAAAAAAATCAGGTGAGTCATTTTTATCTAAGAGCACTGTACCTTCATAGTTTTCTTAGCGTAGATATGTATTCCATTCGAACGCTAGTCTTCGTTTTGGTTGTTATTGATAGAACGTTTTAGTCAACCTGTTGTATGTCGTTTCTAGTGTTACCTTCCGTTTTGCGATATATTGCTTTCGTTATTCCAAATATATTGGCGCATTTTACTCTCCTGCATCTATTTCTGTTTGTTTCCTTCATTTTACAGTGAAATTAAAGTTTTTATTTATTTCTTTTTTGTATTTTGTTTAATTCTTACCGTTCAATTTTTGTTGTCTTTCTTACTTTTTACTAGAAATCATTTTTTTTTCCACCGGTCTTTCTTCACATTTATTTATTTCGCTTCTCGGCACGTGCATTCTGGCAGTAGAAGCCTATTATCTCAGGAGAAGAAAAAACTGCTATTTCTCTAAAACAGCCGTTCGGGTTTGGTGAAATATATTAGAATAATCCAAATTAAATACCGGGAAAAAGTTGCACGTCCACGGATAGAAATTACATTCAGTCAGAACACAAAAATAGAAAAATGTTTAAGCCAACTTTCTCACCGGATTTATGTAACGTTAACTAAATGTCCTACCAGGATTTAATATTGATGGACACAATCTTAACAACATAAAATGCACAGAAGATAGAATATCGATAGCAGGCTCAGAAAGGAAAAAGCTGTAAGAATTCCTAGCCAAGGTAGTAAAGAAAAGCAGGAAGAAACAACTAACTGTATATTGTAAGAAGACAAAGTGCGTGGTTGTCAACAAGAGGAACAATCCAAGATGTCAGATACGATTTGTTTTTGGTTTGGTTTGTTTTACGGTATATCTGCCTCAATGGGTTATTTAATGCCGACAAGATTTTTTTTTTTCAGAAATGTATTGCTGGTACTTTTTTTTGCCAAAATGAATTGCTGGCATTTTTTTTTTTTAAATGTATTGTTGGTAATATTTTTAAAATGTATTGCTGGTAATATTTTTTCTTTTTCAAGAATGTATTGTTGGTAATATTTTTTAAAAATGTATTACTGGCAATGTTTTTGATTTTCAAAAATGTATAGTTGGTAATATTTCTTTAAAATGTATTGTTGGTAATATTTGTCTTTTCCAAAAAAGTATTGTTGGTAACATTTTTTTAAAAAATGTATTGTTAGTAATATTTTTTTAAATGTATTGCTGGTAATATTTTTCTTTTTCAAAAATGTATTGTTGGTAATATTTCTTTTTTAAAATGTATTGCTGGTAATGTTTTTCTTTTTCAAAAATGTATTGCTGGTTATATTTTTTTCAACAAAGTATTGCTGCTATTAAAATCTATTTTTATACTTTCGTAGTGTTTTGACAATTTTTGGGCGGTTAATTATTTGCCCATAGCTTGGACCATGACAGGTGCTATCACTCCGGGTCAGCGTATACCTGGGAAAACCCGCAATTAAGAGGTGGTTCCACGCTCCTCAAGACCTCCTAATCAAAGGCCTTGCTGTCGGAAGTAGTTTATCAATATTTATTTGCATATAAAATATACAAAATGTGGCACAAGGCCAAAAAGGGGATTGTGGAAGGACGGTCATCATCTGTCTTAAATTAAAACTTAGCTAGTTACAAACACTGACCCACACATACCAACAATAGTCCTAGCACCAAAACAACACATTCGGAAGTAGTTTATCGTCTTACCCAGGACGCGCATGTTAATTTATCGTCTTACCCAGGACGCGATACAAACTGGGGATACACAATGCACGTACATAAATTTAAATATCTGTTTTTTTTTTAATAGATAAAGGAAAATGTGACACCGAAATCCGAAGAGGTATTGGATTAGAGGAAGATGCCTCCCAAAAGCTAAGCAAAATATCACGAAACAGGAAATGTTCAAACAAATAAAAGAGAGTTGTGCTGTTATCTAATATGAATCTCGTATGTGGCGGTGATTTCTGGACAAGATACTCCCAGACAGAAAGGAGACTTGAAACATCATAGAGATAATTATACAGAAGAATTCTGGGTTTACCATGGAGAGACCACGTGATCAAGATGGAAGTTTTAAGGAAAATGGCATAAAAAAGACAGTTATACGTGGAATTATAAAGACAGTTACAATTTTGGGGGGCATAAAGAGTAATAAAAACATGGATATTTTGACACTGACGAGACATATTGAAGTCAAGATGGAAGTGAGGAAAAAGCGAAAACCTACCTATTAGGTGCAATAGCTGAGTTGGATAAAGTTTCGTGACATGCTAAATGTGTGTTCAATCTCTGGGACAGGCAGTGAGTATATAGGAATTAAATCCGATATATATTCGTCAACCAATAAAATCCCATTAAAAGCTTTGTTGGGTAAACAATCATTATTAAGACAATTACTGATGAAATATTGCAGACGTAGTTGTAGAACTGCCACGTGTTAATTTTTGGACGATTTAGAAAATAGTAATATTTTAATCCCTTCAACACTCCTGCAAAATCGACGAAAAGATTGCCGCGAGCCAGTGCAGAATTATCTTCTAACCAATGAAAACTATGTATTGAAAAGTTCCACACCTCTATGCGAAATATTATTTTGAATCACATTAAAAAATAATATAAAAATAGAAGCGTATTGCTTTTCGACGTTCAAAACAATTTCGCAGGCTAGTTTGATCTACCCATGCGTACACACATACGCATACGCACACAATGAAAGTGAGATAGGCTGCAGCCGTTGAGAAAGGCCTTGCCCACGCAAACAATAGGAAGTATTTACCAGCAACTGCCAACTAAACATTTTTCTACGAACTCTGAAACACATATAAACTGACCGTTATAATGTAAGTTCGTCCACACATTTCACAACGCAATAAGAACACTTAATTAGTTGATAAAACACAATTCATTGGAAGACAATTTTTATTGTATATCTCTTGAAAGAATATATAAATGTTATTTCGCCTAACGTTCTGCTTCTACTTTTCATTCAGAAAATAATCTTTTTATATTGCATTTAAAAGATGTGTTGTTTAATATTTGGTAACCGGACACGCAGTTAGTAACAAAAGCCTGGGTAGACGGATACCAACAAGTACATAGACTCAGTTGAAATGTGGTGAGAAATAATAAAACAGTACTAAAATAAGAACTAGACAATATAACTAGAGATTGTCTGTGGAACGCGAACAACCAACCTCCGTAGATTAAACATAATGTTCAGTTCGAAATTCTTTGTAGGTTACCCGGATCTCCACCCACTTGAGGAAAGGTTTTCATAATAACAAGATGGCTGAAACGTTTTCATAATAACAAGATGGATGAAACGTTTTCATAATAACAAGATGGCTGAAACGTTTTCATAACAAGATGGCTGAAACGTTTTCATAATAACAAGATGGCTGAAACGTTTTCATAATAACAAGATGGCTGAAACGTTTTCATAACAAGATGGCTGAAACGTTTTCATAATAACAAGATGGCTGAAACGTTTTCATAACAAGATGGCTGAAACGTTTTCATAATAACAAGATGGCTGAAACGTTTTCATAATAACAAGATGGCTGAAACGTTTTCATAACAAGATGGCTGAAACTTTTTCATAATAACAAGATGGCTGAAACGTTTTCATAATAACAAGATGGCTGAAACGTTTTCATAACAAGATGGCTGAAACGTTTTCATAATAACTATATGGCTGAAACGTTTTCATAATAACAAGATGAGAACAATATGAATGTAAGTAGTACAAATAATGATAACGCCATATTACAGAAATTCAGATAGAATATGAGTGAATCCTTTCACCATAAGGAAGGTGACAATGCCGCTAAGATGCAAGGTCTTACATGGACTAAAAGTGAATGAGAACAAAAATATTAAACATTGTGAGGATTAAGGAAAGGACATAAAAAAACAGGGTTCAAGAAAACAGAAGATGACGTTTGACGTTGCATTTAACTTTTTGAAAATTGTTGTTATAAGGGAAGCAAGAAATAGGAAGTGGGTTCCACAGGTGGGAAGTTCGAGAAAAAAATGTTAGATTAGAAATGACGGATATATCTATCTAGTCCTATTGTAAATCGGTGACACATAGTTGCCAAACTAGTAGCACACTTAATATTATGATGTCAGATCACCAAAGGAAAAACTCGTCCGAGCAGTTACCTTGCAAATATTTGTAGAGCAGACAAAGGGAAGCCACTTCACTTCGGTGAGAAAGAGAGATGCCTGGTCAGGATATATTGTATTCCAGAAAATTCTTTAGATTTTGTCAAGAATCTCGAATTGAACAATAGGACCACCAGGCCTCATATAGCAACGGTATTCAATACACGTACGAACGATAGATTTTTAAATGTGCAAGATGGATTCCAACGAGAAAGATCTTTTGGCACAACACAGTGAACTAACCTTCCTTGATGCAGAATTGACTCGAAGTCGCCACGCTTCATGACTGTGGGAAATTTGAGGCCAAAAAGGCATAGAGTGTTGCTCTCCTGAAGTTCAACATCAGCCATCCTGTTGGTAGGCAGAAAAGCTTCTCTGTTGTGGTTAAAGAAAAGCAGTGTTGTTTTGGCGGTGTCAAGATTTGGATTAGCTGCTAAGGCAGGAGTTAATGATAATCTAATACGCATAAACACCTAGTTGGTAACTGATAACATCCTTTCGATCATTGAAGGAGATCGAAAATGAATCTGGCCGTGGGGTAACCCCGCGTTATTATGAAAAAATATGAAACCATACGATCTTCATTACTCGATTTGTTAGGAACAATTGGATTACAGCAAATATACTTCCTGTGACACTGTAGGGTACAAGTTGTGTATAAGACCAGTATGCCAAACTCTGCAAAACGCCTTCGAGATATCTAGAGACACAGCCCGAGCTTCGCCAGTTTTATCTGAAGCTTGATATATAAATTCAGGGCTTGTTTGGGGTAAAATAATCAAAGAAAAACGTCTTATAAAAATTGATGGTAGAGAGAGGTTGTGAGTAATAATGAAAGACAACTACTTTTATGAGCTACAAAAATTAAGAAGTTGTGGAGTGCCATGATCATTCAGGTCCTGAAGTACCAGGTACATAAAAGTATGGAAAAATACTCAAGACTAATAATCAAGCATATCAGACGCAACTTCAATATGACTATTTTACATGCAAATCATGAAAGTAAAACACTTCAAATAAACTTCATGGAATATTAATATTCCTTTTAAATTGCTATTTCAGAAGAAAAATATGAATATTAATAAAACTCGCAAACATTTCTATTAAATAAAAACATTCAGCTGTTTATATAAATGTTTGATTATTAGCGAGAAAACGAACACTATTCCGCCATTTTGTTTTAGTCTTTCATATCTTTCTTTCAACATTTTTCAAATAAACTATAAAGCAATAATATGTTATCAGCAAGACTTCGATAACATTTTTAATATTTGGTATATGAACTTCTCTAAGTTACAGAAATATCTGTCAAATACTTTTTGCGTATTTATTTATATATTTGGAATTTGCCAAATCTGAGTTGGGAGCGGTTTCCAGTAAAGATAAAATTATAATCGTTTGGTTAAATAAAAATATAGACTCACAGAAAACGAGTAATATTGGCACAGTCTTGGAAGTTATATCAATGAAAATGCCTGATATATTCCAAAGAAGAATACCAATTTTCTGGAGATTAGAATTAAAAACTATTATAGCTGTGTAGTTTTAATTGAAATTGAATATGGATAGAACAGTTAACAAAGATAAAAGAACGAAACGTTTGTACGTCGTCAAAAATGTCAACTATCACCTACAATACTTACTTTATGGTATGATTATATATATATATATATATATATATATATATATATATATATATATATATATATATACCCATGTATAGGACTGGTATATACGAAATAAATTCCAATGAGCAACAATTATTATTCTTAAAAGAGTGCTCAATACGGAGTAGAGCAGATATAATTATTTATTTAAATATTATAACATAAATATGTTAGAAAATCACTACAAAAATAGCAATTTTGTTTCAACACCTCCGGTGTCTTATCAAGTGATGATGTTGAATGTAGAATAATTATACATTCAACATCATCACTTGAGAAGACACCGGAGCTGTTGAAACAAAATGGCTATTTTTGTAATGATTTTATAACATATTTATGTTATAATATTTAAATAAATAATTACATATATATATATATATATATATATATATATATATATATATAATTATCCTGTGTCCGTTTGAATAGGCATTATCACACACACACACACACAGACATACATCGATACAGATGTACGCATTTTAGTTCACACAACACATATATATATATATATATATATATATATATATATATATATATATATATATATATATATATATATATACAAAACAATTTCCAAAGAAGGAAATTATTCCTGCAACAATTCTGGACGATACTACCAACAACTCTTTCTGCGTTCCATCTGTAGAATTAAATAGCAGGATTAAGTCTCCAATGTCGAGGTCCTAGAACGATGTGCAGTACCCAACATAGAAAGCCAGATAATGAAGTCACAGCTTCGTTGGGTGGAGCACGTATATCGGACGGAAGACTCAAAAATTCCCAAAGCTATCTTCTTCAACAGACCACTAGGCAGACCGAAACTGAGTTACAAGGACACTGTTAAATACAATCTCAAGAGATGTAACATAGGCCTTGATAGCTGGGAAAGTACTACCCAAGCCTGTGCCACCTGGCGGAGAACTTACAAAGAGGGCATCAAAGGCATCGTCTTTGAGGACACGCGTAGTAGTCTCCTCATTGAGAAACGTGCCAAGTGTATGACCAACAGTAGCACTCAGAACCAAATTTATCAATGCAGATTCTTCAAACGGGCTCTAGAATTGGACGCTACTCTCACGAAAGGACTCATCGGTAATGTGTCGATAGAATACTCAAGCGTTAGCTCACGACGTGAGAATTCATTACTCCTTATATTAGTTGGTGAATGATGCCATACTCCTTGCCTTCAGTTTATCTTTGGTGCTTCAAGGAGTTGTGTTGGTCTCACTATCAACTGTGGCACATACAATATAATAAAGGGGGTTACATTCTAGGGAGGCTGTGATTATAGCCAATGGCGATTTTATTGAATAAATTTGCTCTTCAGTATTTCAAAATAATTGTGTGTAATTTTAGTAAGTCGATCTGTTAAAATGAGATGTCAGTGTTATTTTCATTTTTCATCATTTAGACGACTATTTGTCCATCGCACCTTATATATATATATATATATATATATATATATATATATATATATATATATACAAGGTTTTTCAAAGCAAGTACCACTAATGATATATACTTGTATATATATATATATATATGAAAAAATATAGTCTAAAAGTGTGCTATATTTATGGGATAAAGTGCTCAATATCAGAGATAGAGCGTGTGTAAATATAAAAGTGGACATAGAAGTCAGCACTTAGAGGCGACAGTCTGTTTCATGCTAGTGCACCCGTCAAGCCTGACGATTGCACTAGCATGAAACAGACTGTCGCCTCTAAGTGCTGACTTCTATGTCCACTTTATATATATATATATATATATATATATATATATATATATATATATATATATATATATATATATCAATCGTGGTACTTGCTTTGAAAAACCTTAGGTATATCGGCTTGTAGTCGAACAAACCAGTGCCACACAGCATTCACCACCTTAAACAAAGAGACCATCCAAAAGAGTTGCAGGAGATTCCAAAGTCGTCTGGAGGCTGTAGTTGAAGCCAATGGTGATTTTATTGAATAAATTTACTCTTTAGTATTTCAAGACATTCTTCTGTAATTTTTATAAATCTACCTGTTAATAGGAAATGTCAGTGTCATTTTGGCATAATTCTGACGACAATTTATCCATCGCACCCTGTAGATTTGTGATTTTTAAACTTTTCTTGATTGCTGTGTTTTCCTTCTTTTAAGTATTGCCGCTCGTCAGAGTGTAGGCGATGCCGGTTCTGTACAACTTCTTGTCCTTTGTCGCTCTTGCAATATTTTTTTTTGTTTTTTTATTATTTTTAAAAAATTTTTTTTATAGTTTTTTTTTTTTTTTTTTACTTTCCTTCACACTCCCTGTTCTGGATTCCAGGAAAATAATTTTTTTTTTAGGACAAATTATATTCTTAAATAATATTAATAAAAAAAGGATTATGCATAAACTCGCTTAATCTTTCTTTTTCTTTGCATTAAGCCTAATCCTTTATGTTAATACTTTCACAAAAATAGTTAGGATTTTCCCAAACCAGATGTTAACAAAAATACAATCGAAGACGCTCTTTGTACGAAAGCCGTACCGAATATCAAGGGCGTGTTATTTTTGTTTTTAAATATATTTTCATAAATTATTCTAATGTAGAAAATAATAGAGAAATACAGGGAATTAAAGTTTATGTGCTTTAGATAAACGCTATGTATGCATAAATTATTTTGAAAATTCAAAAGGAATTTATGTCTTTGTATTGATTGTTTAGCGGCATATCAACTCCTCATGGGTCATTTAATGTCGAAATATAATTTTCTGGCGACTATTAGTAATTTCTTTGCAAAAATGTATTGATGTTTTTTTATATATATATTTGTGTATATATATATATATATATATATATATATATATATATATATATATATATATATACATATATATATATTTGTATATATATTTATAGAAATATATATATATTTGTATATATATATATATTTGTATATATATATATTTGTATATATATATATATATATATATATATATATATATATATATATAACTATATATATACATATATATATATATATGTATGTATGTATGTATGTATAATTCTTTGTATAAACTGTTTCTTTATTATATAAAATATAAACTGCACACCCTGATATATTTCCGACATTAGATCCGGAGCACAGTAAAAATCAGAATTTTAACTTCTGTGGAAAACTACTAAAACTTTTGACTCTACCAACTGGATTATATCAGGTCATCCCATAAGTCCTGACCGAATTTTGAATAAAGAAAACAAGTGGCCAAATGTTACATTTAATTATAGATTCAATCAACAATGTATTTTCCCTGATTATCTATGCCTTCCTTCCATCTATTAACAAGCTTACTAATTCCATTACTGTAAAATTCTTTTGGCGTTGATTCGAAGAACTCACAAATGTCAGTTTTAACCTATTGCGGTGTTACAAAAGCTGTTTCTTCCAAAGGATTCTGTAAGCTACGAAACAAACGGGAGTCTGAAGGAGCAAGGTCGGGAGAAGAAGGTGGATGAGGAATTTTCTCCCAACCAAGTTCATCGATCTTTTGTGACGTGATTCTTGTTGTGTGTGGTCGCGCATTGTCCTGATGAAACATAACCCGTTTTCGATTCACTAGAGCAGTTTTTTTCCTCAAAGCTTGGTTCAAACGCTCTAATTACTGACAGTATATTTGAGCATTAATTGTTGCATTAGGTGGTAAGAATTCAAAGTGGATTATTCCTTGGCAATCCCGCCAGATTGAAAGAAGAACCTTTTGCCCATGAAGTTTCCTTCTCGGCTGTGGCTGGGGTCCTTACCCTTTACCAAGCCACTGTCTACGACGCTTAACATTTCGATAAAAGGTCCATTTTTCGTCGCCAGTCACAAGTCTATCCAAAAAAGGTGAAACAAGTTGGCGAGAATGGAGAGATGAGCAGATGTCAACTCGGTTTTTGAGGTTGTTTTCAGACAATTCATGAGACACCCATTTTCCAAGTTTAGGAATTTTTTCAAGTTGTTGAAGATGACGATGAACAGTTGTATGGTTTGAACTGAGAATCACTGCCAATTCCTCAACTGATAAAGTAGGATTTTCTTAAAGGGCTGCTTCAAGAAGCTTTTCACCAAACTCAACTGGACGTCCGGTTCGATCTTCATCTTCAAGGGTGAAATCTCCACCTCTGAATTTTGCAAACCATCTTCTGCAAGTTCTTTCATTCACACATTCCTCTCCATAAACTGAGTGAATGTTTCTAGCCGCTTCGGCTGCTGAGTTTCCTTTCTTGAACTCATAAAGCATTATGCGCCTCAAATGATTCTTGAATACTTCCATGTAAGCAGTGTTTTAATCAAACAAAATTTAATTTTATTGTTCTCTGAAATAAAATAAAATTTTATCAGTTTAAATGCAGTTATTAATGAAATGTTGTTAAACATAAAAATAATGTTCAGCTCCATTAGACATTAAAAAATACTCTTTAAATTTCGTTCATTTTAACAAAAAGTTAAAATTCGGACAGAACTTATGGGATCACATAATACTTAAATCCATTTAACTGATACACTCATATAACATGGAAATTTCGTGGATTTTCAAAATTCAAACAAAATTCTCACTTGATCGATTTGAAGAACTCTAGCATCACACACTCCAATATATATATATATATATCTGTCAATAAATAGCATAATTTTTTTAAAAATCTTTCCGACTTCACATATTTCGTCTTCGTTTTTTTACTCTGGATGGAAAAAATTGCGTCCTGAACATGATAATTTGAAATTGTTGAAAATACTCAGGCTGTGTCTTCCGTCTGATATCTACTCGAATATAAGGAGGTTATTATTCAAGGAATTGATAGTAAGTTAATGTCTCAGTAAGTCTTGCTAGCGAAGTGATTTCGCCACTAATTAGATTAACATTGCTATTTAAATTCTTTGTATAAATTGTTTATTTATTATATAATCTATATACAAATTGTATAGTTGCTATTTTTTTCTTACGGTAATATTTTCTTTGATGCGGTATTATGTACATTATCTACATTATTCGGACTATTCTCCTCATCTTTGTCGCCATATTAATTACTATGTTTCGGCCTTTCAGCATCTGTCTATATATCTGCGATGAGGTATTATGTACATTATTTAAATTATTCGAACTATTGTCCTCATCTTTGCTGCAATATTTATCACAATGTTTCATCCGTTGTACGCTCCGGCCTTATTCAGGTGGTTGGAAAGTCAAACTGAACCCTTTATTTCGCTGGTTGGGGTAGACTGTTCTAGTTCCACGTGAAATATCTAATGGATGTCAGTTATCAGTTATCTCCTGTTAATTCCCTTCTCCAATTTCTCCACCGCTTTAACCAGGTATTGAACCCACACTCTTTGGATCCTGTCACTGGATCTAACTAATGCCTTTATCCACTGTGCCATGTGTCCTTGAGGACATGGCACAGTGGTTAGTGGTAAATATGGCAACAAAGATGAGGACAATAGTCCGAATAATGTAAATAATAGTCATCTTCAATTAACACAGAAGTTGTGTAAAATGAACGCGGCTCTAAGCAGTTATGTTCTAAATAAGAGCTTATAGCTCTTGATATTTGCTTTGTTATTTCTTTATTTTATTTTCAGACAGAGGGCATAAAATAAAAGACTGGTGTGTTAAATAAATATACATCTTATTAAATCGAAAAAGGAAGCATATACGAGGTTGGGCTGAGAACTCCATCGCCTGACTGTGAAGGAGTAATGCTAGAGCTGCCAAATCTTGCATGCATTAATTTCAACTTTTCTTATTAATAACTGCATTCTTTCCTTCCAGTAAACTGACGTCCGACTGCTCAAAGACTTCAAAAGTAACCAGTAGCGACTTCTCTTGAAAATGGACAAATTTTGGCATCTTGCAGAAGAATGGTTTGACCCGAAGGACATTCATACTGACATGCTTGCTACATTCGGGTATGGCGTTCCAGATTTATCAACAGTGCAAAAGTGGGCAGCTGAAGGAATATTCTTGAAGATGACCCGAGCTTTGGAAGTCCTGCAACTGCCACCATCGAGGAAAGCATTGATTGTGTTCTGTATATGGTGATTGATGACAGGCGATCAAATCCCGTGAGAGAGTTGAGAGTTAAAAAGATAAGAACGAAGACATCTTTCTTCACACATTCTCTGACCAATCCTGATGAAGCAGTGATACTAGAACGTGAAATGTTGTTAATCTTCTTATTAATAACAACATTGTTTGGTTTCAGGTAAACTGACATCTGTCTGTTAAAAGAAAACAATAAAAGTAACTAGTAGCAACTTCTATTGAAAATTGACAAAATTTAGCATCATATACCTTCAGATAAAGGGTTTAGCCCCCAATGTCATTCATGCTTTATCAACAGTGCAAAAGTGGGCAGATAAATTTAGGAAGGGAGGGAGAGTCTTGAAGATGACCGAAGATCTGGATATCTTGCAACTGCCATTAATAAAGAAAACAATGTTCGTGTTTACCACATGGTGATGGATGACAGGCGATTGACTATAAATTAAATAGCCAATTCTATTGTCATATCCCGTGAGAATATTTTTGCGGAATTAATTCGGCATGACAAAAGGTTCTGCTCGTTGGGTACCACGTCTTCTGAGACTTGATCAAAAGCTCACCAGAATGATCACATCACGGAAAAATCTGGCATTGTTTGAGGCTGATCCATCTGGTTTCATTGAACGTATTCTAACCGAAGATGAGTGTGCGATTCATCGCTTTGAGCCAGGGACAAAGAAACCATTCATGCAGCGGAAATATTCTTCCCCATGTGCTCCAAAATAGGCGGAAGCCATTTCATCTACAGGAAAGGTAATAGCCTCAGGTTTGTGGAACGCAAATGGTATTGTGTTTATTTACTTTCTTCAGAAGGGCCACATAGTGCGAGTATAATGCCAACCTGTTGAGGCATTTATAAAAGGCTATCAGGACCAAACGCACAAGAA
>OZ038504.1:65056377-65071377 GCA_964036315.1 Acanthosepion esculentum
GTGGATCAGTTTGAAGAATTTATATTAATAGAATCTAGTTGAATTTCTTACAGATTTTTTGCCTACATATATATATACATACATACATATATATATATATATGTATATATATATATATATATATATATATATATATATATATATATATATATATATGTATTCAGTTATATGTATGTGAGTTAGTGACTATATATTTGTATATATATATATATATATATATATATATATATATATATATATATATATATATATGAAGAAATATAGTTTTAAGGTGTGCGATATTTATGGGATAAAGTGCCCCAAATCAGGGATAGAGCGTATATAAATATAAAAAAGTGAACATTGAAGTCAACGCTCAGAGGCGACAGGCTGTTTCATGCTGGACGCAATCGTCAAGCTGATTGCGTCCAGCATGAAACAGCCTGTCGCCTCCGAGTTTTGACTTCAATGTTCACTTATATATATATATATATATATATATATATATATATATATATATGTGTGTGTGTGTGTGTGTGTGTGTGTGTGTGTGTGTGTGTGTATATACCAAGTTTTCACTTAACGGTCTTCAGGGTACTGCTGGATAGTACCCTGAAGATCCGTTAGGTGAAATCTTGGTATGTATGTTCTGGTTCACAAGTTTTCATATATATATATATATATATATATATATATATATATATATATATATATATATATATATATATATGTATATATGAGATAAGGTATTATGTACACTATTTATATTATTCGGACTATTGTCCTCATCTTTGTCCCCATATTTATTACAACGTTTCGGCCGTTGTACGCTCCGGCCTTCTTCAAGTTGACACATGGTACAGTAGATAAAGGCGTTATGCAGTGACACCACCCAAAGGCATTGGAGAACTTGGAAAGGGGAATTAACAGGAGTATACTGACAACTGATATCCATTAAACATGGCACGTGGAACTAGAACAGTCTACCCCAGTGAGCGAAATAAAGGGTTCAGTTCGACATTCCAACCACCTGAAGAAGGCCGGAGCGTATAACGGCCGAAACGTTGTAATAGATAAGGCGACCACTTTTTCAAATGTAACCGTTGTCACGAAACAAAGTATAATATTCGCAAAAAAAAATATATATATTCAATGAGGAGGGATCTTTGGAACACAAAACAATTTAATAGTAAATAATTCTTGATTAAAGTAAACGGTAAAAAATTCCAACAGTGTCTAAAAGGAAGAAATTCTCTCTCCTGACCCCCCCCCTTCAAAGAAGAGTAGACAGCGAATGAAATGTTCTTTATCTTTGTACAGTTCCGGTTGATGTAACCTAATATATATAGTGCTTCAATAACGCGCAAGTCGTAAGAAGACACAGCTCTGTGCAAAACAGTGAAAAAAAAAATTATGTACATATTTAGTGGCACAGTCGGAATTATCAAATAGATGTTGGCCTATTGCCGACTTATGTGCAGACTGAGTTGTCATAGAAAAAGACTCAGATTGCCTGTTTTTTTTTTTATTATTGGCCGTAACACATCCGGGTCTCCAAACTCAGACTAGTTCGATTTATGTAATCCTCATCACACTGACATTTGAAAGCTCTTTTTTGGAGTTAATTAATGCGGTTCTGTGACGTTTTGCTGGGGTTTCAATGAGTAGTCCTTTGGGTTCAGTATTTGCCAACACTTTTTTTGGTATTTGCGAGCAACGTTTGTTTGAAAAATACCATTGATCCCATATATGTTGGATGATAAATATTCTGTCAACTTGCGGGTTGTTCTTTTCGGTGTTTCTGTTTTGTTAAAGATCGTCTGTCCCACTTTCAAATTAATACTGTCACATGTACAAATCTCAGTGTGATGCTGAATACATAGGACGGACTTAGTCTGAGGTTGGAGACCCGTATGTGTCAACATGTTCCGCCAATATAAAATCAGGCAATCTGAGTCTTTCTTCCATGACACATGATTGAGCTTGACTCGGACAGGGGTGGGCTATTTTCACGAAAAATTGTGTGCACTTTCATTTTAGGTGTCTCTTATTCATGCTTTTTTACAATAATTTTGTAATATTTTTTTTAATTTTTATTTTCTTCTTTTCTGTAAACCCATTTATTATTCTTTAGTTTAATTCTTCTCTTGTATTTGTTTCTTTTTTCTTAAATTTGTGTTTTATTTTATTTTTGTGTTAGTTTATTTGCCTTTCTTCCTTAAGCAAAACATTATTTGAAAGTTTTATTTTAAGTTTTGATTTTGTTTTATTTTGCCTAATTTTTGTGTTGTCGTGTCTCTTTGGTTCATGTGATTGTCTTGCGAGCTATTGGTTTTTGCATGTAGACCCGGCCAATATGTCTGACTTTTCTGAGCAGCTAGATCAACCACATCTCGACATGGGCGGCGGCATGTGGGACCCGAAAAGGGCACGTGAAAACTACCAGGAATACATTTCAGGAAATGATCTTGTGTCCATTCCGTCGGCTTGGGAGGAAATTTCGACATCTGATGTAAATAGCAGGCAGTTGGTGGGTATCAGCAAGGAAGGAAGCGAAGAAGCATTATAGTTCATGAATATTATAATGAAGGTAGTGAAAAGAGGTCAAACACAATGTGAGACATCTTGTTGACATCAGGAGATGAGGCATTAGCGAGATGCATCCTCATCACCAATTCGGCGAGGATGTAAACTGAGTATATGGGCATCCGAATGAGCAAGATCGTACCCATGGATTTAGAGGAGCATAATAGGAGAGTTTTTTTTAGGCAAGTGGAGGAGGTTGCGTCAGTAAGGAGTAATAATCCTGCAAGTGACAATGTCCGGTAAATGTTTTTTAGAAGTACCGGACACTTTAAATATTTATTATATATTACACGTATTTCATAATATATATATATATATATATTAAGAACAACCAGCAAGTTGATAGAATGTTTATCATTCAACATATATGGGATCAATGGTATACATAATTTAAAGAAAAAAAAACACTTTAAGCTTCCATTGTTATAATTTATTTCACCAGAGATTTTATTTTTCTCTGGATCTTCAGACTTCACTTTCAAGGGTGAAAAATGAATGCAAAATTTACACTTTTTAAGGGCAGTATTAAGCTTATATAAGGTGACATAGACGGTGATGTTATTTAATTATATACGTATGTATATATATATATATATATATATATATATATATATATGTGTGTGTGTGTGTGTGTGTGTGTGTGTGTGTGTGTGCGTGTGTGTGTGTGTCTGTATATATCTGTGTATGTATAAATAAATATAAATACTTCATGATATATTACAATGAAGAAAATTTCAACATCCTTTACTCACTTTCGTTTATTTGACATTAAATGAGGTCACTTAGAATCTGCCACAATTTAACTAAACTTTTCAGTTTACCAGACGAATATATATGAGTATTTATTAAATTTTAAAATATTTTCACTTTTTTTAAAATACTTGATGCAGAATAAAATTCTTACATTTGCTTTGATGAAGTCGATCAAGTGACAAAACGCGTCGACTAAGTTTTTTTTCCTTTATTTGTATTATCTTTTTACAGATACGCATTTTAGTTATATCTGAAATTTTACATAATAATAATATATATATATATATTTATATATGAATATATATATATATATATATATATATATATATATATGAATATATATATATATAAATATATATATATGAATATATATATAAATATAAAAGTGAACATAGAAGTCAACACTTAGAGGCGACAGTCTGTTTTATGCTAGTGCAATCGTCGTGAATATATATATATATATATATATATGAATATATATATATATATATATATTTGAATATATATATATATATATATATATATATATATATATATATATATATATGAATATATATATATATTTGAACTTGTTTTACTTAGGTATATTATGCTTCGGTATATATGATTTATAGGTATGAATTATCCTGCCTTTATTTCTGTTAATTTGTTAGGTGTGCCAAAGATTTCTTGGTGCTTTGTTCTCCTTTTCCTTTTTTTCTTTTCTTTCTTTCTTTCTTTTCTTTTTCTCTTTGAAGGATTATGACTGCATAAATAGTAGAAAACTGATTTTGAGCCTTCTACGTTCAGTATTCATTTATTCTGACAAAGAAAAAAAAAACGGCCCAAATGGTTTCAAAGTCAGTAAATTAATGGAATAGCCCGCAGGTTCTCCAGATATTAATCCAATAGAAAACTTGTGATCCATCAAGGGAATGGGAAATCATATTTAAGCAAAGATTACTGCGATGCAATAAAGATCGCTGCAAGTGATCTGAAAGTAAAACTAAAGTATAAATATTAACGGCATTAAGAACTAAAAGACTGATTAGGTTTCTAGAATGTCAAGGAACCCACAGTAATATGCAAAGTAACGAAATTAGATGCGATACATGTAGATGCTGTATTGTGTTAAGCAAATATGTTTCTGCGGTTATAACGTTCTGAAGATTGGATAAATAAAAATTAATCTTTTGCTCAATAAAAAAAACAAAGCTTTTTTGCGAATATCTGAACAATATAATGTTACATATTTATTACCTATTACAGCATATAAATAGTACGAATAAATTTAGTCTTACTATAAATTTGATTATTCAGAGCAGCTGAATCTCTGCAGATACCCGTAATGTAAAGAACACTGAAGCAAACGGTAGTTACTCCAACATACGATGATGCAAGTTCGATTCACGCAGTAGAGCAGATTTACTTTATTAAGATGTCGCGAAGACGAAGGTGGATATACGTGTTTGTGGTAAAAATAATCGTGGCGCCTCTTTCAGATATGAATTTCTCTAAAATAACGTTTGCCTTAATAAAAATATTGTATTAAAAATAAATACCTTAATTCTTTTTATACACACACACACACACACACATATATATATATATATATATATTCATATATATATATATATGAATATATATATATATGAATATATATATATATAAGTATATATATATATGAATATATATATATGAATATATATATATATTTATATATATATGAATATATATATATATATGAATATATATATATATGAATATATATATATATATGAATATATATATATATGAATATATATATATATATGAATATATATATATATGAATATATATATATATATGAAAATATATATATATATATGAATATATATATATATATATGAATATATATATATGAATATATATATATATATATATATGAATATATATATATATATATATGAATATATATATATATATGAATATATATATATATATATGAATATATGAATATATATATATATATGAATATATATATATATGTGAATATATATATATATATATATATATATATATATATATATATATATATATATATATATATATATATAGTTAAATTCCCAGATCAATTTTGTGGATAAGACAGATTGGCATAAAATGACAATTGGAAAATATCTTAGATTTTGCTGACGCGTTTCTCTTACTATAAAGGTAATTTACATTAATCAGAAAAAAGGCTTGGACAGAAGCGACTATCTTTTTAAATTTTGATTTTTTTAATGTAACTATAACAACAGAGATATTTCGATTTCCTTTTTTGCGTTGAAAAAGTCGGAAGACGAAACGCGCCGGCAAATTCTAAAATGTTTTCCAATTGTCATTTTATACCATATGTCATCGACTCTCCCGTCGAATTCGACGTATGAGGGTCAAGCAGATCAGTTTCTAGAAACTGTGAGCCCGACGCCGACACATGCGATTTGATTATAATGGTGAAGATTTCATGCAGGATCATCCTCACTTTTTGAAGGGACGAATACAGAGATCTGGTGCACAGGGGGCCACAAGGTCCCCAAATGACCCTCCGCAGGTTTTGAATTCAGAGTTGTCCTTCTCCTAGACCAGTTGCCACCCAAGGCTATAGAACCCAGTCTGTCCTGCTATTTACGCATAGCTGGAGGGAGAAGAAGCTTCACACTTTTCCCAAGGGTATTATATATATATATATATATATATATATATATATATATATATATATATATATATATATATATATATATATATATATATACCCAAATATGGAGTTGGTGTATACGGAATAAATGTCAATGACCCAAAAATTCTATTCTTAAAAAAGTGATCAAAACAGAGTAGAGCAGATATAATTATTTATTTAAATATTATAACATAAATATGTTATAAAATCACAACAAAAATAGCCATTTTGTTTCAACACCTCAAGTGATGATGTTGAATGTAGAATAATTCTACATTCAACATCATCACTTGATAAGACACACACCGGAGGTGTTGAAACAAAATGGCTATTTTTGTAGTGATTTTATAACATATTTATGTTATAATATTTAAATAAATAATTATATATATATATATATATATATATATATATATATATATATATATATATTATTTTATATGCGCAGTACTTTTTGGGAAGTGTTAAATATCATCGATAGAGCTAATATACTCAGTTGTATGGATATGAGTTTGTGACCCTGGGTGTGTTCATGATTATGTTTGATCTTTATAACATAAATATAAAATCAGTACAAAAATAGCCATTTTGTTTCAACGCTTCTGGTGTCTTACCAGTGATGGTGTTGAATGTCGAACCTACATTCTACATTATCACTTGATAAGACAATACAAGTGTTGAAACAAAATGGCTATTTTTGTACTGATTTTACAACATGTTTATGTTATAATTTTCGAATAAATTATATATATCATAATTTATTGAGTCTAGAAGAAACCCCAACAGAATGCGGAAAGCACGGATGGCCGTTTCGTCCTATAATTGGGACTCATCAGCAGTGCGCATTCACTACCGAGAATTGAAACCCGAACAGTTACGATAGGAGGCAAACGCCATACCAACTGTACCAACGGATCTCGGTGACGAAGTGGCAACGAATTAAATTCGATATAGCGCCGGTCGATCACATATTCCGTGGCGGAACTCATCCGAGTTTCTCTTGAACCATAGGATTGTGCCTCCACGTACTACTACTTCCATATCCAAGCCGCCCAGTCCAGAGCATTAGAAGCCGGTTCGTAACTGTTCGGGTTTCAATTCTCGGTAGTGGATGCGCACTGCTGATGAGTCCCAAATATAGGATGAAACGGCCGTTCAGTGCTTTCTGCATTCTGTTGAGGTTTCTTCTAGACTCGATGAATTTCTTAATTATAATTATTTTAAATCTTCCTAATAATTTCTATCATATATATATATATATATATATATATATATATATATATATATATATATATATATATATATATATATATTATATATATATATATATATATATATATATATATATATATATATATATATATCCGTTCAAAAGTTTGGAGAGGCACATAGTATTTTTTTTAAAATTGTCCCCAAAAGTCGCTGTTTTGTACTTTAAATAAGAGAATAATATTATACATGATTAAAAAAAAGGAGACATAATCATTCATTAGAAATTTTCCTATTACAAAAGGAATAAAACACACACACACACACACACATACATACACACACATACACGTGTTGAGAGGTATTCGGGTGGTTAGAATGTTCGTTTTCTGTTCATGAAACACGAGTTCGATTGTCAACATGATCGATTTATCAAGAATATCTCTTATTGAACTAAGGATGACAGAATATAGTTACCCACATGAATATCTTTTGGCCTGAATTTGTTTTTTGTTTTAAATTAGGTTGGTTATAACTATATTTCCTTGTGGAGACATGGACTTACACTAACTAATATGACATTGTATTGATAAAATATGGTATTTTATCATCTTCTTTCTTCTTCTTCTTTTACGTTGTTCTCTCGTATCATCTGCTTTCCTATCTTTTTGTATTGTCCGCTCGCATTGCCTACTTTTCTGTGATTTTGCATTTTTCTTGCAGTTCTTCTATTTCTTCTTCTTCTTCTTCTTCTGCTTCTTTGCATTTTCTGTAGTATTTTCTTCTTCGTCGTCGTCCTCCTCCTCAACCTCCTTCTTTTTTCATTTTTCTTTTGACCATTTTTCTCTAGCTGCAGCTTCTTCTCCTTCTCCTTCTTCTTCTTCTTCTTCGCCTCCTTTTTGCATCTTTTTCTAGTATTTTTTTTTATTCTTCCTCCTCTTCTTTTTGTCGGTCTTCCTCCTCCTCCTCCTCTTTTGCATTTTCTATCCCATCTACTTCTTTCTTTTATGAATTTTCCTCTAGTATCTTCTGCTTCCATTTCTTTTTGTATTTTTATCTCCTATTGTCGTCTTTCTTTTAAGATTCTGCAATTTTCTTTGGTATCTTCTTTCATTTTTATTTTTCTCTCGTATATTCTTGCTCACCTCCTCTTTCTTCTACCTCTTCATGTTCTTCTTCTTCTTTTTCTTCTTCTTCTTTTTCTTCTTCTTCTTCTTCCCTACTCGATTTATTCCCCTGTATTATTAGCTCCATTTATTCTTTTCTGCAATATCTTAACGATTTTAAATATCGTTTAATTCAAGTAGTATTTGCTTTAAACAAAATGTCATTTTCCGGCATTTATTGTGTCTCAGTTGTCCTCTCGTCGACGCTTTGTCAGAATCAGAAATTAGAAATTAAAAAAAATGTTTAAAGTCACAAAGAAAATGATTCAAATACTGTAGAGCTGTCATAAAAATGTAAATGGCAACAAAGAAGCCACGACGGAAATCTCGAAGAAACGAGAATTGGTATGGATTCGAAAAGATTATGAATGAAGAATTATAATGTTTTTTTTTGTTCTTTTCTGAATCAATATCAGTAGTTTACCTTTCGTAACTGGAAAATGACACTTGATATAATTGAACACTTAAAAAAAAAGATCAAGATTTATCGTTAGCTTTTAGCAACTAATTCAGGTTTCTTCATCTTCAGATTATTGATAACATTGATATCTCACACATTTAGGACCTCGCGTCTGATAATGGAGAGCAAGTCTTCTTCATCCTCCAGCAACCTCCAAAGAATTATAGATGTTTTTTTCAATACTGTCATCATGGTTTCGATAAGGTAAGAGATGCAATTCGTACAGTGCTAAGAAAGCTTATCCGGTAAATTGATCGAAATCGAAAAATAATTTCTCGAACTATCAATTGCTCGAAAGGCAGATGGCTCGAAACCTGTTACTGTTATTCTTCGTGATTTAAAAAAATATATATAACTATTGTTGTTAATATCTACTCTATTAGTGCTGTAATTAAAACATAGCAGACATTAATTTTTGCTGATCCTGAAAAAGAAGACGATGTTGGTGACTGAATTCATAATCCTGAGATTTTTCTGTTCATTTTCCCTGCTTTCTGCGTTCCTTTTCTGTATAAGACAACTTACCTGTATAAGATAACTTGAAAGGTATGAATCCCACCACTTCTCCCTAAATCTAGGGGTTAAATAGTAAGACTTGTATTTGAAAATCATTGTTAACCCCAAAAATCGTCTTCAAAAAATCGTTAATGCAATATTCACTCGCAATATAAAGAACTATTACAAAAATAGATTTCAGATTTAAATAACCTACAAATAATAAATAACAACGTTGTTATGCATAATCAAGAGTTATCTCCCGTTGTTTCGTTACTCCTCTCTTTGAGAGAGCCATTTCTGTTTACTGGGACTATAAAAGGACACTATACGTGAACCTTGTATTCTCAGTTAAATGAAGCTTTCTTAAAGCCTACACCTGCATACTTTTGTCATTACAAAAGTTACCTAACAGCACTACAAATAACCCAAAACTGCATTCTATCGCTTTCGGCTATACTTTTAGCCTTTATCAAACCATTATCCCTGATAAGACAAGTTATAAAAAACGTTACCAGATCACCTGACCATTCCAACTGTAAGAATTTCTGTTCTGTAAGCGTATTTCTTAAAAAAATTGTCTTAGGATATTTTTCTTGTTTGTCTTCATAGATTTTGCTCTTTATAAAACATGAAACGAAATAATTAAATAAATAAATAAGAATTATAATTATAATAAATAAATTCACACTTCGTTTTTTTTAGTCGGTATCACTCCATGCAAGGCAATAAAGCCACTAAGACACAAGTAATAGTTACAGGGTGTGGAAGAATTAGGAACAGAAACATTAATAATGAGCGGGAAAAGAGTAATCAGGAAGACAGTAGATTGCGAGTGACATTGCATTTAAATTTTTGCAGATTAAAGTTAGTTGGAAAGCATGGAGCTGGAAGAAATTTCCACACCCGAGAAAAGAAACTGTTAGCATAGAACTTACGGCTACCTCTAGCCAGCCCAAATGTAAATTGATGAGATCTCGCCCTCAGTCTAATACTGCGCTTAAATTCAGAGTCTAGGCACCGTAGAGGAGAGCTCATCCGAACAATTACCATGAAAGTATTTATAGAAACACAGGCAATCTTACGGCGATGGGAATACATACATACATACATATATATATATATATATATATATATATATATATATATATATATATATATATATATATACGAAGGTTATTCAATAAATAAGTTGAATTTTTCGGTATAAGGACTTCTAATACAGATAGAAGCTTACTCTTTTTTATTTTTTTGTTTTACTTCTTTTTCACATGGATTTAATTACTTTTGCACATTAAAAAAAAACTTTGAGAGTTTTGGCGATTAACAAAGATGGCCGACCAAGAAGCATGCTCCAGGATTGAACAACGGTCAGTTATCAAGTTTTTGGTTGCTGAAGGGTGCAAACCAGTTGAAATTCATAGTAGAATGTCAACTGTGTATGGTGCCACATGTTTCAGCCAAAAAAAATGTCTACAAGTGGGCTAAATTGTTTAAAGAAAGACGGAGCAGTGTTGAGGATGAAGACAGGCCTGTGAGGCCTACAGAAGTGAGGTCTCCTGGGGTGATCGAATCAGTCAATGACCTCATTCAGTCTGACAGAAGGGTGACAGTGGATGACATTGCAAGGACTTTGAGCTTATCTGTTGGGACAAACGCAGGGGTCATCAGTCAGAAGGAGTCATCTTGCATCATGACAACGCAAGTCCGCACACAGCAGCCCAAACGGTGCAGACCATCAACGAGCTGGGCTGGGAACTGCTCCCTCATCCCCCTTACAGCCCAGACCTTGCCCCTTCAGACTTTCACCTGTTTGGTCCATTGAAAGCGTTCACGAGAGGCATGAAGTTTAAAAGTGACGATGAAGTCAAAAGTGTTGTGAGCGACTGGCTGAGACATCAATCCAAAGATTTTTACGCTGAGGGAATACGGAAGCTTGTGCGCACATGGGAAAAGTGTGTGACAGTGCTGGGAGACTACGTTGAAAAAAATTAAAAAAGTAAGCTTCTATCTGTATTAGAAGTCCTTATACCGAAAAATTCACCTTATTTATTGAATGACCCTCGTACATCGTAACAAAAAAAAATCAAATCAATAATTAGAAAACGAATGTTATTTTGACCAAATATACGTTTTTACTAATTGCCCAAACAATACAAGGACCAAGAGACAGTAGATGAATTACTAAATGAGGTTGTAGTCTGGACGTAGAATGGGAAACAGGGCAATGGGTGCAGATTATGAGGTTATGTTCGATGGCTAATGGTTAACCCTACACTTGAAAAGGTTAATGGTCGTAGTTTACGGGGAACCATCCTTCGAGAATCTGCTACAGCATGTAAAACTTCTGGAGAAAATGTTGTCTACGTTGATCTTCCTCCTTACCAACGCAATACGAAGAAAATTAGGAAGATTCGCCCCTGTGTAAATGGCATTGCAGGTCATAGCTTTAAAGCTCTGATCACGTGGAACTAAGGAATATAGTACGTTTGAATATTACATGGGAAAATATGATAGATTAGACGTAGTCTTGTGACGTAGTGTACAACATTGATGAGAGAGAACGCGATTCGGGTTAGTCTTAGCAACGCTGGAATTTTATTTTGCTTTAACTGCAGCATCTTTCGAATTGGATTACATTAATCTCATCCCTGCTTTTATTTATATATTCATTTTGTTATATAGGAATAAAGTGCCGTTGCCGACATTTGTGTTTGAACATAGATCACCAGAGAGCAAACACAGGCGATCCCATTATTGAATTAAGTGGATCACGTGACCATAGAGGAAACGCATATGTAGGAAGACGTTTTACATCTAATTTATCGCTATTTCTAATCTATCATCTATTACTATACGGACCGCTATTCTCTAGTCTGTTCACTATACCATTCCTCTATTCAGATCAATTCGGTGCTTACTTTTCGAGTGAGTATTATCGAGCAAGTACTATTAATACGAGTGATATTCGAAGGCGTGTGTCACCAGTATTGTTCAACGGCGTTACTATAGTTCTATCTGCGATTACAAAGTCTCTACTCTAACGGTCATTAAGAAAATGACAACAAGTATCCGTTGACATCACAAAGGTGGCAACGAATGTTTGTTGACATCACAAAACATTTGTTTTAAGATTTCTCATATCCAAAAATGTTTCACCACCAATTTAGTAAGAAAGAGTCTTAGACTAAAGAAATTCGATCGTATATTAACCACAGGAGACTCATAGATTTTTATTTTTTGTTTTTAAGCAATTCAACCCAAGCAAGGCAGGGGTGCCATTACTACGGAAGGGGCTACAGAGAATGTAAGTAAGGGAAAGACTGGGTAGAGAGGGGGGAGGTGTAAAAGGTAAAACGAAGAACGGGGATCAAAGCAACAGAAGATGTCGTTTGAAATTACTTTTTGAAGATTATATTTATCAGGGAAGCAAGTAAGAGGAAGGGAGTTCCACTGTTGGGAAGTGCGAGAGAAGAAGCTGTTGGAGTAGAAGTGGGGGTTACATTTAACTGTTTAGTCACTAAAAGAGTGGGACCAAGATGCCAACTAGTAGCACGCTTAAATTCATACAGTCGGGGCATCAGTGAAAATAATTCGTCAGAGCAGATGCCATGAAAATACTTCTAGAAAAGACACAGGGAAGCTGCATTACGTCGGTGAGAAAGTGACTGGAGTTGAGACCACAAGTAGGAGAGCGATCACATTATATATCCGTCTTTGGATTTTGTCGAGAACCTCGAGATGAACAACGGGGGCCACCAGATCATATATGGCAACAGTGCCCCATGCATGGACGAAGGGTAAATTTATAGATGTAAAGGATGGACAGACGTTAAAAACCTTCTTTCCTATCGGTATATGCAGCAATTGATTCAATATAGCTGTTCCGCCTCAGGTCAGTGGAGAACGTGAGACCAAGAAGCCGCAGCGTGGCGCTCTCATGGTGTTGAGCATCGACCATGCTGATAGGAGGCAGGGATGTTTCTCTATGGTGAGTAAATGACAGCAGTTTCGTTTTGGATGCATTGAAATTCACAACCCATTTTCTGCCACAGTCACCTAATTTCGAGATCAACAGCACGTTAACTTTGTCAGCAATGCTTCAGGGCATGCTCGTCTGCAATTAATATCTTTGATTTTTTAACGAAAAAAGTAATTCAAGAAATAAAGGAATAGTTTAACAAAATGATTTCTTTCTTTTTTGTTGTTAAATCCGATTGTATCAGATAATTGCAAAAGTTCGTGCCTGTTTTTTATTTCATATAAAATAACGGTAACTTCATATTGGCGTATGTTTGACTCCGATTTCTGAGTTTTTCTAGATTGAAACTTTGTGTTAGGATGGGATGAATTTATGTATTGCTAACTTAAAAGCACCTTTCCGTGATGACTTTAAAATATCTCCTGTGGAGGGCTAATTGGTCCCCAGAATGGAGATATTTGAAAATATCAATGACGCAGATTTATATTTTGATAACATTCTACAGCGACACTCTCTAGAATTTTCCATCTAGGTAAGTTACGTTCTGTTTTAATAAATGTGTCATTGTTTACATCAAAGTTGTGGTTCAATGTATTTCTCTGTATAACTAATGCATTTGATAAATAATTGTTTATAAGATCATTTTTTTAAATTTTCGATGCGTAGATGATTCTAAAATAGACAAAGTCCGACAATTATTTTAAGATATTTTTATGTTTATACATTCTTTTTTTTATAGATACAAATATTTAAGTAAATGATCTGTTTATAACAGACAGTATTAACAACATTTGCCGGCTTGAATGTTCGAGAAATGTTCATAGAAAATATGCGTCCTCCGACAGGAATCGAACCTATATCCTATACGGACCCGTCATACAGCCTGACTTGCTTTTACCGATTTCGCCACAGAGGAGCGTTTCGGTTAGCAAGGTCGATTTAACTGTTTTTAAACTACAATTTCCCATGATTTTCTCACGTACATTCATATTTGTTTGATGCGTATCCAAATGTAAACAAATGGCGTCACACATTATGAACTGGACAAAGTCTGACAATTATAAAATATAAATTATCTATAAAAAAAGAATGTATAAACATAAAAATGTCTTAAAATAGATGATCCTCTATTAATATAGCTTTTCTATTGAAGAAAACGCAATTTTAAATAACGTATAGTTTAATAAAAAGGCATTAATGAAAAGAACTTGACGCTGGCATCTTTTTGATTCTGATTTCTGCTGTGTTCAAAATTGAAACCGTTTAGTCGTGTGTCAGACTTTGTAGAATGCTAATGCTTTGACCGTAAATAAACCTTTTAAATATGGAGGATGAAAAATTACGCTTTCGCCATATCATGATCTAAGAATTTAGGACAGTTACGAAGTAGTTTAGCAGATTTAGTCAGGGTGAAATTTAACTTAAACGATCAACCACGCTCCAGGTGACCTTCCGACGTCGATGAAGAAAGCTAAGCTTGCTTTCGAGTATAACCCAAAGATTTCAACGGAAGAGATATCTAGACTGCCTTGGATTCAAGAAAAACGGTCGATTTTGGAAAATCGAAAGTGTATCATTTTCCTCCACGACAACCCAAGACCGCATCTAGCAAAACAAACTTCGGGAAGAAGCTTAAAGAGTTGAAATGGGAAACCATCCAACACGAACCGTCATCTTATGACTTGGCTCC
>OZ038504.1:65076377-65195122 GCA_964036315.1 Acanthosepion esculentum
TCCTCACTTCGTTAATTTACATATACTTAGTACTGCCCGTCAAAAATGTGTAAATTTCTTTCTATTTTTCGTTTCAACCTTTGTAAGTAAAATCTGATGATCCGCGGTCCTTTAAAAGGGCTGTCGTGAAATAATTTATTATATGGAACCTTAAAGTGGTCTGTTTTTATTTAAATTATTAGCTCTGATTTACATTGAGCTCTCTGGATTTTATCCTCCTTGAGCCCACCCATACGGATTACCTAGTTTTTCGTAAACTATATATATATATATATATATATATATATATATATATATATATAGGTGTGTGCGTGTGTGTATAGAGTACTTAAATTTGTCCTATACTAAAATAATTTAAATATTAATTGCAAAAAAAATTCAACAGCATCAGTTACTCACTTTCGTTTATTCAACATGAAATTACGTCACTTAGCATCTTTCATAATTTATATAGACTTTTCAGATAACCTGATGAATATTTACGAGCGTCTCTTGAATTTACAAAGTCGGTAAAGCTAAGAACATTTTTACTTTCGTTTACGAATACTTGTTGCAAAATAAAATGCTTACATTTACCTTGATAATGTTTGTCAGACGCCGAAACGCATCTGCTAAGATTTCCTTTTATCTTTATGCATATTGTCCTTTTACAGATGTATTTTAATTATATCTTATCTTTTCACGCACACACACACACACACACACGCACACACACAATCTCGTTCTCTCTCCCTCTCTCTCTCTGTCTCTCTGTCTCTCTGTCTCACACACACACATATATACTTTAAATAATTTTATAATTTTAAACTTAATATAGATTAGATTTAAATTTGGTAAATATTATTTTTGAATTTTATAGTATAATTTAATATTTATTAGAATGGATTTTATTTTAGTCTAACCCTAATATTAAAGCATTAAATAATGATTATAAGCTAAGTCCGTTGTCAAGTTTTTTTAATTATCCTATACTTGTATTTTGATTGGTCATTCCAGCTTATGTAACAGCGTTTCCCCTAGCGAGGGGTGTTTGATTGATTTGAAACTTTTAAAACACTTTATTCAACATCATCACGTGATAAAACACCAGAAGTGTTGAAACAAAATGGTTATTTTTGTAGTGATTTTATAACATATTTATATTATAATTTCCGAATAAATAATTATATTTCATCTACTCTGTATTGAGCGCTCTTTTAAGAATAGTATTTGTTGGTTATTGGAATTTATTCCGTATACACCAATCCTATACTTTGATATATATATATATATATATATATATATATATATATATATATATATGCATCAATAATAAAATAGTTTATTTATCTTATATCAATGAGTAATCGGAGTTTGATAGATTTTTCGTCAAATCAATAGCAGAATTTCAAAATTACAACACCTGATGAATATTTACGAGCGTCTCTTGAATTTACAAATTTTGTAAAACTAAGAACATTTCTACTTTTGTTTACAAATACTTGTTGCAAAATAAAATGCTTACATTTGCCTTGATAAAGTTTGTCAGACGCCGAAACGCGTCTGCTCAGCTTTCCTTTTATTTGTATGGAGAAAGATAATGAGAGCCTCTATCGGAATTATGCTAATGATAATGATAATTATAGCTGATTCCTTATAAGGTCACATTTGATATTCATTGACAGATCAACATGTGCTATTTTCGAATGAAATTTGTAAAGTCATCCTCTTTGCTTGGCCTCTGACTATTATAGTTTTTCGGAGTCGAGAATTTGAATGAAGCTACTGGAATTGAAGCTCAAAGTGTATTTTCATTGGTCAATAAACTACAATATAATTCACGTAACCAGTTTCTCCTGCGTCGATTCTTGGCAGCAGCAGGAGCTGGCTTAAAAATACTTCAGGCAATAAATTTAAATAGTGTTTTGAAACAGCTGCGTAAAAACCAGTCTCCAAACAAGGAATGTAAAACAAACGAATGTCCGAAGATAACATCTCATGTGTAATGTTAATGGTAATAATCGCCGTTTCCTTACAAGGAAACATTTGGTGTTCATAGACTGGATAGCAAGTACAGCTTTCGCTTGAAATTTCTAAAATCTTTCTCTTAAAACGATCTTTCAGGAAGATAGGTTTCTCAAGTATCGCTCGTTTAGACATTGGTGAATGTTTCCTTCCTAACATTTTTTAAAGTATTGCCAAAAGTCAACTTCTTGATTATTTCATTGGTTTCTCTTCGCGTTACATATTCTATTCATTTTAGTTGTTACTACTGTTGAAGGTCTTCAAGTGATGTTATTTCTGTTTCGTCAAACAAAGATCGGTACCAGATAACAGAATACGTATAACATGAGGAATTTCAACAGAACTAACAACTACAAAGGATATGTAACTCAAAGAGAGAACAGTAATATCATCAAGAATCTGACGTTCCACACCAACTCAAGCAAATGTCAAGGAAGGAAAACCCCATCAATATTGGAAAGAGCAATAACAGCTACTGGACTTGAATGACTTATTTTCTCGGAAAATTCTTTCCAAAGAAAGATTTTATAAATGTCAACCAACAATTCGTACTGGCTGCTCGGTCGAATGTTTCCTTATAAGTAAACAGTTATGGTTGTCTTTATCATTTCTTTCATCTTAATTTCACTGTCTTTATATCGCAACTACTCGGGTATTCATTCTGTTGCTGTTACTAAAGAGAGACGATTCGAATTAACATCCATTTTACTTTGGGGAAACAATGAACAGCAGCTGTTCTACCATTTGAGCTGAAAGAGCCAATGGTTGAGAGAATATCAAATCTAGCTACTGAAATTCCTTATTTGGCGCCGAAGATTTGGCACCGCAATGCATGGCGCTATATCTTAAAAAAAGTAGTATTTATGTTTTGTCACTTCAGGACATAGGCAACCGTACCTTTCTCGGTTTCCTTTATTTTACTCTCTGTGAATTGCCGTAACTTCTTGAGAAAGATAGACTTGTTCCGTGTTGCCTTCTCCATAATTAAATGTTTACCAAAATACAAGGTTTGATCAAAAAGTATCAAAACTTTTGCAATGGTAACGGGCTGAAGTATACAGAGTGAAGCCGCTTGACCTTGGACTCTGTTGCGGGATTTTTGTTTTAAGTGTTTCACCCCAAGCAAGGCGGGAAGCTACTAGCACGCAAGGGGTTACAGAGAGTCGGAGCTAGAGCAAATAGGAGTGATAGAGGAAAGGATGAAGAGAAGACTAGGGTATAGATCAGGGCATTTGGAGACGTCGATTGACATTACATTTGAATAGTTGGAGATTATAGCCATCAGGGAAATAGGAAAAGGGAAGGGAGTTCCACAGGCGAGAGGTGCGAGACATGAAGCTACTGTAGTAGAAGAGACGGTTACATTTAACAGTTTCGACAGTTAAAAGGGTGTGCGCGAGATGCCAGCCTAGTAGAACGCTTAAATTTATGAAGTTTGGGATCCAGCGAAAGCAGCTCATCGGAGCAGTTACCATGAAAGTGTTTGTAAAAAAAGACAAGGGGAGGCGATGGCACGTCTGTGAGAGAGCGACTGCAGACGAGATGCCACATCAGGGCCAATTACGTTGCATATGCGTCTCTGGATCTTATCAAGAACCTTGAGACAAACATAAGGGGCACCAGACCATATATGGCTGCAATACTTCATGCAAGGGCGAATGGTTGATTTGTAGATTTGAAGTTTCGTTGCGGTGAACGAAACTATTGACTCAATGGATTTGTTCCATCTCAGGTCAGCAGTCAATCAATGCTGGGGAGTGACAACTTGACAACTTTAGCCATGACATTGCAGCAATACTCCAGTTTGGGTCTAAGATTGTAGAGATAAAAGTAAACGTTTTCGAAATCTACAACATTATCGCTCACTTCTGCCATTGTCTATAGCCGTGCTTGAAAGGAAATTGTGCAGAGTGCGGTCATTTCATCACCCCACAGATGTTCCATCAATGGTCATATTTGGGATGCAATTTTTGACAACGGACAACACTCCCCAAGTTCGACAACTACCATATTCCCCAGATCTTGCCCCATGCGACATTTTTCCCCTTTCCGAAAAACAAATCTCACTTGAAAGACACCAGGTTTCCAGAGGTCGAGGAAATCCAAGCGAATGCGACGAGGCAGCTGCTCGCTATCCCCAAAACGGAGTTCAAGAACACTTCGATCAGTGGAAATGATACTGGACAAAGTGTGTGGCTTCAGAAGGGGACTACTTCGAAGGATCTGTCTCGATTTCTGAGATGTGGTATTGTAACTATTTACACTACTCTGTTTGGAGTGTTGTCCTCATCAGTATTCTCATATTCACGACGTTTCGGCCGTTGTATGCCGAGGCCTTCTTCAGGTGATAGTAGATTTTTCTAACTCCACGTGCCATGCTTTTATCCGCTGAACAAGGAAACATGACCCAGTGAATAAATGCGTTGGTTGACGTAACCCAGTGACGTGAACCAAAGATTTGTGAGTTCAATACCCGACCACAGCAGAGAAGAACAAAAACTTTGAGAGTTGAGTTACTAAAGGGAACTAACTGAAACTGAGACATCCAAAAAAGGCATGGCACGTGGAACTAGATCAATCTAGGACAAGCCAATCAGGCTACAAGGATTCTGAATGTAAGTAGAGTTAGTTGAAGGTAGAAGTATTGTCACGATATTTTATTTTCTGCAGAACTGTCATTAGGCAAAGGCGGAGTAGAAATTCTTTCTCACAAATGCAATAAATATCAAATATGGCGGTAATAGTCCATGGACATAGAATGGCAGTCGTAAATTGGAAATTATTCTTCAAATCAAGACAGCGTGAACGCTTTTTTAACTTTATCCATGCTGGGGAGTGACAACTTGGCAACTTCAGCCAAGATTTGCAGCAATACTCCAGTTTTGGTCTAAACTTGTAGAGATTAATTTAAACGTTTTCAAAATCTATCAATGCTTCGACATATCGAGACAATTGTTTGAAAATAATTTTTCGAAAACGATTATTCCAAAAGGATATATTCGAATTGTTAATTGTTTGAATTAAAATTTCCCGAAAGGACAGTTATGCTGAATGCTAATTATTCGAAATACCTATGTTGAAATACGTATGCGGTCTTGATTTAAGAGGGTCAATGCTGATTTACTCATAATTAAAAATGCCCTTGAAGGATAGCATAGGGCATTTCTGCAGCAAATATCATCCCACAATATGGAAATTCTTATACGCTTGAAAAAGTAAGAACAGGTTGCCAAACTAACAAGAGCGACAAAATTACCGCGACGTAAATGGAAAACTTAAAAATTAGTGGCATCCTTTTTTTCATTTATCTTCAGTAGTTGGCTATTTGCGTGCAATGTCAGAATAAATTAAGGTTATAAGGATTTTTCTCACTAGATTTTTTTATTAATAATATTTGTATTTCGAATAATTATCATTTGTGGATTTTCTCTTTTCATTTTTACGTTTTTATTGCAATAAAAATTTTGTATTTCAAATAATTATCATTTAGTATAATTGTCCTTTCGATTAATTTTCATTCAAACAATTTACAATTCAAATAGAATTTTTTATGATAATTGTTTTCAAACAAATTATTTTCGAACAATGTTCACATAATCCAGCAGGGAGTGACGATTTGCCAACTGCAGCGTAGATATTGCAGAATACTCCGGTTTTTTGTCTAAAGACAAAAGTGAGCGTTTTCGAACTCTATCGAGACTGTAAAATAACGATCTGCTAACCGCAGCCGAGACACTGCAGCAATAATCCACTTTTGTTATAAGCATGTAGAGAGAAAGGACGTCAAAATGAGGCTATACTTGATCGTTCAATTGATAAATGCCTTACCAGCTGCAGATGTAGAATTTTGGGGGCACACCTCTAATTCCGTGGTTGTCTTTTCTGATTGACATCGGTTGCACTTTATCGATGGGGTTGATTGTTTATTTGCCTCGGTCGTACTGTAGACAACACGTAGAACATCTTCCTCGCTTGAAGACTCTCTAATATCGATGCAATCATTTTTTTTATTTTCCAGGCTTAATTTGGATCAACAAGATTTGGCAGACAATCATTTAAGTAAAATAAAATTAAAAAAAAAAATCTACAACCATTCCTTTCGCCATTCAGACCGACTCCTTTACCTCTTCAGCCAGATCGAACAGGTCAAACGCAACCTGAGTTGAGATTCCTGGCACGTTCCTCTAAAATAGGAGGAGCTCTTTACAAAAAGAAGTTAGGAAAGAAAGTCGAAAAGAAATAATGCCACTGTTCGACTCATTCTCGTTGGCGAGAGAGTAGGACGTGATTGGTGCAAGATAATAACATAGGCGCCATGCCACTTATGGCGGACAGCAATTTCCCTTGGCGCAAACTTATAGATTTTGTATTGATCGAAAGGAAAAAATTGGGAGAAAAGAATGAAGTGAAAAACATAATAGCAATAATAATAGCAGTAGTAATGGCGGTAAATATGATAAGGGCCTGGGGTTGATTAAGAGGAGAAGGAATAATAACAATAACGTCACCAGCCACAAAACACACAGGCACATGCACGCACACACACACACACACACACACACACACACACACACACATACACACACACACACACACAAACAAACAAACGTGATTTGAGATCGCTCTTAATCTTTTATAAAACATTCGAATCTCTCTCAAAAGAAGGGGATTTCTACGCTAAAACTATGTAAAAGACCACTGTCCTCATATTAGCTTACAATTTTCATAATGTCTTTCTTTTTTATGCATACTACATATTAACGTTGAATCACGGTTAGCGCCTCGGATTGAGAAATCGAAGAACCGAGTTCGAATTCCAGTCGAGTTCCTTATATTCACCGAACGTTCTAATAAGATTGGAAAAATTATGAATCCAACACTTCTCTCACCACGAATATGTGTTAAATTAGCGAAAAAAGACTGGGTCATATAGGATTAGGTGCCAACCAGTCTAGGAGAAGGAAAACTTTGAATTCAAATCACCTGCTATCTTGTAGATACTGCCTCTATAGGCAACGGCTAGAAGATGCACTAAAACCTCTCTCTCCGACAAAATGAGTAAAATAGCAGGATATACTGTTCTCTATAGCCTTGGCTGGCAACTAATCTAAGAGAAGGAAATTAAATTCAAACCACCTGCTGTCTTATAGAAGGTAACTTCAAAAACAAATGTACCTCTGAGTGGAGTGACGGGGTAACTTCAACACTCCCGGTACAAAAGGAAGCGGTAAGCAATATTATAACTTGAATATTATGACAAGAACGACAATTATGATATGGGGGCACTTTTACTACAATGGCGATATTGCGTGGGGGGGCTTTTACTACAGCGGCGCAAAATGCGCTAACTGAATAAAATGAATGAATAGCTTAACACTCATGCCTTTGGGAAAAAGCATGAATCCATCTTCCACCCTAGGGGTTAAATAGCAGAACAGGCTGGAGGCTCTTGCCTTCAATGGCCCCAGTAAAATACTGAATTCAAGAAAGGCCATAGGAAACCGCTTCACTAAATTTCCCTACAAATCAACAGATAATAAATGAAACCAATGTTTGGAGAATCATGAACGTCTACGACGTGAAACGACATAACATTAAAAATATTCAAAAAGCAAAAATAATTCTTGCCAAGTAACTGATTACTACTGATTACTATGGCGCTGAAAATAGCCTCTGATATCCATTGGGATATTGTCCAGCAGAAAATTCTGAAAGCATCTAATTGTAGGAATACTGTTGGATACTGTTTACAAGCCATTTATGAAAAATGATAGGATATATTAAACAAATACGTGAAAGCTCTCTTTACTCTAGTAATTACATATATGAACGCTAGGCAAATACTAAAAGCATATACAGAGATTCATTTGAAACTATTTTATTGTAGGTATGCATTACAAATTATATAGTAGTAATCAATGTAACGGGTCTCATCAAGGATAGGATTTATCAGAAAAATACATGAAAATTTTTCTTTAATTAAATAGTTACATTTGTCTTGAGGGGTTTGGTGTGGCAACTGCAAGAGCGGTTGGTTGGTTTGGTTGTTTTGTTTTATGGCATATCAAAACTTCAGTGGGTCATTTAATGCCAACAAAATTTTAAAAATAGATTCAGAGCGATAGTTTGGTAAAAAAAAGGTGTGTATGTATACATAGATATTTGAACCATTTTTCAATCACTCATATTTTTTTAGTACAATCCAACTTCTTTTATGGAATTTACAATCTTGGATGGTTTTATTTTCATAAAAAGTTTTTTTTTAATTTCTCACATGGTAGATAATAATTTTTCCTTCAAAAATTATTCTTGGTAATAATTTTTTTATTACAATGTATTTCTGGTATTAAAAACTATTTTTTACACAAGTTTGGGTGTTAACTATTTGCCCATAGCTGGGACCCTAACAGCTGCTACCACCACGGGTCAGGGTGGACCTAGGAACACCAGCAATTATGATGTGATTCCACGCTACTCAAAACATCCTGATCAGAAGCCTTGCTGTTGGACGTAGTTTATCGTCTTACCCAGGACGCGGATTTAGTTTATCGTCTTACCCAGGGCGCGGATGTAGTTTATCGTCTTACCCAGGAAGGCTGCAAGAGCGGATAGAAAAGAAGAGAAGCGACCAAATAGATGACAAATTCATAAGGGTAAACTAAAAGCAGAGCAGAGAGTTGGGAAGTGCCGACCCAAAGAAGCTCCAATTCATGAGAGGGCAGGACAAAGATTCGCTTAATGACATTAAAGAAAGGCTCTTAGTGATCTGTTGAGCTGAGAACCAAAGTGTTGTGGATTCCGGGATGAATCCAATGAATAACAAACGCCAGGAATGGATAAGGAAAATAAATGTATTAACGTAATAATACAAATAGTAATACGGGTTAGTAGATCCAGTAATGCGGGTTAGTAGCAATAATATATATACAGTCTTGGTATTGAAGCATCGCGGTATGACTCCTTCCTGAGTCTACATGCTCGCTAACTGTGACTCTTGTGCTACCCTCCTCTATTACAGACTGTCCGGGTATTCACTGGATAGTAGTATATGTATACCTCGGGTGAGTCCATTTGTGTAAAAAGGGGAGACCCCTTAACACAAACAAAACGCCGGAAGAATAAGTGAAAATCTCGGAGATCATTTCACAATAATCCTTACGCTTTTGCCAAGTTGCTTATATATCGCGGGAGGAACTCGAGAATCACCTGAGAATAACGTATTCTGATACCTGGAAAGATGTTCCAATCACTCCTATGAATGACCTTCCTATTCCCCAAGATCCACAGGTCATGTTTAATGACAGATGACTAAATCTGAGGGAAATAATGGAATTCGTCAACAAATCTAAGGCAAGTAGTGCACTTGGAATAAATCAAATATCCTACATGTTCTATAAGAATTGTCCAAACGTCCTCAAGCAACTCATCAAATTTAATGTAGGGAAATCCGAGCCCGTGAGCTCGGGGAAAATTTTCCAGTAGATCCCACATAGGCGTGATCGGGTATCTGTCTAACTCCCCGGACGAGACACTGCCCTTCTGTATAGCCTTGTCCGGGTTCCTATCTAGCTAAAGGCAGAGAGTTCGACACGGCAAGAGCTTCCCACGCTGACAGCCCACTTACAATAAAATCCAACGTATTTATGAGGATTGGGACATACTCATGAATTTTCATAGTTACCGTATATAACACACAACATACAAAAAAAACCTGTGGTATCTGTAGCAGGGGCCCTTTAGATGGCTAGTAAGTATACATCACCAATCTGAATGATTTCAATGATAATGACATGGAATTGAAACCGGCTACAACCTGGTATTGCGGCAGTAAATTCAACAGCCTGCGAAGTTTACGTATTCATAAGCCACTCCGGTGCAGATAAAGCAATTTCCCTATTGGAGAATGTAGGTCGAATGATGGGATCATGAATTCGGATTACACCCACAGTGTTCAGGATACCATTGTAGATCATCAGCGGCCTGGTGAAATTCCAGGCAAGCCAAGAATCCAGTGACCCAAAGGCAATAAGAGAGCTACGTGTTCGAATCTCGATCAGGAACTCTCGTTAATACTTACCAGCCATCTAAAGGGCCCCATTAGCCAGCAGGTAATATCTTTTTGCAGAGTTGTTCACGAGGTCTGTCTTGAGTGGTTTGGTGTGACAAATGCAAGGGGGGATAAGAAAGAATAAAAGAGACCAAAATAGACGACAGATTCAGAAGGTTAAGAGCAGAGAATAGAGTTGTGAAACGCCGACTCAAAGAAGCCCCAATTCAGGAGAAGGCAAGCCTTAAAGACCTGCTTAAGGATATTAAAGAAAGGATCTTGGTGAACTCTGGGGCCGAGAACCAAAGAAAAGACAGGATAAAAACGACAGTCTCGGAGATCATTTTGCAATAATCCTTACGGATTTGCCAAAACGCTATTAACCGAGACAGAGCGGCAAACTCGACGTACTCTAGGATGACTCGAGATATATATATATATATATATATATATATATATATATATATATATATATATATATATATATATATATAAACATATAGCAAGTATTAAATCATCTATAGAAATACATTGGCCATTCTTTTGCTATAGGAATGAATTAAATATTCTGACAGAAAAGAAGAGAAAAATAGCCTATGGAATTTGAGGTCGAAGCTGATCGTTGCAAATAAGCGACATCAGATTTGTTTATCTTCATAATATGCTAAATTGTCAATGCGGCCCACATGTGAGAAAACAAAATACAGTAGGAAAAAAAAACAAGGACTTTTCTCGGGAGCTGAGAAAATAGGAAAATGAAGATGATAGTGATAAGCAAAAATGGAGGTGCGCAAAAATGGGAAAATGGAAACTACATTTCTCAGCGTTGCGGTGGTTTGTGTAGATACTGAAGACAGTTTTGGAGATTTGAAGAAACGTCCAGGCAGTCGACATAGCTGGCCAAAGAACGCGTACATGCCAGAAATAAATAATAATAAAAGAAAAATGATGATGAAGATGATGATAAAGCCATCAAAATAATTTTCTGTGACAGAATATAAGACATATCACTTAGAACCCGGATATAGCATAAAAAACCTCGCCTGTGTTATATTCGAAGATCACATGTTTGATTGGTTAGTATTTATCTAGACGTTGTCGGTAAGCTAACTGCGATTAGATACGATAGTATGCACCTACTGCTAATATATATATATATATATATATATATATATATATATATATATATATATATATATATATATATATATATATATATATATATGTATAATAATTATTTAAAAAATATGATTCCATCGGTACATAATAGTTCTCATGTTTCAAAAACAGAAGCTAAAATAACAACTGTATTTCATCCGCAAGAAAAATTTTGGAATTTCAAAATTTGCTTGATGATGAAATAGAGCTGCTTTTTTAGCTTCTATTTTTGAAACATGACAACTCTTATGCAGCGATGGAATCATATTTTTAAAAAATAATTATAATTTTGGCTCTACTTATGTATTGAGCACTGATTTGTTAAAATAAATGCAAAAATACTAAAGATTATTAACCTAAGGGTTCTTTCCTATATATTTGCATATAAATAAATAAATGCATATAAAGCGGATTCATACCTTTCCCTAGGGTATTAACACGTAAGTGAATATAATGGTTTCGACTGGAATTCGAACTCAGCTCTCTCAATCCGAACTTCTAACCACTACTCCACCGTGTCTCCTCCGACTGGGTTCTATAGCCTTCGATGGCAGCTGGTAGAGGAAGGACAACTCTGAATTCAAAAACTGCGAAGGGTCGTTTGAGGACCTTGTGGCACGTAGTGCACCAAGTCTCTGTATTCGGCCCTTCAAAAAAGTGTGGTTGGTTCTGCACAAAGCCTTCACCACTATAATCAAATCATCTACTGATGCCTGGGCTCTCGGTTCCTAGGAACTGATTTGCTTGACCTTCATATGTTGAATAAGAAAGGGAGAGTCCATCACATTATATAATAGTATATAATATATTATACTATATAATATATTATACTATATAATATATCATATTATTATATTATATTTTATATTATATATAATATATATGATATTATATATATATATGTGTGTGTGCGTGTTATTATTTATATATAAAAAAAAAACTTAGCTTTCTTTATAGATTTCTTTCACTTGTTTCGTTTTTTATTTCCTTATCCAAGGTAATACCAGGATTTCCACGTCTATCCTGAATCTAGAAAGATAATTATGTGGATTTTGGTTGCAGAACCTTTCACTAAAATTGTTCGCTTTGTCCTTGCATATGTCTGCCACAATTCCGTTTTGTTTTGTTTTGTTTTGTTGTTTTGTCTTTTTTACCTCACTGACAAGAAAAACTCTCGTGGAATCTCGTAGATGACGAAGAATATCTCAGCTACGGCCATTTCTTCCTGATCTGTATGAGTGAAAAACAAACTATATATTAAAACGCTGGAAGGATAGTAACATTGCTGAAGGGCTACAAAGAGCTGTTTTCTCATCCGAAACTATCTTTCATATTCATATTTTTAACTTTCGACCATGCTCCTAGAATATTACTGCGTCTTATGGTCTGGTTCTCTCCTGCTACATATTTAGAGATCTTTCATAAAATCCAAAGAACAATCTGAAATGTCATTGGTCCTGACCTGGCATCTCGACTTCAGTTACTTTTATACCGTCGCACCATATCTTTAGAATTTTTTTCTTTTATTATTATAGTTCGTATGCAAGGATATAGCGGTTAATTTACACTGCTATTTAACTAATAGTTGAGAAAAAACCATGAGCACGATGACGCAAATCACCCCGCCAGAAATTTGGAAACGGCACTCCTTAACATTCGAGCCGGAAGCTTCAATACGAATATTTCAGAGTGATTGGGTATCAATGTTAGGCCAGTGAAGAGGATTCGGTGAGAGTTACATGAGTCTAATGGTGATTACGAAGTTGTTTGGTGTGATCATTAGTGATGGAGTTATGTCTCTATTCGTCTTGTCACAGGGCTTGAGGCTCAACATGGAGCCTACATCAAGTGCCTTGGTGAGCTAGTGCTGCCCTGGATCATGATGGTGGAAATTAGCCCTAAGGCGGAACCAAGGAATATAGTTCGTCTGAGCACTTTCCAGCGATGGAGCAGAGAGAGGCTCGCCACATTCGGCCCGTGAGAGAGAGAGAGAGAGATTTGAGTATGGAAAATAATTCTTCTCCCACAAGGACTCGCTTTAGAAATCTATAAGGACTGGAAAGCTCCTTTCCATAGAATGCTCCGACGAGCTACTTTCACTGGTACCCAAACTGCATGAATTTAAGCGTGCTACTAGGTTGGCAACTAGGTCTCACCATTACACTGTCGAAACCGTTAAATGTAGCCGTTTCTTCTACTCCAACAGTTTTTTTTTTATCTCGCACTTCCCGCCCGACAGTGGAACTCCCTTCCTCTTAATTGCTTCCGTGACAGCTATGATCTTCAAATATTCAAATGTAATATCAATCGACATCTTTTGATATCCTTCTCTTTATCCATTCCTCACCCCCCCTATTTACTCTTGCCCTCACACTCTCTAACACTTCTGCCTTGCTTATGGGTGATATGCTTAAAAATCATATGGCAACAGTACACCATTTTCGGCCTGATCTGTTTATTTCGAAGGTAGAAGATGGCATATATTCTCTAACTGGCGAAATTGGTTAAGTGTTCTCATATTCCATTTTCCTAAAACTAATTTTTGTTTGATGCGAAAGGAACGTCGACCCACGTTCTTTCTTTAAATCTGCGTTCATTTTAAATTCTGGACCATGGACAACAAAATTTCTTTATTATGACTTCATACTAATAACAACGAACTGATTGCCCGTTGCCTTCTCCACGGATTTAGAGTTGTCCTAGTTCTAGACTGGCTGCCGCCCAAGGCTTGTAGAAACTAGTGAACCTTGCAATGAAACTGATGGCTTAGAGGAGTAAAGATTGGATTTATGTCTGTCCCGAGTGGAATTTGTGCGAGAGTGAATGAAACCGACTAAGCCGAAATTCGAACTCGTGTCGCCGATTTTGTTTTCCGCGCCCATGAACGCTATGCTATCCGAATGTCCATCACACGCATAAGGTTCTGTATTTAAAAAAAAGAAATCCTGTCAGTTTAGTTGCTCAAAATATTCATGAAAGAAACCAGGCGGATAATTTTCAACAGCACATAAACAATGTCCACTAAACATGTATAAACAATTCAGGCAATGTGTAGATATTGTAATACTAAATTTATTTAGACATCACGAGATTAATACACGTTACCTTTGGACTCACAAGAGATGCTCAAAATGGTGACCTTTACCTACCAGACATTTATTAGTTCCGGAGAACTACTGCTCGGGCAACGTTGGCCAAAGTGTCCAGTGAGATTGGTGCACATCCATTTTCAATTTCTTGCATTAGCGTCGCCAAAATAATGTCATCTGCCAAGAAAATAACGTACTACAGTACACTGTGTTATAACAGTTTGATAAAACTACGAATGGCAAGTGTTACTTTTCCTGAAGGGTATATAATTTTTTGGTGGCCTCACTCACTCTCTGTCTCTCTCTCTCCCTCCATATATATATATATATATATATATATATATTTTATATATTATAAATTAACTGATTTAAAAAAATTGCTACACAGAGATAACCATGTTTCAAAAGCTGAAGCTAAAAACTTCAAATTTAATTATATAATTAAATTAAAAGCATTAGTTCCGTTTCATCTTCAAGCGAATAATGGAATCCAATATTCGCTTGAATAATATTTATGCTCTGTAAATTTACATTGATCACTGTTTTGTAAAATATATATATATATATATATATATATATATATATCAATAAGAACAGCGGATTATATATCTTACTGTTCTTTGTTTATATATATATATATATATATATATATATATATATATATATATATATATATATAGTATTAATGTAAAAGACGAGTTGGGCGAACGACGGGACTCTTTGTGTCCGGAGGGAAAATTAAAAACGAGTGAACCCCGACAAAGTGTGATGTATCACCTATAGAAAAAAAAACACGATTGAATTATTCGTTTTTCCAAATTCAATTAATTCACCAATTGATTTTTCTTATTCTAAAAGACACGCTTTTGTTACTCGAGAAAAACAAAACCCATTGAAATTATCTTGTGAACACGGTTGTGATTCGCATTCACCGCAAGTAGATCTTCTATAAGCATTGATTAGCCTGGCACAAGGCAACATGTTTCAGGGATTCTTGCAATCATGCGTAAAGACTATATATGCCGTACAAATGAATGATATGTTTGCCTAGAGAAATGTAATTCCTTCTTCTTCCCACCTCAGTTTTTTTATTATCTGTATATTTATAAAAGCGGAATCGTTTAACTTCAAGATTTGGATTTGGATTACACTGTGTAACAAAATTTTTTCTTTATTTTATCTTTAGTCAGTAAGGTTTATTTCCTTATTTCTTCTATCTATAAAGTAAAAGAAATGGCTATAATTCCCGACCCCCAAAACTTTGCTTTTGTTACCTGGACATCGATGTTTCGAAACTATTACCTTCCAGACATATTCAGCGCCGATTTCAAAAATTCGCTAGAAATTTCAAGAACTTTCGAGAAGTTTCTACAAGTTTCAATGTTGGTTGTTTTCCTCTAGCCTTCTTGCCATCAATCTGTCCTGTGAGTATCAAATGTTCCATGCTCTCTTTCCTCAGAGATTTCGTCTAGAAATTTCAAATGTTTCTTCCGAATGTTAAGTATAAGTGTCCATTTTGTTCCCATTTTCTATAAAATCGCTTCGTTGCGCCCATTTTCGCTCCTGGGTATCCACAGCATCTTTCTGTAGAACCCTATTTCTGTTGCTTCCAATATCTTCTACATCTTTGATGAGATCGTCCAGCATTCACTGTCATATTGTAGGGCAGATATCACGTAACAGTTCAGTTCTCTTTTTGTTGAAACTTGACTAATGCATGGAATAATAATGCAAACACAAAATGTAGTTAGAATAAAATGTATTGAAACAAGAAAAGTGTACACAATATTTACATATAGTCTTTTGTATATTTCTGGGAAGACCGTTCCTGGAGAATGTGTTGACTAAGTCGCAGTCGAGCAGAGTCTCTAGTTGGATCTTTTGATTTGCCTCCCTGTCTTCCGGTACCAACCATATTTATATCGTCGGTACTCCGCTATGCAAATTAGGTGGATCCTACCACAACACTTTTCTTTGTTTCTAACATTGTTTTTCTGTCACTTAATACACTGCTTAGCTTTTGACATGCATCTTTGGGCATCCCAATGCGTGTTCGGATCTCAGTGTTATACTCTCCGTCTTCTGTTAGAAAACTTCCCAGATATTAAATTTTTGCAATTGTTTCACTTCAGTATCCACGATTTGTAATTTGCATTTTGGATTCATCCTATTTGTTCATAACCATGAACACTTGTCTTGTAGTTCATACTTGGTATTTACTTGACCTCCCAGTCCGGAGCCGGTCCAAGCTAGTCGTAGCCGTGATACTACCAGCGCAGGGACGAATCTACTTCGACTTCAGTCTACCACATTAATTTCGTTAAAAAGGCTCTTGTTCTCCTTGTGGGAAGGGAAGTCCGCTTAGGTACATCTGGAGATCTGTCACCTTCACCCTTCAGAAGGCGGTCTGGGTATGCATAGCATTGAGACTAGTCAACATATGTTTCGCATTGCGTTCCCAGATCGGATGTATCGCGATTCTGAAGAGAAGGGAGAATTCTGGAAGGAAGACGCCTATAAGAACTGCCCATCCTTGAGAATGTGCACTCGTGCGAGGAGGAGGTCCCCGTTTACCCCGAGGCAAGTGCTTCTTCTATATTGAATGTCGTATTGTTCTGAAACACCTCTTACGGGCGACGGATGGTCTCTCCAACGTCCAGGCGTTGCCTCGGAGGGTATTATATCATGTGTTAGTTAGAGGATTCGTACGAGATTATCTGATTGACAAGCTTGGTCTTACGAAATAGGAGGCTCGCCCAATATGGTCTTGGGCGCCTGGGTTGAAATGCCTCAATAATAATGAGACACCACCCACCTAACTGGTGATTCGTAGGGCACTTTGTGTCGGCAAAAAACATTGTTTGGCGGCTTTGGAAAAATCTTCAAACTGCGTTCACTGTGATGAGGAGGTGGAGACCCTTGGTCACGCCTTCTTTCATTGCAGAATCGTAGCCCCGTTGTACAAGTTTGCTGAAGTTATCATGGTTCACATGCTGTGTGGAAACATTTTTGTCCTGTTTTGTCTGTAGCAATGTGGTACCGCCGTGGATGATGGCTGAAAACTACGCGTTCTTTTGCTTGCTAAGTGTTCTGAGAGTGTTCTGAGAGTCGTGATATAGACGATATGTCAGAAGGGATTCTATAGGGGTGAGAAGTTCACTTCTTCCAAACTAATCTTGTTCTTAAAGCATCAGCTTAAAGTCAAGATTAGGACAGAAGGGTAGCAGCTCCCTCCATCAGAATGGCATTTAGATATCGTTTAGGCATTAGGAGGTTGCGCTGTGTTTTTAGAACATTAGAAACCCCGTTCGAATTTAGTTTAGATCAGGGTTGTTTTTTGTCTTTTCGTTTCTTCCTTTAAGTTAACTTAGATAGTGGATTGGCCCCCTTTTATTTCGGTACCCACTTTCTTTAGTGTAATTCCCCCTCCCCTCCCCCGTTAGGTGTCCAGAGACGTCAGTTCTCTGGTAGATGTGGGATGCGTTTCGTTTTCGGGTTTACGTTTCGTAATTGTTGTTGTGTTTGAATGAGTCAGTGGATTTGGACGAAATAGTATTGTATATTATTAAAGTTCCGCAATGATTTTGTCCAGTTAACTGAAGTTTCTGCCCAAATTAAGGATTGTGGATTTTTCTTTTATTAGTAACACTATTTTATTTATTTTCTTTAAAGTATTTTTTATTCATATTGTAAATACACACTGGGTTTTAAATTTAAAATTGTTGTTATCCACCCCCCCCCCCACAGAAACGATTTGTACACCTGTTGATTAGTTAGGATTCCATACAGACAATGAGGTATTATGTTGGATGTAGTAAGAAAGGTAAGTAAGAATGCGTTGTTCTGGAATATTATCACATGTTTGGATCAGTGCTTGTGGCTAGCTAAGTTTCATGTTAAGACAGAAAACCGTCCATTTCTCCATCCTCATTTTGACCTAGTGCTACGTTTTACATATATTATGCAAATAAATATAGAATTTGAGTAGAACTTGATTTACTCTAATTTTTCAGTTAGATGTATGTGTATATAATAAACTACTTTTCTTTGTTGTCCCTACCTAGATTATTGTTCCTTCGATTCGCTCTCAAACTATAACCTTCCTAATTCTCACCTATTTCGAATAAAGACCACATTACAACGTGGTTTAATAAACGAAATAATTCTTTAAAATCATATAGATTTTAAAATACTTTATTTTTTTTTTTTTCCATTCCCTGTTGTAGTTTTATTTTTTGTTTTGCAAACGTCATTTTTAGGTTAGTTTTGTTTCTTAGATATAACTTACTTTTACTTTTATACACGTTGTTTTTGCTTTGTTTTTTTCTCTCTCTGTTTTTAGGCACAATTTTATTTATTTTTCCAAATTTTTCTAATTTTCATTTTATAAAATCACTATTTTTCTTTATTATCTTGTGTTTTTTCTTCGTTTTTCAACATTTTACTGATTCAGAACTTCCTTTCAGCTGATTGATTTCGATATATATTTTTTATTTTTTCGTTGTCTTTTAAATAGATTTTATTTTTCGCCTAAAGGGTCTCGTTTTCTAACACTTCAACATTTTTCACGTTTTTCTTGACACATTTTGTTGGGTTTTTTTTTTCATGCTTTATATTCTCTTTATTAAGGCTTAATTTTTTTTTCGCTTTATTTTATTCCTTTCTTCATTTTCTATTTTTTCACGATTTTTTTTAAAATTATTATTCCTCCTTTTTTTTTAAACTACAATTTTTCTCTCTCCATCATGTTAAACGTCAAATTTCCTTGCTTAGTCAGTTTTTCGTTCTAATGTATACTTTTTAATTCTTACTTGTTTTTTTTTTTAAATTAAGGTCGATGTAATCTTTGGTAATCGATCGAAATTAAAAAGTAAGTGCAGAAAACTAATTTCTGGCAACAGAAAAATAAGAGCAAGAAAATTCGCTATGATACATTTCCTTCAATAAAAAAAAACTCTGAAAAACCGAACTACCAAAAACAAAATCGACGTGAAATTTACATTCTCTTTAATTAATCGTAATTTCAATAAGATTTCATTCCGATTTTACAAATAAATACAAGTAAAATAAATATGAAAAAAAAAAATGAGTGAAGGAATGAACAATCCCAACACCAAAATAGAAAGAAAAAATTCGATATAACACACACTAAAATGTTCGCCGTTCCAATACCGAGAGAAAATTAATTTCTCCTAGTCGAACAAACATGTCACCACGCTGAATACAACGGCTACGCTTTTATAATTAATTAATGAATACACTAGATATTCATTCTTGTTCACTGTCTATACTGTAACCCGGAAATTTGCCAGTCAACGCACACACACACATATATATATATATATATATATATATATATATATATATATGATGGACTCTCCCGTCGAACTCGACGTATGAGGGTCAGACAGATCAGTTCCCAGAAACTGAAAGCCCGACACCCGCACAGGATTTGATTATAATGGTGAAGGCTTTGTGCAGGGCCATCCACACTTTTTTGGAGGGACGAATACAGGGACCTGTTGCAACGGATGCCACAGGGTCCCCAAACGACCCTCCGCAGGTTTTGAATTCAGAGTTGTCCTTCTCCTAGACCAGTTGCCATCCAAGGCTATAGAACCCAGTCTGTCCTGCTATTTACCCATAGTTGGAGGGAGAAGAAGAGGATTCACACCTTTCCCAAGGGTATTAGCATGTATATATAAATAAAAAGAAAGAACATTAAGATATAAAATCCAGTGTTCTTATAGATATTTTTATTTTTACACATTAGTGATCAATGTAAATTTACAGAGCATTAATATTATAAATTAATTGATTTAAAATATGTTTTTTTCGCTACACAATGATAACCATTTTTGAAACATGGTTATCACTGTGTAGCGAAAAAAATATTTTAAATCAATTAATTTATTATATTATATATATATATATTTATACACACACACACACACACACACATATATATATATATATATATATATATATATATATATATATATATATTTATTTGTGTATTTAGGCAGCAATGCTATTTTCATGCGAATTTCATTGAAAACGACAGACAAGGTGCTTTTATCTAGGTGCTTCTCATGCGATCTAATGATTGTTTTTTTTCTTTTCTGATGATAAATTATATAAAAACTGTCCGAATGTTCTTTATATCCGAGCGCTTTCGGCTATACATTTAGCCATTTTCAAGGATTATATTTTAACTGTTAAAATAATAGTTTGTTGTATGTATGTTTTACAAACTGTTTTCATTTTTCAAAACACGGTCAAGATATTATGTCCATGATCAAAGTTAATATTATTAAGTGTTGGCATTCGTTGCAAAATTTTCTCAAAGTATACGTTTAATAATTGATTCCATTTATTTTTCAATAACTCTAAGAGTTCTTTTTTGGCATTTGCTCGCACTTCAGTCAAGTTCCGATCATAAAAATATCATCTCATGTACCAGTATTTTGAGGTAATCCCACATTGTTATTAGCCAATTTCCGTTCTAAATCTGATTCAGAGACTATTCATTAGAATACTAATCGTTACGTGCTTAATCTGTCTACTTGTCTAGTGAAATTCGCATTCATTTGCGATCGCTTTCTTTGAAAAAAATATGAATATAGAGAGACTCACTTCTTTTTATTTCGGGATTCTTATTTATTTTCTTTAACTTTTTGCTAAACATTTCGAACCCTGAATCGTCTAAGACTGTCAGCATCTCTATTGCAATCACACCCGGACCCACCAATTCCCCATATCAGAGTACATCCTTCAAGCATGAGTTGCTTCCTTTGTATTATATATATATATATATATATATATATATGAAGAAATATAGTTTTACGGTGTGCGATATTTATGGGATAAAGTGCCCAAAATCAGGGATAGAGCGTATATAAATATAAAAAAGTGAACATTGAAGTCGAAAGTTCATAGGCGACAGGCTGTTTCATGCTGGACGCAATCGTCAAGCTGATTGCGTCCATCATGAAACAGCCTGTCGGCTCTGAGTTTTGACTTCAATGTTCACTTATATATATATATATATATATATATATATATATATATATATATACCAAGTTTTCACTTAACGGTCTTCAGGGTACTGCTGGATAGTACCCTGAAATGTTGCTATATAATACAAGCAAAACAATTTGACACAAATAAATGAGCAAATAAACGACTTCCGGTAAAAGTCAACGCCAAAATAGACTACACACAATGCACCACTGACCCGTATATATAAATAGCCGAGAAATATAACAGCACTAGTTGCCTGACGATTGTATCTAGCATGAAACAGACTGTCACCTCTAAGTGTTGACTTCTATCTTCACTTTTCTTTTATATTTACACACGCTCCATCTCTGATATTGAGCACTTTATCCCATAAATATAGCACACTTTAAGACTATACATATATATATATATATATATATATATATATATATATATATATATACAGAGTGAGAGAGAGAGAGAGAGGCCTACGTTAGAAGTGTATTCGTGCTAAAGCACGTATATACAGTTGCTAATATCTAGTTATTCGAATTATCCACGTCAATACCTATATATATATATATATATATATATATATATATATATATATATGTGTGTAGTATTTGCCGTTTTTTATATGTAAACATTCGTTATCCATTAACTGAACGCCGGTTGAACTTTTAAAAATCTTACTATTAAAATATTTATTTTTGAATAGCTTTCTCGAGTTCAGAAGTTTTTATATATCTCTCCAGTACTGCTATGAGTTTCCTTTCTAACCTTTTGATTTTATAATGTGGGACGTCATCCTTTTGATTACGAATTGATTTTCTTTTCAAGTCAGATGTGATATATGCATTTTAGTTCTTGGGAACTGTTGAAACTCCTCAAGTGATGTGGTTTTTGTTATTTGTCACAGTTCTTTGTTCGTGATTATGTACCGCCAGGTTCAAAAGTAAGGTCCTCTTTAAGACCGATAAGTTTAATCTAATCAAAGCCGTTTTAATTATCCAATTGTGATAATTATTGTATACTGTACATGAAACATATTTATAAATTTACATAAAACGTGTATTTACACAACTCATAAACGTATTTTATTGAATAGAAATGATAGGGTATATTTGTTAAGCCCTTTGATGGGATTCTTATGGTGTCAAAGAATTTCTTTCATGTCATGTGAGAACCTGCATCAGTTATGCACTTTTGGCATAACTTTTGTTGGTCGTTTTCTAGGTTGCACTTGGAGTTGAATGCCCAGGTTAATATCTGGGGCATGAGAAAAAATGGAATCCACTCTAGTTGTTGCAGATCCTGCAACGACACCAGTGCTGGCCATTATCGTCTGCTGTTCTTCACTTGGAGAGATGCTGCAGGTGCAATAGCCGAGCTCGTATAAAGATTCTGCGCACCTGCGATTACCTGCGATTATCTGTGTTCGCTTATGAAAACAGCCGCCATCAGGTGAAAAGAAAGTCCCTAATTGCAGTCTGAATGTCTCTCAAAAATTGACATTTAGTCTGACTAGTAACCAGATTTTGGATAAGGAAGTAGGAATTATAATTCTATAAAGATATATTAGATTATTGTAACAGATCGTGCTAGATTAGAAAATTAAATATAAAATTTTACTTACGAATAAAAAGCATTTATTAGTAAAGTACATAGTTTCCATTGTTTTTAACAACTCTCCCTCATCGTTCTACAAAATTGTTGGTGCCGTTTCTGTAGAAATATTTAGTCTTTAGTTGGTAAAAGATTGCGAGGTACTTTTCAATTGCACAGAGTCAATTTCTTTGCTATTTAAATTATACTTCAAAGATCGGAACAAATGAAAATCCGAACAAGCCAAATCAACTCTTTAATCGTCTGCAGCATCTGTTTTGCAACATGCGGCCTTGCGTGGTCGTGGTGGAAAATGAAACGTTTTCGTTTTGACGAAAACTGTTGCTTTTTTGTTTTGTTTTGTTTTTTTAACCCAAATCTCTTCAGGTGGCGAAAGGCAGTTGAGACATCGAGTTTCAAACTCTTTTTTTCCCCCTGTCGAAATCTTCGGTCTATTCGCCACGATATCAAGCAGAGCTTCCTCACCAACGTCTGAAGGTCGGCCGAAGCGTGGTTAATCGTTAAGGTTAAAATCACACTGACGACGAAATCAGCCAAACCAGTTTTTGTTCGCCTGGATGTTTTCGTCGGAGTTCTGACGATTACTCATTCATGAAACTCATAGAGAATAATATGGCGAAAGTGCAAATTTGTCATTTTTAATCTTTAAAGCATTCATTTGCGCACAAAACGCCAGCATTAAAAAAATCACAACTGAACGATGCAATGTTTCAGTCTAGAACACACCAGAAAGCGCCCCCACCCAAAAACGACCGTATCAAGTTCTGCTCATTTTTTATTAACAACAAAATTCGGGCCAAAAACTTTGGCAATTTCTCTCTCTCTCTCTTTCTCTCTCTCTCTCTCTCTTTATATATATATGTAAAACCGAGGATGTCTGTGTGTGTGTCTGTCTGTGTGATACATTTTCACTGAAAATCCCTCCAAGCGATTTTGACTATACTTGGCACATACATTCTACAATGTAAGAGATAGGTTCTTATCGTAAAAAAATCGATAATGTTTTAAAAATCAAAAATCGATAAATTCAACTTTTTTCCTCCGATTTCGTTGACACTCGGTATGTAGGTTACTTGCATTATGACGAGTTCAACGATACCACATTTCTATTCCTACGCCACTGCGTTTAGCGAAAAACAGCGAAAAACCAAAAATCGATATCAACGCAAATTTTAAACTAAAAACTCACTCAGATTTCAAGCAATCTAATAAAAACTTCCCTCAGTTGTAGCCAGCAATACATTGATTGTTTAACAATCATTTAACCTGATAAATGAGTTCACTCCTATAGTGAAAATTCGCGTAAATATCGAAAAATGGCGATTTATACTGGTTTCTTTCTTATTTATCGTTGACCATTCAACCAATTTTCATTAAACTATTACTTTATAAATGTATCCTCTTTTACATCCCTGACAAATTGAATTTGAAAAACTCAAAAATGATTGTAGTCTGAAGTGCGTCTTCATGTTGCCTGTTTTACCCCTTCATGTCCTCGGCTAATTTCGATTGAATAAATACAGACTATTTCTGTTATATCAGTAACTGCATCAATTCAAAATGTTTTAATGCAAGTACTTTGAAGTAATTGAAGAAGATAGACTCTGTTACATCTAAACATGATGCTATTTTTGCTCCATTCTAATTGAACGCTTTTTCTGATCGACCAGCTGGGTAGGGCTGCTAGTGATCGGATAAAATGACAAAAAGAAAATGGCATTAAATTGAAAATGGTAGCGAGTAGTGGAACTTAGTTTAGAAATAACATGAACCTCATTGCTGAGACTAGAGCGTTTTCGCATGGAAAAATAAGTAGAGGACTGCATCCAGTGAGAGGTCTTCAAGTCAAGAATAGGACTTTCGAAGACAAAGAATGTAATAGATTTCATGCGATATAGAGAAGGGAATATTTCATCACGATGGCATGACGAAGTTGAAATACAATAATCTATTTTTCACTTCTTTCGCAACAATCCAGCAGACGTGTTGAAGAGTCTGGTCGGGAATGAAACAGAGACGATCCATGGTAATCCATGGTAAAGGAAGTCTTACTTATCCACATAAAACACTTTTTCGCTGTGTCGAGCTCAAGCAGCTAGCATTCTAACGACAATCATGTTGTATATATATATATATATATATATATATATATATATATATATATATATATATATATATATATATATATATATATATATATATATATATACTTATTTTACAATATTTCTACCTGATTTATTCCTGGCATCATCTATCTATCTATCTATCTATCTATCTATCTATCTATCTATCTATCTCTTTGTCTCGTTCCATTTATATCTATTTACTTATCTTTCTGACCTCTCGAGGTAGTAATGCAAACTTGTCTCTCTGTAGATTTTCTCACTATCTATCTATCTATCTATCTATCTATCTATCGCTTTGACTCGTTCCATTTATATCTATTTACTTATCTTTCTGACCTCTCGAGGCAGTAATGCAAACTTGTCTCTCTGTAGATTTTCTCACTATCTATCTTTCTATCTATCTATCTATCTATCTATCTATCTATCTATCTATCTATCTATCTATCTATCTATCTATCTATCGCTTTGACTCGTTCCATTTATATCTATTTACTTATCTTTCTGACCTCTCGAGGCAGTAAATCAAACTTGTCTTTCTGTATATTTTCTCACTATCTATCTATCTATCTATCTATCTATCTATCTATCTGTTTCATTCCTTACACTATCTATCTCTCTATGGATGTATCACTTTGTCTCGTTTCATGTATTTATATTTACTTATCTTTCTGGCGGCTCGAGGCAGTAATGCAAACAATAGAATCTCCTTAACAATTCTTACAGTCACAGATTTCTCTCAGCCAACGTCATGTCCATTTCTGTTACAATTCTACACACACTTCCGACCGCAATGACCGAAGCCGGGATACGGAAAATCTTCCTCAGGGATACTTCCAATTTCAAGCGATCCGTTTTGTTTTAAACTCATGACAATCTGCCCCCACGACGGCAGGAGACAGAAACTGAGTCGCATCTTCCTTTAAGTGGCACTCGTCAAACGTAATGAACACATTGTTTCTGGCATTTGATGGCTTCTGGCCGAAGAAGGGACCACAGCACGCGCTTTGAAAGATTAAGAAGAATTGAGAGTTATATATATATATATATATATATATATATATATATATATATATATATATATGTACGCTCTTGCTTATTTAAGTCAAGACCTTGCGCAAATGTTAACTTATCTATACATACGCACATAAAGTGCTTCACACAGACTTACACGAATATATCGATATTGGTATACAGTTATTACGTATTCTAACAGTTTTCTATGTTGATCAGTCACGCATCCTGATTTTCTCTACTTGTGATCATGAGATATTCCGTTATTATAATAATACGAGATTTTGCGCAAACCCCATATGCGAACATTCCTCATTTTGTCTTATGCAGGACGCGGGTGTAGTTTATCGTCATACCCAGGACGGTTTTCCTGATGGAAAAAAGGAATACAGGTTCAATTCTTGTCAGAGGCACAAGGTGGGCAACAATAATAATCAGCATTGCAGAATATAAAGTAGCTTTGTCCTGAATGTATATAATCTTTAGCTTAAAACTACTTCGCTGTAAACTGTACAAGTCAAAAGTAAAAATTGTCCAAGTATTTGCAGTGCTTCTCTGCATTTATCTTTAAACCGTCCTTAAGTTTAGTTTGGTTTGGTTTGTTTTACGGCATATCAATCTCAATGGGTTATTTAATACCGATAAGATTTTTACTGCTGGTAATTTTTTTTTTTCCTCAAAAATACATTACTGATAATTATTTTTTTTTTTCAAAAATGCATTGCTGGTAATAATTTTTTTTCAAAAATGCATTGCTGGTAACATTTTTTTTCCAAAAATGTTTTGCTGGTGATAATGTTTTTTTCTAAAAATGTATTGTTGGTAATAATTTTTTACAAAAATGTATTGCTTGTAATAATTTTTTTTTTCAAAAATGTATTGTTGGTAACTTTTTTTTTTTCGAAAATGTATTGCTGGTAATAATTTTATTTTCTCCAAAAAATAGATTGCTGGTAATGATATTTTTAATCAAAAATGTATTGCTGGTAATGGTTTTTTCTTCAAAAATTCATTGCTGGTAATATTTTTGCAAAATTGTATTGCTGGTATTAAAACCTATTTTTAAACTTTCATAAAATTTTGACCCCTTTTGTGGGTTAACTATTTGCCCATTGTTGGGATCCTAACAGGTGCTACCACCCCGGATCAGGGTGGATCTGGGAATGCCAGCAAAATAATAGGTGGTTGCACGCTTCTCAAAACCGCATGATCAGATGCCTTGCTGCCGGATGTAGCTTATCGTCATATCCAGGACGATTTAATTTTAGCGTCTAGACTCTTATCCCAATACTTTCCCACTGCTGTCTACTAAGTCATGTAGCATGTCTATTTCGATGAAGGGCCCAACCTCTAGCAAAGCCATCGGGTCTATCCAATGTGGCTCTATATTCATCAGTAAAAATTGCATGTAAGAAATCAGTTATGATGTCCAACTTTGAGGTTCTATTAGTCATTCACTTTACAATATCGCCTTTTGCTTATTAGAACGTATATTTCTCTAAATCCATGGCAATCTATGTATCGGAAATTTTAAAAGCATCAATAACTATACTAAATACGGTGATATATAAAAGATGCGATGGATAAATTGTCGTCAAAATTACGCAAAAATGAGAATTCTGACATCTCATTTTAACAAATATACATTTTGCGATAGATAAATGTTCTTCTAAAATACGCAGAATTGAAAACATCACTGACAGATATGCAGCGTACGATGGATAAATTGTCGTCTAAACTAAGCAAAAATGAAAATAACACTGGTATCTCATTTTAACAGATATTTTTACCAGAATTACACAAAAATATCTTGAAATACGAAAGGGTAAATTTATCCAATGAAATCGCCATTGTCTTCAACCACGGCCTCAAGACGAACGATTTAGGCAACTTTTGAAAGTTATAAATTTATTTTTTCTCTATTTGCCTTATAATTCGATTCTTTAAAATATATTTTTTTATTTTTCGTTTTTATTTATCCTACAAAAACAAGAACGAACACTAAATACAGTGTATGACAAGAGAACTAATAAACAAATAATAAAGCTTCACAAGTACTAACACAGGGTTAATTAGCCGAAAACTGATCATTTAGCATCAAAGAGTAATGACAAGAAATATGAATACAAAAAAATTGCCATTTATGACAAATACCAGGAACCCATAATAATAATAAAAAACAATTCAGAATGTAATAAAAGAAACAATGAAGTTGATCACAGAACAGACTAATCTAAGAATTCGAGTTATATTTTAAAATGGCCTTGTCGAATCTAGATTCATGTGGATAACAAACATGGCGTCCAACTCGTTCAGAAATGTCTAAACCAGTAGTTCCCAACCTTTTTTACATGGCGGCACACTATTGAGTTCTTTAAATTTTCGCGGCACACCTATCACAAAAAATAAATATTTTCCACTCATAAAGCCTTTTTGCAATAAAATAATAAAAAACAAAGAATATTATATAAGAAGAATTTTTATTCACACAAATCAAAATATCCTGTATTTAATATCGGGTATAACATAATAATCGTGAATGTCAGTGGGACAGTTGTGCATTAAGTTAGATTAGCCTGAAATTGAAAAGATTAAAAATGGTTAGGAAAAGGTAAAAAAATGTTTGGGAGTTAGGAGCATTACGTAAAACCTCACATAGTACAGTTCTGTGTTACAACTTTTTGTCTTACAACCTGTGTATTTAGGAATCGTTTTGGTATCGAAATCGGGTCTGAATTATTCAGCTCCGATGCTGATTCCCGATACTTTGAAAAACTCCTGATATTCCGATTAATCGTCCCATGACTAATATAAACCAAAATAACGCTTACCAATTAGTATGCGCGAAAAGTTTAGATTCCAGAAATTCGGCCATTTTGAATAGAGCGGTGTCATCATGATTAAGAAAGTGAATGTCTTTATTAAACAAAATAAAATTAAATGGCTTCTAGGCATTATCTCTTCGCGGCACACTAATAATTATTCCGCGGCACACTAATGTGCCGCGGCACAGTGGTTGGGAAGCACTGGTCTAAACTGTCATCTATATTTGTTATTATTATCAATGTCTGTATTTCTGAGAAGAAGTATTGTAATCATTTACATTGTTCGGATTGTTGTCCTCATCTTTATTGTCATGTTCATGAAGAAGTCCGGAGCGTACGACGGTCGAAACGTCGTTCGGTTCGGCTTGTTTTGTTTTACGGCACATCAACCTCAATGGGTCATTTAATGCTGACAACTTTTTTTGTTTTGTCAAAAAATCTATTTCTGTTAATATTTTATTTCCTCTGAAATGTATAGCTGGTAATATTTTTTTTTCAAAAACGTACAGCTAGCAATATTATTTTTCAAAAACGTATTATCAGAGGCCTTGCTGTTGGACGTAGTTTATCGTCTTACCGAGGACGCGGATGTAGTTTATCGTCATACGCAGGACGACCGAAATGTTGTACTCATATTTATTGTCATGTTCATGAAGAAGGCCGGAGCGTACAATGGTCGAAACGTCGTGAACATGAAAATAAAGATGAGGACAACAGCCCGAACAATGTAAATAATGTAAATGATTATCAATGTTTAAAAATTAATTCAAAAGAATGAACCCTTTGGGTATTGAAGGGGGCTGTCCTTCTTCAAGTTGCGTAGATTGGCGCTACAGAATCACAAAAAAACGGTACCAAATAACAGAAACCAGATGACTTGAAAATTTTAACAACAAATAAATTCAATAGTACATCTAAATCGAAAAGAAAATAATGACATAATGAAAACTTTGAATTCACAAACGAAGTTCAACAAAAGGTTAGCAATAAAACTCCCTGAATATGGGAAAGAAAATAATTGTTTTAAGAGAACAATTATATAATTTTAAATCGATATGATTATATAAAATGTTCGGTCGATACATGCCGAATCTTTCCTCTTTGAAAACGGCTAATTTGTCCTTTCTTCTCATTTATGATGTTAAGCTACATCCGGCAGAAAGACCTCGGATTCGGATGTTTTGACGCACGTGGAACCACCCCTTAATTGTTATTGTTACTAATTCCACGCTGACCGGCGTGGTAGCACCTGTTAGGATCCCAGCCATGGGCATAGAGTGAACTGCTGTTAAAAGCATGTTTGTAGCGAGAAAAAAACTACAATCAATACATTATTGGAAAAGGAAGAGAAAAATTACCAGTAATACATTTTTTTTAAAAAATTACCAGAGCTCCCCATAAAATTAAATTTCGGTATTAAATGACGCATAAGGAATTGATATACCGTTAAACAAACAAGACCAAACCGAACTAATTCAACATTCTTCTGCTATGTACTTAAAGACGCTGTTTTGCAATAATGCTCCCTCTATAAAAGGCTCAAGATCTACTCGTAGTAGAGGTTTATAGAGTAAAAATCACAGTGGTGATATGTGGGAAAGATGAACTTGAACAGGTTAAAATTGTAGTGATCAGGGAAGCATTCCCTTGAGAGTCGGTTCCGCAAACAGCAGTTCGTTTCTTGGAAAAAAGCTGCTCTATTGGAAATTACATCTCACCAATGGAATACGTAGGGAATGAGGCTGGTTCGTTACAGTGGGCGTGGCGTGGCATATTGGCGAAGTTTATAACTGATGAAACTAAGGGAAATAAGTGATTATGGCTCTCCGCAGCTAACTATAAATTGTGGCTCTTAGAAATGTTTTTTTTCACCACCACTCTCAGTCACTGTTCATACATGATTTTAAAATAGACTATTCGTTTTTTCCCCTCTGTTCCTCTGAGTGTCAAAAACTTTTTCCTTCATAATTCATCCTAGGAATTTTAACTATGTCTTTTTGTACGGACGACCTTTTTGTTTATCTTTTTTTCTTAAAATACCTTATCATTCATATGGTCAGTCTAGTCTATTCTTCTGTAGAACTAAATTTCTGTTATCTCAAGTCTTTTCTTCCATTGTGAAGATATTGTCCAGATTTCGCTGCAATATCCGATAATTAATGTTACATAACAGTTCAGTATTCTTTTGTTTTTAGCAAGAATTCTCCTGTTTCTTAATAATTTCCTGAGATTTCAGATGCATTTTTCTCTATTCAAGGCGTCTTCGGATTCTTGGGTTACATTTTTCTTCTTCTGGTAAAACACATCCTAGGGCTTTGCAATTTCAGACTCGTTGATTTTGGTATTTCCAATTCGTTGTTCACTTGTTCTTGTTTCTCTAGCTAACAACTATACATTCTTTCTTATTTCAATTGATGTTTAGTCCTTTCCTCTCGCTTTTCTACAGTTTCTTTTCTGTGTTTGTGTTGGGGCGCATCCACCTTCACAACCACAATAGACTGATACTATTATTATAAATAGAACAGTAGTTCTAGAGACTGTGAGTAGTGTAGCAGTTTAGTGCAGTGCAGAGTGAGACTTCTGTAGTGATCAGTTACACTTCCGTTTCTCAACCGGAAGATACCGTTGGACTTTATTACTATTACTTATTGTTACTACTAACCTACGTTCGTTCTACTACTAATCTCTCTGATGTAAATACCTCTCTGAATATACCAGTATTTTTCCCTAGGACTGTGTTTGTTCGTTATTACCATATACTCACGTGGAAACACTCAACATCTCAACAGTGGCGACGAAGGATGTTTTATTGATCTCAACAGTTTGCTATCAACATTATGTTATATATATATATATATATATATATATATATATATATATATATATATATATATGCAATAAAAAAACTAAATCATTATTGTTTTGTCCGTGTATTGTTTGATAAATTGACATATAGTTGTCTTCTTTGATAATGGCTTATGTAAGCCGAAAGCTTAGATAGGATTAAAACATGTATCAACATGGTGATTTACTTTGGTCTTTCAACGATAATGTTATTAAGCTTATCAGACAATATGAAAGGAATTTACTTAAAATAAATAGACAAAACTGGTCTATATTATTTAATGAAACATGCATCAATGGATTTACACACACACATATATATATATATATATATATATATATATATGCCTGACGATTGTGTCTAGCAGGAAACAGCCTCTTGCCTCTGAGTGTTGACTTCAGTGTTCACTTTTGTGTTTACATAAGCTCTATCTCTGATATTGAGTACTTTATCCCAAATATATAGCACATCTATATGAAAACATGGTTGGACAATTTTGGCTACAACTTGCGACACGCGGGACGTTTTTCCCCCACCCCAACCTATAATTCTCTTCATCTATGTTTACAGTTTCACCTGCCCACTCCCCCTACTGGTAATAATAAAACAGTCTAACCTTTTTACATCGATCAAAATTTTAAATTTAATTTTATTTTCATAAAAAGTTTTGCATACCGGGGAATCAGTCAGATATCGGGTTTTTGCCATCAATATGATTTCCACCAGGAAATACACCGTCTACAAAAACATCTGTCGGTGAGCAATTCCCATTTGTCTGTTTATTTCTCAGTCCGTTGATGAAGGACACAGCCGTGTCCGAAAATTCCGAACCTAAAACCTTTTTTCCGTGCTTCATTTCTGTCATATGGTTAACAATTAATACTCATTAAATGTTTATTGTACTGATTATATTGGTAACCTTTTGTTTGCCCTCGTTTTATTAACTAACCTATATATTTTACATATTATAAGAAGCACATATAGAAACGCTTGTATAATTATACACACACACACTTATCTATTCTGTTAATTTTTTTTGGATACTATATAACTAGTGATCCAACCCAAATGACTTGACTCGCTTTATAGTTCCCTAAAAGAAGGTGAACCAATCAGGAGACGTAAAATATTCAATCCGTCGTGTATAAAGGCGGCCATTTTGTTTCCTCTCTCCGAATGTCCAATGCCAACTTGTCAAGCGAATGAACAGAAGGAAAAACAACTGAACTACGCTCTGCTACTTTATTGGGGTATATACTGCTAACCTGAACTGCGCTTCCCTACTGTTTTCGACATATTCACTGTCAACCTCTGGATTCTATACTCAAGGACTACCGTCATCATGAACAACATATTCAACCATTTTTATCTATATATCTTTGCTCGTATAAGTTATTTTCTAATAGGATGTTAGAATTCGTTTAATAACACTTTCAAAATTGAATATTTCTTGGTAGGTGTATGGGAGTGTCTTTGTCAATGTATGTCTGTGTCTTTGTCGGTGTGTGTGTGTGTGTGTGTGTATGGCCGCTTGTGTGTGCCTTTCATTGTGTGGGTATGTTGTGTTTTTTTTAAGGGTCGTGACCATATTTCCTGTCTCGTCGCCTTTTTGCGTGTTTATATATCCAAATATATCTGCGCGTTTGTGTATTATAATTTGATTGTGTATATATATTGTCTTTTGCAAGATTTCATCCTCCCTTGCCCATGACTTCACTTCAAATGTAACAGAGTTCAGAGCAGCATTAGATCTTAACGTTTATTCCAACTTAATTTCAATAAAACATAATAAATAGAAAAAACATATGTATTTATTTCCTCTGTTCCTTCTTTGAATAATTTTTTTAATTTTAAACTTAATATAGATTAAAACTTTAAAATTGGTAATTTTTAATTTTTAATTTTATACTATCATTTAATATTTATGTTGTGGATTCCTGGATGAAATCCGGTATCAAATAATAACAAACGCCAAGAATGAATGTAGGAAATAATTGTATTAACGTAATAATACAAACTGGTAGTACAGATTAGTAGTTCCAGGAATGCGGGGTTAGTAGGAAAATATATATACAGTTTTTGATATCGACGTATCGCTGTATGACTTCTTACTGAGTCTACGTTCTTGTTACTTTGACTCTTGTACTACCCTCCTGTGTGTGACTCTGTCTATCTACTACCTGACTGTTCGGGTATTCACTGGCAGTAGTATATGTATACCCTGGTTGAGTCCATTTGTGTAAAAAGGGGAGATCTATCAACAATTTATTAGTTAGAATTAATTATATTTTAGTCTAGCCCTAAGATTAAAGCATTAAATAATTATTATAACCAAAGATCGCTGTCAAGTGTTTTGAATTTTCATATACTTGTATTTTGATTGGTCACTCCAGCTTAAGTAACAACTTTTCCCTTAGCGAGGGGTTTGTGATAGATTTGAACCTTTTAAAAACCTTTATTCTACATTCAACACCATTACTTGATAAAACACCAGAAGTGTTGAAACAAAATGGCTATTTTTGTAGTGATTTTATAAAATATTTTTGTTATAATCTTCGAATATATATATATATATATATATATATATATATATATATATATATATTCAAGCATGTTTAGCTGAATAATCGAGATATATTATGTTTATTTTAATATTAATCCTTTCAAATTAACCTATCAATTTCTTACTGTTGCCATGAAACTCATTAACGAAGGTGCCGTATCTAATGCAATAGTCAGTTGGGATTTTTTTGTAAATGCGCATGAAACACGCTCTATTGGGTCAAAAATTAACATATTAACCAGGTTACTTAATTTATATTTGTAATTTTCTTTTTAAAGAATTCACAATTTAAGTATATTAGCAAAATACCGTTATAATTGTAATTTTTTAAAAATTACAATTTAGCTATTTTAAAACCTTGCTATTATAGACATGTTAAAAAGTGGTTACTACACTCATAATTAATCTTATTTAGTGTTGGTTGTAATTATCTTATACAGAGGGCTTCAAGTAATTTTCTTATATAGAGTGAAAAGTTCTTTTGAAAATAAAACGTACCAGAAAATAAACAGTGCCTTCCATAATGAGTTTAATGGCCTTACACGTTTCACGGGCGATTTCAATTTCAAGGCTTTTTTCACTGCTCTTTGGACTGTAATAGCTGAAACTCCTCTCTCGCGTGCCAAACGTCTTATGGATTGAGTTGAATCTTTTTAATTGATCTCTTTAACTCTAAATTGAAATGATGATCGCTCTTCCTGTTGTGACGTCCTGATCCAGTTTTCGTCTCTACTGTTATCTCATTTTTTTTTAACTTATTCACCGTTCTCTTGATCGTTTTTTAATGGACTTGAAGATGGGAGCCAGAGTATAAATGTTAGTACCATTACTGAAGGCCTGACTGATCTTTTTCCTTTCACCATTGCTCATTTGGAAAAGCAGTGGGTCGGACATAAATAAATTCAACCTGTTCAACATTTTAGCTGAATAACTCAGAGAGTTTTTCAAAGATTCTTATGAAAAATTGGTGACGGGATGGCTAAATGTTTTATCTGAAAACCTGGAAAAAAGAAACTCAAGTTGTTTAGTGTTTTTGTAGGTTAGACATTTTTTGCTTTTTACACCCGGTACACACACACACACACACACACACACACACACACACACACACACACACACACATATATATATCATTATATTTTTGAATTGGACAAAGTCCGACAATTTATTTAAAGACATTTATGATATGTTTAACGTTCTTTTTATAGATACAAGTATACAATGCTCTGTTTTTATAATAAACAGTATTAAATAATATTTACCGGCTTGAATGTCCGAGAAAATTTCTATGAAAATTTCTCGGACATTCAGGCCGGTAAATGTTATTTAATACTGTTTATTATAAAAACAGACCATTTGCTTAAATACTTGTATTTATAAAAAGAACGTTAAACATATCATAAATGTCTTTAAATATATCATTATGCAGTTAAGATTGTCCACCAATAATAAATCCTGTAGGACTTCTAGTTCTATCGTGATCACCTCATTGTCAAGTTTGAATAAATTTGGCCAGAACAGACATCCTTGTTTTACGCCCCCTTCTTTGTACTTTTGTGTATTTGCTCAATTCATCTTTTACTGTTTGCAGGTGGTTGGATCCTAATGTATTTCCCCAAAGAGGAAAGATTTCAGAGCAGTAGTCCTGTTATGACTTTTAATTCTCTCAGGATCCTTTTACTCTATAATTTGAATAAATCTGGTAAGAAGACACATTCTTGTCATACACCCGTTTCTATTCTTGCATATGTACTCTCCTCATTTTCCATCCATATGCAGGCTGTCTGCTTCCAGTATTGTTTCTGGGTTATTCTACTATCCTTCCTAAATATGTCAAAGTTACCTAGCAGTTCCAACAGTTCTTTGTGACATATTTTAACAAACACCTTTGATTAATCTCTAAAACAGAGAAATGCACTTTTTTCTGCTTGTGTTGCTATTTTCTGTGCATAAATATTGCATTCCTTGTTCCAGTTTCTTCAATGAATACGCACTCTTAATTTTTTTGTTTTCGGTCTAATGCTGCTGCACGCTCTATTTTAGCAGGATTCGGATGATACGTTCCGTTATGTGACTTTTAGATTGACAGTTGGATTGAGAACGTATTTATTTAGCCATGGCTACTTCAATAATCTGCAAAAAGATGTACTAAGACCTTCCGGTATTTCACCATTGTTGTATTTCTATAACTTTGTCAATAACGAAATACTTTAAGGCTGTCAACACTTATTTTTACAATCCTGTATTATCCTGCTGCTTTGTTCAAATTCCTCAATGCTGATTTCACTTCAAAGTTTCTGGTTTTTCAATATTTTTGTTTATTGCGCGTTTTCCTATTTTATGATGGAAGGTTCACCGATTATATAGGTTCCATTTATCTTTCTTTATTATCAACTTTTCCTAATTTTGATTGTATGCATCCAGTCAATGAGCACGCCTTTTGTCTTGTTATTGCTCTTATACTTTATGCATATCTATGCATATCTCCTTTGTCTGTGATACCCATTCTTTTTGTTGAGTTATTCGTCTTTTGCATCCCTGCATTTATTTCTAACTTTTTTGTGCAATGTCCCTTACTCTGTACCAAACTTTGACATTGATTGCTAAAATCTACCTGGTCAATGAACGCCGAATAATTCCTTATAATTATCATCATGCATAGAATTTCATCTGCCATTCACTCGTTGTGTGGCAGTTTAGGCCAATGGCGCTCCCGTTCATGTGAACTTGGATTCATTATGAAAATGTATCTAATAAAGTTTTCCGGTGTTTCACCGCTGTTTTATTTGAGATGACCAACCACAATCCACACTCAGTGATCGTTAGTATTTCATTCGATTTCCTGTAATGTTTTGCTTTGAAACACTTCCTCATTCTTTTTTTTTACTATTTATGTATAACTTTTCTTTTGTGACAGGAAAAGATAAGACCTTAACTGCCGACCTGTTTCTTGTATTAAGAGGGTGACCTCAAGTAGCCCTTATCAGACCTGCATTTTTCACAATTCGGTGGTAGCTGAAAATAGTTTTGCAATTACCAGCGATGTTATCAAATATACAAGCTTTACTATTATTAAACATCTTTTTATATCCGAAAGATCAGTTTTACGATCATTTTACAGCTTCAAACTTAAAAATGTAATATTAATATGCGCATTCCAAATTCAAATTTTATACAAATGACTTCCGTTTGTTTACATCTGCACAGTACGAAATCGTTTTTTAACCTAACTGCGCAAATAAATATCGCCATCATTTATTAAGTAATGCTTTTGATTCCAATAAGTATTTACTTTATATATGAATAAAACATGAAGAGGCTAGTAATCTTTGACACAGAGTACACAAAATGTACTTGTGTAGAAAGCAGACAAAGTGAAAGAAATAGTATTTTATTTTATTTTATTTTAAACTGCGATTGCTTTTTAGTTAAGCAAATTTTACTGTCTTCTTTTCTGTGTCTCGATTTTTCCCTTTCTCTTCTATTTTTCCTTTCTTTTGTAAATGTTCGTTGGCGTTTCTTTTGTTGTTTAGTTTGAGCGTATTATGTTGATTCAATTCAGAGAAAAGTTCATTGCATTGAGGCAAAGAGCGAAGCAAGATAACAAGAGAGATTATTCAGCCGAAAAACACGTCCCATTTTTATATAATTGTCCTAATCTCCACTTTCTGACAACTAACACGTTCAAGGGGTGGTGCTGAAAACGTCTCGGTCCGTCTTACGTCTCCAAATCACGATTTCCTTTACCAGATATAAGAATACAGATTCTGAGAAATGAGTTGGGACTATAACTTTTCAACATTCTTGACATATATAGATATATGTTGTGTTTGATGTATTTTGTGCAGCAATCCTTCTTTTCTACATGTTTCTACAAGAAAAATATTCCACATTTATTATTCAGTTCTTATATTATACTTATATTTTTATGATTACTAAAAGAATGTATAGTCTAAAGATATGTTTATGTATATACTAAAAAATGCTATTTCACTGACCAGACATGAGAATACAGTTTCTAGGAAGCGTGTTCGGTCTAGAACTCTTAAACATTCCTTATATATATATATATATATATATATATATATATATATATATATATATATATAATATGTTTAACGTTCTTTTTATAGATACAAGTATTTAAGGAAATTCTCTGTTTTATAATAAACAGTATTTGCTTAAGTACTTGTATCTATAAAAAGAACGTTAAACATATTATAAATGTCTTTAAATAAATTGTCGGACTATGTACAATTCAATATATATATATATATATATATATATATATATATATATATATATATATATATATATACAAGGAATCTCCGACTGACGCCAATTCAGTTTCGATCCTAGCTATAGGCAACCGGACGTCTAGCCACATTGATATGCTGTGATACAGTGAAACAGTCTGTCTGTGAATGACGATATATATGCTCCTGAAAAGTTTAATTCGGTTGATGTCTATGAGGGAAAAGCGTGTGTTTCTAAACAGTGACTATTACGGCTAATAATGCAAGACTCTTCGATAAAGCGAACCCAGTTCTCTCAGTTACTGTGTGTTTAAAAAAAAATACACTTAAATTCACCTTCATCCCTGCCGTACGCCAATAGCTTAGGGGTAAAATCGCCGATGGGCACCAATTCAACGGGGTTTCGATTCTAGCTAGTGGCAACCGCACGTCTATCCACACTGGGATGACAATATATATATTCAGGTTTGGTTTATTAATTTAGACATACTATGTCTGTTTATTTTTGCTTAAATAATAATAATAATAATAATATTAAATAAATAAATAAATTGAGACGTACAAAAGTTGCGTCCCTTGCTTGGAAAAAAAACTCGTGAATTTAAAATTGATATTGAACGATAAAAAACGCAATAAATAAAACAGTAAAAATATTTTGCATTTAAAAGAAATAGGTATGCACATACACGGGTAATTTAACCCCTGAAGATGCTATCAGATGTGCCTGAAAGTAAAAATTATCTGAAAGAAAATTTTAGTATTTTTGTTAACCAACTTTCTACGGCTACCATGATTATTATTATTCGTGATTAAAAAGGATTAAAACAAAAATAAAAAAAGGATGGGTAAATTATTTAACCAAACCATTTTGAACGTGCTATTTGCCAAAAAGAACGGGTAAATTAAGTGAGTAGAAATCGTGCTAGAATAAAGTTTTTTTTTATCAATTTATTTTACTTGTTGTTATTTATTTGTTACACTGTATATTTTCCCTTTTTGTTTTTGATTTTTAAGTAACGTAGTATATTATTTTGTATTTTTTATCATTTTTTAATCGTTATATAACAGTTATAGCTATTTTTCGTCCGATTTTTTGTTTTGATTTTTATAGTCTAATATTTTGGTCATAATAGTTTGCTAATTTGTTTATTATTTACTTTATTTATTGATTTTATTTCTTATTTTTTTATTCTATTTCGTCTATTCTAACAGGTGTGATTTGGTAATTTGTTTGGATTAATTTATTTTGCTTATTTTATTGTCACTTTATTTGTTTATATATTTTTTCCGTTTTCAATTTTTAAGTAACATAGTAAAAATTTGTTTTCATGTCTGCATTTTGAGATTAGCTTGGATCTTTTAATTAATAATTTATTTTGGTCTGGGATGGTAATGATAGCTATTTTTTCCTCCAAGGAAAGTTTGCAAGTTTTTGATTGGTTGTTGATCTTTTCCTTATTTTCCAAGATATTTTTGATGTGGTATGCGCTTTGTTTTTTTATTTCCCAGATATACTTAGAAAGCTTTGTGCTGTTCGCATATTTACGATTTGTGAAAGATGTGTTGTGTGCATAATTTCTTTGTTTCCAGGGTCCTTCAGTTACTCATATGTATACTCAACCCCAAAATTGAACAAATAGCTTTAATTATCTTCCCAAACAAAACAAAACTATTAAATAAGCTATATAAACATTTTATTACGTTAATAAAAACACCGATAAAAAAAAATAATAAATAAATAAATATATCAGATAAAAAATAAAAATAAAAATAAATAAAAACAAGCAAAATAATTTGACCCAAATAAATAAATAAATAATGAATAAACGACTTCCGGTAAAATAACCGCCAAAATAAACAACTCACAATGCACCACTGACCCGTATATATAAATAGCCGTGAAAAATAACAGCACTCGTTGCTTGACGATTGCATCTAGCATGAAACAGACTGTCGCCACTAAGTGTTGATTTCTATGTCCACTTTTATATTTACACACGCTCTATCTCTGATATTAAGCACTTTATCCCATAAATATAGCACACTTTAAGACTATATTTCTTCATATATATATATATATATATATATACACATTTTCACTGTTATATATATATATATATATATATATATATATATACATATATATATATAACAGTGAACATTATATATATATATATATATATATATATATATATATATATATATATATATATATATATATATATATATAACATGCATACATCCTTATATATTTTATATATTTGGGAGGCTATTCTTTTACAAATTTCATTGATGATCACTGACAATGCGCTATGTCCAAAAAGGAAACCTTTTGTACGCGTGAAAGAAAAATAAAATAAAAACCTTACTTGCAGCAACTTGAGTGTTATCTTCAGTCTATCTATCTATATTGTTTTTTTGTCATTTAATGTAATGGACGCAGAAAGTAGCTTTTATTCAGGCCTTACTATCGGTAGTGATTATTGTACCAAGTGCTTTCGGCCAATATAGATATTTGTTTAGTGGTACTAACTCACGGGAAATACATGCACTCAAGTACCTCATGGGTAAGAGCCTGTAGCTATTTATAGTATTTTTGAATTAATATGTAAATGAGTCACTTCGTCTCCCTGTACCGAAGAAATCTTATTACCTTATTTTCCCTAGTATTTCTTCAGGGAGCATTTGTCTCTTCAGTGTCATCTTCCCTCTCCCTCTTCCTATTAGATTGTCTAGATATGGAAGATATTGACCTTATTTTTCAATGTAAAGACGTCCATACTTATTCATTTTGTTGGACCGTCTCTACGTTTTTCTTTTAGCATTTACACATACGTTTAAAATGGTTTATTTTGAAATACATTTTTATATGCTGGATATTTTTGTTTTCTCTTTGATGCTGGTAACCACAAAAAGTACGCATTACTCTATCTTTTTTTATCACGAATGTGTCTACTAAATCCGTAACTGTTGTTCTATTAAATGTTTTAATTAATTCTTGTTGCTGAACAAATTCGAGACACTTCTCGTGACAACGTTCCCAGTTGTAAATACATTAGAGTTATTTACCGATACTCCTCTTTTTGAAGGCAGAATACCAATTAGATTTCGATCAAATCCTTTTCGATTGACTGGATTTCCGATCCAGTTTCTCAAATGCGCAATATTTAGCGGCTTGTTTTAAACGAAGAACATATTCAGTAACTGTTTCATTCCCATTCTAAGAAATATTGCTCAGCTTAGGTTTCTGCATTCACTAGATTTTGTTTAGATGCTACGTTTTTCACTATTAGTTGACTTATAGCGTCAAACGTCATTTCCGTCAGTTGTCTTGGGTTTGCAATTGCTGATAATTTTATAGTGGCTTCGCAACCAGCAGTTGCCAAGAAGAGATCAGTTATTTAGTTTTTCCTATAACTGATATTAAATCCTTCAGCCTCTTTTTCTAGCTTTAGCTGCTAGTATCCTAAGTCACGCTTGGACGCGTTCATAGTTATCCAGTGATAATTGTTCGTTCGGTTTTTAGATATCGACGACGCCATTATAGTGTACTGTTACTGACTCACAGAAAGTAGTATGATCTCACCTGCCTCATGGGTAATAGCTGTAGCTGTTTATGGTCTTTGTGGTTTCATATAGAAATGATTCAGCCCAATTAGTATATATAAATATATATTTATTATTATTTTAAACTTTATTTTGGAGTTTATGTTATTTTCTCTTAGTGAACATTTAAATGTATTACACCTGACATATATTACAGAATATCAACTCAAACACATGTACCTGATAAGTATAACGTTTGTAGCAGTAATTATACACACACACACACACACACACACACACATATATATATATATATATATATATATATATATATATATATATATATATAGTAATCTGTTGGTATATAATCCAAGTGACTCTTATTAACACAATATAAAATTTTAAATATTAAAAATAATTCACATATAGAGATCAATGTTTATTTTATAATAAACACAGCAATATATTTGATACAATCGGAATTAAGATACCATTATTATAAATGCATTTACTCGATTTTTCAAACAGTCAATGGATGATATTTTTTTTAAATAAAAAAAAAACAGACAAGGGAAAGGTAAGAAGGGAAGAAAAATAGTGGAAAAAAGAAGCTGAAGAATAGAAAGGAAGGGAAGTTGGCAAAAGAAACAGAAAGTGGTGTAAGTCTTGGCCACCCCCTCATATCAAAACCTACACCACTTCCCGTTAGCTCCCATGATATATTGTTTACTTTCAAATCAATATTCAAATATTTTTTAATTTATTTTCTTTATTATTTTTTAATTCTCCGACATTCCAACTTATGAATTTGAACGATATAAATTATTTATAGTTAATTCTATAGTTTAAATAGACAAGTTTGTACACACCATTTTGAATCATCATCACGAGATAACAACAAATAATGGTCAGAATCTATATCTGAAGATTGAATTTACTACATGAAACTCCGAGGAGTGTTATCGACGTTAGATATTATCTATCTATATTCACTAATATATATATATATATATATATATATATATATATATATATGTTACGCTCTCGATATTCGATGGAGCACGATGGAGAAATGGGTAATGTCAAAACAGTAGACGCTCTTGCTATTACCTCATCGGTTTTCAATAATGAATTGAGCCCTCTGGCTGCTGTCGTTTGTATATATTCGTATATAATACGTTAAAATTTCCATTTCTCTGTCGTGCGCCGATAAGATATCTGACTAATATCGGTCGGGTTTCGATCCCGGCTTGAAGCAATCGGATGTTTAGTCACACTGATGATCTGTGATACAGCGAAATGGGGTTGTATGTAGATGACTATATATATATGTTATGGGAACTTACCCATAATAATAATGGACTATACCGGACATCATAAATACTGCGCCTCGAGAGGGAGCAGCGGTCAGAGAGTCAGTTAGAGACAGAGTCGAGGTCAGACGATTGCTGTAAGACATTGGAATAGTGATACTTGCTGAGACAACATAGTTCACTTTAACTAAATCTGATATTCATTACTAATACTTCTACTTCTTTGTATATATTTCTGTTTGTAATATATCTGTGTTATTCCATACCTGTGTTCGAGTTATTCTTCATTGGTTCTACCTTGGACCATCACCGTGGTACAAGGAACTTGGACCATAACAAGTGGCGACGAGGAAAGTCCTAAAGAAATACGAACTTTTTACGCGGAGGACATACTTGTTTTGCTATCCGTCGCACATAACAATTGGCGACCGGAAAACCCCAAAAGCAAAACAAACTCTCTACGCGGAGGACATACCTTTTTTGCTATCCGTCGCACATAACAGTGGTCGATGAGTAAACTTAAAAAAAACAAGTTCTACGCGAGATTTCTAAAAAAAAGCAAAAACAAAAAACAATTTCTACGCGAACACATAAAAAAAATGAATTTTCTTTTTGGATATCAATTTTACTGGCAACAAAGGAATTTTTTTTTGCGTACACAGGTTTCAGAATATCAGGTTACACTAAAGTAAAATACGTACACAAAATTACGTCAACATGGAAGATTTAAAGTCAATCATTATAGAACTTATCAAAATCCAATTTGAACAGCAACAAAAGTACGAACAGAAACACCTTGAATTACAAAAATTATTGCTACGTGTAATGTCAAATAAAGGGCAACATTTCGAGAACGAAACAGTTCTCTCACAAGACGCTATTTGCAGAACTATCGAAGATTTCACGTACGCACCTGACGAAGATAAAACTTTTGCAAATTATTTTCGAAGGTACGAAGATCTATATGAATTTGACTGCAAAGATTGGTCAGACGCACGTAAAGTACGTCTATTAATAAGAATATTAGGCACATGCGAATGTACCAAATTCGTAGATTATATCCTTCCAAGGAAAACTAATGAGCTAACTTTCAAAGAAGCCGTAAAACTATTAACAGAACTGATATTCATTACTAATACTTCTACTTCTTTGTATATATTTCTGTTTGTAATATAACCGTGTTATTCCATACCTTTGTTCGAGTTATTCTTCATTGGTTCTACCTTGGACCATCACCGTGGTACAAGGAACTTGGACCATCACCGTGGTACAAGAAACTTGGACCATAACAATATATATATATATATATATATATATATATATATATACGCAGAACTTTTTCACTGTCAGTTCAAGGAAGACTTTTGCGTCACTAACACACAAAAAAAAGAGAATGCCTAATATCGAGAATATTTGACATCGAAAAACATAAGAAAAATTAATTCCTTTTAATATTATGGGGAAATAACCACCCTTTGCTTGATGAAGGTTGCGAGACCGGAAACTTGGGTAGCAAAATTATGAAAAATAAAGCATAATATGCTTTTAAAAAAAATCCACATTACAACCAAAAAAGTTTGCAGTTTCTCTCTTCTTTTTAATATATAGACCTTTCTCTCTTTGAAACTACTATACCCTCGTTTCTTTATAATATATATATATATATATATATATATATATATATATATATATATATATATATATATATATATATATATATCCTGAGTCGCATGAATCTCCACAGCTTTTATCTTAAAAACAACTTAAAAGAGGCCATTAGACCACAGCAAGGACTCACCAAAATTAACGATAAAACAAAATGAAAACTACAGATAAAGTTCATTTTCTTCAGAAAGTCATTCATTCCTGTAGTTCACTGCTACTAACAAGTAGAATTTTTTGTCACTTGTTAATGCCCATCTTATTATTTAATATATGTTCATTAGCCCCCAATTAATTTATAGCACATTTAATCTTTATTGTTAAATAAAAACCATAAAATATGGAAAAAATAAATTTTGGAATTTCTCTGAAGAACATTCCAAATACCAACGAAAGGAATTATTTCGTAACATTAATGCAAAAAACAAAGGAACTTATACGAAAGATGAGATTAAGAGCTTACTTTTTCTCTCGACCGAATAACTTATCAAACAAATTTGAAGTATATGGTTTTAACAGTAAGAAAATGGCACCGTTCATCCAAAATGTGTCTGGATTTGAAAATGATTTCCTGGAAATAATACATAACATAACTTGCTAAAAAAAGAAAAGCTATTTCCAAAAACATCTGGACAAAATAGTGAAAGACATTAATGCAACAGATAAAATTATAATGAAATCGGATAAAAGAGGGAATTTTCATAAATTACCAGCAACATCCTACAACAACCTTATTAAAATGATTTAAATAAGAACTATAAAAAGGCCATTAATAATTACGTGTATATGGTGGAAACATTAATATTAGCTATAAAAACATCACAGATAAATTGAATATTAATGATAGGGTAGGTAAAGTTACTAAAATAATTAGTGCTATATAGCCCTAAAAGATCACAAACCCGATTTCGAAGCTAATCCGACTACAAGAATTAACAACTCAACCAGAACTAAAATCGGCAGAACTATTAATAAACTCCTAGAAAGTGTCAACCAACAAATAAAGGATTACCTAGGATAAAACATTTGGATAATTAGAAAAGAAGGTACTAATTGGTTTATTAATATCGAGGAGAAACCAAATTGTACATTAATAAAGTTTGCTATTGAGAATTACTACCAATCAATATCAAAGGAAATTTTCACTAATGTTATGGATTTTCCTACCCAATACTCAGACATAACAGATGTAGAGAAAAGCATAATTACGAATGCGAAAAGGTCGGTACTCATTCATAAGGGCAAGCAATGGATTAAAATCTCTAATGACCACTTCGACATCACAAGGGATCATTGGACTCTGATTAGGTCTTCTGGCCTTATTGGTCATTTTATATTATATAATCTCACTGCAAATCGTGAAATTAGTATAAATAACTTTGGAGTGTACAGAAACGATGGCCTTTTGGTTGTAAGGAATTCTACGAACTTTAATATTAATAAAATTAGAAAACAATAGCACAAAGTATTTAAATGCCTAAACTTGAAGATTACTTTAAAGACTAAAGTTAACTTCCTTGATATAACATTAGATTTAATGAATAATATATACCTACCTTACAAAAATCCCAATACTAATATTTTGTATATACACCTAAGTCTAATCATCCTCAAGCTATAATTAAGCATATACCTTCATCTATCAAAAAAGAATAAGTACTAATTCAGTAAATGAGAAAATATACTATGAACATAGTAATTTCTATAATAAAGCTCTAAAGAATATATATATATATATGTATATATATATATATATATATATATATATATATATAGAGAGAGAGAGAGAGAGAGAGAGAGAGGGAGAGATAGATAGACAGATAGATAGTGTCCATAAATTCTCTTTACAATTTAAAAAAAATTATTACAAGACCAAATGAGCAGAAAAATATGTGGAAATTGTTTCAAAATCAGAAGTAGATATTGACAATTATTTAACCAATTTAATGCATCTCTATAGAGGCAGTATTAGTTACACATCAAGACGGTACTCGATTTCTTGCCATGTTTGCTGTAACATAGCCTCATCAATGGTGGCAATGTATCTACCGTATTGTTTTTAGAATCGTAAACAAACGTCAAGCAGCCATAGTGCTCCATTCATTTTACTAAAGAGCTTCGTTCTTTTTAGAATTAGCTTTGTCTTTCAACAGTGCTCAATTGAAAATATATTTTCAAGAGCTAAATTATGTCATTCTCAGACAGTAATGTTTCGCTGTATCACAGCTCCTCAGTGCGACTAGACAACCGAATGCCTCAATCTCTCTCTCTCTATATATATATATATATAAATATATCTCTGTGTGTGTGTGTGTGTGTGTGTGTGTGTGTGTGTGTGCATGTTTGATTTTTAGACAGTTCATAACCGACTTCCTTTGTTTACCTGTATCTTACCCCAAAGGTGAAAATATATAACTTCCGTTAAGTTAACCGATTTAATGTGTCAATGTCTGGATTTCCTCAAAAATTTTAAATTTGAGAGAATAGAAATTTTACATCTAACTCAATTATGTCTCTCTCCCCCCTCACTTCCTCACTTCGTTAATTTACATATGCTTAGTACTGCCCGTCAAAAATGTGTAAATTTCATTTCATTTTTCGTTTCAACCTTTGGAAGTAAAGTCTGGTGATCTGCAATCCTTTAAAAGGGCTGTGGTGAAATAATTTATTACATGGAACCTTAAAGTGGTCTGTTTTTCTTTTTATTTAAATATATATATATATATATGTGTGTGTGTGTGTGTGTGTGTGCATGTTTGATTTTTAGACAGTTCCAAACAGACTTCCTTTGTTTACCTGTATCTGACCTCAGAGGTTAAAATGAGGAAGTCAGAGGGGAAATACAATTCTCTACAAAATGTAGTCTGATAGACTATTATTTAACACTATTAGCATGAACGTATTTATCGAAAAAGGCAGAGGGACGGTACGTTATAGCAGTGGTAAAAGAACTGAGACTGAAGACAAGATGCCAAGTCAGGACCAATAATATTGCAGATTCTTCTTTCGATTTTATCAAGAATCTCTAAATATATAGCAGGAGCACTAGACCAGATGCGACAGCAATATTCAAAGAAGACGGATTTTTAAATTGTTTATAAAGTATTTTTATAATATCTTCGTACCTTCGAAACCGTTCTCCAGAAAATATTACTTAAATGCAATATATATCTCATTCTGTTTATATCTATTTTGTTCGTACTAACATTAATACTCATACAAGCGTCAACCTCGACTTTGGCGTTTGAAGGTAAAAAACTCATAATTAAACATGTGAATTGTACCTTATCCCGATATTTTTTCATAGAATGATGAATGTAACATCAATAATGCCTAAACGAAGCAAACTGACATAAATATAAAAAAAAAAATCAATATCTATTCGTACGGAGAAAGGTAGAGTGAAGCATGAGTTTTAAAAACACAGAAATATAATTAAAACCTTATATGTTTGTATACATTGAGAGGTACATTTATGTGTACGCACAGGCACACGCACGACTTGATATGACTGTTTATATATATATATAGCATATATGTAATTTCTGAAGAATTAATAGATTTATTTTCAATCCGCCATTTTGATTGGTTCAAAACGTTATTTGAGTAGATACCAGTGTTTAAAACAACGGAAGCCCTGTCTTTGTTCTACAGAGTGTGTATTATGTATATCACCCTGGGAACTCGAGAAATCTTAATAAAGAAACTCCCGGAGAGCACACACACATGTATATATATATATATATATGAAGAAATATAGTCTTAAAGTGTGCTATATTTATGGGATAAAGTGCTCAATATCAGAGATAGAGCGTGTGTAAATATAAAAGTGAACATAGAAGTCAACACTTAGAGGCGACAGTCTGTTTCATGCTAGTGCAATTGCACTATCATGAAACAGACTGTCTCCTCTAAGTGTTGACTTCTATGTTCACTTTTATATATATATATATATATATATATATATATATATATATATATATATATATATATATGTGTGTGTGTGTGTGTGTGTGTGTATGTAATGTATGTATATATTATTAAGAGAGAAACCGCAAACGTTTTTGGTCATAATGTGGATTTTTAAAAATATATATTACACTTTATTTTCTATATCTTTGCTACACAGGTTTCCAGTTTCGCGACCTTCATCAGGCAAAAAGCAGCTATTTCCACATTTAATTGTATTTTGTGTGTAGTAGTTTTCAAATTTTTCATGGACTCGTGGTGAAATTATTCTTAAGGGATAACAAAACCGCTAGTATTGGTCAGAGAAAAGCCGAATGAAGGCGGTCTTTGTTCTTATCTTTTTACGACCTCTGTATCTTCTTAGGGCGATCTCCATTTTTGTGTATTATGTGTGCGTTATTGCTAGTATGTTTATGCATATTCCTTGTACATACACAGACTCACAAACATTATATATATATATATATATATATACACACACACACACATATATATATATATATATATATATATATATATATATATATATATATATATATAATAATAATAATAATAGGTGTCCATAATGTTCGTGTGCACTTTAAAAAATGTATAACTTTATTTGTATTTGTGATAGAAATGATCTGTAAAAATATTATAAAGTTTAATGTACCTCGTCTTAAGTATAGTTAAAATAACTAAAGTGAATTCTGGCATTACTGTAAATCTGTTGGCAAATGTTTTCGGTGAGCTGCAAAATCGTATTACCCTTTGTATTGCTAATGATGGAGGACATGTGGAAACTTAAATAAAATTTCAATAAAACCTTAAAAAATATAGATTTACTTCTTTCTAATCCTTTTCACAAATTATTTCTATCGCAAATACAATTAGTTATAATTTTTTAAAAGTGCACACAAACTTTATTGACACCCTGAATATATATATATATATATATATATATATATATATATATATATATATATATATATATATATATAAGTGAACATAGAAGTCAAGACTTAGAGGCGAGAGGCCTGACGATTGCATCTAGCATGAAACAGACTGTTGCCTCTAAGTGTTGACTTTTATGTTCACTTTTATATTTACACACGCTCTATCTCTGATATTGAACACTTTATCCCATAAATATACCACACTTTAAGACTATATTTCTTCATATATATATATATATATATATATATATATATATATATATATATATATATATATATATAATGTTATATCAACTAATTATTAGTGTGTGTGTGTGTATGATTGAATGAATTAAAAACATTATGTCTGAATATTTTTATCATCATCATTTCATATTCACGAATATTTATTCAATCACTCATCTCTAAAGGGGAAATTGTGGCCTAAATCCGGACATAGATATGCAATGTGACAGGTCCTGATTTGGCATCTCGTCTACAGTCACTTTATCGCAGACGTGCCGTGGCTTCTCTCTGTCTTTTCTGCAAGTATGTTCATGGCAACTGCTCTGACGAGCTGCTCTCAGTGATTGCCAAACTGCATGAATTTAAGCGTGCTACTAGGTTGGCATCTCGGTACCACTCTTTCACTGTCGAAACGCTTAAATGCAACCGCCTCTTCTACTACAACAGCTTCTTATCTCGCAGTTTCTGTTATACCCATCTCTCTCTCTCTCTCTCTCTCTCTCTCTCTCTCTATATATATATATATATATATATATATATATATATATATATATATATATATATATATATATATATATAAGTTTCATTAAAGAAGACAGACAAGGTACTGCTCTAGCTGTTATTCTTGTAGCCATTATCGAGGACGATAGTTTTTTAGATGAGTGTATGGTTAAAAATAGAAAATAAGTAGCATTTCAATAATGGCTAAACGAGTAGCCGAAAGCGCTCTAATATGCAGAAAATTTGGACAATTGTTAGACACTTTATATCCAGAAATCAAAACACTTCTACGAACACAAGAAAAATTAAATAAAAATCTTACTCGCAGCAACTTGGATTTAATGAAACTTGTATGAAATAGGGTTTGCTGCACAAATACACAATTCTATATATAGGAGGATGCGTTTTTCTATCTGAATGTTTTTACCTATTTGAGGAACTAAGCTGGCTTTGTTCAAAGATTTTTTATCTTCAAGAAATGTCTCTCCAACTAAGAACACTATTAAAATCCTCAAAACTTTCTGAAACATATATATATATATATATATATATATATATATATATATATATAATACATATATACATGCATACATACGCACACATACACACATATATATATATATATGAAACACGCACACACATACAGATATATATATATATATATATAACACAAACACACACACACATATATATATAGTTATATATATGTGTGTGTTTGCGTGTCTGTATGTGCGTGCTTTAGTGTGTGCGTATATCTCTCTCACTCTCTCTCTATATATATTCACATATATACGTATATATACGTATATATATATATGTTTGTGCGTGCATATACTCATATAGACTTAAAGCTATATATATATATGTATATATAATAACATATATATCTATATAGATATATATATGTGTGTGTGTGTGTGCGTTTGCGTGTGTGTATGTGCGTGCATCAGTGTGTGCGTATATATATATATATATAAATTTTCACATATATACGTATATACGTATATATATATATATATATATATATATATTTATATGTTTGTGCGTGCATCTACTCATATAGACTTAAACCTAAATATATATATATATATATGTGTGTGTGTGTTTTTGCGTCTCTATATGTGTGTGCGTGTACATATATATATATATATATATATATATATATATATATATATATATATATATTCGTTTGTGCGTGCATACATTTATATGCTCTTAAAGAAGACATGTATACCCATATATGTCTTCACTGTTTATACATTTTATAAATCTATATGAAGCGTACACGCTATGTATATATCTGTATATTTGTACGCATGCTTCTTTATATGTATGTGTCTGTTCCTGTGTGCGCATGTGCGTTACAATTGAAAAGAGACGAAATGCCCTCCAGGCTGATTGTAGATATCAGAAGAACATTATTGAAGATCTACGACATTAGATGTCTGGCTTCTCAATCTTAGGTCGGCGGTTCCTTTTTTTTAACTTAGCAAGCCAGAAGAAAATCTATCATAATATCCTCGACCCCACCCACTCGCCTGCACCAGTTCCGTCTCCAAACTCCATCACACCAGAAAACCTTCAATTTACTGTTTCATGTAACCACCGCCATTTTCTTCTTTCCGTCATTTTTTTTGTAACGGTCACCAAATGTGCTCTTTAACCTCAACCAAATTCTGACCTCCACCAAACCCCCACCACTTGATATCAGTATTCCGTAATTTCTTTAGTCTCTATGTCATGACTGAAAAAGACAACAATGTCGTCCGAATGTGTGAATACTTCACACACACACAGAAAGTTTACGTTGGATGGCTCCGTGCTGTCATGTAGACTAGGTTATATTTGTCATTCGTGTAAATTTTGGGGAGAGTTCATCACACCAAACCAAGGACAAAAGTCCATATAAACATATATCGGCAAATACTGGGATTTTGAGTTATTAAGTTGGAAGAAAGTCTAAGTTGAATGCCGATGTGCTGTCATGTAGACTAGGTTATATTTGTCATTCGTGTACATTTGTGGCTAGTCTCTCTGCAGAGTTTAACGTGTGTAGTAACGAGTTATTTGAGAATTGTTCCGTATAACGAAGCCAGCATACTCATATCGTTATCAGGCAGATATGATTTTTGCCTACGGCCGAGCGAATGGTGATGGACGACAGGTTGCACAGCTGTATCAGGTTTCGGTTCCAGACCGAAGACAGCCGAATCATTCAACCTTTTCTGCTATATTATGAGGCTAACATATGTTTACATGGACTTTTGTCTTTGGTTTGGCGTGAGGAAACTGTTCTCAAACATTGTGAAATTGTTTTTGATACACCCTACGTATATATATATAAATATATATATATATATATATATATATATATATATATATATGTTTGTGCGTGCATATACTCATATAGACTTAAAGCTATATATATATATATATATATATTATATATATATATATATATATATATATATATATATATATAGTTAGTTTACGAAAAACTAGGTAATCCGTATGGGTAGACCCAAGGAGGATAAAATCCAGAGAGCTCAATGTAAATCAGAGCTAATAATTTAAATAAAAACAGACCACTTTAAGGTTCCATATAATAAATTATTTCACCACAGCTCTTTTAAAGGACAGCGGATCATCAGATTTTACTTCCAAAGGTTGAAACGAAAAATGAAAAGAAATTTACACATTTATGACGGGCAGTAATAAGTAAATTAACGAAGTGAGGGAGTGAAGGGGGTAGAGAGACATGATTCAGTTAGATGTAACATTTCTATTCTTTCAAATTTAAATTTTTATTTTTAGAGGAAATATTTTTTTTTAATATGTATATATATATATATTCAATGAAGAGATAATGGATTTTATTTATTGATACGACATATTTTATCACTTTAACTTTATTTTTAGTATTTGAGTAGATGCTTCGTTTATTTATTAAACACTATATTTATTTATTTTCGTCGACCGGCCTGGATAATCGTTAAATCATACGAAAAAAAAATAAGCGCTCTCCGGGAGAATTTAAACCTGCGCCGCACTGGGTAGAGGAAACCGTCGTTAGATCCAACGTGGTCTAGACCGACTGAGCTACGAATAACTTATCCGATGAAGTATGGCTGAATAGTGCCTTCCAGTGAAATTCTTCTCGTCAGAGACACACGAAACTTCCATATCAGCTCAATTTCGTATCCAAATGTAAACGAGTAATTTTCTAACGAAATAATGCATTCTTATTTATTAATCCAACTTTTGAGTCCGGTAGAGGGAAATAAATAAATATAGTGTTTAATTAATAAACGGATCGTCTATTCAAATACGAGTATCCACTTAAAGTAATGTTTCAATATATATATATATATATATATATATATGTATATATATATATATATATATATATATATATATATATATATATATATATATATATATATATATATATAGATCCTAGATCGGTTGTCACCAAGTTTATAGAACCCACTTTGTTTTGATATTTAACCATACCTAGGGGAGAGAAGAAAAGAATTCATACCATTCCCAAGACTATAAGCACGTAAGTGAATGTAATGGATGCGGCTGTAATTCGAACTCGTTTCTTCGATTCCACATTCCGAGCACGCTATTCGTTATTCTACCGTGTCTCATCACGTTTGTTTGTTTGTTTGTTTGTTTGTTTGTTTGTTTGTTTGTTTTTCTTTCTTTCTTTCTTTCTTTCTTTCTTTCTTTAGGAAGATTTATTTATCCTTGAATTTTGTATTAGAATAATAATATTGGGTATTTTTATTTATTTATCATAACTGTATTAGCACCAAATATCTAATGAATCGAAGGGAGAGAAACGTCTCTATCAGGTTTGTAAATATCGGAGCTGATGACACAAAAGAAAATTGGAGTTCTTCTGAACATTTGCCATGGAAATAGCGATAGGGTAGCGAAAGACTTGAAACATTAAGTCTGTGTGAAAGTGTTTCTAGCAGGGGACGTATGTCATTCCACGCAATAATAATAATAATAATAATAATAATAATAATACGTTTCACTCTTCACAAAATTTAAAATTTCCAGCAAACTTTCCTGTATACCTTTCCAGATGAAGGGAATATAATCAATAAAACACTCCCCTTCATGTTACGTACGTCAGAGTTGCTTTCCATTCACGTTGGCTGCGTTTCTTCGTTTTGTTCCCGTTGATTAGCTCTATAACTATTTTTCTCCAAGCAAGCAACGTTTATACACAGACGTGTATGATTATTTTGAATATTGTTTATACTTGTATGCAATTTTTAAACATAACTTCAAAAAGTCTGACAAGCTGTCGAAATATTGTTAAACCCAGTGACCTTTCTTTTCTTAAAACCTAGTCATCTGAAAATGCTGTAATAATAATAATAATAATAATAATAACAATAATGAAATCGAAATCTCAAAAATTTGGCACATAAGAACACCAACAATACCTTTTGTAGTTGGAGCCCTCGGTTTTGTTAGAAAAGATTCCAACAGACTTAATGAATGGATTCCTGGAATCCCACGCCTTAAAGAAATACAAAGTATTGTTCACACGAGTTCAGACGACACCTTACAAAGGGATTTATTTATGGAAAATTGTGTGTTGCTTTTTTTTAATTGCTCAGTGGAAAATCTCATGATGCCATTTCTGACCTTAGGTCTCTGGGCGGGACCCAGAAATATATGAGTACACACCAGAAATCAAAGGAAATAAAACAACAACAACAACAACAATAATAATAATAATAATAATAATAATAATAATAACAACAATAATAATAATGATAATAATAATGATAATAATCTTGTATCAGGTTGCACGATATTGGCACCCACTGAATATAAAACCCGGCATGACAGAGTGGGCCAATATCTGCACTTGAAAATTCGCAACTCCTACGGGAAGGAAACTGAAAGAAACTGGTACGAACACCACCCTGACCCGGTTACGGAGATAGGACCTGTTACAATTCTATGGGACTACACAATACACACTGACAAAACAATCAAAGCCAACCGCCCAGACATTGTTATTAAAGACCACAAACAAAATAAGTACCTCCTTATTGATATGGCAGTCCCTGCAGGCTGCAATGTATCTTTGAAGATATTCGAAAAACTGTCAAAATACAAGGACCTTGAAATAGAAATATCAAAAATGTGGCATATGGGAACATCAACATCCCTGTTGTCGTTGGAGCCCTTGGACTGGTTGGAAAAGATTCCAGTAGGCTGATTGAAGGGATCCCTGGAAGTCCATGCCTCAAAGAGATAAAAAGTACAGCCCACACTTTACGAAGGGCTTTATCTATGTAATTATTTATTTATTTTATTTTTTTCTTTGCAGTGGAAAGTGTCATGATGCCATTTCTAACCTTAGGTCCCTGGGCGGGACCCGGAAAGAAATGTGTAAACGCCAGATATCAAAGAAAATAATAATAATAATAATAATAATAATAATAATAATAATAATAATAATAATAATAGTATTTAATGAGATGGTTGCTGTTTGTAAACAAAATATATAATCATCTGGGGAAATTCTGGATCGTTTCGATGAAATAACATCCAATAAAGAATGTCTGATTCAATCAGTCCTATAGACTGAAGCAAATAATTCTTTTTTTTCATTCTCAGCAATTCTAGGGACGGTGTATATTTTTATTCTGTTATATAAGTTTCCTCTTAAATGTCACGGCTGATGAGCAAGTTAACTTTTCATTAAGGAACTTTTATTAACGTCCGCCTCTGCACACGCTATGATTTCTTCATATTGACGAAGCGTATTTAGTCGTAGTCAGCGTCGAATGAAACAAGCGGACGACAGAAAAATATTCCCGCGGTTCGATATAGACTTGTTTTATAACGCGTTCCGGCCGTGTCTTTCGAAATTAACGTTCTGCTTTTTCCTCTTTCAATGAATCTTTGACGCAGTTTTGCACTTGTCCGCTACTTACAACATTTGGCAGTCTCAAGAACACGCCCAAGAAATGTTATAAAATCTTGCTCATGTCTAGCAAACGGCGCAATTTGATTATTTTGTGTTTACTGACACGATTCTCACCTACTTTCTCCGCCTTAGTTGTCGCCACATGACGATATATATATATATATATATATATATATATATATATATTTAGGTTTAAGTCTATATGAGTAGATGCACGCACAAACATATATATGCGAGAGAGAGAGAGAGAGAGAGAGAGAGAGAGAAATGGCAGAGAAAGAGACAAAAAGTCCAGGAGGAAGAATGTGAGACAGAAAGTGAGAAAAAGACAGTTTGATAGGGGAAAACAGATAGATGACCCAAAAAGGGATAGGCAGTATATATATATATATATATATATATATATATATATATATATATATATATATATATATATATATTGTGTTTACTGACACGAATTCTCATCTTCTATTTTCTCCTCCTTCGTTGTCGTTACATGAGATTCTCTCTCTCTCTCTCTCTTTATCTCTCTCCCTTTCTTTTCTCTCTCTCTTTTCTCTCTCTCTCTCCCTTTCTTTTCTCTCTCTCCCTTTCTTTTCTCTCTCTCTCCCTTTCTTTTCTCTCTCTCTCTCTGTCTCTATATATATATATATGTAATTGTGTCTACACATTAGTGGCATGAAACTCACATTGACAACCATGCTTGTTTGTCATCTTCATTTTCAGCCATACCGTTCCGACCGTAAAATAATCTATTATATCATAGATATGATAATGCCCAAAATTGGGAAATAAGTCGCTCTCCTGCTTCGTAACTTGACTATATGAAGTTAAGCGTTTTACTTTTGAAATATTTGCATGTAACCGTAAAAATTATTAGTTTCAATTTCCGGCTTCCCTGCCACATACGGCATGTTGTACTACTTGGTATACACAGGATTTGAAAAGAGCTGGATGAGTCAAATGGTGATTACGAAGGTACAACACTGGTTGTTTCGACAAAATATAACTCCCGAAATTCTTGGTGAGGGCATCGGACTCAACGCGGAGGCCTACATCAAGTGCCTTGAGGAGGTAGTGCTAACTTGGGTCAAGATGGTGGCTGCTAGAAGACCCTAGTTCTGGCAACAGGACTCTGCACCACACAAGTAGGATAATGGCAGCAATCATCAAATTAAACAAGGAGACCGTCCAGAAGAGCTGCAGGAGATTTCGAAGTCATCTGGCAGCTGTGGTTGAAGCCCGTGGCAATTTTATTGAATAAATTTACTCTTCAGTATTTCAAGATATTTTCGTGTAATTTTCGTAAATATATCTGTTAAAATGTGATGTCAGTTTATCCACTGCACGCTGTATGTGATGGGAAATGGTCAGGTATCCAGTTGCAAAGTAACCTCCCCTCTGTCTTTTCTGCAAATATTTTTATGGCAACTGCTCTGACGAGCTACTTTCACTGGTACCCAAACTGCATGAAATTAAGCGTGCTACGAGGTTGGCATCTCGTCCCCAACTTTCACTGTCGAAACGGTTGAATGTAGCCGCCTCTTCTACTCCAACGGCTTCTAATCTTGCACTTCCAGACAGTGGAACTCCCTTCCTCTTACTTTCTTTCCTGATAGCTCTAATCTTCAAATATTAAAATGTAATGTCTATCGACATCTTCTGATGCCTTGATATTGATCCCCGTCCTTCTCTATATCCGTTCCTCAAACATCACTTTTTACTCTTGCACTTACACTCTGTAACCCATGCTGCGTCCTGGGTATGACGATAAACTACATCTCCGTCGTGGGTAAGGCGATAAGCTACATCTGCATCCTGGGTAAGACAATAAACTACGTTTAACAGCAAGGCCTCTGATAATACGTTTTTGAAAAAATAATGTTGCCAGCTGTACGGTTTTCAAAAAAATAATATTACCAGCTATATGTTTTTTGTTTTTTTTTGTGAAAGAATAGTGTTGCCGGCTATACGTTTTTAAAAACATAGTATTACCAGGTATAGGTTTTTGAAAAAATAATATTACCAGCTATACGTTTTATTTTTTTTTTTAAGAATAGTGTTGCCGGCTCTACGTTTTTGAAAAAATAATATTACCAGCTACATATTTTTGAGCAAAAAATATTAACAGAAATAGATTTTTGATAAAAAAAAATATAACGAGGAAAAAGAAGTTGTCGGCATTAAATAACCCATTGAGGTTGATATGCCGTTAAACAAAATAAACCAAACCAATCTAAACCAAAGAATACATATTCTATTCATACGAATCTATCCTAAAAATATTGTCGGCATTAAATAACCCATTGAGGTTGATATGCCGTAAACCAAACCAAACCTTTGCGTGCAAGTGTCACTCCTGCTTTAGTTGGGGTGATATACTTAAAAATAAATAACAAAGGTACCTAGTTATGGAAGACCATAATTTTGAGGTAGATGCGTCGGTTCACTCTTTTTTGTGCATTTTAAACAAAATATTAGTACAATATAATGTTCAGAGCAGATTTTCTTTAGCCGACATATTTTAAAACTTTTTTCTTTCATAATTTAAAAAAAAATGTTTTTCAGCGAAATCGAAAATACAACCCCCCCCCAAAAACTAAAAGAACCCAGATAAAGAATCCAATATCTGAAACCTGTTAGAATGAGATGAAAGAATTATTCTCATTTTTGCGTAATTTAGACGCTATTTTATCCATCACACCAAATAATAAATATACATTTTTTACCTCACTAGTATCCCAACTCTGAGTTTCATGCACGATGCGTTCGTCATGTCCTGATGAAAAAAAAACTGTTTCCAGTCAGCACCTGGCAATTGAATCGTGCATCAAACTCTAAATTATGCTACCGGGAGTTACAAAATGTAGATCTATTATTAAAATAAATTAATATTGATCAGAAAAGTGTCATGCAGAAGAGATTTTAAAATTATTGTAAAGGAAATCAAGCATTTGTTGAAGCTACACTTAATCGATTGTACTGTTAAGAAATACGTGGTAACAAGTGAAGAATGGAAAGAGACGGGAGCATATTATTAAAGAGATTTAAATTTTATTTTATTAAAGAAATGTACTCTTTAGTATTTCAAGATACCTTTGTATAATTTGGGTAAATAAACCTGTTAAAATGAGATGTCATTGCAATCTGTATGTGGTGGGAAATTATGAAGTATCCCGTTACAAAGTAACCTAAAAATGGTACTTACTCATGAAACTGATAATGTTGAGGTAGATGATGACCTGTCGCCTATGAATGCCTACTGTTCCAGATTGGAGACGATGGCATTTAGTATTTAATGTTATCAGCTGGTTATTATTATCGAAACAAGTAGGCTCTGAGGTAAAAAGCAAAAAGCGTCGGTTCACTCAATTTTGTGCATTTTAAACAAAATATTATTAGAATATGATGTTCAGAGCATATTTTTAAATTCTTGCTTTCATAATTTTTCTTTTTTTTTTGCTTAATTTTTTTTTTCAGCGAAATCGAGAATAAAATAAAATTTAAAAGAGCCCACAGAAAGAAGCCAAAATCTGATGGAATTTATTCATGGACAATTACTTCGTGTTTTTATCAAGCATGACGTCTATGCCCGCTTTTCTTTTCTTCTTTTTTTACATAATTAGGAGCTGTAATTTAATTTTCTAATTTTTTTTTTTCAATTAAATTAACAATATAAAATGGCTGCTACTTTTCAACTTGAAAGAACATTGCCTCGATTACAAGTTTTGTTGGGCTCGAACGTCCCTGCTGGCAACTCCTCAAGCGTTCCTGCAAGTAATCAATATTCGATTGGTTAAACTTAGAAGGATGAACAAAGGCTTGGTTAAATTTCAATATTTAGTAATATTATTCTGAGTCAATCTGTCTCGAAACGACATTCAAAACTATACTACTGATTACTATTACTACAACAACTACTATTTATAATAATAATAATAATAATAATAATAATAATAATAATAATAATAATAATAATAATTAGAGTAGGCCAATATCTGCAGTGGAAAATCTGCAACTTCTACAGAAAGGAAACTGAAAGAATTTGGTATGAACACCAACCAGACCCGGTTACGGAGATAGGACCTGTAACAATTTTATGCGACTACACAATCAAAGACAGACAGAACAATCAAAGCAAACCCATACATATATACAGAAGAATCAAAGCTAAGCCATGCACACACAGACAGAAAAATGAATGCTAACCCATACATACATACAAACAAAACAATGAAAGTTAACCCATGCACATGGACAGAACAATGAAAGCTAACCCATACATACATACAAACAAAACAATGAAAGTTAACCCATGCACATGGACAGAACAATGAAAGCTAAACATACATACATGCAAAACAATGAAAGCAGACCCATATACACAGAGAGAACAATCAGAGCTAACCCATGCACACAGACAGAACAATCGAAGGTAACCCATACACACGGTCAAAACAATCAAAGCTAACCCATACACACGAACAGAACAATCGAAGGTAACCCATACACACGGTCGGAACAATCAAAGCTAACCCATACACACAAACAGAACAATCGAAGGTAACCCATACACACGGTCGGAACAATCAAAGCTAACCCATACACACAAACAGAACAATCGAAGGTAACCGATACACACGGTCGGAACAATCAAAGCCAACCCATACACACAAACAGAACAATCGAAGGTAACCGATACACACGGTCGGAACAATCAAAGCCAACCCATACCCACAAACAGAACAATCGAAGGTAACCCATACACACGGTCGGAACAATCAAAGCTAACCCATACACACAAACAGAACAATCGAAGGTAACCCATACACACGGTCGGAACAATCAAAGCTAACCCATACACACAAACAGAACAATCGAAGGTAACCGATACACACGGTCGGAACAATCAAAGCCAACCCATACACACAAACAGAACAATCGAAGGTAACCGATACACACGGTCGGAACAATCAAAGCCAACCCATACCCACAAACAGAACAATCGAAGGTAACCCATACACACGGTCGGAACAATCAAAGCCAAACCATACACACAAACAGAACAATCGAAGGTAACACATACACACGGTCGGAACAATCAAAGCTAACCCATACACACAAACAGAACAATCGAAGGTAACCCATACACACGGTCGGAACAATCAAAGCTAACCCATACACACAAACAGAACAATCGAAGGTAACCCATACACACGATCGGAACAATCAAAGCCAACCCATACACACAAACAGAACAATCGAAGGTAACCCATACACACGGTCGGAACAATTAAAGCCAACCCATACACACAAACAGAACAATCGAAGGTAACCCATACACACGGTCGGAACAATTAAAGCCAACCCATACACACAAACAGAACAATCGAAGGTAACCCATACACACGGTCGGAACAATCAAAGCTAACCCATACACACAAACAGAACAATCGAAGGTAACCCATACACACGGTCGGAACAATCAAAGCTAACCTATACACACAAACAGAACAATCGAAGGTAACCGATACACACGGTCGGAACAATCAAAGCCAACCCATACACACAAACAGAACAATCGAAGGTAACCGATACACACGGTCGGAACAATCAAAGCCAACCCATACCCACAAACAGAACAATCGAAGGTAACCCATACACACGGTCGGAACAATCAAAGCTAACCCATACACACAAACAGAACAATCGAAGGTAACCCATACACACGGTCGGAACAATCAAAGCTAACCCATACACACAAACAGAACAATCGAAGGTAACCGATACACACGGTCGGAACAATCAAAGCCAACCCATACACACAAACAGAACAATCGAAGGTAACCGATACACACGGTCGGAACAATCAAAGCCAACCCATACCCACAAACAGAACAATCGAAGGTAACCCATACACACGGTCGGAACAATCAAAGCCAAACCATACACACAAACAGAACAATCGAAGGTAACCCATACACACGGTCGGAACAATCAAAGCTAACCCATACACACAAACAGAACAATCGAAGGTAACCCATACACACGGTCGGAACAATCAAAGCTAACCCATACACACAAACAGAACAATCGAAGGTAACCCATACACACGATCGGAACAATCAAAGCCAACCCATACACACAAACAGAACAATCGAAGGTAACCCATACACACGGTCGGAACAATTAAAGCCAACCCATACACACAAACAGAACAATCGAAGGTAACCCATACACACGGTCGGAACAATCAAAGCTAACCCATACACACAAACAGAACAATCGAAGGTAACCCATACACACGATCGGAACAATCAAAGCCAACCCATACACACAAACAGAACAATCGAAGGTAACCCATACACACGATCGGAACAATCAAAGCTAACCCATACACACAAACAGAACAATCGAAGGTAACCCATACACACGATCGGAACAATCAAAGCCAACCCATACACACAAACAGAACAATCGAAGGTAACCCATACACACGGTCGGAACAATTAAAGCCAACCCATACACACAAACAGAACAATCGAAGGTAACCCATACACACGGTCGGAACAATAAAAGCTAACCCATACACACAAACAGAACAATCGAAGGTAACCCATACACACGGTCGGAACAATCAAAGCTAACCCATACACACAAACAGAACAATCGAAGGTAACCCATACACACGGTCGGAACAATCAAAGCTAACCCATACACACAAACAGAACAATCGAAGGTAACCCATACACACGGTCGGAACAATTAAAGCCAACCCATACACACAAAGAGAACAATCGAAGGTAACCCATACACACGGTCGGAACAATCAAAGCTAACCCATACACACAAACAGAACAATCGAAGGTAACCCATACACACGGTCGGAACAATCAAAGCTAACCCATACACACAAACAGAACAATCGAAGGTAACCCATACACACGGTCGGAACAATTAAAGCTAACCCATACACACAAACAGAACAATCGAAGGTAACCCATACACACGGTCGGAACAATTAAAGCCAACCCATACACACAAACAGAACAATCGAAGGTAACCCATATACACTGTCGGAACAATTAAAGCCAACCCATACACACAAACAGAACAATCGAAGGTAACCCATACACACGGTCGGAACAATCAAAGCTAACCCATACACACAAACAGAACAATCGAAGGTAACCCATACACACGATCGGAACAATTAAAGCTAACCCATACACACAAACAGAACAATCGAAGGTAACCCATACACACGGTCGGAACAATCAAAGCAAACCCATACACACAAACAGAACAATCGAAGGTAACCCATACACACGATCGGAACAATTAAAGCTAACCCATACACACAAACAGAACAATCGAAGGTAACCCATACACACAAACAGAACAATCAAAGCTAACCCATACACACAAACAGAACAATCGAAGGTAACCCATACACACGATCGGAACAATCAAAGCTAACCCATACACACAAACAGAACAATCGAAGGTAACCCATACACACAAACAGAACAATCAAAGCTAACCCATACACACAAACAGAACAATCGAAGGTAACCCATACACACGATCGGAACAATTAAAGCCAACCCATACACACAAACAGAACAATCGAAGGTAACCCATACACACGGTCGGAACAATCAAAGCTAACCCATACACACAAACAGAACAATCGAAGGTAACCCATACACACGGTCGGAACAATTAAAGCCAACCCATACACACAAACAGAACAATCGAAGGTAACCCATACACACGGTCGGAACAATCAAAGCTAACCCATACACACAAACAGAACAATCGAAGGTAACCCATACACACGATCGGAACAATCAAAGCCAACCCATACACACAAACAGAACAATCGAAGGTAACCCATACACACGGTCGGAACAATCAAAGCTAACCCATACACACAAACAGAACAATCGAAGGTAACCCATACACACGATCGGAACAATCAAAGCCAACCCATACACACAAACAGAACAATCGAAGGTAACCCATACACACGATCGGAACAATCAAAGCCAACCCATACACACAAACAGAACAATCGAAGGTAACCCATACACACGGTCGGAACAATTAAAGCCAACCCATACACACAAACAGAACAATCGAAGGTAACCCATACACACGGTCGGAACAATCAAAGCTAACCCATACACACAAACAGAACAATCGAAGGTAACCCATACACACGGTCGGAACAATCAAAGCTAACCCATACACACAAACAGAACAATCGAAGGTAACCCATACACACGGTCGGAACAATCAAAGCTAACCCATACACACAAACAGAACAATCGAAGGTAACCCATACACACGGTCGGAACAATTAAAGCTAACCCATACACACAAACAGAACAATCGAAGGTAACCCATACACACGGTCGGAACAATCAAAGCAAACCCATACACACAAACAGAACAATCGAAGGTAACCCATACACACGATCGGAACAATTAAAGCTAACCCATACACACAAACAGAACAATCGAAGGTAACCCATACACACAAACAGAACAATCAAAGCTAACCCATACACACAAACAGAACAATCGAAGGTAACCCATACACACGATCGGAACAATCAAAGCTAACCCATACACACAAACAGAACAATCGAAGGTAACCCATACACACAAACAGAACAATCAAAGCTAACCCATACACACAAACAGAACAATCGAAGGTAACCCATACACACGATCGGAACAATTAAAGCCAACCCATACACACAAACAGAACAATCGAAGGTAACCCATACACACGGTCGGAACAATCAAAGCTAACCCATACACACAAACAGAACAATCGAAGGTAACCCATACACACGGTCGGAACAATTAAAGCCAACCCATACACACAAACAGAACAATCGAAGGTAACCCATACACACGGTCGGAACAATCAAAGCTAACCCATACACACAAACAGAACAATCGAAGGTAACCCATACACACGATCGGAACAATCAAAGCCAACCCATACACACAAACAGAACAATCGAAGGTAACCCATACACACGATCGGAACAATCAAAGCCAACCCATACACACAAACAGAACAATCGAAGGTAACCCATACACACGGTCGGAACAATCAAAGCCAACCCATACCCACAAACAGAACAATCGAAGGTAACCCATACACACGATCGGAACAATTAAAGCTAACCCATACACACAAACAGAACAATCGAAGGTAACCCATACACACGGTCGGAACAATTAAAGCCAACCCATACACACAAACAGAACAATCGAAGGTAACCCATACACACGGTCGGAACAATTAAAGCCAACCCATACACACAAACAGAACAATCGAAGGTAACCCATACACACGGTCGGAACAATCAAAGCTAACCCATACACACAAACAGAACAATCGAAGGTAACCCATACACACGGTCGGAACAATCAAAGCTAACCCATACACACAAACAGAACAATCGAAGGTAACCCATACACACGGTCGGAACAATCAAAGCTAACCCATACACACAAACAGAACAATCGAAGGTAACCCATACACACGGTCGGAACAATCAAAGCTAACCCATACACACAAACAGAAAAATCAAAGGTAACCCATACACACGGTCGGAACAATCAAAGCCAACCCATACACACAAACAGAACAATCGAAGGTAACCCATACACACGGTCGGAACAATCAAAGCTAACCCATACACACAAACAGAACAATCGAAGGTAACCCATACACACGGTCGGAACAATTAAAGCCAACCCATACACACAAACAGAACAATCGAAGGTAACCCATACACACGGTCGGAACAATCAAAGCTAACCCATACACACAAACAGAACAATCGAAGGTAACCCATACACACGGTCGGAACAATTAAAGCCAACCCATACACACAAACAGAACAATCGAAGGTAACCCATACACACGGTCGGAACAATCAAAGCTAACCCATACACACAAACAGAACAATCGAAGGTAACCCATACACACGGTCGGAACAATTAAAGCCAACCCATACACACAAACAGAACAATCGAAGGTAACCCATACACACGGTCGGAACAATCAAAGCTAACCCATACACACAAACAGAACAATCGAAGGTAACCCATACACACGGTCGGAACAATTAAAGCCAACCCATACACACAAACAGAACAATCGAAGGTAACCCATACACACGGTCGGAACAATCAAAGCTAACCCATACACACAAACAGAACAATCGAAGGTAACCCATACACACGGTCGGAACAATCAAAGCCAACCCATACACACAAACAGAAAAATCAAAGGTAACCCATACACACGGTCGGAACAATCAAAGCCAACCCATACACACAAACAGAACAATCGAAGGTAACCCATACACACGGTCGGAACAATTAAAGCCAACCCATACACACAAACAGAACAATCGAAGGTAACCCATACACACGGTCGGAACAATCAAAGCTAACCCATACACACAAACAGAACAATCGAAGGTAACCCATACACACGGTCGGAACAATTAAAGCTAACCCATACACACAAACCGAACAATCGAAGGTAACCCATACACACGGTCGGAACAATCAAAGCTAACCCATACACACAAACAGAACAATCGAAGGTAACCCATACACACGGTCGGAACAATCAAAGCTAACCCATACACACAAACAGAACAATCGAAGGTAACCCATACACACGGTCGGAACAATTAAAGCCAACCCATACACACAAACAGAACAATCGAAGGTAACCCATACACACGGTCGGAACAATCAAAGCAAACCCATTCACACAAACAGAACAATCGAAGGTAACCCATACACACGATCGGAACAATCAAAGCTAACCCATACACACAAACAGAACAATCGAAGGTAACCCATACACACGGTCGGAACAATCAAAGCCAACCCATACACACAAACAGAACAATCGAAGGTAACCCATACACACGGTCGGAACAATTAAAGCCAACCCATACACACAAACAGAACAATCGAAGGTAACCCATACACACGGTCGGAACAATCAAAGCTAACCCATACACACAAACAGAACAATCGAAGGTAACCCATACACACGGTCGGAACAATCAAAGCTAACCCATACACACAAACAGAACAATCGAAGGTAACCCATACACACGGTCGGAACAATCAAAGCTAACCCATACACACAAACAGAACAATCGAAGGTAACCCATACACACGGTCGGAACAATCAAAGCTAACCCATACACACAAACAGAACAATCGAAGGTAACCCATACACACAAACAGAACAATCGAAGGTAACCCATACACACGGTCGGAACAATTAAAGCCAACCCATACACACAAACAGAACAATCGAAGGTAACCCATACACACGGTCGGAACAATCAAAGCAAACCCATTCACACAAACAGAACAATCGAAGGTAACCCATACACACGATCGGAACAATCAAAGCTAACCCATACACACAAACAGAACAATCGAAGGTAACCCATACACACAAACAGAACAATCAAAGCTAACCCATACACACAAACAGAACAATCGAAGGTAACCCATACACACGGTCGGAACAATTAAAGCCAACCCATACACACAAACAGAACAATCGAAGGTAACCCATACACACGGTCGGAACAATCAAAGCAAACCCATTCACACAAACAGAACAATCGAAGGTAACCCATACACACGATCGGAACAATCAAAGCTAACCCATACACACAAACAGAACAATCGAAGGTAACCCATACACACGGTCGGAACAATCAAAGCCAACCCATACACACAAACAGAACAATCGAAGGTAACCCATACACACGGTCGGAACAATTAAAGCCAACCCATACACACAAACAGAACAATCGAAGGTAACCCATACACACGGTCGGAACAATCAAAGCTAACCCATACACACAAACAGAACAATCGAAGGTAACCCATACACACGGTCGGAACAATCAAAGCTAACCCATACACACAAACAGAACAATCGAAGGTAACCCATACACACGGTCGGAACAATCAAAGCTAACCCATACACACAAACAGAACAATCGAAGGTAACCCATACACACGGTCGGAACAATCAAAGCTAACCCATACACACAAACAGAACAATCGAAGGTAACCCATACACACGGTCGGAACAATCAAAGCAAACCCATTCACACAAACAGAACAATCGAAGGTAACCCATACACACGGTCGGAACAATCAAAGCTAACCCATACACACAAACAGAACAATCGAAGGTAACCCATACACACGATAGGAACAATTAAAGCCAACCCATACACACAAACAGAACAATCGAAGGTAACCCATACACACGGTCGGAACAATCAAAGCTAACCCATACACACAAACAGAACAATCGAAGGTAACCCATACACACGGTCGGAACAATCAAAGCTAACCCATACACACAAACAGAACAATCGAAGGTAACCCATACACACGGTCGGAACAATTAAAGCCAACCCATACACACAAACAGAACAATCGAAGGTAACCCATACACACGGTCGGAACAATCAAAGCTAACCCATACACACAAACAGAACAATCGAAGGTAACCCATACACACGGTCGGAACAATCAAAGCCAACACATACACACAAACAGAAAAATCAAAGGTAACCCATACACACGGTCGGAACAATCAAAGCCAACCCATACACACAAACAGAACAATCGAAGGTAACCCATACACACGGTCGGAACAATTAAAGCCAACCCATACACACAAACAGAACAATCGAAGGTAACCCATACACACGGTCGGAACAATCAAAGCTAACCCATACACACAAACAGAACAATCGAAGGTAACCCATACACACGGTCGGAACAATTAAAGCTAACCCATACACACAAACAGAACAATCGAAGGTAACCCATACACACGGTCGGAACAATCAAAGCTAACCCATACACACAAACAGAACAATCGAAGGTAACCCATACACACGGTCGGAACAATCAAAGCTAACCCATACACACAAACAGAACAATCGAAGGTAACCCATACACACGGTCGGAACAATTAAAGCCAACCCATACACACAAACAGAACAATCGAAGGTAACCCATACACACGGTCGGAACAATCAAAGCAAACCCATTCACACAAACAGAACAATCGAAGGTAACCCATACACACGATCGGAACAATCAAAGCTAACCCATACACACAAACAGAACAATCGAAGGTAACCCATACACACGGTCGGAACAATCAAAGCCAACCCATACACACAAACAGAACAATCGAAGGTAACCCATACACACGGTCGGAACAATTAAAGCCAACCCATACACACAAACAGAACAATCGAAGGTAACCCATACACACGGTCGGAACAATCAAAGCTAACCCATACACACAAACAGAACAATCGAAGGTAACCCATACACACGGTCGGAACAATCAAAGCTAACCCATACACACAAACAGAACAATCGAAGGTAACCCATACACACGGTCGGAACAATCAAAGCTAACCCATACACACAAACAGAACAATCGAAGGTAACCCATACACACGGTCGGAACAATCAAAGCTAACCCATACACACAAACAGAACAATCGAAGGTAACCCATACACACAAACAGAACAATCGAAGGTAACCCATACACACGGTCGGAACAATTAAAGCCAACCCATACACACAAACAGAACAATCGAAGGTAACCCATACACACGGTCGGAACAATCAAAGCAAACCCATTCACACAAACAGAACAATCGAAGGTAACCCATACACACGATCGGAACAATCAAAGCTAACCCATACACACAAACAGAACAATCGAAGGTAACCCATACACACAAACAGAACAATCAAAGCTAACCCATACACACAAACAGAACAATCGAAGGTAACCCATACACACGGTCGGAACAATTAAAGCCAACCCATACACACAAACAGAACAATCGAAGGTAACCCATACACACGGTCGGAACAATCAAAGCAAACCCATTCACACAAACAGAACAATCGAAGGTAACCCATACACACGATCGGAACAATCAAAGCTAACCCATACACACAAACAGAACAATCGAAGGTAACCCATACACACGGTCGGAACAATCAAAGCCAACCCATACACACAAACAGAACAATCGAAGGTAACCCATACACACGGTCGGAACAATTAAAGCCAACCCATACACACAAACAGAACAATCGAAGGTAACCCATACACACGGTCGGAACAATCAAAGCTAACCCATACACACAAACAGAACAATCGAAGGTAACCCATACACACGGTCGGAACAATCAAAGCTAACCCATACACACAAACAGAACAATCGAAGGTAACCCATACACACGGTCGGAACAATCAAAGCTAACCCATACACACAAACAGAACAATCGAAGGTAACCCATACACACGGTCGGAACAATCAAACTAACCCATACACACAAACAGAACAATCGAAGGTAACCCATACACACGGTCGGAACAATCAAAGCAAACCCATTCACACAAACAGAACAATCGAAGGTAACCCATACACACGGTCGGAACAATCAAAGCTAACCCATACACACAAACAGAACAATCGAAGGTAACCCATACACACGATCGGAACAATTAAAGCCAACCCATACACACAAACAGAACAATCGAAGGTAACCCATACACACGGTCGGAACAATCAAAGCTAACCCATACACACAAACAGAACAATCGAAGGTAACCCATACACACGGTCGGAACAATCAAAGCTAACCCATACACACAAACAGAACAATCGAAGGTAACCCATACACACGGTCGGAACAATCAAAGCCAACCCATACACACAAACAGAACAATCGAAGGTAACCCATACACACGGTCGGAACAATCAAAGCTAACCCATACACACAAACAGAACAATCGAAGGTAACCCATACACACGATCGGAACAATTAAAGCCAACCCATACACACAAACAGAACAATCGAAGGTAACCCATACACACGGTCGGAACAATCAAAGCTAACCCATACACACAAACAGAACAATCGAAGGTAACCCATACACACGGTCGGAACAATCAAAGCTAACCCATACACACAAACAGAAAAATCGAAGGTAACCCATACACACGGTCGGAACAATCAAAGCCAACCCATACACACAAACAGAACAATCGAAGGTAACCCATACACACGGTCGGAACAATCAAAGCTAACCCATACACACAAACAGAACAATCGAAGGTAACCCATACACACGGTCGGAACAATCAAAGCTAACCCATACACACAAACAGAACAATCGAAGGTAACCCATACACACGGTCGGAACAATCAAAGCTAACCCATACACACAAACAGAACAATCGAAGGTAACCCATACACACGGTCGGAACAATCAAAGCTAACCCATACACACAAACAGAACAATCGAAGGTAACCCATACACACGGTCGGAACAATTAAAGCTAACCCATACACACAAACAGAACAATCGAAGGTAACCCATACACACGGTCGGAACAATCAAAGCTAACCCATACACACAAACAGAACAATCGAAGGTAACCCATACACACGGTCGGAACAATCAAAGCAAACCCATTCACACAAACAGAACAATCGAAGGTAACCCATACACACGGTCGGAACAATCAAAGCTAACCCATACACACAAACAGAACAATCGAAGGTAACCCATACACACGATCGGAACAATTAAAGCCAACCCATACACACAAACAGAACAATCGAAGGTAACCCATACACACGGTCGGAACAATTAAAGCCAACCCATACACACAAACAGAACAATCGAAGGTAACCCATACACACGGTCGGAACAATCAAAGCAAACCCATTCACACAAACAGAACAATCGAAGGTAACCCATACACACGGTCGGAACAATCAAAGCTAACCCATACACACAAACAGAACAATCGAAGGTAACCCATACACACGGTCGGAACAATTAAAGCCAACCCATACACACAAACAGAACAATCGAAGGTAACCCATACACACGGTCGGAACAATCAAAGCAAACCCATTCACACAAACAGAACAATCGAAGGTAACCCATACACACGGTCGGAACAATCAAAGCTAACCCATACACACAAACAGAACAATCGAAGGTAACCCATACACACGGTCGGAACAATTAAAGCCAACCCATACACACAAACAGAACAATCGAAGGTAACCCATACACACGGTCGGAACAATCAAAGCAAACCCATTCACACAAACAGAACAATCGAAGGTAACCCATACACACGGTCGGAACAATCAAAGCTAACCCATACACACAAACAGAACAATCGAAGGTAACCCATACACACGATCGGAACAATCAAAGCCAACCCATACACACAAACAGAACAATCGAAGGTAACCCATACACACGGTCGGAACAATTAAAGCCAACCCATACACACAAACAGAACAATCGAAGGTAACCCATACACACGGTCGGAACAATCAAAGCAAACCCATTCACACAAACAGAACAATCGAAGGTAACCCATACACACGGTCGGAACAATCAAAGCTAACCCATACACACAAACAGAACAATCGAAGGTAACCCATACACACGGTCGGAACAATTAAAGCCAACCCATACACACAAACAGAACAATCGAAGGTAACCCATACACACGGTCGGAACAATCAAAGCAAACCCATTCACACAAACAGAACAATCGAAGGTAACCCATACACACGATCGGAACAATCAAAGCTAACCCATACACACAAACAGAACAATCGAAGGTAACCCATACACACGATCGGAACAATCAAAGCCAACCCATACACACAAACAGAACAATCGAAGGTAACGCATACACACGGTCGGAACAATTAAAGCCAACCCATACACACAAACAGAACAATCGAAGGTAACCCATACACACGGTCGGAACAATCAAAGCAAACCCATACACACAAACAGAACAATCGAAGGTAACCCATACACACGGTCGGAACAATCAAAGCTAACCCATACACACAAACAGAACAATCGAAGGTAACCCATACACACGGTCGGAACAATCAAAGCTAACCCATACACACAAACAGAACAATCGAAGGTAACCCATACACACGGTCGGAACAATCAAAGCTAACCCATACACACAAACAGAACAATCGAAGGTAACCCATACACACAAACAGAACAATCGAAGGTAACCCATACACACGGTCGGAACAATTAAAGCCAACCCATACACACAAACAGAACAATCGAAGGTAACCCATACACACGGTCGGAACAATCAAAGCAAACCCATTCACACAAACAGAACAATCGAAGGTAACCCATACACACGATCGGAACAATCAAAGCTAACCCATACACACAAACAGAACAATCGAAGGTAACCCATACACACAAACAGAACAATCAAAGCTAACCCATACACACAAACAGAACAATCGAAGGTAACCCATACACACGGTCGGAACAATTAAAGCCAACCCATACACACAAACAGAACAATCGAAGGTAACCCATACACACGGTCGGAACAATCAAAGCAAACCCATTCACACAAACAGAACAATCGAAGGTAACCCATACACACGATCGGAACAATCAAAGCTAACCCATACACACAAACAGAACAATCGAAGGTAACCCATACACACGGTCGGAACAATCAAAGCCAACCCATACACACAAACAGAACAATCGAAGGTAACCCATACACACGGTCGGAACAATTAAAGCCAACCCATACACACAAACAGAACAATCGAAGGTAACCCATACACACGGTCGGAACAATCAAAGCTAACCCATACACACAAACAGAACAATCGAAGGTAACCCATACACACGGTCGGAACAATCAAAGCTAACCCATACACACAAACAGAACAATCGAAGGTAACCCATACACACGGTCGGAACAATCAAAGCTAACCCATACACACAAACAGAACAATCGAAGGTAACCCATACACACGGTCGGAACAATCAAACTAACCCATACACACAAACAGAACAATCGAAGGTAACCCATACACACGGTCGGAACAATCAAAGCAAACCCATTCACACAAACAGAACAATCGAAGGTAACCCATACACACGGTCGGAACAATCAAAGCTAACCCATACACACAAACAGAACAATCGAAGGTAACCCATACACACGATCGGAACAATTAAAGCCAACCCATACACACAAACAGAACAATCGAAGGTAACCCATACACACGGTCGGAACAATCAAAGCTAACCCATACACACAAACAGAACAATCGAAGGTAACCCATACACACGGTCGGAACAATCAAAGCTAACCCATACACACAAACAGAACAATCGAAGGTAACCCATACACACGGTCGGAACAATCAAAGCCAACCCATACACACAAACAGAACAATCGAAGGTAACCCATACACACGGTCGGAACAATCAAAGCTAACCCATACACACAAACAGAACAATCGAAGGTAACCCATACACACGATCGGAACAATTAAAGCCAACCCATACACACAAACAGAACAATCGAAGGTAACCCATACACACGGTCGGAACAATCAAAGCTAACCCATACACACAAACAGAACAATCGAAGGTAACCCATACACACGGTCGGAACAATCAAAGCTAACCCATACACACAAACAGAAAAATCGAAGGTAACCCATACACACGGTCGGAACAATCAAAGCCAACCCATACACACAAACAGAACAATCGAAGGTAACCCATACACACGGTCGGAACAATCAAAGCTAACCCATACACACAAACAGAACAATCGAAGGTAACCCATACACACGGTCGGAACAATCAAAGCTAACCCATACACACAAACAGAACAATCGAAGGTAACCCATACACACGGTCGGAACAATCAAAGCTAACCCATACACACAAACAGAACAATCGAAGGTAACCCATACACACGGTCGGAACAATCAAAGCTAACCCATACACACAAACAGAACAATCGAAGGTAACCCATACACACGGTCGGAACAATTAAAGCTAACCCATACACACAAACAGAACAATCGAAGGTAACCCATACACACGGTCGGAACAATCAAAGCTAACCCATACACACAAACAGAACAATCGAAGGTAACCCATACACACGGTCGGAACAATCAAAGCAAACCCATTCACACAAACAGAACAATCGAAGGTAACCCATACACACGGTCGGAACAATCAAAGCTAACCCATACACACAAACAGAACAATCGAAGGTAACCCATACACACGATCGGAACAATTAAAGCCAACCCATACACACAAACAGAACAATCGAAGGTAACCCATACACACGGTCGGAACAATTAAAGCCAACCCATACACACAAACAGAACAATCGAAGGTAACCCATACACACGGTCGGAACAATCAAAGCAAACCCATTCACACAAACAGAACAATCGAAGGTAACCCATACACACGGTCGGAACAATCAAAGCTAACCCATACACACAAACAGAACAATCGAAGGTAACCCATACACACGGTCGGAACAATTAAAGCCAACCCATACACACAAACAGAACAATCGAAGGTAACCCATACACACGGTCGGAACAATCAAAGCAAACCCATTCACACAAACAGAACAATCGAAGGTAACCCATACACACGGTCGGAACAATCAAAGCTAACCCATACACACAAACAGAACAATCGAAGGTAACCCATACACACGGTCGGAACAATTAAAGCCAACCCATACACACAAACAGAACAATCGAAGGTAACCCATACACACGGTCGGAACAATCAAAGCAAACCCATTCACACAAACAGAACAATCGAAGGTAACCCATACACACGGTCGGAACAATCAAAGCTAACCCATACACACAAACAGAACAATCGAAGGTAACCCATACACACGATCGGAACAATCAAAGCCAACCCATACACACAAACAGAACAATCGAAGGTAACCCATACACACGGTCGGAACAATTAAAGCCAACCCATACACACAAACAGAACAATCGAAGGTAACCCATACACACGGTCGGAACAATCAAAGCAAACCCATTCACACAAACAGAACAATCGAAGGTAACCCATACACACGGTCGGAACAATCAAAGCTAACCCATACACACAAACAGAACAATCGAAGGTAACCCATACACACGGTCGGAACAATTAAAGCCAACCCATACACACAAACAGAACAATCGAAGGTAACCCATACACACGGTCGGAACAATCAAAGCAAACCCATTCACACAAACAGAACAATCGAAGGTAACCCATACACACGATCGGAACAATCAAAGCTAACCCATACACACAAACAGAACAATCGAAGGTAACCCATACACACGATCGGAACAATCAAAGCCAACCCATACACACAAACAGAACAATCGAAGGTAACGCATACACACGGTCGGAACAATTAAAGCCAACCCATACACACAAACAGAACAATCGAAGGTAACCCATACACACGGTCGGAACAATCAAAGCAAACCCATACACACAAACAGAACAATCGAAGGTAACCCATACACACGGTCGGAACAATCAAAGCTAACCCATACACACAAACAGAACAATCGAAGGTAACCCATACACACGGTCGGAACAATCAAAGCTAACCCATACACACAAACAGAACAATCGAAGTTAACCCATACACACGGTCGGAACAATTAAAGCCAACCCATACACACAAACAGAACAATCGAAGGTAACCCATACACACGATCGGAACAATCAAAGCCAACCCATACACACAAACAGAACAATCGAAGGTAACCCATACACACGGTCGGAACAATTAAAGCCAACCCATACACACAAACAGAACAATCGAAGGTAACCCATACACACGGTCGGAACAATCAAAGCAAACCCATTCACACAAACAGAACAATCGAAGGTAACCCATACACACGGTCGGAACAATCAAAGCTAACCCATACACACAAACAGAACAATCGAAGGTAACCCATACACACGGTCGGAACAATTAAAGCCAACCCATACACACAAACAGAACAATCGAAGGTAACCCATACACACGGTCGGAACAATCAAAGCAAACCCATTCACACAAACAGAACAATCGAAGGTAACCCATACACACGATCGGAACAATCAAAGCTAACCCATACACACAAACAGAACAATCGAAGGTAACCCATACACACGATCGGAACAATCAAAGCCAACCCATACACACAAACAGAACAATCGAAGGTAACCCATACACACGGTCGGAACAATTAAAGCCAACCCATACACACAAACAGAACAATCGAAGGTAACCCATACACACGGTCGGAACAATCAAAGCAAACCCATACACACAAACAGAACAATCGAAGGTAACCCATACACACGGTCGGAACAATCAAAGCTAACCCATACACACAAACAGAACAATCGAAGGTAACCCATACACACGGTCGGAACAATCAAAGCTAACCCATACACACAAACAGAACAATCGAAGGTAACCCATACACACGGTCGGAACAATTAAAGCCAACCCATACACACAAACAGAACAATCGAAGGTAACCCATACACACGATCGGAACAATCAAAGCCAACCCATACACACAAACAGAACAATCGAAGGTAACCCATACACACGGTCGGAACAATTAAAGCCAACCCATACACACAAACAGAACAATCGAAGGTAACCCATACACACGGTCGGAACAATCAAAGCAAACCCATACACACAAACAGAACAATCGAAGGTAACCCATACACACGGTCGGAACAATCAAAGCTAACCCATACACACAAACAGAACAATCGAAGGTAACCCATACACACGGTCGGAACAATGAAAGCTAACCCATACACACAAACAGAACAATCGAAGGTAACCCATACACACGGTCGGAACAATGAAAGCTAACCCATACACACAAACAGAACAATCGAAGGTAACCCATACACACAGACAGAACAAGCAAAGCTAACCCATACACACAGACAGAACAATCAAAGATAACCCATACACACAGACAGAACAAGCAAAGCTAACCCATACACACAGACAGAACAATCAAAGATAACCCATACACACGGTCGGAACAATCAAAGCTAACCCGTACACACAAACAGAAAAATCAAAGGTAACCCATACACACGATCGGAACAATCAAAGCCAACCCATACACACAAACAGAACAATCGAAGGTAACCCATACACACGGTCGGAACAATCAAAGCCAACCCATACACACAAACAGAACAATCGAAGGTAACCCATACACACGGTCGGAACAATGAAAGCTAACCCATACACACAAACAGAACAATCGAAGGTAACCCATACACACGGTCGGAACAATCAAAGCTAACCCGTACACACAAACAGAAAAATCAAAGGTAACCCATACACACGGTCGGAACAATCAAAGCTAACCCATACACACAAACAGAACAATCGAAGGTAACCCATACACACGGTCGGAACAATTAAAGCCAACCCATACCCACAAACAGAACAATCGAAGGTAACCCATACACACGGTCGGAACAATCAAAGCTAACCCATACACACAAACAGAACAATCGAAGGTAACCCATACACACGGTCGGAACAATCAAAGCTTACCCATACACACAAACAGAAAAATCAAGTGTAACCCATACACACGGTCGAAACAATCAAAGCTTACCCATACACACAAACAGAACAATCAAAGGTAACCCATACACACAGACAGAACAATCAAAGCTAACCCATACACACAGACAGAACAATCAAAGCTAACCCATACACACAGACAGAACAAGCAAAGCTAACCCATACACACAGACAGAACAAGCAAAGCTAACCCATACACACAGACAGAACAATCAAAGCTAACCCATACACACAGACAGAACAATCAAAGCTAACCCATACACACAGACAGAACAATCAAAGCTAACCCATACACACAGACAGAACAAGCAAAGCTAACCCATACACACAGACAGAACAAGCAAAGCTAACCCATACACACAGACAGAACAATCAAAGCTAACCCATACATACATACAAATGAAAGCAAACCCATGCACATAGACAGAACAATCAAAGGTAATACATACATACATACATACTGATCAATCAAAGCTAATCGCCCAGACATTGTTATTAGAGACCGCTGCACAGAAATGGCGTCCTTATTGATATGGCAGTCCCTGCAGACTGCAATATATATTTGAAGATCTTCAAAAAGCGAACAAATTACGAGGACCTTGAAATCGAAATTGGAAATGTGGAAGTAATCGACAATAACTGGGATGGATTGGAAAAGATTCCAGTAGACTCACTGAAGGTATTCCTAGAAGAACATGCCTTAAAGAAATATAAAACCATTTTTCTCACGAGTACAGCCCACACCTTACGAAGGGCTCTATTTAAAATATGTTTTCCTTTTTCATTGCTAAATCGAAAATGACATGATGCCATTTGTGACCTTAAGAATCTGGGCAGAATCCGGAAAGAAATATGTACACACTAAAAATCAATGGAGGAGGAAGAAGAAGAAGAAATAATAATAATAAATAATAATAATAATAATAAATAATAATAATAATAATAAATAATAAATAATAATAAATAATAATAATAAATAATAAATAATAATAATAATAATATTTTTTATTTTATTTTATTATTTTTTTTTATTTTTTTTTATTTTATTTATTTATTTTTTTTATATTTTTTTTATTTTATTTTTTTTTTATCTTTTATTTATTTTTATTTTTTTTTTTTTTTTTTTTATTTATTTATTTATTTATTTTTTTTTTTTTTTTTCAGTGGAAAGTGTCATGATGCCATTTCTAACCTTAGGTCCCTGGGCGGGACCCGGAAAGAAATGTGTAAACGCCAGATATCAAAGGAAATAAAAATAATAATAATAATAAATAACTAGCAAGACACGTGTTAATTCCACGGATTTACTAAGTTATTTAATACTACACTCTGTACTATTCAGCCCAAACCATTCCTAGACTGTTATAAGAAAAGTGTCATAGTTTATCTTAAAAATAGTGAAATGTCATCAGGTTTGTTAGGCCACGAAACACTGCAAACAGCAGCCTTTATCTAAGATGACCACCATTCCCTGTCTTTGGCATACTCTCTTTTTGTTACTATACTCCCCCATCTCTCTCTCTCTTTCTGTTTTGCTTTTTATAATCTTCTCACTTGTTTCCTCTCTAGAACGCTCAACACAGTCTGGGTTCCATCAGTCTGCATGAAATTCACGAAGCTAAGATAAAAATGAGAAGAAATGTTTTAATTTGGAAGGGTCACTGGCAGTTCAGGGGCGAACCTAACAGATCTTAAGGTCACGAAACAGGATTCTCACTACAAACAACAGCTGTTATTATTTAAGTTGACCCACGCCATCCTATTCTTCTCTGAGTAATCCTCCCTTTTTGTTCCTGTAGTTTTCTTTCGAAATTTCCGCTTTACCCTCTATGTCCCTATTGTTTTTTTCTGCTTCCCTCTCAGACCCTCAACCAGCCTGCGTTTATTTAGTGAAAGAGATAATCACCTCCCTCGAAAAAAAAAGTTAGTGTTTTGTGTGCGATCTGCCGAAGAAAAATTACCGAAAGTAGTTAGCAAAAATCTACTTTAAGTATCAAAATCCATGCTAATGTTCTTTCCTCCCGTGAATGGCGTGGCCAATTGGAAAAATCACTTGGTTAATAACAGCCGTTGTTTTTTCGCTTACGGCCGTAGAATTTGTTTCTGGGCTTGGGGAACGAACATGCGTTTTTGCTGGTGAGAGGTGAAGGTTGGATTTGTGACTCCATTTTGTCGTTTTTACGTTGCCTGTCGGACTGTTACGACGGACTATCGTTTGGCTACAAGTGTTGCGGATGAGAAACTGACGAAACCTATTGCAGACCTTTATTGCTACTATAAGTTTACATTTTTTCTCTTTGCTACAACAGTTTAATAAGATTAACGTGACACACACCATAGATTAGTAGGTATGAGTATATTGATATATACAGGGTCATTGAAAAGCAACTCCCTATTTTTGTATCATTGACTCACCCGTCTAACTATAATCTTTACAAGACGGAGACTCCATCATACATAAAATAGGGAGTTACTTTTCAATTAAGCTGTAGATGATGATCACTGTCCGGCATGTTCATTCAAAAATGTGCCAACATTACGATACTCCACAAGCTTAAAAATGGTATGAACCAGTTACAGTAAGCCATTGAGTCACTATTCTTTGAGACTTTGATATCCATACAAAAAAGTATGGAAAAGCTAAAGGGACATATATATTGATTAGAGGCGACAAAGAGAATGACCTTTTCACGGATACAGAGAACAATCAGATAAAGATATACCTGTTAAAGAACTGGAAAAATAAGTAAGGAGCATGAAACCGAGACATCTTAACGTCTTATTTGGCAAAGTAGAGGACGGAATGTCTAACACTGGCCAAGAAACAAAGCGGTAAGGCCAGACGGAATTGTAATAGAGATGCTGGCATCCTTAGGCGATTTCAGCATAGACAAGATCACAGAAATAATTAATCAAATCTACGACAGTGGAGATATACCGGAAGATCTAAGCAGATCTATTTTCATAGCACTGTCTGAGAAACCAGACGCAAACGAATGTGAATTCCACTGTACAGTTCGCCTAATGAGCCACATAACAAAACTCATCATCCGAATTCTATTGAATAAACTCACGGCAGAATCAGGCCAGTGATAAGACAAGAACAGTGCCTGGTTCGTTAAAGACGCCGGAAGAAGGGATGCTATATCTGTGTTCTGAATGTTACCAAAAACCGCAATACAAGTTCAGAAGGACGTGAACCTGTGTTTTAGAGACTACGCAAAGGCGTATGACAAAATACGCCACAAAGATCTCTTAGATCTGCTCAGCAATCTAGACATATTCACGGAAGATATTACAATAATCAGAAACCTCTACTGGCAGCAAACCGCCTGCCTAAAGATATAAAATCAGTTCAGCAGATATACAAAAATAGAAAGGAGTGTAAGGCAAGGATGTGTCGTCCCACCGGATTTATTCAATTTATACAGCGAAGCAATTCTGAGAGAACTAGAAGTCCTACCGGGATTCATTATTGGCGACCAGAATCTTCATATAAGATATGCAGATTACACAGTGCTGATAGCAGACACGGAAAGGAAATTACAAGACCTCCTGCAGAAGGTAGGGATTGAATAAAGGACTAAACAACATTGACATATCCGGGAAGGACATTAGAATAATCAGAAACCTCTACTGGCAGCAAACCGCCTGCCTAAAGATAGAAAATCAGTTCAGCAGGTATACAAAAATAGAAACGAGTGTAAGGCAAGGATGTGTCGTCTCACCGGATTAATTCATCATATACAGCGAAGCAATTCTGAGAGAACTAGAAGTCCTACCGGGATTTTATTATTGGCGGCCAGAATCTTAATATCAGATATGTAGCAGGCACAAAACGAGCACTCTGGACATTTATTTTAAAAATAAGAACTTTATAAATATGGAAAAAGTAAATTTCGGCATTTCTCTGAAGAATATTCCACAGAAACAAACGGAATCATTTCGTTAAACTTATGCAAAAAAACAAAAAAAACAAACACCCAGCGGAATTAATAAAAAAGGATGAGATGGAAAAAGCATTTTTCTTCCTTCGAGGGAATATATCGGAAGACGAAAGGGTATCTATTTTCATAGCACTGCCTAAGAAAGGCGGCGTAAACGAATGTGATCTCAACTGGACAATAAGCCTAATGAGCCACGTAAGAAAACTCATCATCCGAATTCTGATGAACAGAGCCCGCAGCAGAATCACGCTCGAGATTGGACAAAAACAGCGCAAAGGCGTTCGACAAATTATGTCACAAAGATCTGTTAGCGCTTCTTACCAACCTTGACATATTCGAGAAAATCATTTGAATAATAGAGAATCAACAAATGGCAGCAAAACGCCTGCATACGCTGAGAAAATGAGTTCAGCAAACATATAAAAATACAAAGGAGTGTACGGCAAGGATATGTCTTCTCACCGCATTTATTCAACCTATACGGAGTTGCAATTCTGAGAGAATTAGAAGTCCTACGATGATTCATTATTAGCGGCCACAATCTTAACAATATCAGATATGCAGACGACACAGTTTTGATAGTCACGGAGAGAAAACTACATGACCTCTTATAGTAACGAAAGAAAAGACTAAACATAAACTACAAGAAGACCGAATGCATGGTTATCAGTAAAATGGTGAGCCCAAAATGCAAATTACGGCATAGACAAGATCACAGAAATAATAAATGAAATCTAGAACAGTGGGGATATACTGGAAGATCTAAGCAGATGTGTTTTCAAAGCACAGCCTAAGAAACCAGGCGAAAATGAATGTGAAATCCACCGGGCAATCAGTCTAATGAGCCACATGATAAAACTCATCAATAGAATTCTGATGAATAGAGCGCCCAGCAGTGTCAGGCCTGAGATAGGACAACATGTGGTTCTCCTGAAATATATTTAGAGATTCTTGATAAAAATCCATAAAAGAATCAGTAATGTAAACTGGTCCTGACCTGGCATCCCGGCTTCTGTTAATTTTCCAGATTTTATGGTAGGCAGACGTTATGAATTTAAACTCAGTAATAGATTGACGGCAAGGTCTCATCATTTTACAGTGAAAATTTCTAGATGTAACCGTAAATTCTATGCTAAGAGTTTCTTCTCTCGCACTTCTCGCTTGTGAGACTCTCTTCCGGATTTTTTTTTTACTTCACAGCCAACTTTCATCTTCAAAGATGTATGCGCAATATCAATCGTTATCTTCTGTCTTGTTAATTCTTGTTCATTTATTCTTCTCTCTTCTTAATATTTGTTTTTCTAATGCTCAGAACCCCCTTGCCTATTAGTGGCGGTATTGCCTTGCGTGGGCTGAAATGATTAAAAAAAAAAGACAGTTATACACCCTTGTACAAATTAATTGTAACAAAACGAATAATTCCGTTATTGTTTACTTTTTTCGTATATAAAACATGACCAGTGCACATGTTAGTACTTCGTATTTCCATTGCACGAAGACGTTCCCTGCAGATTGACAACAGCTTCTCGATTGCATTTAAATCAGTAGATTTTTCGGACCGGTCTCTATTAATTTGATTTGCTCACTGGTAAGGCTTGCCAGTATGTTCGTGAAGCGTTACAATTTTCGTACGCTTCCTTGGAGTAAAGTGCATCGCAGACAATCGCCGTAGGATAACTAATCGACAGTCGAAACAATAGTGTCTCGGCGTAATAAAAGTCTGATGCAATCACGGATGACGCAATATTTTTAAAGGCCAAATAAATTTCATCATACACCCGAAAATAGATTCATGACCTAATCAGAGGTATAAATATAAATCCATTAAACTCTGTCATTCCAGTGGGTCTAAAACTGGCTGTATGGTGAAAGGAAGTGTTTTTTTTTCTCCAATTAATTTGCAAATATACAAAAACTGAATACCTTGCCATAATCCAAAAAGTTGCAAACAAGAACATTAATATGATCACTTTTTATAAGACATTCATAAAACTATTTTGTAGAACTTCTATAACCGGGATTGATTAAATGATTTGTTTTTTATGACTTATCAACCTTTTGCTGGTTACTCAAAGCCAGAAAATATTTCTAGATTTTAAAATTGCTTTTGAGATAATAAAGATTTATTGACACACGTCCTCTTAATTCACCCATCGCTGGGGGAAGAAGGGGTCGATTCTTACATTTCCCAATGCTATACGCGCGTAAGGAAATATAACTCGACTGGAATTTGAACTCGTCTCTTAGATTTTCAATTCCAAGCCTTTATCAATTACACCTCCGGAACAACCAAGCTTACAGCAGCTGATATTCCCAAGCGGTTACTCATTTAGGTACTGACCAGACACGACATTGCTTCATCCATTCAATATTTTAAATAATTTGCATTGATCGGTCCAAGTTGGATTATCAACTAACTCCATCAATAAGAAAATATTTGAAAATAATAAAATTAAATGGATAAAATCTTTAGAAATAAGCAACCATTAAGTAAATGTAGAATATTTAGAAAAAAACAAAAAAGTAAACATAAAAAGAGCCACCGTAATGTGCTATGGTTTAATCCCCCTTTTAATCGTAATGTCCAAACGAATATTGGAAGAATTTTCCTAAATTTAATCAATAAGCATTTTAATCACTCACCAATACTAAAGATTTTGAACAAAAATAATATAAAGACCAAAATAGCAATGTTATACTAAATAAATATGTCCAAAAGGACAACAGCGTTAACCATTTTAAAAATAAATGCAACTGCCGAAAAAATATGATCTGTCCTTTAAATGGCCAGTTTATAACTGATAATATTGTATACCGAGCTAGCATACATTCCAGTTAAATTTTATTTCGTTAATGTTATTTTGTTTCTGCTGAAAATGCTTGGAAATTTCGTTTGTATAATCATCAAATGAATTTAGACAATATAAAATGCATGAATAGAACAGCTCTCACCAACTTTTTCTGGCAACCAAAGAATAGTGGTATTACACACATTACTACGTGGGATATTGTAACAAAAAACAAATCTTACATTGGGAATGGCGATCGGTGTAATTTATATCTCGTAGAAAAATAAAAGACTTAAATGACCCTAAATTATCAACGAAGAGAAATGAATTGATCGTTACATGTCGACATAAAAATAAATACCTGTTGTAATAGGTTGATCCAAATTAACTTTTACTGTGAGTATAACCTTTCCTTTTTTAATTTCTTCTGTTCAATTATTTTATGTCAAACATAAAATCTTTCGTTTTTTTATGTATTTTAGGTTCGTTCATGTTTATTCAAAAAAATTTAAGAAAAATTAAAATAAACAAAGAGTAATCTTCCTTTATTTTTAATACAAAATATAAATGTCCACTTTAAATACAAATTAATATTTTTTATATATTTTCAGTCCCGTATATTTTTTAATAAATATCATTAATTCCTGTTTATTTTAAAGTTAAAACAAAATATGAATCTCCGTTTATTTTAGATATAAAATGAAAATCACATTTATTTAAATGCAATATATATATATATATTAAATAAAAACGGTAATGCCCGTTCATTACATAGCCTGAACCAGCATTGCGTTAACCAGATATTTTGATGAAAATTGAAATTCTGTAACAAGTACTTTCAACCCAACACCTGAATACTGCGTTATGCATGACTCTCCGAGTCGTGCTACTGGTGAGGAATAATATGTATATGTGTTTGTATATACTTAATAGTTCAGTTATATTAATTCAAGCACTATTTTATTAAAACAAGTACTCAATGTGCGATATCTGATATATATATATATATATATATATATATATATATATTATTATTATTATTATTATTATTAATGCATGTTTCATTAACTAATATAGACAAGTTTTGTTTATTTATTTTAAGTATGTTCCATTTATATTGTCTGATAAGCTTCATAACATTATCATTGAAAGACGAAATGAAATCACCATATTGATACATGTTTTTTAATCCTATCTAAGATTTTGGTCATGTGTGACCTCACGAGCTGCGATGCGATTTTCACTTCCGCGTCTCGTATACACGAGTTTGTCGTTGCTTTGAAATTTTCCATGCAACAAAAACAGACTATCATTATTGTTTCGTCTGTGTGTTGTTTGATATATTGAAATGTAATTGTCATCTTTGATGATGGCTTATGTAAGCCAAAAGCTTATATTGGATTTAAATATGTATCAATATGGTGATTTCCTTTCATCTTTAAATGATAATGTTATAAAGCTTATCAGAAAATATGAAAGGAACTTACTTAAAATAAATAAAGAAAACTTGTCTACATTATTTAATGAAACATGCATTAATGAAAAATTGCTGCCTAAAAATACACGATGCATACATACATATATATATATATATATATATATATATATATATATATATATATATATATATATTGATCGATATATGGACGAATTGCATTAAATTTTGACAAATGACACGTCAGCCTCTACCGGCGATACTTGTAATATTTTAACGGCCTTTTCGTATTCCATATCTATAGGTTTCAATCATAAAATAAATGGAAAACGGGTAGTATAAATAATGGCCATATATATAAATGTAATGCTTTTATGAATTTTCCTTATAAACGAGCAGATTTCAAATATGACACCAATGAAATCTCATTCCATCTCTCTTTGTCTATGTCTCAACCATGTCCATTTCACACCCACCCTCTCTTTCTCTGCACGCACGCATATATATTTATTAGTTCACATATATATATAAGTAAACATTGAAGTCAACACTCAGAGGCGACAGGCTCTTTCATGCTAGACGATTGCGCCCAGCATGAAACAGCCTGTGGCCTCTGAGTGTTGACTCCAATGTTGACTCTTATATCTATATTTACATACGCTCTATCTCTGATATTGAGCACTTTATCCCATAAATACAGCACACCTTAAAATTATATTTCTTCATATATATATATATATATATATATATATATATATATATATATATTTTGAACGATAAAAATTATTAAAAAAATTAATTAAAATCTTCAGACATACTGGGTTGTAGATTAATATTCTTATGTTTTTATCATTATTATTTCATTTAGATTCCTCGACTAGTTTCGGCCGACATGGCCATCATCGGGAGAAAAAATATTTCTGCTTGCTGTAACAGTAACTACAGAAATGAATGTCTTGATGGAGACATATATATATATATATATATATATATATATATATATATATATATATATATATACGTATGAATGTATGTATGTCAGAATTTCAGTTAACAACCCCAAAAGACAAGTAAGTCGAAGCACTAATTTAGTACAGATTAACACCTCCAAGCGACAATCTCATCAAATGAGAAATGCCATTACGACCGTTGTTCACAGCAAGAAGTCGTGAGTGTCTGCAATAATGTGCAAAGGGCGACCGACTCGTTAAAAAATAAATTACAAAGCGGGAGTCGAGAATGAATTTTCGACGGCTCGAATCGCGCGAGTAACAAGACAAGAGAATGAAGCGGAAAACGTGTTAACGTTGAAGTGTTTTCCTTATTTTCAATCGCCGTAAGAGACACAGAAACGTTCTCATTATGAACGCCAAGAGTTTGACAATCGAACGTCTACAATGTCACAGCTGACGCGTCCAAGAATTCAGTGTTCGCTGCACGGTAAATGGTTGATGTAATATCGAGAATATAAACTCATGAATACAGTCGATATTCTAATCAATATTTCGCGTTTAGTTTCGATAGGTTTGTTTTGTTTTACGGCATAATGTAGCGGCCTTTTACCACATTTATTTAATTTTGTTTAATTTCTTTAGTAACCCAAACTGATGTAAAAGAAAGGGACAAGGCATAGTGTATCAATATATATAAAATTGTAATCAACGAAACATACAGTAAAGAATGTATACGAAAAAGCATGCAAAGAGTAAGACTTGAGTTGCCTCTCTTTGACTATAAAGTCTATCAAAGTTTTCTGAAAGAAAATGAAAGTCTGTTAAAAAATGTTTTAAACAGTTCGACCGCGGAAGAGAAATATTATGTAGGTGTGATAGAATATGCGGTTGAGAATTGAATGAGAAGATGGGCGCATAGCTTCAACTGACGTGGATTTCTGTGGCAGCTGAATTCTCACTAGTGTGGCTCCTCTTTTCTTATGCTTATATAAGTGGTCATTGAATAAGGAGCTCAGCGCGGGAAGAATCATTCTCCACATGCAGAGAATCTGATTGGTAGATACTGACCAATCAGCGCATGATATTCGGGGAGACATCTGGAAACCGGTTTTCCCAAAAGTGCACAAAACTTACTATATGAAAATGTAGCGATTTTAAAATTGTCGCTTCAGATAGCAGCGTTGCTTCCTGACCAATGAATGAATGCTGTCGGAGATTTGAATTTGTAAGGGTCTATGTGTGTATGGTGATGATTGCCATAATATCAATCTGGGTTATTTAATATCGACAATTTTTATTGCTGGTATTTTTTTTTTCAAAAATGTATTACTGCTAAAATGTATTTTTTTTAAATTTATTGCTGTTAATAATTTTTTCCTCAAAAATTTCTTGCTGATAATGATTTTTTTAGAAAGTATTTCTGGTATTAAAACGTAATTTTACACTTTCATAGTGTTTTAACCTCAGTTTGGGGGTTAACTATTTACCTATAGCTGGGACCCTAACAGATGCTACCACCTCGGGTTAGGGTAGACCTGGGAACACTAGCAATTCAGTGGTGGTTCCACGCTCCTCAAAACCTCCTGATCAGAGGCCTTGTTGCTGGACGTAGTTTAACGTCTTACCAGGACGTGGATGTAGTGTATCGTCATACCCAGGACGGTGTTTTCGTTTTTGTAATAATTAATTCGCTCAGTATAGGGCTCGAGAGCATCATTGCCACAAAGCGACCCTTCATCGAAAAAAAACGCTTTCTTCTTTCATCAGAATCACGGGGGATATGCGGATGATTCGACTGCATGGAAATATCATGAGACTCACGTTTGACTATCGAGCCTCTATAGAATCATTACTATAAACGTTATCCTTAGGGAATACCCGTGTTTGAGTTGCTACCCCAGTTTTTTTTTGTTTTGTTTTGTTTTATTTTTGCGGAGGGAAGTAAGCAACAACCGGTCCAGATTATAAATCCTACTAAAGAGATATTGTGTCTCCGACACATTGTTCCATAAACGAAACCATTTCTATAACCGAAACGCGCTTTCACCAATTTGTCTACGGGTACTGCGTTGATAGAATAAAGTTTGAATTACCTACCGTAATTCCCCATGTAAAATACGCCTTCATCCATAATACGCACACCTAAAATTGTGCTGAAAGTGTAGGCTAATGCTTCTACTTATGCATAATACGCACCTCTTGTTTCGTAATCAAACTATATATATTGTACCTCTCCAATTTCATTATGACCAACGTTTCCAACACTTATTTTTAAAAAAATGTTCTTAAACATAGAATATTATTATTATTATTATAAGCTTGTTTTATGATATTTCTTATTTTACGGCACATTTTTAATATTTTTTGTAGCCGCGCGTAATACACACCTCTGATTATGCTTATTACTTTTTTTTTATAAAAAAATGCGTATTATACATAGGAAATTACGCCATTGAAAGAAGGCACATTTCATTTCGTTTGGGATTTCTAACAATTTATATCTGCTAAATTCACTTTCGTACCTGAAACGTAAACAAGAGTGATTCTTTTAATGGACAAAATTATCCGACATTATTTATTTATTATGATAAATATTATTTTTAGTTTGTACACGAATTTGAGTTGCTATCCCCGCTTTTTTTCTTTCTTAAACAGTTACGATTATAACGGCCAGCCTAGATTGGTAAAAGTACAATTTATGGAGACCTGAGACCAATCTCTTTTAAGATCAAACAAAAACGATTACTGATTGCCGGCCACTGCCAGCAAGCGGACAGGGAAATCGTCTCATCCTTACTCCTAAGTGTCTTCTCACGAAAACTGACTTTCCGAGCCACCATCGTTCGTGTCTCAGGGTTGGACATTGTGGATCTGGGGACGCCAATACAGGACCGAACAGTGTGCTAAAGAATAGTCAATGGAGTTCCGACCAACCATAGGGAGGTCGAAGGATGATCATATTGATGATTGTCATATTCATGACGTTTCGACCGTTTTGCGCTCCTGCTAATATCGTGGCCCTACCGATCCTTTAACATTTGTCTATATTTCTGAAACGAGGTACTGTAACTATTTACACTATTTGCATTGTTCTGACTGTTGCCTTCGTCTTTATTGTCTTATTAGACCAATTTCTCGTAAGTTCAAACAAAAACCATTATAGTTTTGCTACCACTGCCACCGAGCGTACAGGTAAATCGTCTCATCCTGACTCCTATGTAATCCCTCTGGAAGTGCATTTCCCCAGGCACCATAACTCGGGACTCAGGGTTTGACATTGGGGTTGTGGGGACAGCAATACAGGACTGAACATGGAAAAGGATTGTCAATGGAATTCCGACCAACCACAGGAGCTCGAAGGATGATGATGATGATGAAAGGTATGTTTAGAGTAGAGAAGCGGATTCCCTGGTGGAAAAAGAGGATGCAGGTTCGATTCCTTTCGGAGGCACAGTCTTTCTTCAGTAGGACTTCTCAAACTAGACCGGTTGTTATTAATTTCACTGTTTAAGAAAATTAAAACACATTCATGGCGACTCAAATACATGTACTCATTAAAAATAACATTTATAATAATAAAGAAATAATGTCGGGTAAAAAAGAAGTTAAGAATTTTTATTGTCCGTCGAGATATTCTTGGATCGTGGCATTATAAATAGCTGAAGGGTTACTGAGATCCACCAAACGGGTTTCGATTTCGGTTGGTACTACCTTTTTTTTTGTTTAATTTTCTATTTGTTTTTTCAATACTAAAATTCCACCACCAGTATAAGGTTTGAGAATCACTTAAGGTAGAGCGTTATTGTCCAAATGGTCACGGTGAACGTGGTGCGTGATATGATTGAATGAGAAGAAGATAAGAAGTGGGCATTACGAGGATAAGGGTGATAAAAAACGACTGACCTTTGACTTGAAGGGGTTAAAATTCAAGCCAGCACCCACGTGGGAGTCTGTTCCACAAAGTGACGGTTCTTAGAAAAAGCTGTCGAAGAGGAACTGTCTTCATACATTTCGTACACCGAGCGGAATGAGGGTGATTCAACTACGTCGAAGTAAGCTAACTTGTGAAGAATGTGACGTTTGACTGTCCAGCCTCTACAGAATTATAATTGCGTGTCAATATATTCTTGTAAATGTGTTATTGAGCATAAACACTTACGTTAATTTGTTTTTGACGACTTATCAACCCATTGCAGGTTATTTAAAGCCAGAAAATAGTTTTAGATTGTGATCATTCTGTTTTTTTTTTTAGATAATAATGATTTACCGACACATTTATTACTAATTATAATTAAGCCATAACAGTAAGAAAAAAAACGTGAATTCATACCTTTCTCCAAGGCTATTTGGGTGTAAGTGAATATTACGAACCCGACTGGAATTGGAACTCGTCTCTTCGATTTTCAATTCCTAGCCGCTATCTATTACACCACCAGCACATCCAAGTTTACGGTACTTGGTATTCCCAAGTGGTCAGCCATCTAGATACTGTCCAAGATCAACGTTGCTTAACTTCGTGATCGTACGCCCGTTAAAGTGGAGAACATTCTTTATTTGTAAGAAGAACACTAAATAAGATCTTTTGATTGGCCGATAATCACGTGTTCCCGTAACCCATTAACATTGGTTGTTTGAGATCCGGAAACAATACAGCTTGAGAAACACATAATTTTCAATCGCTTTATTGCTTGTTCGTGCCTTGACTATCAGGATTTTTTTTTTTTTAAATGCCAACCAAAGACTGTCTGCGAAAATAATCAACGTATTTTTAATTCCATTCAATAAAAAAGAAAGAAGAATGGGAGTGGACTGAAAACAAAAATTGAAGAAAAGTGATTTACGAAATTTATTACAAAATCCGCGGAGTATGGCCTTATTGAGGGTCGTAAAGATCCAATCAATGCTCACCTCTTCCCATTCATAACATTTTTTACTTTATTTTTTGGAAGGAATTAACAGAAATTGGATGTGTCAAAATCAAACAAGTACAATATTTGAAATATCTGAGAAGTGTTTTAACAGGGGACGGAAAGTGCGACACTGAAATCTGAAGGCGCATTGGGGTAAAGAAAGATGTCTTCTAAAAGCAAAGCAAAGTATTAAGAAATAGAAATATTTCGTTAGAAACAATGAAAAGATTACTAAACTGTAGCGTAATATCAACCCGCCTATACATGGTGGGCCAAAAGTAGACTTACAGTTGTTTCACTGTTTGATTCACGTTTTAGATCTAACTTCGCCGTTCTTTCAGCAAGATAGAGCGCCTCCCCCATTATGCTTTGGCAGGAAGGGACTACCTTAACCAAACCTTTCCACAGCTTTGGTTTAGCAGAAGGGGTAGCATTGAATAGCCATCACGTAAACCTGACGTAACACCAATGGATTTTTTGTGGGTGGGGTCGTAAAGAACATGGTTTACGAGAGAAAACCCCACACAGTGGAAGAATTAAAAGAGTACAGCTCAGATGTATTTATTGAAATGTAGATCGGGATTTGTGTCGTACTTTCTGTCAGTGTTCTGGAAGACACTTAAAAGATTAAACTATGTTAAAAAAAAGTAAGTAAAGTGTTAAATGTATATAAACAGTTTGAAACAAATATGAGTGTAAAAAATAAATATAAATGTAATAATTTTTTTATTTTATATGTAAAGTGCATACCTACTAAGTGTAAGCCAACTTTTGGCCCATTGTGTGTCGGTATATATATATATATATATATATATATATATATATATATATATATATATATATATATATATATATATATATATATATAAAAAGGCTCAAACACTAATATTCCATGGTTATAATTTATTACATTGGAATGGTAATCACGATCCAATTAATCAGACCTACAAATTCATGTTTTAGAATTTCTGATTTGATGCATTGGATCGTGATTACTATTCCAGTATAATAAATTATAACCATAGAATATTAGTGTTTGAACCTTTTATATTATATTCCTACTCTGTCCTGGACATTGAGTTCTATGCTCTTGGCAATTTATGTATATATATAAACCAATATTTCATATATATATATATATATATATATATATATATATATATATATATATATATATATATATATTAGATGAAATGGATTAAATCCAACAAATATTTTAATATATTTTCTGTTTATGGATACAACTTATTTTTATTTTGCTCGGTTTTAATTAAACAGTATTAATTAGATTTACCGGTCTGAATTTTCGAGAAGTTTCTAAGAAAATATGCGTTCTCCAACAGGAATCGAACCTGTATCACATTTTTCTATTAATGAAACCGTTTATATAATCGAAACGCGCCTTTACCAATTCGTCCGCGTGTTCTGCGTTGATAGAGAAAAGTTTGAATTACCTACCGTAAATCCCCATGTATAATACGTCTTCATCCATAATACGTACACCTTAAATTGTGCTGAATGTGTGAGAAAATGCTTCTACTCATGCATAATATGCACCTCTTGCTTGGTAATCAAACCTTATGAATGTTAACTCTCTAATTTCATTACGTACATATACCTGGATGTTCTGTTTAACCATTCACCCACAGAAAACTTTACGGTTAGAAATGTTCATTATCTATCTATCTATCTATCTATCTATCTATCTATCTATCTATATATCTATCTATCTAAGGGAAGATTGAAGTCAACTCTCAGATGCGTCAAACTGTTTCATGCTAGACGCAAACATCAGTCCTGACAATTGCGTCTAGCATGAAACAGTTTGTCGCATCTGATTGTTGAATTCAGTATTCACTTTTATATTGACATACGCTCTATCTCTGAAATTGAGCACTTTATCCGATAAATATAGCACACCTTAAAACTATATATATATGTATATATATATAATCACCCTAAAAATGCGCCAATGAAAACCAGGAAAAAAGAAATGCAATTAGTTTAGTGTTTTTTTTGTTTTGTTTTTTAGATATTAAACATTTCTTGTGGGATGGAAAAGGTGCATACCTATTAAGTGTTAGCTTATTTTTGTCACATATCTCACAGATGAAGATATTTAAAGCAACAGAAATGTGGTTCTACAGAAGGATACTGAGAATATGATGGACCGAACATGTGAGCAACGACAAAGTTTGAGCGAAAATGAAAATAAAAGGGAGATATGCACTTAAGATGAAGGCACACTGAAATTTCTTGGGCACGCAATGAAGAAAGAGGGCTTGGAAAACCTGATACTCACAGGACATAGTGAAGGCAAGAGGAACAGAGAAAAATAAATCGTAACCTACACAGCGACCTGGAGTAAATGCATCGCAGAACAGGGTCTAGGTGAGATAACAAAAAGAGAAAATTTATTAAGCTCTAGAAAGGACAGGGAATTAGGTGGAGCCGTGATCGGCACCGTCTTGAATGGACACAGCACAGAAACAATGAAGAATTGAAGGAGGAATGAAAGCTCAGATGAACGTGAGCACATTCTATATAAAGCGAAATGATGGAGGGATAGGCATCATCCTTGATTCAACAAAGGGACTAGATGACTATACCCATTTACATCCAGAGGGAAGATTCAAATATATTCAATGAGATGATTATTGAGTAAATACTGGATCAGCAAAATAAATTAAATAGAATCCGAAAACAAAAATGAAAATGACTCTGAATGAAATGAATTGCAGACAAAAATTCGTCTGCGTGTTGTGAAATAATCCCGTAAATAATTACCCAGATATCCTGTCGCGCATGCGCGGTCTGTTCAAGGCAAATAAAATCTCATAAAACAATTCTTTTGTGATTTCTTTTTATTAGGTTGTAACACATGAATTAACGCGTTTTTTCTTTGGTTGTTTATCCGTTCGTCTAACGAAGTAAACTTCTTAGTATATAAAACAATCTGTATCTGTCTATATTTCTGAGATGAAGTATTATGTACATTATTTACGTTATTATGTTTAATTGCAATATAAGCACTGGTAAAAATGGTTTCTGAAGACATTAGATTTATAATACCCAGCAATTTTTACACAGATGTATAGCACAGTGGATAAAGGCGTTGGTTAGATCCAATGACGAAGACAATAGTTCGAATAATGTAAATAAAACAATCTTAATTTTTTTCTTTTCAGGTAATTTTTCTTTCAATATATTGTTACTCATAAGCCGAATGAAAATCATTACAATGAAACAATGTCGAGTAATCTTACTGTATGAGTGCAAACTTGGAAAAAGAATCATTTTTGCATCATAACACGCGATGACAAATGGATACTCTTTGATAACATTAAGAGAGTAGGCCGGTGGTTAGATGCAAGTGAATGACCATAAACTCCACTGCACACTAAAAAAGTTAATGGTTACTGTCAGTTAATCTTTCTAAGGCGCTATACATTCTTGCCTCAAGGAAAACAATAACAACATCCGATTATGGAAGAGCTGAATGTATGCACGGAGAAATGTAAAAGAGACATGCAAGACTTGTGAATAGAGATGTGCGATTTTTGCTTCACGACAACGCACGGCCGCACTCTTCACAATCAACTGTCCAAAAGCTGCATCGCCTGTATTATGAAATTTCGCCTCACCCTCCATATTCACCTGATATATCTCTTATAGATTATCACTTAGTTAAGCATTTGAGCTTTTGATACACAATAAAACATTCTCCAATAAAGAAGAAGTAGTTGAAGCATTTGAACTGTTTATCACATCAAAGGATAATGATATTTTTAAAGATGAGATAGAGAATTTAGGGGTACGTTGGAGAAGATTCATTCATCAACATGGTACCTATTTTCAAGTGTATTATTCATTTCTCATAAAGTGCGCCATTTTAAGTGTGACAATCTATTTTCTGTATTTGTAGTGATATGTAGATTAACCAATTAACCGAAATTAGCCGAATTCCCAGGTTATATGACTACTAACTAATTAAGAGGAGGAAAGGGACCACTTATGAGCATTGGGTAGTAACATGAAGGACTTAAGACTTCATTCACAATATTATCATTATCCTTATTGATACGCATATTAACAGCATCTTTGTTTTAAATATGCTATTATGTCAACAGTAATTTAATGAGGAAACGACATACTGGAAGGAAAATTACAGTAAAGGAGTGTTTCCTTTCATCGGCTATGTCGCCCACCGGTGGGCGATTTCAGCTGTTGGGTGGGCAATTTAGCAAATGAACAGATGGGAAATTTTGGTTGGTGATATAAGATTTTGAGTATCAAAAATGTATTTCAACATTTGCTATATCCAAAAACATCCAACGGAAATATACAAAGACCTTGTATATAAAAAAATAAATAACAAAACAAAAGGCTAATTGGGAATATCGAGGGTACATTCCTAGATAATATATAAATCACGCTGCAAATAAGGAATATTTCGTTATTTTCGACAGCTTTGAAAAGGGTCATTGGCATTCAATTTATTCTTCAGACGAAATAACATTTTTTCGGATATAAATCAAATAAGGGAAGAACAGAAACAACACAAAATATTCGGTGAATTTTTATTGTTAGTAGTGTATACATTTTTAATCAATGAAAATCATTTAATTTTTTGTCAACAATGGAAACACTAATTCTAACCATAAAACTAAACTTGACCATAAAATAAGGTATTAGTTTTCAATGATCAAGTTTTATTTCATTTGTTCTTTAATACGGTAGTAGTAGCAGCAACGTTATAATTCAGCGTTATTTGTTCCCTCCTTTTGTCATTTTTATTACTTTATAAAGTCACTTTACGAACCAATAACAAACTTTTACCAAACATTTTTGGTATCTTTTGAATATTTACTATACAGATTTTTTTTTATGTGAAATAAGTTATGACACAAAAAAAGCTTTGGGAAAAAGCTTTTCAATAAATATTCGCTTCAATAAATTATTTACTCTTTTAAGCAAACTTGCTTTTTTTAACATCATATTGATTATCAGACCTGTTAATATGAACAAGTAATGAATTGAATAAGTAAAATGTTCCCTTTATGTTCGTATTAATCTTTTAAATTTAAATTCCTAGGTTTCTATCCTACGTGTTGCTTGAAACATTTTGAAAAAGAAAAAAAAAACGAAAAAATCGAATGAGTATAAGAATCCAGATCAATATATAGTAGCTTTGCTTTCAGAACTGCTTTTTCAATTTTTTTTTTTTTTTTTTTGTGAGACAGAGTATACATTTCTTTTTCAAATGTCACTTTTTCAACTGTTCAATTAACCGAGGAAAATACGACACTGAAATCCGAACTATCATTGGATTTATAAAAAGATGCCTTCAAACATTTAAAGAAAGTACAATGGAACCTCGGTTCACGAATTTAATTCGTTCCTGAAGCCCGTTCGTAACCCGAAATGTTCGTAAACCAAAACTATTTTTCCAATTGGAATCAATGTAAAATGGATTAATCCGATCCTGTTCCCAAGATGATTGCTTATTTAAACATGAACAACAGTACTTTGTGCACAAGTTTATACACGAAAGTAATAAAAATCATTAAATCCAAGAAATAAATAAATAAACCCAATACTAAACAGATAAAAATATAGACGGAAATTTTAATTTTACCGTAGCTGTAAGTAGGAGATTTGATAGCGTAAGTGGAAGGGGAAGGAAAGAGATGTTATTGTTTGGAAAAAGAGAAGGAAAGGCATGACCGTCTCTTTATTTATAAGAATAGCATAGATCGTTGATTTTGCCATATAAAACTGAGTAGGAAGAGTGAAAAATGCAAATGAACCAGAACACCTCTTGACTTTCACAGAGGAGATGGGATATGAAAGTGAATATCTCACATAGGGTTCTCCCCCTTACTGGTGCAACTGGTGCTGTTCTTCCAGAGGAAGTTGCTGCAGTTTCGAAAGAAATTAACAATGTGGGCACACTTAAGGCCGTCCTTGTTGATGAAACTAATGCAAATACAGTTTCTGAAGCTGGACTTTTTATACTACTAGAGATAAAGTTACAGTGAAATATACCCACCATTGGTCATTCCTTGCAACAAAATGAATTTCCCTTTAGAGCTTTTTTCAGGTGTGCTGATGGAACGACAAAAGCCCTACATTATTCAATGGCCCCCTAGATATATTGTGTGGAATTGATTATCATGATTTATCCCAAGTAACATTTACAGGAGTTGATAGTTCTCTTGGTGGTTCTAAGTTGTGACCAGAGACTTCTCTTAGAATATACAGTAGGTATTTCATAGTGAAAGCTTCACCCTATTTTTGCATTATGGAAAATTGGTCCCGTAGAAATGAAGATACGAGGCACACTATGGAAACTCAAAATAGGACGGACCAAGAAAGGCTTTAGTGACATCAGCAAGCGATATCATCAACAATTGTTTTTCTCTTAACTTTTCCTTTACCAGTATCACTGCTAGCTTTCTTTGGGGCTATGACTGAGGACTAATGAAAAAATAAAAAGGCACAGTTCAATAAAAATGGAATAGAAAAAAACCCAGCACGACACAAGAATACATACAACGCCACGGTGGAGTCAGAAATGATTCCGTTTGGGTTAACTCGGTTCGTCAAGGTTGTTCGAGAACCGAAATTTTGTTTGATGACCGAGGTATATTCATCTCGAATATTCTGTTCGAAAACTGATTTTTAAGACATTTGAGACGTTCGAGAACCGAAGTTGCTCTATACTAAGAAACCGAAAAACGTAATTAGAAGCAAAGAAAGAACTGTTAAACTGTTGTAAAATAATACCTTGTCTGGCAATGAATACTGAATAATCTCCTCACAGATGAAGAGAAAACTGGAGGCAACATAAGTGTGGCTCGACAGAAATTTGTTGTGAATACTATGAATGAAGAGCGTAAGCAAGTCTTAAGCATAATATAAACAAAAAGGATACTTACACTCAACACCAGAAAGAAACATTTAAAGTTTCTTGGACCCATAATGAAGAAAAAAGGCTTGGAGAATTTGAGGTTGACAGGATTATCAAAGACAAAAACTGGAAGCGAGCTATTTGCTTGGCGAGCTTTTGTGAATGAACGGCCGAAGGGCAAATGGGAGTTTTCACAGAGAGACAAATGCTGCTAAGGAATCCAGTTGATAGGAGATTGTGGAGAGCCATTATTCATTAGGGTAGGTCGATTTTGAAACTGTAACGAGCATTTCCCCAATAAATTTGGAAATTAATGTAAAGAATTACCACACAAAATATTTTCTTCAAATCTTTACAGGTTTTCTTTTTGGTGGGGGGTAGGAAATGTATTTAAAACAAAATTAATCGTGAGTTCTGTCATTAAATCGGTGTTAGCAGATAAAGCGTAGGTAAAATTAAACCAGGTCTTAAAGAAAACAAAAAAAAAAAGAAAATACTTTTAATAATAATATTTTCAATTGTAATATCGATACTGTTCTTGATAAATTGAATAAAAGTTAATAAAAAATAAAACACAGTAAAACATTTAATCTAAAATATAAATAACTACATACGAATGCGGTCTTATTTTCATCCGGTTATTTCTTTCCGTGTTCACCTGTTGGAATTATCTCCCTTTATAGTTTTACTTAGCTGGTTAGTTTTTCTCATAATCTTCATTTACTAATACAAAAATAATTATATCTATTTTATATTAAAATAGACTTAATTACTAAAAAAATATATTAATAATCATTGTAATTTGGTTTTATTTTCCCAGTTATTGTTTTTCATTAACAAGGCTGTTTACTTGCTAATATAAATGACATTTATTCTGTGTAAGCTTACAATTTCCCCACGCAGAAATGATGCCAGAAATTTTTTCGGTCCACATTCAGAGTCAGATAAAACACAGCCCCCAATTTCTTGACATATTCAATAATTATTTCCTAATAAATACTTATCCACACTTAACAAGTTTTGCATATTCCTAAATTAATAGCAAACAATTTGATTGGTATTTGGAAATCAGTTAACCCTCGTTTACCTCTGTTAAACGAAACGTCTATTGGGAATAAGGTGAAAGTTATATGCTTCTAGAAGTCAAAGGAAATAAGATGAGAAGCTGAGTACTTGGCACCAATTAGTCATGCTAAAGGCCCTACAGCCTTATAAAAATTCTTCGTTATGCTATTGAATTAATCAGGGGTGATGTTTCTTCTATTCTTGGAGCCAGCATCGCTAAAGTCTTGCTTTTGTATTTACAATCTATGGGCTTTCTCAGCTCTTTTGTTGATGTAAAAAATATCATTGACAAATGCAAAATAGAGAAAAGACAAAACTGATAACAAATGCCTATGAAAAGCATGATGAAAAAGTGGGAAAATTTGTATTGGAGTTGAAAGAAGAAATGACAATGTAATTTTACTCTACAAAAAATTGTCTAAGCAAATGGAGAGAAAAGACCGAAAAAAGCAAATGGATCAGAACACCACTTGAGTTTGACAAAGGAGGAAGGATATGAAAGTGAATATCTCACTCATAGCGTTCTCTTCCTTACTGATGCAACTGGTGCTGTTCTTGCAGAGGAAGTTGCAGGTTTGGGCACACTTAAGGCCGTTCTTGTTGATGAAACTAATACAAATTCAGTTTTTAAAGCTGGACTTTTTATACTAATAGAGATAAAGTTACAGTGAATTTTCACACCATTGGTTATTCCTTGCATGAAAATGAACTTCCCTTTAGAGTTTTTTTCAGGTGTGCTGATGGAACGACAAAAAGCTCTGCATCATTCAATGGCCTCCTAGGTATATTGTGTAGAATTGATAATCATGATTTACTCCAAGTAACATTCACAGCACTTGATGGTTCTTGTTGGATGATGGACAATAAGGATGATCTAAGTTGTGACCAGAGACTTCTCTTTGAATATACAGTACGTATTTCATAGGGAAAGGTTGACCCTAGTTTTGCATCATGGAAAATTGGTCCCAGAGAAAAGAAGATACGAGGCACACAATGGAAACTCAAAATAGGACGCACTAAGAGACGCTTTAGTGACATCATCAAACGATATAATCCTTAATGGAGACAGGACGAAGAAGAAGAAAACGAATGGATGACTGATGAGATTATCGACATGATAGAAAGGAGACAGAAAACTCTGCCAAGATACCGAACGAAGTGCAATAAATTCCACAATGAAATAAGGTCCAAATGAAGGCAGGCTAAAGAAGAATGGATAAACGAAAAATGTACAGAAATAGAAAATTTTGTTTACCACGATCAAAAGAGACAAGCACAAACAAATAAGGCGACAAACAGGAAAAAAGACATGCTCGTCAACAGGCTTCCTAAAATCAAAGGATGGGACGTTCATATTGGAGGAAAAAAATCTTCAAAGCTGGATCAAGTATATTAGAGAACTATTCCATGACGAACGAAAAGAACCAGAAATACACAGAACTACCGACGGACTTGGAATTCAGTAAAAAAAAACAAAAAACAAAGTAAAAGCCGTACTGGCCAAATTGAACAGAAACAAGGCAGCTGGGCCAGGAGGAACTGTAACGGAAATGCTGACAGCCTTAGATGACTTTGGCATTGACAAGATCACCGAAATAACAAATGAAATCTACAACAACCGGGATATACCGGAGTACATCAGCAGATCTATCTTCATAGCTATGCCTAAGAAACCAGGCGCAAACGAATGCGAACTCCACCGAACAACAAGCCTAATGAACCGCGTGACAACACTCACCATCTGTATTCTCGTGAAAAGATCGCACAGCAGAATCCGACCAGAGAAAGGACAAGAACAGAACGGGTTGGTTAAAGAAAACCGGAACAAGCAACTCGATATTCATGTTCAGAATGTTATAAGAAAGAGAGATACAAATGCAGAAGGACGTGTACCTATGTCTAATAGATTACGCAAAGTCCTTCGACAAATTACGCCACAAGAATGTATTAGTATTGCTCAGCAACCTTAATATATTCAGGAAAGATATCAGAATAATCAAGAACCTATACTGCCTTCAAATAGCATGCATGCGCATATGGAATGAGTTCCGTGAATATACAAAAATAGAAAGGGGCGTAAGGCAAGGATGCGTCTTCTCACCCGACCTGTTCAACCTATACAGTGAGACAATTCTCGGAGAATTTGAAACTCTACTGGGATTTAGTATTGGCGGCCACAACCATAACAACATAAGATACGCAGATGACACAGTATTGATAGCAGACACGGAAAATAAATTACTAAATCTCTTACAGAAGGTAGCGATGGAGAGTGAGAAGAAGGGACTAAGCATACAAGTACAAGAAGACAGAATGCATGGTCATCAGTAAAAGGATGAGCCCGAAATACGATTCGTAAGTCGAAAACACTAAACTCAAGCAGACGCATAAGTTTAAATACTTGGGAAGCGTTTTGACGGAGGACGGTAAATCCGACACTGAGATCCATAGACCTACTAGAATGGCCAGGGACGCATTCCAAAAGATGGTCAGAGTCTTACGAGGCAGGAGGATTTCTTTGGTAACAACGAAAAAATAAAACTGAGCTGTTACGTGACATTTGTCCTTCTCTAACGGCAGCGGATGTTGGACGATTTCATCAAAGAAGATGAAGAAGAGACTCGAGGCGACGGAGATGTGGTTCTAGAGAAGGATGCTAAAGAGATCATGGACCGAACGTATGAGCAACGACGATGTCTTAGAGAGGATGCAAACAAGCAGGAGACTTATACTTAACATCAGGAAGAGGCAACTGGAGTTTCTCGGACACATAATGAGGAAAACAGGGCCTGGAGAATCTGATACTCATGGGTCGGATAGATGGATAGATAGACAAGGGAAGACAACACGTGACATACCTGATCAATTTATAGGCCAAATGTTGCAAAATCAAAGGTTTTATGACCCGTCTTACCATACGATATTTAATGCACTTTCCTCAAATAATGGTGCGAGTGAAAGATCTAGTTTTTGGTGTATAAGTACTTATATCAATACACAACTTTCTATACTTCAGGCAATTTGATATTTTGAAAAAAATGTAAACTCAATCTACCCTGATCAGCATGGCCAATATCCAGAAAGTTCCAAGAAAGCCGATGTTCATTAAGTTAACGTTCATGGTTGCGGGCATCTGGATTAAATGCTGAAATGCTTTATTCTTTCAGTGCAAGACTAGTGTCTTTACGCTAGAAACTTTCAGGCAATTTCTATACTTCAGGCAATTTGATATTTTGAAAAAAATGTAAACTCAATCTACCCTGATCAGCATGGCCAATATCCAGAAAGTTCCAAGAAAGCCGATGTTCATTAAGTTAACGTTCATGGTTGCGGGCATCTGGATTAAAGGCTGAAATGCTTTATTCTTTCAGCGCAAGACTAGTGTCTTTACGCTAGAAACTTTCAGGCAAATATAATAGTGTCGACCCAAAATGCAGGTTCTGTGACAAGAAAACATAGACCCTCTAATCTCAAAATGTTTCTTACTTGTGCCAAATGAACATAAATTTCGTCACGATAGAGTGGGCTAATACTTACACTGGACAATGTGCATAAACCTTAGAAAAGATATTAATAAACACTGGTATGAACATCGAGGGAAAATAGACAGTGGAAAGGAGCGCATGACATACGTGATGGGCTTGGGCGGGCGGGTGGCGAAGCGTGGTCTGGGAGTGTGGGCAGAAACAGAAAACCTGTTGAGAGCCACGAGGGATAGGGTGAATTGGAGGGCCATGATCGCCTACATCTTGAAAGGACACGGCACATTAAAAGAAAGATGATCACGTAGAGCCGGTTACAGAAATAGAAGACATCGCAAGTCTATGGGATAAAACCATCATTTCAGGTCGGAAGATTGAAGCAAATAGGCCAGTTATAATTGTCAAAAACTAAAAAGAAAAAAAAAAACATGCCTACTAATTGATATGTCTTGCCCAGCGGATTGGAACATAGCAAACAAGGAATTTGAAAAACTATAAAATATAAAGACCTGGAAATCAAAAGAGCAAACATGTGGAAATTAAAAACAAGAATAGTACCAGTCAAAGTAGGTGCGCTTGGAATGGTAAAAGAAAGAACACAATAGCTCATGGGACTCCCAGTTTAAAAGAAGTACAGAAAGTCTTGATAACTACAGCATAGACTCTAAGAAGCACTTTGTCCATGTAACAGTACTGATATTTGGTAGTTAGAAAAGCAAATCATGAAATGAAGCCATAACAACACACCACTACCTGCCTTAGGTTTTCCCGCTGACTTGGTAGGTATTTTGAGTATAGCAGAAATCGAAATGTAATAATAATAATAATAATAATAATAATAATAATAATAATAACAACAATGATAAAAACTTACCTACTAATTGATATGGTCTGTTCAGCGGACTGTAACATTGCAATCAATGAATTTGAAAAACTATTGACCTGGAAATCAAAATAGAAAAATGTGGAAATTGAAAACAAGTAATTTAGTCTTTTTGCTACCTCTCCTAAACCTTGTTCTGCTAACCATTTACACAAGCCTATTCATCTTCTATGAGCCATGTCCTTTCAAGGACGTTGGCGATTATGGATCTTCACAATTTCCTGTCATTTGTAGTAAATTTTTGACTTTTTGCTTATTTCCCTTATCCCTGTTCTACCAAACATTTATACAAGACCAATATATTTTTCTTCCAATGGCTTTGTGCCTCCAGAACATTGGCCATTATGACTCTCCACATTTCCGTGTTCTTTGATTATAGAGATCTAGAAAACTGCCATCCTTTATTCTGCAAGGATTCTCCTAAAAGATCTGGAGTTATAAGGAGTCTTGTTGACACCATGCCTGAAGAATAGAATTTCTATCGACTCCATCAATGTTCGACATCAAAATACTACAACTACTACTACTCCTACTACTACTACTCCTCTTCTTACTACTACTACTAATAATAATAAAGAAACTGAAAGAAACTGGTACGACCACCACCCTGACCCGGTTACAGAGATAGGACCTGTTACAATTCTATGGGACTACACAATACACACTGACAGAACAATCAAAGCCAACCGCCCAGACATTATTATTAAAGACCACAAACAAAAAAGTGCCACCTTATTGATATGGCAGTCCCTGAAGACTGCAATGTATCTTTGAAGATATTCGAAAAGCTGTCAAAATACAAGGACCTTGAAAATAGAAATCTCAAAAATGTGGCACATGGGAACATCAACGATCCCTGTTGTAGTCGGAACCCTAGGATTGTTTGGAAAAGATTCCAGTAGACTACTTGAAGGGATTCCTAGAAGTTCATGCCTCAAAGAGGCACAAAAATTATTCTCATAAGTACAGCCCACACTTTACGAAGAGCTTTATATATGTATTTTGTCAGTGGAAAGTGTCATGATGCCATTTCTAACCTTAGGTCCCTTGGCAGTAACCGGAAAAAATGTGTAAACGCCAGAAATCAAAGGAAATAATAATAATAATAATAATAATGATAATAATAATAATAATAATAATAATAATAATAATAAAATAATTGCAACTTATACTAAATTAAAATTTAGTTATGAACATCACCCAACATCGATTACAGAAATCGACGGCATCACAATTCTATGAGATTACAACATCTTTATAGACCGTGAGATTGAAGCAGCTACAGCTAGGTCGGACATAATTGACAAAAACCGAAAAGAAAAAAATTACCTACTAATTGATATGGTTTGTTCAGCGGACTGTAACATTTCAACAATGGAATTTGAAAAACTATCGTAGTCTAAAGACCTGGAAATCGAAATGGATTAACTGTGGAAATTGAAAACAAGAAATTTAGTCTTTTTGCTACCTCTCCTAAACCTTGTTCTGCTAACCATTTACACAAGCCCATTCATCTTCTATGAGCCGTGTCCTTTCAAGGACGTTGGCGATTATGGCTCGTCACAATTTCCTGTCATTTGTAGTAAATTTTTGACTTTTTCCCTTATCCCTGTTCTACCAAACATTTATACAAGCCCATTATTTATCTTCCAATAGCTTTGTGCCTTCAGAACATTGGCCATTATGACTCTCCACATTTCCGTGTTCTTTGATTATAGAGATCTAGAAAACTGCCATCCTTTATTCTGCGAGGATTCTCCTAAAAGATCTGGAGTTATAAGGAGTCTTGTTGACACCATGCCTGAAGAATAGAATTTCTATCGACTCCATCAATGGGCGACACCAAAATAATAATAATACTAATACTAATAATAATAATAAAATAATTGCAACTTATACTAAATTAAAATTTAGTTATGAACATCACCCAACATCGATTACAGAAATCGACGGCATCACAATTCTATGAGATTACAACATCTTTATAGACAGGGAGATTGAAACAACTAGGTCAGACATAATTGACAAAAACGGAGAAGAAAAAAATTACCTACTAATTGATATGGTTTGTCCAACGGACTGTAATATAGCAATCAATGAATTTGAAAAGCTATCGTAGTATAAAGACCCGGAAATAGAAATGGATTAAATGTGGAAATTGAAAACAAGAATAGTTTCGGTTTTAGCAGGTGCCCTTGGAATGATAAAAAGGAACACAACAGTACATTGAAAAGGTCCCTGTAAATCTCAGCTGAAGAGAAATGCAGAAAATCGTCTTGACAAGTATAATCTACACACTAAGAACTTTATCCATGCAACTAGTGATGTTATGGAAGTTAGAAAAACAGATGAAATGTAGCCATAACAACATACCTCTACCTGCCTTAGGTCTTCCCGAAGACTTGGTAAGTAGTGTTACCATAGCAGAAATCGAAATATAATAATAATAATAATAATAATAATAATAATAATAATAATAATAATAAACGTGACGGCAGAGCAGGCAAAACAGAGGCACACATTTACACTCTCTTTCTCCGTGCATTGAATTAATCAGTTATGTGCCATGCGTGATACACGCTTAGGCGATCATGTATCTTTCGATACATGACTGACGAGGCAGATTTTTTTTTCTTGCAGTAGGTTGTCATTTCTTTCTGCTGTAGACCAGTTTCCATCCAAACCTATAGAACCCGGTTTGTCCTGCTATTTGCCCATAGCTGGGTGGGGGGAGAAGAAGAGGATTCATACATTTCCCACGGGTATTAGCACATAAGTGAATGTAATGGGTTGTTCTGGAATTCGAACTCGGCTCTCCGATTCCTCGGTCCGAGATCTATGTATTGAATACTGTTGCAATATCTGGTTATATGCTCCTGTTGTACATCTAGAGATTCTTGACAAAATCCTAATGAGAATCTGCAATATAATAGATCCTAACTAAGGACCTCGACTGCAGTCACTTTCTCACCGACATGGCGTGGATTCCCTCTGCCTTTTCCACACATATTTCCATGGCAATTACTCTGACGAGCTTTTTATCCGTCTGCGTGGATTTAATCGTGCTAATATTTTGGCCTCTAGGTCTCACCCTTTTACTATTAAAATAGGTAGATGCAACCGCCACTTCCACTTCAACAGTTAGATCCTAACTAAGGACCTCGACTCCAGTCACTTCCTCGCAGACGTGATGTGGCTTCCCTCTGTCCTTTTCTACAAATAATGTCATGTCAACTGCACTGACCAGCTTTTTTCCCTGGTGTCCCGACTACATGAATTTAAGCGTGCTACTTGATTGGCATTTAGGTCCCACCCATTTACTGTTTAAATAGATAAATGCAACCGCCATGTTTACTTTAACAGTTTCTTTGCTCGCCCTTCCCAGCTGTGGAACTCCCTTCCGTTTCCTTGCTTCCCTGATAACTACAATCTTCAAAAATTTAAATACAAAATCAATCGCCATTTTCTGTCTTCCTGGACCCCTTTCACCTTTGTCGTTTCCTCAATCTTCCCTATTCTCAGTCTTCTGTTTCACTTACACTCCATGTAAGCCCAGCGTATTAGCTGCATTCTCGTCTTCCTTGGGGTAAAATGCTTAAAATAATAATCTGTCATGGTAAATGAGATATATATACGCAGCAACTGCTAAAGGTATCTCTTTTATAGATGGTTCACCTGGGACTATTTCCAAGCAACGTTCTACGTCGGAAGGCGCTTGACATGTAAATAAATAAATAACTCAAACCAAATTAAAATTATTTCTACCCGACTTGTTAAGAGGTGATGATTAGCAAGGCTTGTCTAGATGACCAGTATTAGTGAGAAGTGAGCCTTACCCTAACTAGGTGTTCCAAACATATCTTTAGACAATAAATTACCCAACAAAAGTTAGCATGTCCTAAAATCAAACCAAAAAAGAAAAAAAAAACAAGCCTAAACTCAATTCTCGGTAAATTGGTATGAAGTAATGGTTAACGATGCTAGTCCAGTTAACCATTATTACTGACAAGTGAGTTCGATCCACACTAAGTGTCCTAAACAAATTATTCATCATTGACATGTCTTAAAATCAGCCAAAATCAATTTAATCTCTTTTCCCGGAACCTTGGTATGGAGTAATGGTTAACGATGCTAGTCCAGTTGACCATTATTAATGAGTAGAATTTCGAACCTCACTGGGTGTCCCAACGAAATTATTCTGCTTTAATAACCCAATAAATGCTGACAAGTCATAAAATCAACCAAACCAAGTTCCCGGCTTCTTGGGGGAGGTTAATGGTTAGCAAGGATTTCTGGATGGCCATTTTTACTGAATAGTGACTTCAGTCCTCACTGGTAGGTACTATACAATAATTCAACCTTTAATTACCCAGCAAAGGGTTTATATTAAATAGAACTAAATAATACTGACAATGAATTCTGTATTCAGGTTGTCTGATGGGTACGCTCCATCACTGTGTCAGATAAAAATACATTAGCAAAAGTTTTTACTGGAAATTTACTTCGAGCTCCTACCATAGAGCGTTATTCAGTAACCTGATTACACAAGCCATTGTTAGAGAGTTCTTGAATTGTGGCCCGTTGTCAGATTAGGCCGAACTTTGAAAATATCAGTTTTTTAGTTCACGCGAAAGAAAGAACAATGGCTGTTAGGAGAAAAGAATGAATATTAGACTGTTATTCACAAAGAAAGAAAGAAAGAAAGAAAGAAAGAAAGAAAGAAAAAGAGAGAAAGAAAGAATCTGTTTAAAAATAGTACAGAGGGAAAGGGATATGTTATTATAGTTACGGGATAAAGATTTGAGTATTATTGAGAAAGAATGAAAAAGAAACATGAAAGGAAAGAATAAGAAAGGAAAGAGAAAATATATAATAAGAAATAAAATGAAATAATTAAAAAAACAAAGAGAGAAGGAAGGAAAACGAAAAAAGTAAGCAAAAAGAAAGAAAGCAAAAAAGAAACAAAGAAAATAAAAAGAAAGCAAAAGAGAAAAATAAAGGAAGCAAAAGATAAGAGAAAATAAGAAAAGAGAAAAGCAAAGGAAAGTAAACAAAGAAAAAGCAATGAAAGAAAAAAGGAAGACAATATTTATTTTAGTGTCTCTAAGAGGAAGAAATAATGAAAAGAATTTCAAAACAAAAAATGTGTAAATATAATATTTCTGTTTTTTTTTTTCGGTTAATTATACGCCCTAATTTGACGTTAATTGATAATGATAAATTAACTAAAAATATGCGATAATTACCAACCACGTTAATGGGTGTAACACTAGCCGAAATGTCGGACAAATATGGCGAATATTATTGAGAATTAAGGAAAATGGCTGAATGGTTAAAACAGGGACGATAACTCAGCTAAACATATCGTTTACTAAAAAGAATCAATACAAAGACTGTTAGCCGTCATAAATAAAGTTTATTTTTCTTCAAATGCCCCACATACTCCAGTATAAATCGATTAAATGCATTTAATACAAACTACATTGTTTCAAGTATAGTATATTTATGAATAATTACGCCAAATTCCCCAAACTTTCAGATATAATTTCAAAATAAAGTATATGTACTAACTCAAGCATAACTGCCTACAGACCAATGTAATATACTATCTACAAAGTTAATGTGTGTTCTAAATTAAACGCAGAAAAGTATATAGAAGTAACCGATGGTTCACTGAAACAAAGGCACTCACATAAAACACCATTTGACAACGAAAAATATTTTTTTTAAATACTCCCAAAATAACTGGCCTTAAACAAAATATTTGGGAAGGGCTTGTTTCTTCCTTCTCTTATTTCACTTACCTCCTCCCTGTGGAGAACCATGTTTTCCTGAAGCGTTGATTTAATAGAATGATTTTATAAATTTCATTCGTGAAATATTTTACAAATCTCAACTGACTGCTCGATCAGTGAATGTTAAAATGTCCATTATAAGGCAACGGCTGATATAACACTATGATTATAAGGAGGAAGGAAACTTCGGAGAGTATAAACATCACTGAAATCCCGGAAGTGAAGAGAAGAAGAAGAAAATGGTCTGTCATTTATTTGATAAATCTGAATAAATAGCGAATATAACAAACCCGATTGCATTTCGAACTTGACCTTAGTATACCGAGTAGAGTTGAATATATTTTCATGGAGATGAATTTACTAAGTTAAAGGGAGTTTACTTTAGAGGAGGCTGTTCGACCAAGAAGTGGGGTTAAGTATATTTCGGTGGAGATCATGTTAACGAGTGGTATTTTGAGCAGATGGGACTTTATAATTGTGATGAGTTTGCTACGGGGGTGCGTTTATTTGGGTGGAGACAATTTTAAACTGTGGGGCTGAATATATTTTTGTGAAGAATGGGTTTACCGATTGGAGGAAGATTTTACTAGTGAGTGTGAGTTTACCGTGTGTATTGAGATCATTTTGGTGGCGATGAGTTTAACAGCTGTGGGTGAATTCATTATCGTGGAGTTCAGCTGATGAAGTGGGGATGACTGTATTTCAATGGAGATTGTTGGACCGACTAGGAAAGGTGAATATATTTCGGTGGAGGGGTGAGATTAAAGAGTGGGGTGCATTTATATGATATTATCGCGTAGAAGGGACTTTATTTTAAAGGAGATCAGTTTGCCGAATAGAGATTATTTTGGTGGAAGTGAGATTATGTACTGGGGTTAAGCTTATTTAATCGGGTGTGCAAGTTTATCAAGTGGTATTAAAAACGTGCAGTTCTACGAGGAACTTCTCAGTAGAAGGTTTTTTTTTGTGATAAGTTTCCAACTGGGCTATAAATAAAATCCATCGGTGAGAACTGAAGTATTAAAAAATAGTAAAAAATAAATAAACATGTAAAAGTTTGAAGTGCTTTCGCTTTAACCCTTTGAGCCCAACGTTCCTGAACAATTTTAACCATTCTGCTTGAGTTCCCGAATCAAAGTTCGGAAAAAATTGGTATGTAAATGTTCATGGTAGATATAAAAATAGTTACAAGTGTTTACCCACCGTTCAATCGGTTGTGGGTATTAAATCATTTTTCTCTACCACCGGTAAAGCGTTGGTGAGGCCTCAAAGGTTTAAATGCATTTATATAGTAAAATCATTTTGAAAGCATTTATATATTAACATCATTTCACATGCATTCATATAGTAAAATCATTTCGAATGCATGTATATAGTGAAATCCTTTCGGATGCATTTATATTGTAAAATAATTTCGAATGCATTTATACCGCAAAATCACTTCACATGTATTATTAGTTCAAAAATCATTTTAACCCTTTGAGCCCTGCGTTCCTGAACAACTTTAACCCTTCTGCATTGTTTCCTGAGTCAAAATTTGCAAATAATTTATATGTAATTTTTCACGGTAGATATAAAATAGTTACAAGTGATTACCCACCGTTCAACTGGTGGCTGGGCGTTAAGTCATTTTTCTATACCACTGTTTAACCGGTGTCTTTGAATTACGTCATTTTTCTCTGCCAGCGGTAAAGTGGTGGTCAGGGATCAAAGTTTAAATGTATTTATATAATAAAATCATTTTGAATACATTTATATCGTAAAATTATTTCAATTGTATTAATATAGTAAGATCATTGTAACCCTTTGAACCTTGCGTTCCTGAACAATTTTAATCCTACTTCTTGATCTCCTGTGTCCAAATTCGGAAATAATTGCTATGTACTGCTTGACGGTAGATATAAAAATAGTTACAAGTGTTTATCCACCGTTCAACCGGTGGCTGGACATAAAGTCATTTTTCTCTACCATTGTTCAGCCGGTCGTTGGACATTACGTCATTTTCCTCTACCTCCGATAAACCGGGTGGTAAGGGATCAAAGTAATAACCGATTCAAGTTCCCGAATCTTCCCTCGTTTTGCTGTCACCGCCTGTCGAAAATGGCGTCATCCAAAACAAAGATCTCTACGTAAAAAAGACACAAAAGGCAAAGCTGTGTTGACGCTGATTACATCGAAGCTAAAACTGATGCACAAAGCCCCGCAATAAAAAGCCGTTTGAAATACTACATTAGAATAAACGCAATGAAAACGTTTACGCTTCATTATTTGAAAGAGCAAAGACAAGAGTAGGAAGTGAAATAACATTGAGAAGTTGATTTTATTCGCAATATTAAATTTGTCTTTTGTATTTTCAGTACAAAGGACTTTTTAGCAATCGCTGTTGCCAATCTAAACAATATTTATATCCAAACAAGAATAGGCTTTCATCTGCGCATGCTTGGCCATTACAAATATGAATTCGTGATATCAAGTTGACTTTGGAGGAACAAAAAGCCTACATAAAGTCACATGAAAATTAAAGAACAAAGGTAAAATCTAACATTTATAATACAAAAAAAAAAACAATTGAATACTAACATAAAAACCGCAAAGGTTAGTATAGTATAGCGAAAGAGATAATCGCCTACGTCGAAAAAGAGTCCGTGTTTTGTACGTGATCTGCCGAAGAAGAATTAAAGAAAATAGGGAAAATCTGGAAATCTTCGAGGTAGGTGATTTTCCCTTTCGCTACAGTTCATATCTATCTATCTATCTATCTATCTATCTATCTATCTATCTATATATATCATCCTGTTCATATCTATCTATCTATCTATCTATCTATCTATCTATCTATCTATCTATCTATCTATCTATCTATCTCCGCCTGTTCATATCTATCTATCTATCTATCTATCTATCTATCTATCTATCTATCTCATCATGTTCATATCTATCTATCTCATCCTGTTCATATCTATCTATCTATCTATCTATCTATCTATCTGTTCATATCTATCTATCTATCTATCTATCTCCGCCTGTTCATATCTATCTATCTATCTATCTATCTATCTATCTATCTATCTCCGCCTGTTCATATCTATCTATCTATCTATCTATCTATCTATCTATATGTGTATCTATATATATGTTGAAGGAAAGAGGAATAGGGGGAAACAACTCATAACCTACTCGAGTAAATGGATGGCGGGACAAGGTTTAAGTGGGATAATAAAAAGACAAAGATTATTAAGAGCTACAAAGTACAGCAAATTGTGGAGAGAAGTGATCGCCTCCATCCTGAAGGGGGAAAACACATAGATAAAGATAAGTTGGACAGGGTTTTGGTACAACTGTTTGAACTGAAACAGACCTGGGTTTGATGTTTCCTTTTATTTTCACCTTTCGATAAGTCTTACTACAGCTCCATTTTTGCATCTCCCCCCACACTTTTTCTTTTAAAGTTTTGATCATCTGGGTCACGTACGACCTGTTAGGTCAGTTATCTTTCTTTCTTAAATCTTGTCTTAAAATTTGGATGAGTGTTATCGCTATAAATGTCAAAGTTCACACATATTTCATTCTATTGTTTCTTACGAAGACTCTTTCTTCTTTTTGTCGATTCCATTTGCGTATATGGACGAAACTTCACCGTTTACTTACATTCATGTTTTTTTTTATTATTATTATTTTTGTATTTATTTTCTTTGATATCTGGCGTTTACACATTTCTTTCCGGGTCCCGCCCAGGGACCTAAGGTTAGAAATGGCATCATGAGACTTTCCACTGGAAAAAAAATAAAAAATAAATAAATAATTACATAGATAAAGCGCTTCGTAAAGTGTGGGCTGTACGTGTCAGAACAATTTTTTGTATCTCTTTGAGGCATGGACTTCCAGGGATGCCTTCATTTAGTCTACTGGAATCTTTTCCAACCAGTCCAAGGGCTCCAACTACAACAGGGATTGTTTATGTTCCCATGTGCCACATTTTTGAGATTTCTATTTCAAGGTCCTTGTATTTTGACAGCTTTTCGAATATCTTCAAAGATACATTGCAGTCTGCAGGGTGTGCCATATCAATAATGTGGCACTTATTTTGTTTGTGGTCTTTAATAACAATGTTTGGGCGGTTGGCTTTGATTGTTCTGTCAGTGTGTATTGTGTAGTTCCATAGAATTGTAACAGGTCCTATCTCCGTAATCGTATTATTATTATTATTATTATTATTTCGGTATTTTCTCAGACAAGTTCTTAATATCGGCCAATCGATCCATGGATCGCTGGCCACAACGAGAAGGCTTAGGTATCATGCAATATTCCTCTGGCTTAAACTATTCATTACTTACCTGGCACATGCCGGGTAGATTTTTATCATCTCTCAGTTGTGTCTCCGTCTCCCAACGGAGTGCTACTCAGTTGAGGCCCTTTCTGCAGACAGAAACGCAACCGAGGAAAATAAATACGTTGAAGTGCCCTGTCCCGGGAAACAGTAGCCCAAGGTTGCACCTCCGCCCATTGTACTAATGACTGGGAATCGGTAGTCATATCGATTCCAACGATACTGACGGTCGCCGGGCCTGGGCAATTATTGTCCTTAGGCCGGGTGTACACGTTCGGGTTCTCCCACATTAAACTCGACTTTGTGTTATATCCCATCCCGGTGAGGAGACTAGGGTAAATAATGTTATTCATTACTTTCCTGGTTTGTCTCGATTTCCCTAAGGAGCTTCCTTTCTGGCAAATTTAAACTCGACAATCAATGTCAGTTTTCTTTAGCTATCTCCAATCCGTCTGTCACAGTAATAAGTACACCAATAACAACTTGTATGATTTTGACCATCATCAAATTTTATAGTCTTGTGGGATCAAACTTCCTTTCACCCTACCACCGTATCCAAAGAATAACGATGTATCAAATATTAACCCTTTTTTTGTCCTATTTTATCTTACACTTCTAAGTCCGTTTTTTTGTGTTCCAGTTTCTAATTAGTTTGTATAGTAAAATAAAAATGCTATAAATCGCTGCATATTCTTGACTTAAGGTGATTCTCCAGTCGGTGGTTTTACAGTTCCTTTTCTCGCTGAAAACAGCATTTCTCACACAACTCCCAATGAATGATTTTGTTAACTTGGTAACGTCTCCATCTTTAAAGATCATTCTGCGCTAAAATTATGCATCAATTCTTAATGGATGATATAGTTTATATTATTATGCGAACACAGAAGGAACGTATCCTTTTTCAGTTTGTATACCACTGTTATGGATGAAGTTCCACCCAAACAGCTCCCTTCCCAGAACTATTATGTTTTGGAACAGACTCCCCAAAATCAGGCTTTCCCGATCATTGCAATCTAAACCGCTTCATTTAATTTATTCTACATCACCTATTAGAGAATGCGGAGGCTGGTCGATAATGGCACGCTACTATTCAGAAGACATCGTGGGCTGGAATTCTGACAGTAATTGATTGCTTTTGTTTTAGGTTTTCGTTATAAAAGCGAAAAGAAGACATGAAGACTGGAAGAATTTAAAGAGTCAATACGCATCCTACGCCCGGATTATTTAGCGAATCAATCCACTCCGTAGTGATGAAATTCGCATACGTCACTCTCGGTTTCACCAAGGAACGATTCTACAACTGCTGTCCCTCATAGAATAAAAAAAAAATTAGAAAGGTGTCCTTCGTTGATGCAATCTATGGTGGAGTGTTAGGTTTTTGAGAACTGAAGCCGGAGACGACGAAAACGCAACAGAATATTTAAGTCCCTATTAGTCTCTCTCTCTCTCTCTCTCTCTCTCTCTCTCTCTCTCTCTCTCTCTCTCTCTCTCTCTCTCTGTATGCATTTGCAACAACATTGTTCCGTAACTCTTTATTATGAATGGCTCACGAGCCTTTTATTATTGAGCAAAAGTAAACCAAATTATTATTATTAATAATATGATTATCATCAATCAAAGAGATTGACGCGGCTCTTCCAATATTTAGCAACAATTTGAAAAGAGCGCAACTGAGAAAAGTAAAGAAAAGACACAGTGTCATTAAGTCACACATTCTGAAAAATATATCCAGAATCGACCGACATTTCAATCCTTAAAACGCACGACGATAGTTACGTATGCAAACTACGAACGTCCAACTCGGGAGGAATGAAGAAAAATGATAGGAGAGTTCCATAAGATTTATATCAAAATTTTTGATTAATTGCTCTTACTAAATAATTAACTGACAGAAAATTTAAAGATGATCCCCTATCATGTGACTTACGGTTAAGTTGCATTCCATTCACGCTGACTGCGTTCCAGTCGTTTTTTGAGGTCGGTTACCAGTAAAAACGTTTTTCACAACACTAGTGAGATTTGTACAAGGATTTGTATTTGTTTAAATACTTTTTTTATACTTCTATGCAATATTTTAATACAACTCGAAGAAAACGACCATACTGTCGAAATATTGTTAACCATTGTTTAAGCATCATCAAATACTGTTTTTCATTTTTTTTATTTCTTAATATGCTGCTCATCTGTAAGTATTGCAAAATATTGGAAGTGTTGCAGCCATCATTTTCATTATTAATATTAGTAGTAGTAATACTATTAATGGGTAGCGGCTCGGATTGAGGAATCGGAGAGCTGAGTTCGAATTCCAGTCGAATCCATTACATTCACTTACGTACTAACACACTTGGGAAAGGTGTGAATCCTCTTCTTCTACCCCCAGCTATGGGTAAATAGCAAAACAGACCGGGTTCTGTAGCCTTGGATGGCAAGTGGCCTACCGCAGAAAGAAATGGCAACGTAATGCGTGAAAAAAATCTGCCTCGTCAGTCATGTATCGAAAGATACATGATCGCCTACACGTGTATCACGCATGGCACATAACTAGAGCGAATACTATTAGTGGTAGTCATATCACTTATATATCTAATATCTATTTATTTCTCAATAAAATATATATCGATTTATCTAAATATCTATCGATTTAGATAATCTTTATTTTAAATTTTTTGCTGTTATAATCGTGTTCTTCCTAAACATCGGAGATTTATTGCAACATTGATAGAAACATTATTAATAACCTTGGTTATAGCATTAGTATTATTAATAGTACTAATAACACTAGTAGTGACAGTTACTTTTGCTGATGTCTTTGTAGCAGTTGTGTTTATTGTGTAGTTCGTTTAATATTCGTTTTCGGAAAGTTGTACACTCGCGCGTGATTGGCAGATGGCAGCTCGCTCCAGTGAACAATGAAATCGAATGGTTGTT
>OZ038504.1:65195322-65257822 GCA_964036315.1 Acanthosepion esculentum
ATATAAGGCCCATGCAATACTCCAGCCTTGCAATAGAAAATATATAGGACATATCTGCGGGGAAAAGAATACCAACACATGACAGACTCATACCAAGGAGAATATGGGCCAAAAAAAATTAGAAAGCTCTAAATATGACAGAGAAGGACAATAAAATACTAAGAGTCTGAGGCAGATAAAGATAACATGTAAATGTATAAGCCTGTAATGTAAGCAAACACGTGTCTAACAGAAAGAATTTCGAGATTTAGCTCAGATAAACGCGGATACAGAGAAAATCAATATAGACTAAAAATAAAGAAAAAAATAAAGAAAATACACGCACAGGCTCACATAGAAAGAATGGGATATAAAAGAGACATGAAATAAATTGAGATATATCACGTAGGCATAAAAAAAGTAACTCCGAAGAGCATTCCTACAAATAATCAGAATTTGATTAACAAACAGATTTTTTTTAATCATTTCACCCCGAGCAAGGCAATAAAGCCACGAAGACGCAAAGATTTACTGAGTGTTAGAGAATATGAGAAAAAAGTTATTACGGTGGGGGAACAATAAAAAAAAATACTGCAATTAACTGAAGAAGACAGAAGATAACGATTGACGTTGAACTTACATTTTTGACGATCGAAGTAGGCGGAAGAGAGTTCCAAAAGTGAGAAGTGTGAAAGAAGAAATAATTAGTATAGAGCTTACAGTCACATATACACATTTCAACTGTAAAATAATGAAACCTTACTAATAATCTGGTTTGGTTTGGTTTGTTTTGTTTTCGTCATATCAACCTCAATGGATTATTTAATGGCGACAAGATTTTTATTGTTGGTAATATTGTTTCCAAAAAATATTTCTGGTAAAATTTTTCCCAAAAATATATTGATGGTAATATTTTTTCCTTTAAAAATGTATTGCCGGTAATAATGTATTCCTGGTAATTTTTTCTTCAATAATTTATTTCATAGTGTTTTGTGTTTTGACCCCAGTTTGGGGGTTAACTATTTGCCAATAGATGGGACCCTAACAGATGCTACCACCCCGGGTCAGGGTGGACCTGTGAAAACCAGCAATTAAGAGGTGGTTCCACGATCCTAAAATCCTTCTTATCAGAAAGCTTGTTGTTGGATGTTAGTTTATCGTCTTACCCAGGACGCGGATGTAGTTTATCGTCATACTGTTGTGGTGTTTTCCCTCTATTGTGGACTCTTCCACTTACTATAAAGTAGTAGGAAAGTAAGCCTCGTGGGTACAGTGATATATTTCGAACGCTGGTCAATCGACACATACTCCCAAGTCGTGTAACACTCTTCTGTTGTATTTACTGTTCAAGACACTATTTATCTGCAACCTCTTGTTTTGTTATTTTTAACAATTACTTGGTCACATCACATACCCAGGACGCCCGATAATCTGGTGCTGCTCTTAAATTCATAAAGTCTAGGTACCAAAGATGAGTTTTCTTCAGAACAATTACCGGGAAAAGGTTTGTCGAAAAGACACAGGAAAGCAATGTTACAATGATGCGGAAGTGACCGAAGCAGAGATGCCATGTCAGGACTAATATCATTGCAGATTTATCTCTGGATTATATCAAGAACATCTAATTATATAGCAGGAGTACCAAACTAAGGTAGCAATATTCAAAGAAATATTTGAAGATTATCGCAACATACCTCCGTTTCTCGACATTTGGACTCGTGCCAAATTGAGATTAATAAATACCGATGTACGTTATAATGGGGCTGGGCTGCTTAATTAGCTTGTACTGGCATCAGAGATCTTTTGCCAGACTCAGCTAGTCATTTAAACTAAAATGATGAGACCTTGTCGCCAATCTAGTACTGCGCTTAAATTCATAAAGTCAAGGTAACATAGCGAAAAGCTCACCAGAACAATTACCATGAAATCATTTAGAGAAAAGGAACAGGGAAGCTACGTTGTGGCGATGAGAATGGGACTGTAGTCAATATGCCATTTCTCTTTCCTTAATAATGTTTTTCTCATATTCTCAAACACCCAGTGTCACCTTTCTAACTTCGTGGTTTTGTTGCCTTGCTTGGGGTAAAATGATTAAGAATATGCTAGATTATTTACAGGATAGCATTTATAAGAGTATGAAAAATATAACTTAAACATATATATCAGAATAATCTTATATATAAAGTAGAGTGTATATATGTGTGTTTGTGCGTATGTTTGTTTAAGCAACTCCGCTCCCACTGGTCCGATTTCAGTGTTTCATGGAGCATTCAGAAACCATAGAAAAATTAGGCGCAGGGAACGATTTTCGTTGATCTCAGATTCAGGGTTGCCAGATTATGCGAGGTTAAAAAATATATATTAATATATTATACTAGCTATTATCTTTGCTTTCATGGTTCAAAGGGGGTAACTCTTATTTTTTTTTTACTTTTGTATCCAAAATTGCAGCGCACGATTTATAAACTGGCTTAAAATCCGCCCTATCGGGTGGTATTTAAGCTAGCTCCTGTGAAAGAAAGAAAATACAAAGCAGCAGAGAGTTTCTTTCGTATGCGTACCGTTCTATGACAACTTTAAATTCTTCGCCATTTTTGACAGAATGGGAAAACTGGTAATTAAAAAAATAAAACTGAAAAACGTTTTTTTTTTAAATTCCGCATTAGCCATCATTAAATGTTAAACTGTGAATCTATCTCAAACATTTTCAATCAGCAAGAGAAATCAGCTTAATCTGTCGAAATTGCTTCCCTTTATTAAGATTGCTGAATACAAAAGTAGGTGAAGCTGTGTCCTTTCTGACAATGAGGAAAAGATTCTAATCCAATACGAGATTAATTTGCCCATCTCTCTTCTACCCATTATTTAATCAAATTCCAGATTCATAGTTAATGAAAAATTTATTTGCTATTATTTTTTTATCGGCAATTCTTTTTTTGCGGAACAGAGGCGGTGTTAATTCCATTTTGATGTCAGAATATAACTGCGTTGAACAAAAAGGGTCCGACGAAAAGGTCTAGTGAACGAGAAGCGGGCGCATTAGTTAATATTATCAAAGTAAAAATTTAAATATCAATGATAAAAGAACTATAGCAATGATAAACATGAGCGAAACATGGAGACTTAAGAAGAAGGAATGGTGGGAGGAAAATTAGGAATGGAAGAATTCAGACGATGATGGGGAAAAGAAGAAAAAAGAAAGTAAATAGTAATGAAGAATAAGAGAATTGAGAAAATAGATAGAGAGGAAAGAAAAAAAAGGGTGAGTGAAATAAGAAGCAAATAAGGGATTAAAATAAAAGAGGAAACAATGAAAACAAGTATAAGGGAAAGATACAGAAAATACTAAGGCCATTGAACACGAGAGTCAAGACGAGATCTCGTGCAGACCACAGCGATTCTGGTGTCTGTAGGAATACCCAGAAATGCAGGCATTTGAGGAAAAATAAATTGATATTTACGCTGTTTATATTCGGACTATTTTCCTCATCTTTGGCGTTATCACAACGTTTCGGTCTTTGAGCCCAGCGACCTTCCTCAAGTGTATATCCTACAGGGAATTCTAAATTGAACCCTTTATTTAATCTACGGGGAGTAGACTGTTCTCGTTCCTCTGCTCATGTCTAGTGGATATGGTATAGTCCGTATTGTTATTTATTGCTCGTCCTTTTCCACTGAGTGCAATCACACATTGCCCGACCTAGGGATTGAACTCACGACCAATATTTCACCAAATTCACCAACCAACGCTTTTACTCTCTGGGCTATTGTTCATTAGTCTCTAATACCAACTCTGTGGATCTGGGGGAGACCATACATGTCCAGTAGAGCTTCTACTTGGGAACCTGGAGGAAATTAGTATACAACAAAAATCAAAGTACTTAATAATAATAATAATAATAATTATAATAATAATAATAATAATAATAATAATAATAATAATAATAAAGACCACAAACAAAATAAGTGCCTTCTTATTGATATGGCAGTCCCTGCAGACTGCAATGTATCTTTGAAGATATTCGAAAAACTGTCAAAATACAAGGACCTTGAAATAGAAATCTCAAAGATGTGGCACATGGGAACATCAACAATTCCTGTTGTAGCCCTTGGACTGGTTGGAAAAGATTCCAGTAGGATGATTGCAGGGATCCCTGGAAGTCCATGCCTCAAAGAGATACAAAAAATTGTTCTGACAAGTACAGCCCACACTTTACGAAGGGCTTTATCTATGTAATTATTATTTTTTATTTTTTTTATTTTTTATTTTTTTTGCAATGGAAAGTGTCATGATGCCATTTCTGACCTTAGGTCCCTGGGCGGGACCCGGAAAGAAATGTGTACACGCCAGATATCAAAGGAAATAATAATAATAATAATAATAATAATAATAATAATAATAATAATAATAATAATAATAATATTGCAAAATGCTTCAGTGACAACATAGGTATGAACTTCGGATTAGATAAATGTGCAAAAGTAACATTTCAAGAAAGGTAGAATTACAGAAGCACCCTTAATAGATTTAGATTTTGTCTCAAAGATTAGGGAACTGGTGCATGATGAAGCTTATAAGTACCTAGGAATTAGCGAAGGAGATGGCATACAAAACCCTCAAATGAAGGAGAAGGGGTGAAAGGAGTACTACAGGCGTGTACGTCTGGTACTAAATACCAAGTAAAACAGAATATCCGCCATAAACACGTTAGCTGTCCCTGTGGTGCAATACAGCTTTAATGTCCTTAACTGGACCATAGCTGAAATTAAGCGAATGGACGCCAAAACGAGAAAGCTCCTCACTTGCTACCGCATGCATCATCCCAAAGCTGATGTTGATCGCCTGTATGTGCCCAGATCCGAAGGAGGCAGAGGTTTAGGTCAACTAGAACTGTCCTACAAAACTACAATACAAGTACAGCACGTTAAACCGGCTGAAGCTGCAAAATACTTAAAAAAGAAAGCAAAGACAGATGCAACCGACCAGATACAGAAACAATGGCAAGATAAACCGCTTCATGGCCAATACTCTGCCCGTGCCAAACAAGCTGACGTAGACAAAAACCGTACCCATCAGTGGCTATGTAGTGCAGGGTTGAAAGCTGCAACTGAAGGTTTTATCCTTGCTGTACAGGACCAATGTTTGTTAACTAGGAATTATCAAGCACATATACTAAAATACTGTGTTATCCCAAAATGCAGATTCTGTGATAAATATCTAGAAACCATTGATTGTCTTGTATCAGGTTGCACGATATTGGCACCCACTGAATATAAAAACCGGCATGACAGAGTGGGCCAATATCTGCACTGGAAAATTCGCAACTTCTACGGGAAGGAAACTGAAAGAAACTGGTATGAACACCACCCAGACCCGGTAACGGAGATAGGACCTGTTACAATTCTATGGGACTACACAATACACATTGACAGAGCAATCAAGTCCAACCGCCCAGACATTGTTATTAAAGACCACAAACAAAATAAGTTCCTCTTTATTGATATGGCAGTCCCTGCAGACTGTAATGTATCTTTGAAGATATTCAAAAAGCTGTCAAAATACAAGGACCTTGAAATAGAAATCTCAAAAATGTGGCACATGGGAACATCAACAATCCCTGTTTGAGTTGGAGCCTTAGGATTGGTTGGAAAAGATTCCAGTAGACTAATTGAAGGGATCCCTGGAAGTCCATGCCTCAAAGAGATACACACTTTACGAAGGGCTTTATCTATGTAATTCTTTTTTTTTTTTGCAGTGGAAAGTGTCATGATACCATTTCTAACCGTAGGTCCCTGGGCGGGACCCGGAAAGAAATGTGTAAACGGCAGATATCAAAGGAAATAAATAATAATAATAATAATAATAATAATAATAATAATAATAATAATAATAATAAAAAGTGTAGTCTTTATGAATAGATTACATAAAGTCCTCTACTGCTAGGGCCGTAGATTTACTCTTTTGCATGCTGTGTGAGAAACCTACTGAAAGGGTGCAACAAAACAGAACAGAAGGCGCCAATACGAAGTATCCATTGGAATACATTCAGGAAGTATACCCTCGAATGGCCAGAGGAGGAGTACTAGCAATTCACTACAATCAGTAGCAGAGAATGAGCAACTGAAGCTTACGTGAGATACGATCGTCGTGACTGACAAGCGCTTGGAAAGCATTCGCTCTGATATCACCCTTGTGTACGAGAGCAGTTCCGAATGGATCCAGGGGGCTAAGAATATCGTGAGGGTAAGGCAGACGGAAATACAGAGGTGCAGAGACCTGGCTCGGGAAAATCAGGGAAATGCGCCAAGCTGGTATTTTTCTGTTTGGCGCACTTGGGACTATTTTCAGGAATCTCTCTGCCTCGCTGTGCCTCTTGAAGCTATCTGACATCCTTGGGTGCGCGTCGCTGCCAACCCTGCTTCGACCTGTTCAAGTCGTGAGGAAAGTGTCGTGAATCGAAGCTGCGTTTTGCCGCTGAGATATGATTATCGTCACTCGGCCGAAACAGAGAAGAGTCGGATAGCAGATCAAATAATGATAATTTCGGAGAGACACGACCGTAGAGCGTTGTAAACTGAGCATCGTGAAGAATAAATACCCAACATCTGAATATAAAAACTATCTGTTTAAGCAATTCACAAGTTTTGAGAAGTTACTCTGATTTGCGGAAAAAGAAAAACGGTGTTTCGCAAAGGATAAAAACGATTTTGTAGGTAGAGTCAGAAATTTCAGCACTTAAATGACACATGGCAGAAAAAGAAAATATATTTCTATTAAACCGAATGTTATTGTAAAATTATTTGCTTTGTTTTGTAAGAAGAAACATCGTGGAGAAATTATAAAGCGTGTGATGGTTCAATAAAAAGGTGATGTGTACAGAAATCTGGTGCAAAGAATTCTAGGTTTTATGTCCCTCTTTGCCGCTGCATACGTATGTGAAACAGGTATTTGTTAATATGCAATATGAAAAATAATACCGTGCTCGTCTCCACATGACTCCAAAATTGCAGCCTGTATTGACAAAAATAAACCAGCGCATTGAAAACTAAGTTAACGCAAACACATCCAACTTATTCTTAATTTATATACCAACTTACTGTCATTGAAAAATATATGCAAGGTTATTAATTACAATATATGAAAGGTTGTTAATAAGAACATATAGAAGATTGTTAATTAAAATATATACAAGGTTCAGTATTTACATTAGTCGGACTATTGTCCTCATCTTTGTCGCCATATTTGTCACAACGTTTCGGCCGTTGTACACTCCGGCCTTCTTCAGGTGGTTGGAATTTCGAACTGAACCCTTTATTTATACTACTGGGGTAGACTGTTCTAGTTCCACATGCCATGTTTGATGGATGTCAGTTATCAGTTATCTCCTGCTAATTTTCCCTCTGAAAGTTCTCCACTGCCTTAATGAGGGCATCGGTGTTAGGTGTGAGACCCTCACAAATTCGGGAATTATTTTGTAACCAGAACGATCAGCTTTCCGAGCTGTCGTACCTTCATAATCACAATTAGATCCATCCAAATCTTTCCGAATACTCTGCACTGTCTTCAGATTGACACCCAAACACTCTGAAATATGTGTATTAGACCGAATGCCAAGTAGTACACCATGCTGTTTCCAAAGTTATAGCGGAGTGAATTGCGACATGGCGATCTTTTTTCTAGGTTCCCAACTGACCCTACTATACTGTTCTGTCGACAAAATCAAAAAACAAACAACGCGCATGCGCGTAATTAAAAATATAAAATGGCGACAATTAACCCATCGCACCCTGGATATGTAATGACATACGAAATACGTCATTATATATACGTGCAAGCTTAGCTTTCATGCTAACGATTTGATTTGAAACCGGAGTAAACGTTTCATCAAAAAAATAAAATAAAATTCTCAAGCACTCCATGACATTCTCTGTATTTTTTTTTTAAATGGAGTAACCGTTTAAATTTAGGAAAATATCTTCAAACAAATAAAGTTACTCTCGTCTGTTGGGCATCTCGGAGTAATAGAAACAGGTTTGAGAAATATTGTTTTAGAATAATATCTGTCGAAAATGACGTTTTAAATTGACAAAGAAATTTATAAATACTGCGAATTTACTCGGCAAATATCGTAAAATGTCGTTATCAATTTTCCCAAAATTTTGCCTTCATTTTGTCATCATTTTCATTAATAAATGACGACAATGCATCATCTTTGAATTTTATCCCAAAATAAATTAGATTTTTACTCGCTACGATTTTCAAAGCAGCCATTTTCCCAATTAGATAACTAAAAATAGAAATTTAAAAAAAATAGAATTTTGTCATAGTATTAAGCTCATATCTTCTGCCGTCACTCGAAAGCTGTATAACCCTGAGAATTTCATTTGCAGATTTTCTCGTTTGTATTTTTTTTTTTTTAACGCTGTCGGTTCAAAGGGGAGGTAATTATTCTCCGATTGCATTTAGAAATTAGATTTTTCAGCTTTCAATGAGGACTAAATCCTTTGGGTTGAGAAATGAGAGAGAAATATAAAATCAAGGAGCAGAAAAATAAATTATAAATAGAAGAGAAAATCATATTGAATTGGGGGTGGAGAAGAAAAAGGATTAAATGCATTTGCGGTTAATAGTTTTTAAACTTTATTTTTTTTTATTTGTTAAATTAAAATCAAATCATTTTTCTTTTTGGCGGAGGGTTTGTTTTAGCTTTTGACAACAAAGATGGAATAATTAAACGAACCACGAATCCAGAAGACAAAAGAACAGTTATTTGAAAAAGCCTCCACTCAACTCACAAAAGCAATAAGAAAAAAACATACTTTCGTAATGAATATATTTGGCAAAATAATTTCTTTTATTTTTTGGCAAATCCATGCAAATCCAACCGTAGATTGAGTTGAAGAAAACTTCTGTTCAAAGGCTTAACAAAAGACATTTTTCTTAAGAAGTGTTTAGCCCCAAAGTGGCTAAGACACACTCACGAGGATTCAATTTTAAATGACATTATATTGCCACGAATAATTATACATTATATTAAATCAACTTTCTCTGCCATTTTTAAAATTATACTCTACTTTTATTTTTATTATTATTAATAACATTTTTATTATTTTATTTGTGGTGTATACTCATTTCTTTCTACGTCCTGACTAGCAACCTGAAACCAGAAATGGCATCATAACATCACCCATATTTTACACAGATAAATCTCTTCGTAAGGTGTGGGTTATACTTGTGAGAACAATTTTCTGTATTTCTTTCAATCAATCCGAGGGCTCCAACAACAATTGTTGATGTCCTCATATACCACACTTTTTTTTAGATTTCCATTTCAAAGTCTTTGTATTTTGAAAAAATTTTGAAGATCTTCAAAGATACATTGCAATTTGCAGGGACTGCCATGTCAACAAGAAGGCACATTTTGAATTTGCGGTCTTTAATAACCATTAGCTTTGATTGTTCTCCGTGTGTATTGTAAAGTCCCATAAAATTGTTACAGGTCCAATGGGGTCTGTAACCCGGTCTGGATGGTTTTCAATCCAACTTCTTGCTGTTTCCCTCTCGTAAAAGTTGCATGTTTCCCTGGGCAGTTTTTGGCGCCCTTTGTCATGTCGGATTTTATATTCAGTTGGTGCTAACACCGTGCAACCTGATACAAGATGGTCAATTGTTTCAGGATATTCATCACAGAATCAGCATTTTGGGCTAACATCATTTTTCAGTATGTGTGCTTGATAATTTCTCGTTAACAAGCATTGGTTCTGTGCAGCAAGAATAAAATCTCAGGTTTCAGCTTATTATTATTATTATTATTATTATTATTATTATTATTATTATTATTATTAATAATAATAATAATAATAATAATAATAATAATAATAATAATAATAATAATAATATTATTATTATTATTTGTGTACGTTATGTTACCTACTTTGTATCCTGTAGAGCCGGCTCCAAACTATGGTCCTTAGGCCCTATAGAAGAATTATCATTTAATTGATTGCACTTTTCTTAGTATATCGGATGTTCCTAGTGGGGTGATCTTCAGGGCAACTTGTATGTTCATGTTACCTTAGACACTGTTAGTACAACTGTCTATTCCTTTTCCCCGAGGCACAGAGCTTCGATTACTATTAGTAAAGTCTTTATCTTCATTCCCCACGCCCTGTTAATCTCGATCTCCAGATCTTTGTATCTGAACAATTTCTTGACAGTTTTCATGGAGGTGTTCCTCTCAAATTGTACTGCTATGTCAATAAGCATACACTTCCTGAATTTCTTGTCTTTTATGATAATATCAGGTGTGTTGTCTGTTATTTCCCTGTTAGTTTGAATTGGCATGTCCCAGAGGATAGTTACATCCTCATCCTGTGTCTGGTTGTTGCTCATACCATTACTCAGTTGTTTCGATTTTGTGCTTCTTGCATATCTTGTTGTGCACATATGTTGCTAACGTGTTATGTCTGTGAGTATATTCATTTTTGCCAGTTCCGGACATCATGTGATAATATGGTCGACAGTTTCATCATATTTTCCGCAGATCCTGTATTTCGGGTTAGTTTCATCCTTGATGATGTGACGTTGATAGGATCTGGTTGCGAGGCTTTGGCCTTGAGCTGCAATAATTAAGCCTTCTGTCACAGCTTTCAACCCGGTGCTCATCAGCTATTGATGCGTTGGTCCACAACTGCTTCTTTCATTCTTTTTATGCATTTGCCATGCAACTCCTTGTCCTCCCAGTGTTGTGTTTTTGTTGTAATTTCATTGAGCTAATTTGTTTTGCATTCTGTTTTACTCGTTTACTAGATGGTATTCGCTTGGGGTTTTTTTTGGGGGGGGGGGTAAGGTTTCAGGTATATTAAGCTGGTTTCTGAAGAGTGCAGGGATTTTTTGGCTGATGGAGTTGATTTGGTGTTTTACTATTTGTAGGAGTGTGTCATTGGTTTTTGGGAGTTATGCTTCTATTCCGATTGTTGCAGTTTTTAGAGTTGGTTCAAGTTGGATTAGACCTCGGACTCCGAAAGCTCTTTGTACGTATAGCCTATCAACATTTGATTTAGGGTGGTACATCCTCATTTGGGTAAGCATTTTTCTTGCCTTGGTGTCCAATCATTTAATGTCATTCAACTTCCATTTAATACTGTTGAAGCTGTATGTTACTATAGATATAGCTAAAGTGTTGATAGTCTTCGTTTTATTCGCCCCCATTTAGTTCGCTTTCTAGTACCAAACGCACTCTCCTATAATATTCGTTTCGGATCTTTTTCTTCATAATTTAATGTTGTTTTCCGTCCCCTTCATTAATTACTAACTATTTGTATGTACCATGTTGGTCTAGGTCCTTAATCTTGTTGCTGATATCAAGGTCTAAATCCGCAGTCTTCGTTACTTTACCGCTTTACTGTGCACGTATGTCGTTAACTTGTATTATTATTATTATTATTATTATTATTATTATTATTATTATTATTATTATCGAATGAGATTATTATTATTATTATTATTATCGAGTGAGATTATTATTATTATTATCGGGTGCGATTATCATTATTATTATTATTATTATCGAATGAGATTATTATTATTATTATTACTATTATTATTAAAATTATTATTATTATCATTAATATTATTATTATTATTATTATCGAATGAGATTATTATTATTATTATCGGGTGCGATTATCATTATTATCATTATTATTATCGAATGAGATTATTATTATTATTATTATCGAGTGAGATTATTATTATTATTACTATCGAATGTGATTATTATTATTATTATTACTATTATTATCGTTATTATTATCATTATTATTATTATAGAATGAGATTATTATTATCGAGTGCGATTATTATTATTATTATCGAATGAGATTATTATTATTATTATTATTATTATCGAATTAGATTATTATTATTATTATTATCGAGTCCGATTATTAATATTATTATTATTATTATTGAATGAGATTATTATTATTATTATTATTATTATTATTATTATTATTATTATTATTATCGAGTGAGATAGCAATACACCAAATTAGTGACACTGCGTTGTACATATGGAAAGTACAATATACTCATCATGACTGAAAGTGTTCCCGCTTCTTTCCATTCTTCACTTGTTACCAGGTATTTCTTAACAGGACAATCGATTAAGTGTAGCTTCAACAAATCCTTGTTTTATTTTACAATAATTTTAAAATCTCTTCTGCATAATAACATGACACTATTCTGATCAATATTAATTTATTTTAATAATAAATCTACATTTTTTAACTCCCGGTTACACAATTCAGAATTTGATTGTCAGATGCTGACTGGAATCTGTTTTTTCCATCAGTCCATGACGAACGCATCGTGCATGAAACTCACAGTTGTGATACTAGTGAGGTAAAAAATGTATATTTATTATTAATATATAAAAGGTGTGATGGATAAAATAGTGTTTAAATTACGCAAAAATGAAAATAAATTCTTTCATCTCATTTTAACAGGTCTCAGATTTTTGTTTCTTAATCGAGGTTCTTTTAAAAAAAATTTATTTTCAATTTCGTTGAAATAAAAATTAAACCAAAAATAAAAATTATGAAAAAAGAATTTTAAAATACGTCGGCTAAAAAATCTGCTCTTAACATTATATTGTAATAATATTTTGTTTAAATGTGTGAACCGAAGCTTATTGCGTTTATTTCAGTGCCTATTTATTTCGTTAATAATAATAAGCAGCTGATACCATTAAATACTAAATGTCACCGTCTAAAATCTGGGACGGTAGGCATTGAAAGGTTACAGGTCGTCATCCACCTCCACATTATTAGTTTCATGAGTAAGTACCATTTTTAGGTTTCTTTGTAACGGGATACTTCATAATTTCCCACCAAATACAGAGTGCATTTGATTAACTGACATCTCATTTTAACAGGTTTATTTACCAAAATTATACAAAGGTACCTTGAAATACTAAAGGGTACATTTCTTTAATAAAATACATTTGATATTCCTTTAAAAAATCTTTAATAAAATTGCCACGACCTCCAGACGACTTCAAAAGCTCCTGCATCTCATCTGGACAGTCTCCTTGTTTAAGTTGGGGAATGCTACCATAATACATGCCTTCAGTTCATCTTTAGTGTTATAAGTAGTTTTATGCCCCACCACGCATAATAACCAAGGGGTTGCAGTCTGGGGAGTTAGGTGGTCCGATGTAAGAGGTGATGTGGTCGCAGGAATTGTGTGAGAGCTATGACTGCGATATTCTGCTTGTGTGGCATGGTGCAGAGTCATGTCGCCAGAAAAAAGGACCTTGCAGCAGCCACCCTCCGAACAATCAGAGTGAGTTTTACGAGCAGCCGTACCGTCGTAATCACCATTAGACTCTGCCAATCCTCTGCACTGTGCTCAGATTGCCACCAAAACTATCTGAAATGTTCGTACTGGATCTTCCGGTGCGAATACCAAGCAGTACAGCATGCTTTTTACAAATTTCAGTCAGAGTGAATTGCGTTATGATGTTCTTTCAAAATCAAAAACAAAAACGCGCAGGCACGACATTATAAATATCAATTTACCTATCACCCCCATTATATATATATATATATATATATATAATATATATATATATATATATATATATATATATATATATATATATATATATATATATATATATATTGTGTGTGTGTATTTTGGCAGCATTTTTTTATTGATGCATGATTCATTAAAAATTATAGACAAGTTTTGCCTATTTATTTTATGCAAATTCCTTTCATATCGTCTGATAAGCTTAATAACATTATCATTGAAAGACGATAGTTTTTTTTTAATCCTATCTACGCTTTCGGCTTACAGAAGCCATCATCAAAGATGACAATAACATTACAATATATTTAACAATACACGGACGTGGCAATAAAGATAATCTGTTTTTTGTTTGCATGGAAGATTTCCAAGCAACGACAAAATCGTGCATACGAGACGCTGGAAGCGAAAATCACGCCGCGGCTCATGACATCACACATGATTACGCGAGAGTGAAAACGAGAACAGTTAAATATGAGAAGCCGTTGGTATAAACCAATGGCTTCTCTTACCCATTATAGGCATTTGAGTATATTTGTAGAGTTTTCGTAGTTTATTTTTTTCAGGTTAGGTTATATATATATATATATATATATATATATATATATATATATATATATATATATATATATATATATATATATATAACTTTAAAAATGAGGCGGTCAATTAAAATACGCGACCTTGGTTTCGACCTGACGGTCTCTTCGGGCGATATTTTTAAAAATAATCACCTCAACGCTTTATTTAAAAATAACCACAGAGAACGTTACATAATTATTTTAAAAAAATAAATTTACAGACGCATGACGATCGAAAAACATGACATTGAGTGTAATAGAAAGAAAGTGGGTATGGAGAAGAAAGAAGAAGAAAAGAAGAAACAGAGAAGGAAGAAGAAAAGGGAAGAAAGGAACTGGAATGCAAGTGTATTGTAAATGTATACAGTTAAGAAGAAGAAAAGAAGAAAAGCAAATATGTAACTTAAATTTAAGGGAGGATAGGGAGGCGAGCGTATCTTAAGAATAACAATGGGGTTTTAAATTAGATTTTTTTTCTCCGGCCTCATATTCACTTAATAATTTTTTTTTCATAAGAGGGCAATGATTTAAAATTTCAGCTTTTGTTTTAAAAGATTTTTTGGATCCCGAAATGTCATAATCTCTAATTTCTCATGTTGGCATAGTTTGCAAATGCGGGTACGGCTGTTATATTGTTTTTACTTTTTTAAAAATTCCCCACCTTACGATCGGATCCCTGTTATTTTTTTTTTCTCGTAAATTCCAGATGTGGCTGGCAAGTTTGGTGGAGTATCTAAGGTTTGGTAGCTATAAAGATGATAAATGGATATACTATCTTCGCTTGAAAGGACCTTCAGTAAAACCTATATACGTTTTAATTTGACCATTAATATTAGTTATTTCTTTTTTATAACTTACACATTCCGTTTTACAAGATCCATTTAATGGGCATATAATTTTATTTCTACAGTTACATAAATTAGTAGTGTTACTTTGCTGCATGTTAGTTTTGCGTTTTCTGGTATTTTGTCTTTTTGTTATTATATCTAAATTACCAGTGCAACTGAGCTTAATTTGACTGTATTTAGATATTCAATAAAATACTCTCAAATCTAAATAATCTGTACGCAATTTTATTTTAGTTTTGGAGATGATAATATTTTTGGGATACAAGTCTAACTAATTAGACTGTAGCTGGCGAAAGAAGACGTGGATTCATATCTTTTATACGGGTATTTGCGCGAGAAGTGGATATAACGCACCTGGAAATTGAACTCAGCTCTTCTGCTAACAATTCCCAGCCATTATCCATTACTTCATCCACACATTCAAGTTTAATGCAGCTGGTATTCCCAAGCGGTTACCCATTTAGGTACTGATCAGGCTATATGTTATTTAACTTCGGTGAACATACGGGAAACGGTGTTTCCACGTGATGTGACCGTAGATAGATAGATATAGGATGTTTATATATTTGTATATTGATTGCCCATGTTTGTGTAATTTTGACGGGTAGTTTGTGTTGTCTATGTAGTTATCTGAATGACTGAATCTTGATGAGTCTGTTTATTTGTCGTTAGTATAGTTGCGTGCTCATATATTCAATCATATTTACCTGTTTGTGTATTATGACGTGATGTCTCTCTGTCTTGTCAGCAATGAACCTTTCTCCCTCGTCCACTAAATCTCTAATCACAGCCTTGTCAATGTAATTAATTTTGTAGCCCTATATTGCAACTCTTACTTCCGCTCAGACGGAAAATTTAACATATTAATTAGAACAATACATGAAAATTTAGGCCTATTTTCTCTGTTTTTCCTTTCAATAATTTTCTAAGTTTCTAAACGTGACGCATGGTTATATTTAGAGTTTAATATTCGTAACTATTATTTTTTTTAATTACATAATAAATTGGAGACTAATTAATCATGATTTAATAAATTGGTGATTAATTAATCCGGATTTCCCATATAATCTAATATCAATTTTAAAACATAAATAAATTGGGTACGTTGTCGCGTTTTTTCAATTATCATATAATCGTAATTTTATTCGTCATTACATTTTACGTAAATATATTTCCCCCTAGTGGGGGGTTGTGGTTAGTTTTGAACTCTTTAAAAAATCTTTGTTTTACTCGAAACACCATCACTTGACAAAACACCAGAAGAGTTGAAACAAAATGACTATTTATTTAGTGATGTTATAACATACCTAACATATGTTATAATTTTTAAATAAATATTATTCGCTCTACATTGTGTTGAGCTCTTTTTAAAAAAATAATGTTTTATTTAGTAGAATTATATTCTATTAATACCAACTTTGTATACGTAGATAGATAGATAGATAGATAGATAGATAGATAGATAGATAGATAATGAACAGACGGAAATAGATAGATATGAACAGACGGAGATAGATAGATAGATAGATAGATAGATAGATAGATAGATAGATAGATAGATAGATAGATAGAGAGAGAGAGTTCAGTAGATAACATTTTTGGTGTCCTCCCATTTTCAAACTGGCTGTAAACTGTATTTCGTGTTCATCTAACTTCAAAGTATGAGCAAGACCATCAAGTGCATATTCTCCCCAACACAACGATGATTTATCGCGTGCTGTCGAACCCTAAGACCTATTTTCAATTTATTCGAATTTTACATCACCATTAGTTAACTGAACAGGATACTTAGAGGAACGATTTCAAGAGTTGGAAGGAAAAGCTTATTAAAATTAGAAGTAAAAAAAGGAAGCCGAGTAGAAGAAAGAAAGAGAAAGAAATAATGAGACAGAAAAAGACAGTAAAAGAAAAACACGGGTAAGTTAGTGACTCTAAAGAAATCGAAGGGAATTGCAGAAAAGTGAAGAAGAAGAAGAAGAAGAAGAAGAAGAAGAAGAAGAAGAAGAAGAAGAAGAAGAAGAAGAAGAAGAAGAAGAAGAACGAAGAAGAAGAAGAACGAAACAAAAAAGACAGAAGATGACGTAGAAAAAAATAAAACCAACAAAAAATCGATGATGTCTTCAAAGATGAAAATACAGATGCTCAAGAATACGTTCAAGGGAAAAATTGGGAGAGGGAAAGAAAGTAATCTACAGCAGAGAGAAGAGGTAGGGAGGGGAAATATGAACGGTATGTGTGCAGAAAGTGATAAATTAAGAAGAGAAAGAAAAGGAGGAAGAAGAAGGAAGAAGGAAGGTGGAGGAGGAGGAGAAAAAAGAAGAAGGAGGAAGAAGGAAGGAGGAGGAAGAAGAAGGAAGAAGAAAAAAAAGAAGGAAAAGAAGAAAAAGAAAGGAGAAAGAAGGAAGTAGGAAGTGGGGGAAGAGGAAGAAAGGTGGAAGAAGGAAAAAGAAGATGAAGAAAAAGAAGAAATCGAAGAAAACGAAAAAGAAGTAAGCAAAAACGCCGAAGAAAGGAGGAAGGAAGGAAGGAAAGAAGAAGAAGAAGAAGAAGAAGAAGAAGAAGAAGAAGAAGAAGAAGAAGAAGAAGAAGAAGAAGAAGAAGAAAAGGAAGAAGACGACGAACAGGAAGAAAAAGAAGACGTTGAAGAAAGGAGGAGGCGGAGGAAGAAGAAGAAGAAGAAGAAGAAGAAGAAGAAGAAGAAGAAGAAGAAGAAGAAGAAGAAGAAGAAGAAGAAGAAAAGGAAAAAGTAGAAGAACAAGCAAAAGAAAGGAATGAAGGGAATAAAACAAAAAGAAGAGAAGGAGGATGAAAACCTAAATAGGAAGAAGAGAGGAGGAGAAGGATGAAAAATAAGACAGAGAGGAAATGGACGTCAATAAGATAAATGAAATGAAGACGTTAATCACAGAGGTGAAGAGAAAAAGAATATGAAGAAGTGAAGGAGTCAGAAAAGAAGGAAAAAATAGAGGAGAAGCAATTTAAAAGAAAAGTATTTATATAAGTGGAGGAAAGAGATAATGAAAAGGAAGGTTAAAAGAGAAGAACGCGGAGGACTTGAACACAGCTAGAGAGAGAGAGCTGAAGAAATCTTCGGATGCAAAGGAGAAGGACGAGGATGATGAAGTGAAGGAAACGGAGGAGGACGATGCAAATGAGAAAAAAAGAAGAGTCGCAGCCAGAAGAGTATGACTATAGACAAGCAAAAGAGAAGAAAAATGAAGAATACAAAAAAGAAGGGAAAAAGAGGAGGATTAATTAGGAAAAAGAGATTATGAAAGAAAAAATATTGAGAAGGAGGAGGACAATAAGAAGTGAGATGAATCGATAACCGTATATAGATAGATAGATAGATAGATAGATAGATAGATAGATAGATAGATAGATAGATAGATAGATAGATAATGGACAGACGAAGATAGATAGATAGATAGATAGATAGATAGATAGATAGATAGATAGATAGATAGATAATGGACAGACGAAGATAGATAGACAGATAGATAGATAGATAGATAGGGAGAGGGAGAGGGGATTATCATAAACAGATAGAGAGAGAGAGAAAGATGAACATAGCTAGATAGAAAGAGAGAGATGTGAGTGAACATATACAGAGATGAACATAGATAGATAGATAGATAGATAGATAGATAGATAGATAGATAGATAGATAGGTAAAGGGAGAGGGGATGATCATAGACAGATAGATAGAGAAAGAGGTGGGAGTGAACATAGAGATGAACATTGATAGATAGATATATAGATATGAACAGATTGAGATAGATAGATAGATAGATAGATAGATAGATAGATAGATAGATAGATAGATAAGAACAGATTGCTATAGATAGATATGAACAGACTGAGATAGATAGATAGATAGATAGATAGATAGATAGATAGATAGATAGATAGATAGATAAAACAGTGTAAGTCGAGGATGAGGACGAGAAGAATGAAAGGAGGAGGAGGAGGAGGAGGAGGAGAAATATATGAATAACAAAATAATATGATGAAGCGAAAGTGTAGAAGAATGAAGAATTTAACGAAGATGGGATTTAAAAGACGAAAAAATATCAAGAATATAAGTTAGAAAATTAATGGTACTTTGCGTAAATATTATCGAAAAGAAAAGAATATAAACTAGAAACCAAATAAAATTTACAACAACAAAGACAAAGTCTGCAGAAAAGTAAATAATATATAGAGTGGCCCTAGACCAATCATCATATCATCTCATAGATAGGTTTTCCTCAAATCAGTTAGGAGAAAATCCTCGTCTCTTAATGGGACAAAATCATTTGGCTTATGAAAGGGAAACGTTAACGTATTTTCTCAATTCTTAACTTCTTTTTTTTATTATTCAGGTTCATTTTTAAACTTTTAAGTGCCATTCGTTAAAATTGTTCACTCACTGAACTGATCGGTAGAATTATTCACTCACTGAACTGATCGGAAGAATTATTCACTCATTGAACTGATCGGTAGAATTATTCACTCATTTAAATGATCGTAGAATTATTCACTCATTGAACTGATTGGTAGAATTATTCACACATTGAACTGATCGGTAGAATTATTCATTCATTGAACTGATCGGTACAATTATTCACTCATTTAAATGATCGTAGAATTATTCACTCATTGAACTGATCGGTACAATTATTCACTCATTTAAATGATCGTAGAATTATTCACTCATTAAACTGCTCGGTAGAATTATTTACTCACTGAACTGATCGGTAGAATTATTCATTCATTCAACTGGTCAGTAGAATTATTCACTCATTGAAATGATTGGTAGAATTATTCACTCATTTAAATGATCGTAGAATGATTCACTCAGTGACCTAATTGGTATAATCTGTCGCCACACCAGATTACATCTCATATAATCATTACATTCTCTATATCGTTCTATACTAATCATTAAAAATGGTGTAATGCTTGACAAATTGATCGATATTTCTGCATAGGATCAGAATAATTTCGAGCTCTCGAGACAATTTCGAGACAATTGACACAACCCAGCCCTCTGCCTGGTATCAGTGAAAAGCATGACAGAAATATTTATCATTTATTAAAACGTAAGTTGAAACATTCGTGTTTGTAAATAATAATTTCTAATATTGCATAAGGTTTCCTAACATTCTTTTGTCTTATCGTTTACAATTTAATTACATAAGGTAGCTGGAACTAAGCTTCATGAAATCGCATTGAGAATGATTTATATGAAGTATTGTAAGGAGATAAAACAGTTGAATGTTTGCTTTGGTTTGGTTTTTATTTTACTGCATATCAACCTCAATGGGTTACTTAATGCTGACACAATATTTATTGTTGGTAATTTTTTTTCTTCAAAAATCTATTTCTGGGAATATATTTCATTGAAGAAATTTATAACTGGTCATATTTTTTCAAAAGTATGTATAGCTGTTTGTATTGCTGGTATTTTTTAAAATTATTACTGATAATAATTTTTCCTTCAAAAATTATTCTGGTAAATTTTTTATTACAAAGTATTTCTGGTATTAAAACCTATTTTTAGACAAGTTTGGGTGCTAACTATTTGTCCATAGCTGGGACCCTAACAGGTGCTACCACCCCGAGTCACGTTGGACATGGGAACACCATCAAATAAGATATGGTTCCACTCTCCTCAAAACCTCCTGATCAGAGGCCTTGCTGTTGGACGTAGTTTATCGTCTTACCTAGGACGCGGATGTAGTTTATCGTCTTACCTAGGACGCGGATGTAGTTTATCTTCATACCCAGGACAGAGTTGAATGCTTGCAGAAAAAAAAACTGTTTTTAATTTGTGTAAATGATCCAAGAAGTGAAAGAAACCTCTCCAAAAACCAATACCAGGGAATTCAGTTCAGTTCCTACCAGAAGAGACATTGAAGCCGTCAAGAAAAGGGTGAATAGAAATCCAGAAAAATGCATGAGGAATATCTGTCTATATTTTGAGGACTTATGACCCAGTGGTTAAAAGCCTTTGATGGATCCAGTAACTTGGCCCAAAGACTTCACTTGGAGAGGTAAACTGAAATAACTGAGAAATCCGGAAAAGGCATGGCAAGTGGAACTAGAACAATTTTCCCCGGTGGACGAAATAAAGAGTTCAGTTCGAAATTCCAATCCCCTGAAGAAGGCCGGAGCGTACGACGGCCGAAACGTCTTAAATATGAGGACAAAAGTGTGAACAATGTAAATAATGTGAATAATGCGCGAGGAAGAGGTTACAAGTGCTGGATACTTCGGTTCGTTCACTAACTAAAGTTGTAAAAGAGCATTTGGAACTAAAGAAAACTTCAAGACGAAAGGTGTTCTCAAGTGTCTCCAATCAAAATTTTGGATTAGGTGCAGCGTGCCGCAGACAAAGTATTGGTTTCATTAGACAAAGTATTTGTTTAATCAGACAACGTATTTGTATAATCAGACAAAGTATTTGTTTAATTAGACACAGTATTGGTATAATCATATTATTTTCCACTGTGGAAGCTGCGGTCAACTACCAAAACGATCGGCTTTACGTCACTTTAACAGAAATCATTCTTGAAAATATCAGAACAGATTTCAAACGACAGAAAGAAATTGGTGTCATGGTTTGGGCGGCTGTTGATTCTGAGGGTTCGAAATCGCCGTTGGGGTTCATTGAAGAAGTAGTGAAAATGAATAGCAGGGTTTACCAGAGATATATGTTGCCCTGGTTGTCCTATTAAATATGTCAATGTTTGGTCTTTAACCCCCTTCCTCACTCTTAAGTATTGTAATAATGATTAATTTTAAATCATTCCTATCTCTCCCTTCCCTCTCTAATTTCGATCATGTCTGTCACACACTCTCTCGCCACTCTCTATATCACCTTATATCAACTTAATACTACCCTTCAAAAGTTTAAAACATATATGTAAATTTAAATTCATTTTTTCACCCTTGGAAGTGTGGTCTGATGAGCCAGGGAAAAAGAAATTCCTGGGGAAATTAATTATAACCAATGGACCCTTAACGTAGTCTCTTTTTATTATATATATATATATATATATATATATATATATATATATATATATATATATATATATATATATATATGTTATAATATTTTTTTAAAAATATGATTCCTTCGCTACAGAAGAGTTCTCATGTTTCAAAAGCGAGAGCCGAGACCCTCAATATAATTTTTGAAATTAAGTTGAATTAAGGTGTCTGATCTCGCTTCCTCGTCAAGCGAGAATTTGGGAATAAGCTATCTTGTGGTTTGCGCGTGTTTAGAATCCTCTCGACCCTTAACGACCTGCCGCAAGGCCATAAAATGCCTTTAGACCAGCTAGACGGCGACCGCTACTATCAGTCATGAAATAGTGACCCCAACATAACCTGACATAAACTTTCCGAAGGGGACTGGTCTGTAGATAAAAATTAATTCTTAACTCTTCGACCACCTAACCAATATGGCCGACCCTAGCCGTTTCCATAGTAACTAATGTTGCAAGAGACCATACTTATAAACACGCGCAAGCCACAAGATAGCTTATTCCCAAATTCTCGCTTGACGAGGAAGCGAGACCAGACACCTTAATTCAACTTAATTTCCAAAATTATATTGACGGTCTCGGCTCTCGCTTTTGAAACATGAGAACTCTTATGTAGCGAAGGAATCATTTTTTTTTTAAATATTATAATATAAGCTCTACTTCTGTATGGAGCACTGTCTTTTTAAAAATAAAAGCAAAAATACTAAGGAACTCAGGATTATTTACCTAACGTGTTCTTTCATATTTTTCTGCATACCTGCACACACACACACACACACACACACACACACACACACATATATATATATATATATATATATATATATATATATATCATAATTCTTATTATGATTGTGGTCAAGCTACGTACTTTCATATATTGAATTATAAAATATGAGGAATCCTCTGTTTTTAATTTATTCCTATATTTCGGTCTGCGTGTGTATTTAAATTTCCTCTTCGTTATTATCACGTAAGATTTCCTTGTTAGAGAACAAAGGAAATTCTTCGTATAAAAATCTTTTCTTTTTTTTTTGGTACTGACAATATAAATTGATATGCTAAAGTATCGATTATCGCTGTTGCTTTAAGTAAATACATTCATTCTTTTCTTTCTGATCGATGAAACAAGCACACGTAAATGGTGCATCGATTATACAAACAAGAGATAAGAATTGCAAATATAAAAGAACAATCATTAAAATTTACACCCCCATTTCTGCGTAAATATTTAACATGTTTGCTATTCAAAACTATTTCCTTGGAATTTCACGAAGGTGACAATTTTTACAGGCTAGAACAGGGTTATGGCGATTGAAAAATCGAATCTCGCAGAACGTCACCAAACACAAGAGTCACATGACAGAAGCAGGAGAATACAAAGGACTACAACTTTATAAATATAAAATTCATGATTCGAACAGCAGTTCGTATAAATTATTATAAATGAATCTCATAAGTTTGTCATATCATTTGGTCTAAATTAAAATGAATTTAATTCTTATTTTAATGCTCTCCATCATTCGTTAACATATATAACAACAATTTCGCTCTTTTTTGTCAGTGATTCAATTAAAATGCTAATCAATATTGCAAGGATCCATATCTTAAAATCTTGCCGGAAGATATCGTCTTTTGTGACAAATTCGCGTCATCCTAAATATAGCATGATGAAATATGCTGGACAAATAAAGCAGGAAAAAATTCCTGGAGACTACTTCAACTCAAGTGTGGCAGATTCGTTGTTGGCAAAATAATTAACAAACCTTGCTGTTACTATATAAAAAGCAGATTCAAGAATAAAAGAAAATGTGTATTTTATATACACTATATACATTATTCGGACTAATGTCCTCATCTTTGTCGCCATATTTATCACAACGTTTCGGCCGTTGTACGCTCCGGTCTTCTTCAGATGGTTGGAATGTCGAACTGAACCCTTTATTTCGCTCACTGAGGTAGACTGTTCTCATAATACCCAGAAATTCATACACAGATGTCCTCAAGGACATATGGCACAGTGGATAAGGGCGTTAGTTAGATCCAGTGACAAGACCCAAGTGTGACTTCAATATCCTGCTAAGGCAGTGGATAACCTTCAGAGGGAAATTAACAGGAGATAACTGATAACTGACATCCATTACCATCATGGCACGTGAAACTAGAATAATCTACCCCAGTGAGCGAAATAAAGGGTTCAGTTCGATATTCCAACCACCTGAAGAAATATAGACAGATTATTTCGGCGGTTGTATGCTCCGGTCTTCTTCAGGTAGTTGGAATGTCGAACCGAACCCTTTATTTTACTCACTGGAGTAGACTGTTCTAGTTCCAAATGCCATGTATAATGGATGTCAGTTATCAGTTATCACCTGTTGGATCTTATCACTGGATCTAACCAACGCCTTTATCCACTGTGCCATATGTCTTTCAGAACATCTATGTATAAAGGCTCTATGAAGTTGCGATTGCTTTTGCTTTCATTATCCAGCATTTTCGAAAATTTCATACCCTTGATTTTATTTGTCGGGAATTATACAAAGCTATGTCTAGGTGGACTGATCAAAACAACAATATCTAAAACCAAGGCTGAGGTTTTCCTGGTCTCGGCTTCAAATATAACGTTATGCTCGGTCTGTGAAGAAGAATATTTTGGAACCAAATAGAATAATACAGATAATAACAGATAGCTACAACCAAAACTAAAAGTTAAAAAAGTAAATTAACTATGTCCTCACAACATATATATATATATATATATATATATATATATATATATATATATATATATATATATATATATATATATATATATATTAAATGTTCAAGAAAGACGTTTGGATCACTAACACAAAAAAAGAGATTGTCTCATATCGAGAATATTTAACATCAAAAAACATAAAAATAGGAAAATTAATTATTTTTAATAATATGTTGAAATCTTTAGCATTTGCCTGATGACAGTCGCGAGACCGGAAACTAGTGTAGCAAAATTATTGAAAATAAAGCATAATATTTTTTAAAAAATCCACATTACAACCAAAAACATTTGCGGTATCTCTCTTCTTTTTAATATACACACTTTTCTCTCATTGGAACTACTATAATCTCTTCCTGATATATATATATATATATATATATATATATATATATATATATATATATATATATACATATATATATATATATATATATATATATATATATATATATATATATATATATATTCTTATATACCGTACCTTTGAACACTAATGTGGATGTCCTAGTCCTTATAAATACATTGGACACTGTTGTAAGTAGAGGATAATATGCTGTCTAAGTCAACCACTAGCAGTGGTTTACCTAATTCACGCCACTGGCGAGTAACGTATTTTGTTGGTGTTATAAATATTACCATTTCATTTCCAACCTCCGTTTTCGTTATTCCTCATTCAGTAACACTTTCTAGGTTACAACACACACACACACACACACACACACACACACACACACATATATATATATATATATATATATATATATATATATATATATATATATATATGTACCAATATTGCTCGGTTCACACTCCTAGCCGGATATATATATATATATATATATATATATATATATATATATATATATATATATATGCTAGCAGCATGGCCCGGCGTTGCCCGTGCTTGATTCAAAAATCGTCCGACTCATACAGCAATCGCTATCACTTAAATTATTTTTGCCCTTCCTTGCCTTTAACGGAGTTCCCTTTGCCGTGCAGATGTTGCTACATGCCTTACTTCTTGCCTATCTCACACTGCGATTTTTTTCTAAGCTCTATACTAAACATTAAATATGTTACGAAAAAAGAACTAAACAAAATGAACACAAAACGATCAGCTTTAAAAACGGACACGTAACTGGAAAACCGAACGAAAAAAGAATGTTAACAACAAATATTTTTTCACACCCAAAAAGGGCGTTAGTTAGATCCAGTGACAAGACCCAAGTGTGAGTTCAATATCCGGCTCAGGCAGTGGAGAACTTTCAGAGGGAAATTAACAGGAGATAACTGATAACTGACATCCATTACCATCATGGCACGTGGAACTAGAACAATCTACCCCAGTGAGCGAAATAAAAGGGTTCAGTTCGATATTCCAACCACCTGAAGAAATATAGACAGATATATAAGGGTGTTTCATTAAGACGGATCAATGTGAGCAGTAAATAAATCAGTGTTATTGGTGAAAAAAATTATTATTTCTCGATTGGATCATGTTATTTAAGTCATGGCAATTATGTGTCAAAAACTAATATCGGCCATTCTCCGCCAAATCTGAAAGAAAAAGAAAAAAATACATTAGACGCTTAAACTTAATTCACATTTAAAAGCGGTCCAAGTAAGTGGAACACACTTTACTATCGAATCTATAAAAAATGTTAATAAATAAATTTAAAAAAAATCTAACTATAATTTAAGGTAGAATATAAACCGTGTCGACAATTTATAATTAATTAATTCCTTTGATTTAATAGGGATGTTTTGTCATCAAATTTGAAAATTTCTAGTCTTTCATGTAAATATAAGACGCAAGATAGATTTAAAGATTTACAAGTTCTAGCTTTAATTAGTATTTTTTATTTTAGGGGGTCATATTAACTTTTTTAAAGTTCTACAAATATTTAGAAAGGGATTTCCTATTTCTGTACGCGTTACTAGTGAAAGATAATATATGTTGGTACCACCAAGTTTTAAAGGAATTTTTGGTTCTCCCGATGTAAAATTTTTTAACTGTTTGATTTTCTATAGTAAAAATAGTGCTTAGATAAACAAAAGAGTGTGTTTAACATCAATTTTATAATGGACATTCGTTATATATATATATATATATATATATATTATAATTAACTGATTTAAAATGTTTTTTCGCTACATAGTAATAACGATGTTTCAAAAATGGAAGCTAAACGCTTCGAGTTTAATTTTGTAATTAAATTAAAAACATTAGTTCCATTTCATCCTCAAGCGAATTTTGCTAATGTGCAGCGAAAAACCATCTTTTGAATCAGTTAATTTATAATATTAATGCTCTGTAAATTTACATTGAGCACTATTTTGTAAAAATAAACATATCTAAAAGAAGACCAGATTATATACCTTACTGTTCTTTGTTTCTTTATATATATATATATATATATATATATATATATATATATATATATAAGTGAACATAGAAGTCAACACTTAGAGTCGACAGTCTGTTTCATGCTAGATTCAATCGTCTGGCAACAGAGAAAAACAGAGTTGCCTGACGATTGCATCTAGCATGAAACATACTGTCGCCTCTAAGTGTTGACTTCTATGTTCACTTTTATATTTACACACGCGCTATCTCTGATATTGAGCACTTTATCCCATAAATATAGCAAACTTTAAGACTATATTTCTTCAATATATATATATATATATATATATATATATATATATATATATATATATATATATATATATATATAATTAATCATTTAACTTTTCACTGCAGTTCAACAAAACGCAGACGATCGTTGATTTTCTGTTTGGAATAATACTAATATTAAAGTCCGGTTTCTTTATAAACCTGTCACCCACACAGTATTATCAATGTACTTTACGTTTTGCTTACGGCTTCCAATGATAAATTAGTCATTGCTTGTTAGTTTAAGCCAGACAATTGCGTTAGCAATGAAAGCAAAATCTAGGTGACTGAAATTTGTTTTTATTGAGTAATGTTCATTGTTTTTGTGTAATTCTCTTTCTGTGAGTAAGTACACATCTTGACAGCTACATGGTGTCTGCGTCAGAATGGACAGATATTGCACAGAAGTTGAGGCAAGTCTGTGGAGATTATTTTTCTGCCTGACTACGCCTTTGCCACAGTCGAAACGTCCCAATCTATATCTACTCCATCGCTATTTCCGTGGCAATTGTGCTGAATAGCTATATCCATTGCTTTTCCCACTTCATAATTTTACAGATAAGAATCATAATTCAACATCGAATCATCTTGATTGCCTTCGTATCCCTTTGGAAAGGAAAAAAAACTCATATTTGAAGAACATCTTCCCCCAAACCGCTACTTTGATTCCCGGAGAGTGCTTCAAAGATCACTACAATCTACACATTTTAAGACTCGGGTCAGCTGTTATCTACGTTCAACAACCTCAGCCACTAACCCGCTACCTTGAGTGGCTCTTGGGCCTTGTAATGAGCTAACTTCAGTAAAAAATCTGTCAATTTTTCAGAGACAGAACGCACAGATACTACACCGATCTTCTATTTACCCAGGATTCCTCGGTTGTAGGATTCGATACAAGGTCGTTTTAATGCATGTGCCTTCCATACACAGACCAAGGACAAAAAATTCCCCAATCCACCCGTCTTGCTGGTGGCGGTAATCGCCACGTCTTCCACTTTAGGCTCCATATTTACACACCTCTCCACAGTGCTAGAATATGACACAAGGTCAGTAGATCAGCGTCCTGGGTAAGACACTAAACTCCACCAGCAGCAAGGATGATCAGGTTTTGAGGTACTGGGGATCGTGAAACCACCTCTTAATTGCTGGTGTTCCCAGGTCCACCCTGACTCGGGGAGGTAGCACCTGTTAGGGTCCAAACTGTGCACAAAACACCATGAAAGTGTAAAAATAAGTTTTCATACCATCAATATATCTTTATAAAAAATATTGCCAGCAATACATTTTTTGAAAAAAATATTGCCAGCAATAAAAATTTGTTGGCATTAAATAACCATTGAGGTTGATATACCGTAAAACAAATGGAATCAAATCAAACCAAACCAGGCCTATAGGTTAATTTTAAGGGGATAACAGAACAGGTAACACACTTTGATCCCAACCGGAAGTCTGAGAAGCGTACACTCAGATACAGAATTTACGCCAACCTACGATAAGCCACAAAGTGCGTATTTACAGACTTCAAAAGTAGGATGGTACGCAAGGTCGATTTATTCTGAGGTAGCCATTTCGTACACATAAGGTCGAGGGTGAAAATTACCCGGTCCCTGCGGCCAATGTTACGCTGATGTCAGTATCCACTAATCATGACTTACGGTTATGTAACATTGAAACACCGGTTCTCATAAGATCAACGAAGTTAAGAAACGTGTAAACCTGGTCAGTATCTAGAGGAGTAACCGCTTGGGAATACCAACTCTGGTAAGATTGAATGTACGAATGGTGTAATGTATGACGGCTCGAAATTGGAAACCAGAGAGCCGAGTTCTAATTCCAGTTGGGTTCGCTTAGTAGCAAATAATTTTGTGAAAGGTATGAATCCATGGTTAATTAATTTTTTTTATCCCGTGACCCGTAGGGTCGTAATGATACCATGTGTAATGCAGCCACGTTAGAAGTGGTGTTTCTTGGACAATATAGCCTGACGGAGTCCGGTTTTAAATTCAAACTTTTTCTTTCTCCTAGACCGGTTGCCGCGCAAGGTTATAGAAACCAGTCTGTACTGCTATTTACCCATAGATGGGGGAGAAGAAGAAGATTCATACCTTTGCCAAAGGTATTAGGATGTAAGTGAATATAATGGATCCAACTGAAATACGAACTTGGCTGTCCGATTCCTCAATCCAAGCCACTATCCATTACTTCACTATGACACCTCCACCAAATTTTACAAACTAAAAATATTTTCTGGCTTTAAATAACCCGCAAATATCTGGTAAGCCGTGAAAAAAAAGAACAAAAAATAACAGTCAATCCAATACCCTATTCTTTTGTACAATAAGGGATGTGCTACAGATAGGTTATAATTCTCGGGACCAGGCATCACTCAAAGAGATTCCGTGAAGTGCCTGAAGACAGAAATACGACAGAAAGATAAAGAACACATACTACGATTTGATTTTATGTGAACTCAGGAAAACAATAGTTTGATCCCTGTTGAAACTTGACTAATGCATGGAATAATAATGCAAACACAAAATGTAGTTAGAATAAAATGTATTGAAACAAGAAAGTGTACACAATATTTACATATAGTCTTTTGTATATTTCTGGGAAGACCGTTCCTGGAGAATGTGTTGACTAAGTCGCAGTCGGGCAGAGTCTCTAGTTGGATCTCTTGATTCGCCTCCCTGTCTTCCCGGTACCAACCATATTTATATCGTCGGTACTCCGCTATGCAAATTAGGTGGATCCTACCGCAACAATCCCCAATTTAGGCGTCTCCTCACGGTAGCGAGATATGACATAAGGCCGTTTTTAATATGGACTGCTTCTACGCATACATATCACCAAATGACAAAACTCTGCCCACTTTCCGCGACCACTGTCACGCTGATATCAATATCCACCAACCATAGCTCTTGAGTGCGAAGTGTTCTTTTTTTTTTAATCATTTCAACTCAAGCAAGGCAATAAAGCCACTAAAATGCTAAGGGAAACTGAGAGCAAAAAAATATAAGAATAAGAAAAAATAGCAAATAAGAAGACAGAATATGAGGCTTGTCATTGCATTTCAATTTTTAAAGATCAAAATTGACTGGACTGCAAGAAGCCGGAAGAAAACGAGAAATTCGAAGGAAGAAACTATCAGAATAGAACTTACGGTTACATCTAGCCATTTCAACTGTAAAATGATGAGACCTAGCAGCCAATCTAGTACAACGCTTAAATTCGTAAAGTCGAGTTACCGAAGAGGAAAATATTTATAGAAGAAGCAGAGGGACGCTACGATACGATGACGGGAAGGCGACTGATGCTGAAATCACAGGGCAGGAGCAATAACACTGCAGACTCTTTTTGGATTTATCAAGAATCTCATAAATAGCAGAAGCACCAGACCAACTGGTGTAATCAGTTGACGTGATTCCTGGCTGCCTCGTGAACCAGGTAGTGAAATCTGGTGACCATATCGATTTTTAAATAATACCTCAAGCTTTCCTCTCATATTCATTTCTAGTAAAATTATAGTTAATAAATAAATTATCGGTATTTTAAAATGGGGACTTACTTTTCAATCACCAATTATATATTAATATAAAAAACTAGAAATTGTCAAATTTGCTAAAAAAACATCCCTATTAAAGCAAAGGAATGAATTATCTATAAATTGCCGACACGGTTTATATTCTACCTTAAAATATAGTCAAATATATGTATGTATGTATATCACATCAAACGTTATTTTTACTGTATGTCAGTATTTGTGCAGATCCTTTATTTTTTTTAACAGTATTTTATTTTAGCCTACCGGCCTGAATATTCGTCAAAATTTATCTGTTATGCATTTCGGGATTTAGTCGGTTAGCATAATGTCGGATCTAACAATCGTTTATACTGCAACGGGTTGTCCTGGGTATGATGATGAACTACATCCTGTAGTTCATCATCATCTGCAAGGCTTCTTATCGGGAGATTAAAGTTTTCCAGGAGCATGGAAACGCTTCTCAATTGCTGTTGTTCGACTGACACATCCTGATCCGAAGTGATAGCACATCTTACAGTCCCAGCTATGGTCAAATGGTAAACCCCCAAACTAACAAAACAAAAAACAATATTAAAGTATAAAAAAACTCATTTATATCAAAATTACTAACAGTACTTATTTATAATAAATGGCTTTATTTAGGAAAAAAACATTAAATTTCTGTTTTAAATCACCAAATCAGTTCAAATACCGTAAAACAAAACAAAAATACATCGTGTAATGGGGGATCCAGGTTCGAAACTTGCTAGGGGCCACATTTTTCTTTTATAAAGTTTCTGGAATGTTCAGGCGGATAGATGAAACTAAATCACTACTTAAAAAATAAACGGAACGTCTACTCAAATATGGATATCCAAGAAAAAATAACGTTTAAAGTTATAAGAAAATGTCGGAATAATAATTTTTTTTAAATTCATTATTTATATGGAAATATATATTGCTATATATAACACGTATATGTATATATATACATATATATATATATATATATATATATATATATATTTATATATATATATATATATGAAAATGAGTTATATATATTTATGTGTTATATATATATATATATGTATATATATATATATATATACATACATGCACACATACACATATATATACATACATGCATACATATATGTATATACATATATATATATATACATATACATATATATATACATATATATATGTACATATATATACACATATACACACATACACAAACACACACATATATATATGGGTGTGTGTGTCTGTGTGTGTATGAGTTATACGAATGTATATATGAGTTATATATATATGATATTATATATAACTCATATATATATAACTCATATGTATATAGATATATAAAACGTATATATATATATATATATAAATATGAGTTATATATATTTATGTGTTATATATATATATGTATATATACATACATGCACGCATACACAAATATATTCATACATGCATACATATATGTATATACATATATATACATACATATATATATACATATATATACATATATATGTATACATATATACACACACACACTCACACATATATATGTATACATATATACACACACACACACAAACACACACACACACACACACACATATATATATATATATATATATATATATATATACTTTATTTTAAGCCACCCGTTTCCATGGGGGCATATCCGAACGCGTAACAGATATGGAAGTGAAAGGAAACAGAAAATCCGAAGTGGATCGGCGAAGACGGTTGGGGATTAAGAATGCCAATCTTTTGATCCTCGGTTTATTTTTACTTTTTTTCAAAACAGTGATTAGAAGCGACGAGGAAAATATAAGATTTACTAAGAGCTACAAGAAAAAAAAATAAGCAAGAGACCAGAAAAGAGTTCCACATGTAAGAAGTGCGAGAAAAGAAACTATTAGTTTAAAACATACGGATATATCTCGCTATTTCAACAGCAACACAGTGACATCTAGTTTCCAATCTATTAACACGCATTGCCATGGAAATTTTTATAGAAAAGACCGAGGGAATCCATGTGAGTGTGGTATGAAAGTGGCCCAAGTCGAAATGTCAGGTCAGGACTGATAACGACGGAAACACAGAGATAAACAAATGAAGGAATAAACGAAAGTTACTTTTCCTAAACAGAATGAGGTACTTAACTACCTAAGCAACAAATTAGTAAAAAAGAGTGTTTGTTTGCGATGTGATGTCTGATGCATTGTTTGAAAGTTAAATCCGGAAAGCCTCGCCACAAATGGAAAACAAATCTCGAGGCCACTGAGATTTGCTTCTTGTGGTGAATATTAACAATAATATCTAAGTCTGCAGTTTCTTCCAGTCAAACACTTGTGGCTTTAAAATAACTCTTCGCTCAGACCGTTGACCAAGCATGAAAATCATGACAATTTCTATCAGTCAACCAGTTTTTATTATCAGATTGTAACATACTACTATAGACGAACGAAACTAAGATGAGGTTTAGGTGAACAGTATAACTGTCGTTTGTTGTTCGCTCTGCGAGCACTCGCAGCTTGTCTCTGACTTTTCACAGCCAACGGTTACTATTTCATAGAGAGCATCGTCCTTTGTCTTGTCATCTTTGTCTACAAAATCAATTCATCTTCCTTCATTGACTTCTCTTTGTCCAGACCGCTTACCCTAATTGTGAAGTCCACTCTAATTACTGGTAGCCATCGGGAGAAATAAATGCCCGAATCCATTTATGTGAAATGCCCAGCTGTTTTCTGTTTAATAAGATATCGGCAGAACATACAACGAATCAAGAAGACTTGTGGTGAATAGAAACGACACAGCAATGATTGTAAGAATTGGAAAAACAGCTAAAATACTTGTGATATATAATGAGGAAAAAATGCCTCGAATAAAGTAATAAATGGCAAAACATATTAGAGGCGGAGCGACAAATGATAATAACGAGCCAACTACAAATACTTGACATGATTCTGTAAATGGGTAGAATCAAGTGTCTCAGAAAGAGAATCAAGTTCGGTTTGGTTTGGTTTATTTTGTTTTATGGCATATCAACCTCAATGGGTTATTTAATGCCGACAACATTTTTAGGATAGATAAGTATGAATAGAATATGTATTCTTTGGTTTAGATTGGTTTGGCTTATTTTGTTTTACGGCATATCAACCTCAATCGGTTATTTAATGCCGGCAACATTTTTAGAATAGATTCGTATGAATAGAATATGTATTCTTTGGTTTAGATTGGTTTGATTTGGTTTGTTTTACGGCATATCAACCTCAATCGGTTATTTAATGCGGACAACATTTTTAGGATAGATAAGTATGAATAGAATATGTATTATTTGGTTTAGATTGGTTTGGTTTATTTTGTTTAACGGCATATCAACCTCAATGGGTTATTTAATGCCGGCAACATTTTTAGGATAGATTCGTATGAATAGAATATGTATTCTTTGGTTTAGATTGGTTTGGCTTATTTTGTTTTACGGCATATCAACCTCAATCGGTTATTTAATGCGGACAACATTTTTAGGATAGATTCGTATGAATAGAATATGTATTCCTTGGTTTAGATTGTTTGGTTTATTTTGTTTTACGGCATATCAACCGCAATGGGTTATTTAATGCCGACAACATTTTTAGGATAGATTCGTATGAATAGAATATGTATTCCTTGGTTTAGATTGTTTGGTTTATTTTGTTTTACGGCATATCAACCTCTATGGGTTATTTAATGTCTACAATTTTTTTTTATTGCTGGTAATATTTTGTTTTGTCAAAAATCTGTTTCTGGTAATATTTTCCCTCCAAAATTGTATTGCTGTCAATTATTTAAAAAAAAAGTATTGCTGGTAATATTTAACTATTTGTCCATAGTTGGGACGCTAACAGGTGCTACCACTCCGGGTCGGGGTGGACCTGGGAACACCAGCAATTAAGTGGTAGTTCCAGGCTCCTAAAAACCTCCTGATCAGAGGCCTTGCTGCTGGATGTAGTTTATCGTGTGTGTGTGTGTGTGTGTGTGCCAGTGGATCTTGAAAATATCCCGTTCACCTTATTTGAAAAAAAATTCTGTCAAAATGGTCAAAGATCAGAATTTGGATGGGCAAAGTGTTTTTCCTTTCAGCTGAGAAAATTGCAATACTCTTTCCATATTAACTATCTTCACTGCTTAAATATTAATCCAGTTTCTGATGCTTCATATCTCAATAAATCCCTAGAAGACTGCCAGGAAATTTATTCCAAGAACATTTTAATAAATGGTTTTCCAGACAGGTTTTTTTTTTTTAACTAAAACAGCTTGGGTGTCACTAATCTTTTGCTTTCGGAATTCGTTCTAATCTCCGATTCCTGATTTTCAGTTCCACACGCAATACATCACTCAGTATAAAGAATTCTGAATTAATTAGCTTTACTAAACGAAATGCCTGATTGTTTTATGTGTTGGCACAGACACAGTTATGGAAGGTCCAACATGTTAAAACCATTAGAGTTTAAAATATTTAATAAAAGACTATTAACTACGATTATTTCATTAATACTAGTTTGATAAAAGGTTACTACTTAGAGCTCCTTTTGATAATACAACGTACACTGGAATACCCCCCCCCTTGTTTTTATATTTGATTAATAAGAAGGGCGTTCTATTTGAGTAGCTTCTTTCCAAGAACCGCTACTTTGTTAAGCAGATCCCCGAGTAGAAGATAAAGGATGTTCCAATAACTAGGACCGATTTTTAATGTGAATTAAGCTTAAGCGTCTAATGATGCTTATTCTTTTTCTTATAGATTTAACAATTTAAGTCTTTGGCAATTTCAACCTTGGAAAGATTAACAATCAAACAACGTGATAAAGTTATCGAAGCCTATAACGAAAAATCGATGTTCAAACAGAAATGCATTTCGCGAACTTCGCGATTTATTTTTTGGTCAACATAATCGACCAACGGAGAGGGCAATTGGGAACGATGTAACGTTGTTGTGGAGAGGTTCAATTCCTGCTCGCGACGACCAATCGAAGTGTCTGGATTTTCGGCCACATTCTCGTGTACTGCAGCAATGTTTTCAGCAGAACGGCGTAAAGGAGCACGCCATGGTGTTTTCACATCTGCCACCGACCCAGTTTGTTTGAATTTACGAACAATTTTTTCCAATTGCACTCATTATTAAACTTTCCATGGTTAAAATTGTCAAAGTTGTTAAATCCGAAAAAATCACTAGACGCTTAAACTTAATTCACATTTAAAATCGGTCCAAGTTATTGGAACACCCTTCATAAGAGTAACCTTTTAAAATTTAAGGTAAACCGTTATCTTTCCTACATATTCTTATAATATACCCCTCTAATCTCCTCTTCAGGCATTCATAAAACAACTCCATTTCGTAAACCATTGCCTTGAGTGGTCCTTGCCTCTTGTATTAAGCAATCAATTAGTAAACAAAAAGAACAATCTTCTATAATGCATTTCTATCTTTTTTTTACTGCATGTTCTTACGCCAGATGATGTTTAATTAAAACTTCCTACAGCATAACTTGGTTTCGAATGCTGCATTTCTAAAATTTCCGCATTTACAAAATTGGCGCAACACAATCTTTCTGTCTAAATATCGTCCATTTCCCATTGTACCGGAAAGCAAGAAATGGGGAGGGAGTTCCACAGGCGAGAGGCGCGAGACATGAAGCTATTAAAGTAGAAGAGATGGCTACATTTAACAGTTTCGACAGTGAAAGGGTGTGAGCGAGATGCCAGCCTAGTTGAGCGCTTAAATTCATGAAGTCTGGGAACCAGCGAAAGCAGCTCATCGGAGCAGTTACCGTGAAAGTATTTGTAAAAAAGACAGAGGGAGGCAACAGCACGTCTTTGAGAGAGCGGTTTCAGACGAGATGCCAGATCAGGGCCAATTACATTAAAGCCAACTATGGGTTTCTTTAACAACTACAGGGCTTATCTGTGCTTTATACTACAACTACAGGGCCTATCTGTGCTTTATACTACAACTACAGGGCCTATCTGTGCTTTATACTACAACTACAGGGCCTATCTCTGCTTTATACTACAACTACAGGGCCTATCTGTGCTTTATACTACAACTACAGGGCCTATATCTGCTTTATACTACAACTACAGAACCTATCTCTGCTTTATACTACAACTACAGCACCTATCTCTGCTTTATACTACAACTACAGGGCCTATCTGTGCTTTATACTACAACTACAGGGCCTATATCTGCTTTATACTACAATTACAGGACCTATCTCTGCTTTATACTACAACTACAGGGCCTATATCTGCTTTATACTACAACTACAGGGCCTATATCTGCTTTATACTACAACTACAGGGCCTATATCTGCTTTATACTACAACTATAGGGCTTATATCTGCTTTATACTACAACTACAGGACCTATCTCTGCTTTATACTACAACTACAGGGCCTATCTCTGCTTTATACTACAACTACAGGGCCTATCTGTGCTTTATACTACAACTACAGGGCCTATATCTGCTTTATACTACAACTACAGGGCCTATCTCTGCTTTATACTACAACTACAGGGCCTATCTGTGCTTTATACTACAACTACAGGGCCTATCTCTGCTTTATACTACAACTACAGGGCCTATATCTGCTTTATACTACAACTACAGGGCCTATTTGTGCTTTATACTACAACTACAGGACCTATCTCTGCTTTATACTACAACTACAGGGCCTATCTCTGCTTTATACTACAACTACAGGGCCTATCTCTGCTTTATACTACAACTACAGGACCTATCTCTGCTTTATACTACAACTACAGGGCCTATCTCTGCTTTATACTACAACTACAGGGCCTATATGTGCTTTATACTACAACTACAGGGCCTATATGTGCTTTATACTACAACTACAGGGCCTATATCTGCTTTATACTACAACTACAGGGCCCATATTTGCTTTATATTACAACTACAGGACCTATCTCTGCTTTATACTACAACTACAGGACCTATCTCTGCTTTATACTACAACTACAGGGCCTATCTCTGCTTTATACTACAACTGCAGGGCCTATATCTGCTTTATACTACAACTACAGGGCCTATCTCTGCTTTATACTACAACTACAGGGCCTATCTCTGCTTTATACTACAACTACAGGGCCTATCTCTGCTTTATACTACAACTGCAGAGCCTATCTGTGCTTTATACTGTAACTACAGGGCCTATCTGTGATTTATACTACAACTTAGCAGACCGCAATTATAGTTACTGAAAGGTAAAGCATTCCCCGTTGAGATCTGTAATTGAACAGGATCGGCACAGATAAACCTTCGATGGCGATGTTTTAGGGCTTCCTGCTAGCACAACCCTCTTCTGAGCTGTTTCCACAGCCCAGTTTAACTCAAAAGCGTGAGGCCAACGCATGGGCCGACTCATGGTATTGTTTTCAGCTACTTCATAACATTACCATAAGCTGAGATCGCCTGTCAAGGTCGACAATATTAAGAATCAACTTTCTTGACACTTCAAGTCCGGCTCTTATGGTCGGAATGCCAACGTTCTAACCACTCAGATACATGCCCAGTTCGATTGCTGATATTCATAGAAGAAAACCTTCCGAATTTACAATATTGGCGCAACATAATCTTTTTACCCTAATATCAGCCATCATGATACAACAAAGCATTATAAAAAGTGAATTAAGTTCCGCACTACTTCAAACAAGAGGTAAGGAAAGATGTCCCCATCAGTACTGGAAAGAGCTATTACAGCTACTGGACTTGAGAAATCAATTTTCCTGAAATATATTTTAAAGGGTAAAGATTTTTAAAATTTCAACTAACAATGACACTAACTGCTCGATCGGTGAATAACGAATGTTTCATTATAAGGAAATGGATAATATGACCTTCACAATAATCATTATTCTTCAAGCCCAGGTAATAATCTAGATTTCGAAGGTTGCTTTCCAAAGAAAGAAGTCCATAAATACTTTGGAGATTCCTGCAACTACTCTGTATTATTTGAAATAGCGGATTTTTGAAAAAATGAAAACGTCTTTTGTTCAGATATTTTTAAGTCTATTTGTAAGGACTACGTCTATTGTATTTTTTATTTTTTTTTTACTTTTACGCAAACGATATACAGGGTGCTATGGATAAATTGTCGTTTAAATAATGCAAAAGTTAAAATATCACTGACATCTCATTTAAAGAGATCTATTTACCAAAATTACACAACGATATCGTGAAATACTAAAGAGTAAATTTATTAAATGAAATCGCCATTGGCTTCAACCACAGCCTCCAAACGACTACGGAATCTCCTACATCTCTTCTGAAAGGTCTCCTTGTTTAAGTTGGTGAATACTTCAATAATCCATGCCTTCAGTTCAGGTTTTGTTGGTCTCTCGCTCATCTACATCCCACTCAAAATAATCAAGAAGGTTGCAGTCTGGGAAGTTAAATGTCCAGATGTAAGGGGTGATGTGGTCGCAGAAATTGCCTGACAGCCATGACTATGTTTTCCTACTTGTCTGGCATGCTGCAGAGTCCTCATTCTAGTCATAGGGTTTTTTCAACAGCCACCCTCTTGACCCAGAGCAGCACTATCTCTTCAAGGCACTTGATGTAGTCTTCTGTGTCGAGTCTGAGATCCTCATCAACAAATTCGGTGTTCTTTTCTTATCAGAATGATCAGAGTGAGTTTTCTGAGCTGCCGTACCTTCGTAATCACCATTAGACTCATCCAGCTCTTTCCAAATCCTCTACACTGTCCTCAGATTGACACCCAAACACTCTGAAATGATCCTATTGGAGCTTCCGGCACGAATGCCAAGCAGTACAGCATGCCATTTCGAAATTTCTGGTGGTGAATTTTGTTATGGTGTATCTTTTCTCACAGACGGTGCCCAACTGACTCTAATATACTGTGCAGTCGACAGAAACAAAAACAACGTGCATACGTGAAATGAAAAATATAAAATAGCAACAATTTACCCATGGCACCGTGTATATATGTATATTAGGCAAATGAATGACAAATTGGCGAAAATGACATGCATTACAGGATGCCCTTTACAAATTTCTGGCGAAGTGAATTGCGATATGCAGCTTTTTCTCGCAAAAGCTGCCCAACTGAGTCTGCTATACCTGGCAGTGGGGAAATAAATAAATAAATAAATAAAACTAACAACACACACGTGCGGAATTAATAGCGTAAAATGGCGACTATTTACCCTCGCACCCTTTATAATATGAAATATTTAATTTTTTTTTTCTAATGATAAAAATGATTTTTAATCCATTTTTTTTTTTGTGGAAATTCCAACAATTTATTGAACAGAGTAACTAATAATAACAAAACAAAAGTCATTGAAACAAAGCAAGTTCAGTCGACCAATGATGACAATTCCAGAACAACGTAACTATAAACAATATTTAATTAATCATAATCATCATCGCCATCAATGTCTTAACTGCTTCAATCTTTGAGCAGAAGAAACCGACAACGTCCTTCGGAATGATCTGTTGGCGGTGGCTCTCATCAGTCCCGGCATTGTCATGTCCGTCCACACGTTAATGTTGTCTGACCAGTGTTTGCGTTGCCGATCACGCTTGCGTCAGCCTTCAACAGTGTCTCGCATGATGGTCTTGTAGAGGCTGCTATGCTGTGCGACGTGGCCAAACCATGATAACTTCCGACGCTTAACAATGGCGAGGAAAGATTCCTGTCGGCCCACCAGGCTTCTGACCTTCCTCTGTACATAGTCATTGGTTTTGTGATCGCAGTAGATGTGGAGGAGATTTTTCAAGCAGTTATTCTTTCTTAAGAATTTTTTGTAATTAAAAGCCGATTAACTGAAAATAAAATAAACCAGAAAGATATTTGAAATTTTTAAAAAAGCAAAAGAATATTTAAAAAAAATAAAACTAATCGAGAAACGAAGAAAACTAAAATAATAAAAAAATTTAAAAATATATACCAAAAATTATATATAAATTCTATATAAAAAATATATACAAAAATATATATACCAAAAAATTATATATAAATTCTATATAAAATACATACAAAAAAGTATATATAAATTCTATAGAAAAATATATACAAAAATATATACAAAAATTATATATGAATTATATATAAAAAATATATATGAATTACATATAAAAATTATATATGAATATATATAGAAAAATTATATATAAATTAGATATAAACATATATATAAAAAATTATATATATAAATTATATATAAAATATATACAACAAATTATATATAAATTATATATAAAAATATATACAAAAAATTATATATAAATGATATATAAAAATATATACAAAATATTATCTATAAACTATATATAAAAAATATATACAAAAATATATGCAAAAAGTTATATATAAAAAATATATACAAAAATATATACAAAAAAATAGAATCAACACATTTTTGTAAACTCGCCATTCGTCTTTATTGATTTTACGCTTATGTTTAGCCGACAGTTTATTCCAGCAAGAACACTCTCTTGATGTTTATCAACTATTTTTGCATTGCTTAGATAATAGCCAATAAAATTCAATACCCTGTGTAGCGTACATGATTTGATTTTGGCCTTTAGGCGTGGTTGGTGTTAGACACGGGCGCGGAGACTACATATACGGTCGGCTATGAATGAGGTGGGTGTTGGGTGATCACCGTAAACAAAATAAAATTCCACCAGCAGCCAATTAGATTTCAGCAAGCGGAGGGTTCACAAAAACGTCAAAACTCGCATCGAAAATCAACACCCAAGTTTCAAATTTTTCGATTCAAATGTCATATGCAGATAATATTAACTGTTTCAATGGGGCCTTGTTTTTTAAACTTTGCCGAGTAAAGCATGAGACAATGAAACAACTGTAGACCGAATTATACCTTTTTTTATTTTTAAGCATTTCACCCCAAGCAAGGCGGGAAGCCACTAGCACGCAAGGGGTTACAGAGAATTTGGAGCGAGAGTAAATAAGAGTGATAGAGGAAAGAATAAAGAGAAGGACAGTGGATAGATCAAGGCAACTGGAGACGTCGATTGACATTACATTTGAATAGTTGGAGATTATAGCTATCAGGGAAACAGGAAAAGGGAAGGGAGTTCCACAGGCGGGAGGTGCAAGATAAGAAGCTATTGGAGTAGAAAAGATGGCTACATTTAACAGTTTCAACAGTGAAAGGGTGAGAGCGGGATGCCAGCCTCGTAGGACGCTTGAATTCATGAAGTCTGGTAACCAGCGAAAGCAGCTCATCGGAGCAGTTACCGTGAAAGTAATTGTAAAAAAGACAGAGAAAGGCGACGGTATGTCTGTGAGAGAGCGTCTGCAGAAGAGATGCCAGATCAGGGCCAATTACATTGCATATACGTCTCTGGATCTTATCAAGAACCCCGAGGTAGACAGAAGGGGCTCCAGACCATATATGGCAGCAATACTCCATGCAAGGGCGAATGTTTGATTTGTAAATTTGAAGGATTGATTTCGGGTAGAAAAAATTCCTGGTACGGCACAGGGAGCCAACTTTCCTTGCGGTGGACGAAGCAATTGACTCAATGTATTTGTTCCATCAGTAGACTTCGTTTTTCAGTAAATCTGACATTAATTTCTCTCCACTAAAATTCGATTTTCTTTACCGTAAATTTATTTCAAATGGATTTCTATAATTACTTACATTATTTACATTATTCGGACTGTTATCCTCATCTTCATTCACAACGTTTCGGTCGTTGTACTCTACGGCTTCCTTCAGGTGATTGGAATTCCGAACCGAAGCCTTTATTTCGTGTACCTGGGTAGGTTGTTCTACTTTCACGTGTCATGCCTCTTCTGGATGTCTCAATTATTTCCCTTTAACTCAACTCTCCAAGTGTTTGGTTCACCGTTGCTGTAGCTACGTATTGATCTCACAACTCTTTGGGTCTAGTCACTGGAATTTCTATAATATAACCATAAGAATGGGGTTTACCTTATGTATAGAATAACGATGATATTAAAATTTTCTTTATAAGGAACCTTTTGACATTCATAGATTGAGTAGCCAGTGCTATCGCCAGGTGAAATTTATAAAATATTTCTCTTGAAACAATTTTTCAGGGAAATAAGTTTCTCAAGTTCACGGTGGTTTTGACGGAGGTTTCCTTCCTAAGCTTTTATTTAAAATAATGTAGAATTTCAACATCTTTATTAAGACATTTTTTTCTCTTCAGGTTACAAGTGCTCTCCATTTTACTTGTTGCGGCTTTTGGAAGTTTACAAGTGATGTGATTTCTCTTATTTGGCACAATTCTTTTTTATGATCTTGTAGCGCCAAAGGTTTGAAAATGGGTGCTCCTTGCTAGAACCTATAAATTTCACTCGCTTGAAGGCATTGTTAATCATTGTCTACAACTGACAGTTTAATTTTTTAATGGCTCTGGTTCCATGCATGACATCAATATGAATGAGGCTATTTCAGAACATAGCACGAGCTTTTAAATTAACGTCTTGATTTTTGTTATATAACGTACCTATGAACACTAATGGGTATGTACCAACCAATCCTCATAAATACGCAAGTGGGGTTAATATGCTGTCTAAGTAGTCCACCACTAGCAGTGGTTTACCTACTTCACGCCGCTGGCGAGTATTGTATTTGGTTGATGTTATAAAGATTACCATTTCATTTCCAACTTCCGTTTTGGTTATTCAGTAACCTTTTTTATGTTACAACAGGTTAGATAGATAGATAGATAGATAGATAGATAATGAAAGGAGTGTTGTCCGTAGATAATGAAGAGACTGAAATAGATAGATAGATAATGAAGGGAACATAATCAGTAGATAATGAAGAGACTGAGATAATGTTATATACCGTACCTATGAACACTAATGGCTATTTCCCAATCCTTATAAATACGTTGGACACTATTGTAAGTGGAGGTAATATGCTGTCTAAGTAGTCCACCACTAGCAGCAGTTACCTACTTCAAGCCGCTAGCGAGTATTGTATTTTGTTGATGTTATAAAGATTACCATTCCATTTCCAACCTCCGTTTTTGTTACTCCTCATTCAGTAACCCTTCCAAACTTACAACAGTTTTGTAGCAGCACTCGATACTTTACATCAAGGAGTAAAGCCAAACTACACATGCAAATAATATATATAATTTCAGTTGTTTATCTTTTGTTCATATCGTAAATGTTATTAAAAATACGTATTCTTACTGAGAACAAATGTTTGACTAAAATTCCGATTCTTTTCTTAAAAATTGAAATTAGTATCACTCGGGCTATGTCTAGAAGTCATACTAAAGTAAATTGAGCTTTCAGGCAGGAATCGAACTTCTATTCCCATTTCTGAACTGTGCCGTTACAAATTAAACCACAGGAAATCGTATTGATAAGAGTTCAATTAACCTGTTTAAGGAACGCCAACCCCCCACTAGGACCTTTCGCATCTATATCTGTTCACTTTATTTTCGTTATTTATGGTAATATCTATAGAACGTCGGATTAATAAACGACATTAAAAATTTATAAGAACATCTAATAATCATCGTCGCAGTTCATGAAGAAGATGGTGTAACGGATCGAATGTGTCAAAATGTGTTTGGGAACGTTCGTTTTTGCTGGACGATGCTCCAAGTTTGACAGCAATATATTATTTAAGAATGATTATTATAATTCAATAATATAATTGATCGCTAATATATTGAAAACATCTAAATCAAAAGTTTTAAATCGTTTGTACTAGCTTGATTTTGCTAGTTGTAGGTAGTTTTCACATAAATTTAAAGAAAACGTCTTACTGTCCGTATTTTCGAGTGCTATTTCTGTAATTATACATCACGAAGATATTCTGTTGTGCGTGGATATAAAACATTGACTTCATTTGCAAAGTGAATGGATATACGACAACATAAAAAAGAAAGTTTAAAAAAAGAACACAAAAGTCTTTGTATAAAAGCACTTGATTGTATATGTATTTATATTTGGTATTGTTAATACAAAGTAGGCATGTAGTTACTCACAATTGCTCGAGTAGCAAAAGAACAATGAGTCATTTTTGTACTTATCTTTCAGGATTGTTCAAGAGCCCCCAAAACGCACTTCCGCTTACCTTGCCGGTCGGTTCCAAAGGAGCTGTTTATTGTACTCTCCTAAACGATGTCTCGTGCAGTTCTCGTCAGTTGACGTGACAGTTTTTTTAAATTTTCGTGCTTATCTATATTTAGCCTTTTTTTAATTTAATCAAGGGGAGATAACTTTTTGTCTCTCACGACATTTCTATTTCCATATATTATTGTGATGTACAATGAGAAATTGAAACTTCCGAGCAACATGTAATATATGAAATTTTGATATAATTGCAAGGAACTACCAGTCAGCTGACCGAAGGGAATCCATCTTCTAACGAAGTTTATTCTGTATATAAGACGATAGTGGAAATAATTCTTCTACAATGGATTCAAGTTAGAGAATGAAGCCAATAAATCGAATAGGTATTGTTTTATTAAGCTACTGAATGTAGCAATTTCTGAAAAAGAGTTTATTCCTGTTTCCGCAAAATATTTAGCATTCATTGACTGGGCATCCTGGGAACTTCGACGTGGTACAACAATTACAATTGATTAGTGAGTTCGAACAAGATGAATGAAAGTATATTTTGTGTATTTAGGCAGCAATCTTTCTTTCATGCACATTTCATTGAATACGACAGTTAAGGTACTTTTATATATTTTTTTATACAATTGCTCATGCGATCTAATATTTTTTTTCCTTTTCGGATGATAAATTATATAAAAACTGCCTGAATGTTCTTTTTATCCGAGCGCTTTCGGCTATACATTTAGCCATTTTCAAGGATTAAATATTTTAACTGTTAAATAAGAAATAGTTTGTTGTATGTATGTTTTATAAAATGTTTTCATTTTTCAAAACACGGTCAAGACATTGTGCCCATGTTCAAAGTTAATATTATTAAGTGTTTTTTTTTATTTTTTTATTAATAAGGCTTCCATTATTTTTAGCCTTTTTTTTTGCATGTAGATGATGCTATTATATTAATTTTTCCAACAAGTATGTGACGAATAATGTCCGGTAAGCCTCCATGAATATTTAAATGAGATCTAATTGAGCTATGATCAGAAAGGTGTTGAGTGAGTCTGCGTGTCAAACATTGTTGTAGTTTGGGCTATACAATTATTTACGAATTTTGATTGATCAGGAATAGAATTCCTTAATGGACATTTATATATATATATATATATATATATATATATATATATATATATATATATATATATATATATATATAAAGTATGTTTAAGCAGCATGTATTCATCCAAATAAGTGTGGTTAAAACTACCGTCGATGCCTGTTTAATTTTGTGTTGAATACAACGGATACGGGTTGGTACAAATGTAGACGAGGGGGTGGCTTTTAATGAACGGTAGAGTTGTTAAGGCCCAGACTTGATGTGTTTGTTGGGTCGGTTGACTGAGGCCACAGTAGTTTCATTGAGGGAGGCTTGAAGTTGATTATTAAAGCTGTCATTCTGACTTTGACGATGCATATGATTTAGAGCGGATTGTCTCTGTGGACATGTTGTGAGGCTTTAGAGTAGCGTGGGTCACGAGCTGTTATGTGCCAGGTATGTTGATCGAAGTCACGTTGGTGGCATCGAGAGCCGGCTGATCGTCGACGGTAGGCCTTCTGGCCGCGTTCTGTTTGCTTCTGTCCCAGTTGTTTATGAGCGGTTTTCTTAAAAGCAACACTACTACACCTTGAGCTCGACTTTTTTTTCTGTGCCGACAACGTTCGGGATTGGCTTCATTTATTCTGTATTTTAGATTTTTGACGAGATTCGTTTGGTGTGTCGGAAGATGGGATGCTCGGACCCCCACCGCCGAGGAAATTTTTTTATTTTTTTTATTTTGGGTTTTGCTTTCGTAACGCTCAAACCAGGCTGATTGATTTGCTTTTTACGGATTATCAAATTTGTTCACGTTATTTAAAGCCGAAACATGTTTTTAGATTGTAGGATTTTTTAAAAACAATAATGATTTTATGATACAAGCTCTACTATTTAACCCATAACTGGGGGGAAGAGGTGGATTCATACCTTTCCCAAGTGTATCTGTACGTAAGTGAATATAACGAACTCGATGGAAATTCGAACTCGGTTCTCCGAGTTATTATTCCATACCGGTACCCACTGCATCATGTGCACATCCCTTTCCCAGCCGACATGTACAATGAATCAAAAAGAGCTGTATAACAAGTGTATATTATGTTAGTGCTTGTCTAAGTACATTCAAAACAACGTGTTGTTTGTCTGATAGGCGGAATTTCGTTGTCTATATCCTGGTATTCTTTGGAAAGCTGAAATTTTGAAGCAGTCTTCGGTGACGCCATGCGTAACTAGTTTGGGGTACAAGACAATGCGGGAGACTTAATAACAACAGTGATAAAAAAATATATACAAAAAGAATATAAAACTAAATATATATAAGTTAAAAATTCCATCCCCTCCCCCTTCGAGCGTATGTGTAGTTAAATCAACGGCAACATCACTTCAATCAGATGACGTTCGAAAGGAGTACTTTCTCATTAATTTTCCTAACATTGTTCCGGTATATAAAAATTTATACCTCGTTTTCTCCCCATATATATATATATATATATATATATATATATATATATATATATATATATATATATATATATGTATGTATGTATGTATGTATGAAATGACCTATTTGATAAGTCAATGTATGGTCTTTACTCACTATTAAGTATTATAATAAAAATAAATTTAAAATCATTCCTATCTCTTCCTTCCCTCTCTAATTTCGACCCTGTCTGTCACACTCACTCACACCACTTACTATATCACCTTACATCCACTTTATACTACCCTTCAGAAGTGTAAAAAATAAATGTAAATTTAAATTTTTTCACCCTTGGAAGTGTGGTCTGATGAGCCAGGGGAAAAGAAATTTACTGGAGAAATATATTATAATCAATGGACCCTTAAAGTTTTCTGTTTTCATTATATATATATATATATATATATATATATATATATATATATATATATATATAATAATTCTTATTTTTAAATATATTACCATCGCGACACAGAAAATCCTATGTTTTAAAACTAAAACTTCAATTCAAATTTAATCATAAAAATTAAACTAAATGTACAAACTTCCGTTCCATTTTCTATCGATACTAAGAATAACTTTTTATAAATTGATTTACTCAATTTATAAGTCCAGTCAAACTTGTTATTTTGAGATGCTGGAGTTACTGAAAATTCAATCTTTTTATTTTAGGGGTGTTAAGATGAGAAAACTCATGTATGTAATGTATTGCAGCTATAATGTCGGTCAAGTCAAGGTGGCGGCTGTGGTATCTGTTCAATGACACAAACATTCTTCTTTCAAGTAGAACTTTTCGGCAGTGTTTTTGTTCCAACGCATCGTCAGTGTTTCAATAACAATATATTTGGAATTTTTATTTTCACTTTTTTATTTAAATTTTATTTTTATATAAATTTCAACGATTTTTTTAAAAGGGGCATTCAAATATTATTTAGTTACATTTTTAATATTTATATTTTATTCCTATCTACTTAAGATATTATATTTAATTTATTTACTAAATGAGTACATGTATGGTAATGTTAAAATTAATATATTAGAATCTACTTATGTATTCATAAACTATTTTATTTATGATCAAATATACATATGTTAGTCTCATTTTATTAAATTAGCTATTACTTAAGGAAAACAATTGGTAATGTCTACAAAAATCGCAGCTTGATTTCTATTGTGCAATACATTTTATTTTTCAGAAACTTAATAATATATAATTTCTTATGTATGCACAAAGAACATGGGTCATTTAAAGAACTACAAATTCTTGTTTTTTTTAAATTTCCATTTTAATGTTGGTGTTGTATTGTTTTCTTTTAAATGCCAGAAGTATTTAGATAAGGATGTCTGGTTGCAATATTTTGTATTATTGAAGGAAGTTTGCTGTTGGTTCCAGTTCAATTTAGAATCATTCTTTGTACATCCTACATAGACGCTAACAATATTAGGATTCTCAATAGATAAGATATTGCATTGAAAAAATACGGATTTTATACGACATTTATTAATAAATACATCTTAAAACAATATTTCTTCACACACACACACACACACACACACACATACATATATATATATATATATATATATATATATATATATATATATATATATATATATGTATTTATGATAGAATAAATCCTACTGTTCGTAGCATTTAATTTTTTTAAAAGTGCTCAATACAAAGTAGAGCAATATATTATTATTATTTTTATTATAAGAGATTGAAATCTCTACACAAAACCTGTCATTATTTACATTATTCGAACTATTGTCCTCATCTTTGTCGCCATGATCATCACAACGTTTCGGCCATTGTATGCTCCAGCCTTCTTCAGGTGGTTGGAATGTCGAATTGAACCCTTTATTTTGCTCTCTGTGGTAGACTGTTCTAGTTCCACGTGCCATGTGTAATGGATGTCAGTTATCTCCTGTTAATTCCCCTCTGAGGACACATGGCACAATGGCTAATTAGTTAGATCCAGTGACAGGACCCAAAGAGTGTGAGTTCAATACTTGGTTAAGGCAGTGGAGAACTTTCAGAGAGGAATTAACAGGAGATAACTGACATCCATTAGACATGGCACGTGGAACTAGGGTTCAGTTCGACATTCCAACGACCTGAAGAAGGCCGGAGCGTACAACGGCCGAAACGTTGTGATATGCATGGCGACAAAGATGGGAACAATAGTCCGAGTAATGTAAATAGTGTACATAATGCCTCATCTCAGAAATATAAACAGATACAAAAGCTTTCATGTTTCAATATTATAAGTGTACTTCTCCGGACGATGTTAAGTACTTCGTTACTCATCATCCCCTGAAGAAGCACACTCACAGTATTGAAATATGATAGCTTTTGTGCAGCCATTTCAACATATTTTTATTATAATCTCTTATTATAATATATATATATATATATATAAGTGTGTGTGTCTGTGTGTCTTTGTGTGTGCGCGCGTGTGAATGTGCGTAAAATTTAATCACATTTTATAATTTAATGAAAAAATTACTTAAAAAAAACTTCTTTAAATATAGTTTTCGACCTTCTGCCCTCGATCGCGCCGGAAACGTTATTAATTTAAAACGATGTTTTAATGGCCGAGAAATAAAAGAATTTATGAGTAATTATGATATTATGTCTTTTGAATTACCTTAACGAGACCGTGTAATTTTTTTTATGTATGGGGGCACCTTTACGAAACAATTAGTTCAGTTCCCGTCGGACATTCGCATCTTGTTAGCATGAATCTTGCTTGATTAGTTCAAATCGTTTTGGCTAATTACACAGTTCCATAGATAATTATAATTTTTATGTCCTTTGTGTTCAGCTCAAATTCAGATGTCATTATTCTTTTTTCTGTCGCTTCAGGATGTAGGCAATAATGGCTCTCCGTATTCATAATTGATCTAATTGTTTAATTAGGAAAGATAGTGGAGTGGTTTCTCGTTACGTTCTTTACGATATTTTACGGTTTTGACATTATAAATTCCTATCGCCAAGAATGGTTCCGTTTAAAGACTGAGTCTTCCTAACTTTTTACCCATATTTGGAGTAAAATGATGTTTTGACTTTGTCACATAATAGGTACTCCACACATCTGTCTTAGCACACACATGAATCAAGGACCCCCTAAATCCTTCTATGTGCCCCTGAAATGTGTTGTACCAGCAGTAAAGTCTACGAAAATGGACTAACATAGTAAATAATTAAGTAAAATCATTTGGGAAGAAGTGTGTCTCGACTGGAATTTTGACAGTTCTTTTCGCAGGTTTATATAAATAGTTTTGAGGATAGTTCCAATGTCATTCGAGAAAGTTCCGATTCCACCCGTTGGTCGAATTTCAAGACGCGTTTCGTTATGTAGAAGAAATAGTAAAATATAGTTATTGCTGGTTAAAGAGAAAAGCTAATCCGTTAGTCTGTCATGATGTAAGCAGCAGAATTTGTCCCCATTGTCAACAAACTGTCCTATCCTCCCCAGATCATGACGCAAGCGAGTCCCAGATTATGCAGCCAAATAAAATAGAAACAGTAGTCTCGTCTTCATTTCTCACCGTGGTGTTAATTTCCATCTTTTAATTCCTTGTGAACGTACAACGGACATTTCCTAGTTTTTTTTGTGCTCGTCGACGCGACTGAGAAAAAGAGACATAACGTTGGGGGACGGGCTGAAGTCTGCCCGGGTGATGAAAAGCAAAGAGGGACACCAGTTGTATAGTTATACATTTCCCAAGGGCCATAGTGTGTAACGGCCTAATCTCGAATTTAAACTCGCTGGTGCCATTTACATATGTCCTTACCTGCTACCTATCAAAATTCCGGGAATATCAAATGCTCGTACACGCACACACACACACACACACACACACACACACACACACACAATAATAACTAATACAAACTTGAATCTTTCAAATTTTTGTGATGGCAACGAACACTCATTGTCACTTTTGTGATGTCAACGTATACTCCTTCTCACTTTCGTAATGCACGTTCTACTGGAGACTTTGTAGTCGCAAATACGACTATAGTACCCCGTTGAAAAATACTAGTGTCAGACGCCTTAGAATAACACTCGTACTAATAGTACTTGCTAGATAATACTAGTTAGAACAGTAATCCGTATAGTGATCCGAATAGGGAAATGGTATAGTGAATAGAGTAGAGAATAGCGGTTCGTATAGTATAGAGGATAGGCTAGAAATAGCGATCCGAATAGTAATAGAGGACAGAAAAGAAAAAGTGATCAATAGTCGTCACGATTATTCCCATTATATATATATATATATATATATATATATATATATATATATATATATATACATATATACATATATATATATATATATATATATATATATATATATATATATATATATATATATATCCTCTATGGTCACATGATCTACTTAATTCAATATTGGGGTCGCCTGTGTTTGAAAACCGGGGATCTATGTTCAAACTCAAGTGTCGGCAGCGACACTTTATTCCTATATAACAATTTTATTACGCTCGAATACATCAGCATTTTCCATCGGACTGTCTCTATGTGAGCAACCTCGAGCCCTCAACCGAAAATGAACCTTACATATTCGTCTGCGATCTATGGACCCCCACATATTCGTCTGACATGCGTTTCGTTTCCTTGATGAACCTTCAAATATGGGCAACGTGGATGTGGACATTTAGTCCCGCTAGCGTTTTACGTGTTCTTGCGCAGATGTGGTAATTTCGGCGTCATTTGCCATAGTTTTTGCATAAATTCCACATAACGTGTAATGAGTGACTTCTCTTCATGTGTGGCCTCTTTGAACGATTTTTGTGACCTGTCCTGCTATAAATATGGCATGCCTTTAGACTATCCAACCATTACAAAGCCTGTCTTTACACATAAACAATAATGAACCTACCGATAAGGAAATTAAGAAAACTATTTAAAAATGAATAAAGAATCAATTGAAGTCAAAGTTGAACCCTTTAAAATAACTTTTCCTCGAATTCAGTAACAAGTTTCTCTGTTTTCTGAAATAAGTCTGCAATTAGAAATACATACACAAAAAGTGGGGCTCATCGCGCATTAATACATTATGGAAATAAAAACCATCACGACCCACATACGTACAGAAGTACAGCGGAACCTCGGTCCACGAATTTAAGTGCTTGATCTATTTAAAATTTGTGTGATCTTGTCTTGTCAATTAAAAAGAAAATTAGAAAAACTCAAAACTGCTTGAAATAGAACTAAAGAAAAGGGTGTGTCCCAATGATGCGGGCCTAAGCAGAGATTTGATGCTCATCTCCCGGTTGAAACACTGAAGAGTCGGATTGGATGCCAAATAATAATACAGTGGAACCTCGGTTCACGAATTTAATTTAATTTGTTCCTTCACACTGTAATGTATTAAAAAAAAACTATCAAAATACAAGGATGTTGAAGTTGAAATCTCAGGAATTTAGCACTTGAGAACATCAATAATGCGATTTGTAGTTGGTTCCCGCGGATTGATTGGAAAAGGTTACAATATTTTCATTGAAGGGATTCCTGCTAACCCAAGCCTTAAAGAAATGCAAAAAAAGTGTACAGCTCATACATTAGGAAGTGCTTGATCTATGTAAAACTTGTGTGATCATGGCTTATCAATTTAAAAACAAATTACGAAAAAACTCAATGGAAAAATTCCAGGATCTCCATTCGGACCTTAGGTCTCTGGTTGGGGCCCGGAAGGATATGTGTATACAATATAAGTAAAAGAAATAAAGTAGTAATAATATTAATAATGCCTTTTATGGATGGCACATTTGGTCTTTCTAGGAATATTTTGCTTGACGTCTTGGGGGATACCTGACATCATTGGGAGTGCGTAGATGGCACCGCTGCTTGGAAGTGAACAGAAGAATATGCTGTGTCCCTAAGATGCGGGCCTAAGCAGAGTTATGACGTTCATCTCCCGGTTGAAACATTTAAGAGTTAGAGTGGATGCCAAATAATATTAGTAATGCAGTAGAACCTCAGTTCACGAATTTAATTCGTTCCTGAAGCTCGTTCGTAACCCAAAATGTTCGTAAACCGAAACTATTTTTTCCAATAGAATCAATGTAAAATGGATTAATCCGTTCCTGGTCCGAAAAGAATTGTTTATTTAAGCTTTAACAGTACTTTGTGCACAAGTTTATACACAAAACAAATGAAAATCATTAAATGTAAGAAAGAAATAAACCCAATACTAAACAGATAAAATATAGAAAACACTTTAATTTTACCGTACCTGTAAGTAGGAGATTTGATGGCGTAAGAGGAAGGTTGTGTGGAAAGGGAATGAAAAGGATGTTATTGTTTGGAAAAATGGAAGGAAAGACATGATCGTCTTTTTATTTATAAGAATAGTACAGATCGTTGATTTTGCCATATGAAACTGAGTAGGAAGAGACAATATCATCAACAATTTTCTCTTAAGTTTTCTTTTCCTTTACCAGTACCACTGCTAGCTTTCTTTGGGGCCATGACTGAGGACTAATAAAGACAGAAAAGCACGGTACAATAAAAATGGAAGAGAAATAGGCACAGTACAATAAAAATGGAAGAGAAATAGGCACGGTACAATAAAAATGGAAGAGAAATAGGCACGGTACAATAAAAATGGAAGAGAAATAGGCACGGTACAATAAAAATGGAAGAGAAATAGGCACGGTACAATAAAAATGGACGAGAAATAGGCACGGTACAATAGAAATGGAAGAGAAATAGGCACGGTACAATAAAAATGGAAGAGAAATAGGCACGGTACAATAAAAATGGAAGAGAAATAGGCACGGTACAATAAAAATGGACGAGAAATAGGCACGGTACAATAAAAATGGAAGAGAAATAGGCACGGTACAATAAAAATGGAAGAGAAATAGGCACGGTACAATAAAAATGGACGAGAAATAGGCACGGTACAATAAAAATGGAAGAGAAATAGGCACGGTACAATAAAAATGGACGAGAAATAGGCACGGTACAATAAAAATGGACGAGAAATAGGCACGGTACAATAGAAATGGACGAGAAATAGGCACGGTACAATAAAAATGGAAGAGAAATAGGCACGGTACAATAAAAATGGACGAGAAATAGGCACGGTACAATAAAAATGGAAGAGAAATAGGCACGGTACAATAAAAATGGAAGAGAAATAGGCACGGTACAATAAAAATGGACGAGAAATAGGCACGGTACAATAAAAATGGAAGAGAAATAGGCACGGTACAATAAAAATGGAAGAGAAATAGGCACGGTACAATAAAAATGGACGAGAAATAGGCACGGTACAATAGAAATGGACGAGAAATAGGCACGGTACAATAAAAATGGAAGAGAAATAGGCACGGTACAATAAAAATGGACGAGAAATAGGCACGGTACAATAAAAATGGAAGAGAAATAGGCACGGTACAATAAAAATGGAAGAGAAATAGGCACGGTACAATAAAAATGGACGAGAAATAGGCACGGTACAATAAAAATGGAAGAGAAATAGGCACGATACAATAAAAATGGACGAGAAATAGGCACGGTACAATAAAAATGGACGAGAAATAGGCACGGTACAATAGAAATGGACGAGAAATAGGCACGGTACAATAAAAATGGAAGAGAAATAGGCACGGTACAATAGAAATGGACGAGAAATAGGCACGGTACAATAAAAATGGAAGAGAAATAGGCACGGTACAATAGAAATGGACGAGAAATAGGCACGGTACAATAAAAATGGAAGAGAAATAGGCGCGGTACAATAAAAATGGACGAGAAATAGGCACGGTACAATAAAAATGGAAGAGAAATAGGCACGGTACAATAAAAATGGAAGAGAAATAGGCACGGTACAATAAAAATGGACGAGAAATAGGCACGGTACAATAAAAATGGAAGAGAAATAGGCACGGTACAATAAAAATGGACGAGAAATAGGCACGGTACAATAAAAATGGACGAGAAATAGGCACGGTACAATAGAAATGGACGAGAAATAGGCACGGTACAATAAAAATGGAAGAGAAATAGGCACGGTACAATAAAAATGGACGAGAAATCGGCACGGTACAATAAAAATGGAAGAGAAATAGGCACGGTACAATAGAAATGGACGAGAAATAGGCACGGTACAATAAAAATGGAAGAGAAATAGGCACGGTACAATAGAAATGGACGAGAAATAGGCACGGTACAATAAAAATGGAAGAGAAATAGGCACGGTACAATAAAAATGGACGAGAAATAGGCACGGTACAATAAAAATGGAAGAGAAATAGGCACGGTACAATAAAAATGGAAGAGAAATAGGCACGGTACAATAAAAATGGACGAGAAATAGGCACGGTACAATAAAAATGGAAGAGAAATAGGCACAGTACAATAAAAATGGAAGAGAAATAGGCACGGTACAATAAAAATGGAAGAGAAATAGGCACGGTACAATAAAAATGGAAGAGAAATAGGCACGGTACAATAAAAATGGAAGAGAAATAGGCACGGTACAATAAAAATGGACGAGAAATAGGCACGGTACAATAGAAATGGAAGAGAAATAGGCACGGTACAATAAAAATGGAAGAGAAATAGGCACGGTACAATAAAAATGGAAGAGAAATAGGCACGGTACAATAAAAATGGAAGAGAAATAGGCACGGTACAATAAAAATGGACGAGAAATAGGCACGGTACAATAAAAATGGAAGAGAAATAGGCACGGTACAATAAAAATGGAAGAGAAATAGGCACGGTACAATAAAAATGGACGAGAAATAGGCACGGTACAATAAAAATGGAAGAGAAATAGGCACGGTACAATAAAAATGGACGAGAAATAGGCACGGTACAATAAAAATGGACGAGAAATAGGCACGGTACAATAGAAATGGACGAGAAATAGGCACGGTACAATAAAAATGGAAGAGAAATAGGCACGGTACAATAAAAATGGACGAGAAATAGGCACGGTACAATAAAAATGGAAGAGAAATAGGCACGGTACAATAAAAATGGAAGAGAAATAGGCACGGTACAATAAAAATGGACGAGAAATAGGCACGGTACAATAAAAATGGAAGAGAAATAGGCACGGTACAATAAAAATGGAAGAGAAATAGGCACGGTACAATAAAAATGGACGAGAAATAGGCACGGTACAATAGAAATGGACGAGAAATAGGCACGGTACAATAAAAATGGAAGAGAAATAGGCACGGTACAATAAAAATGGACGAGAAATAGGCACGGTACAATAAAAATGGAAGAGAAATAGGCACGGTACAATAAAAATGGAAGAGAAATAGGCACGGTACAATAAAAATGGACGAGAAATAGGCACGGTACAATAAAAATGGAAGAGAAATAGGCACGATACAATAAAAATGGACGAGAAATAGGCACGGTACAATAAAAATGGACGAGAAATAGGCACGGTACAATAGAAATGGACGAGAAATAGGCACGGTACAATAAAAATGGAAGAGAAATAGGCACGGTACAATAGAAATGGACGAGAAATAGGCACGGTACAATAAAAATGGAAGAGAAATAGGCACGGTACAATAGAAATGGACGAGAAATAGGCACGGTACAATAAAAATGGAAGAGAAATAGGCACGGTACAATAAAAATGGACGAGAAATAGGCACGGTACAATAAAAATGGAAGAGAAATAGGCACGGTACAATAAAAATGGAAGAGAAATAGGCACGGTACAATAAAAATGGACGAGAAATAGGCACGGTACAATAAAAATGGAAGAGAAATAGGCACGGTACAATAAAAATGGACGAGAAATAGGCACGGTACAATAAAAATGGACGAGAAATAGGCACGGTACAATAGAAATGGACGAGAAATAGGCACGGTACAATAAAAATGGAAGAGAAATAGGCACGGTACAATAAAAATGGACGAGAAATCGGCACGGTACAATAAAAATGGAAGAGAAATAGGCACGGTACAATAGAAATGGACGAGAAATAGGCACGGTACAATAAAAATGGAAGAGAAATAGGCACGGTACAATAGAAATGGACGAGAAATAGGCACGGTACAATAAAAATGGAAGAGAAATAGGCACGGTACAATAAAAATGGACGAGAAATAGGCACGGTACAATAAAAATGGAAGAGAAATAGGCACGGTACAATAAAAATGGAAGAGAAATAGGCACGGTACAATAAAAATGGACGAGAAATAGGCACGGTACAATAAAAATGGAAGAGAAATAGGCACGGTACAATAAAAATGGACGAGAAATAGGCACGGTACAATAAAAATGGACGAGAAATAGGCACGGTACAATAGAAATGGACGAGAAATAGGCACGGTACAATAAAAATGGAAGAGAAATAGGCACGGTACAATAAAAATGGACGAGAAATAGGCACGGTACAATAAAAATGGAAGAGAAATAGGCACGGTACAATAAAAATGGAAGAGAAATAGGCACGGTACAATAAAAATGGACGAGAAATAGGCACGGTACAATAAAAATGGAAGAGAAATAGGCACGGTACAATAAAAATGGAAGAGAAATAGGCACGGTGCAATAAAAATGGAAGAGAAATAGGCACGGTACAATAAAAATGGAAGAGAAATAGGCACGGTACAATAAAAATGGACGAGAAATAGGCACGGTACAATAAAAATGGAAGAGAAATAGGCACGGTACAATAAAAATGGAAGAGAAATAGGCACGGTACAATAAAAATGGACGAGAAATAGGCACGGTACAATAAAAATGGAAGAGAAATAGGCACGGTACAATAAAAATGGAAGAGAAATAGGCACGGTACAATAAAAATGGACGAGAAATAGGCACGGTACAATAGAAATGGAAGAGAAATAGGCACGGTACAATAAAAATGGAAGAGAAATAGGCACGGTACAATAAAAATGGACGAGAAATAGGCACGGTACAATAAAAATGGACGAGAAATAGGCACGGTACAATAAAAATGGAAGAGAAATAGGCACGGTACAATAAAAATAGAAAAGAAAGCACAGTACACCACACGAATGTATACATCATGGCGGTCGACTAAGAAATGATTCCGTTTGGGTTAACTCGGTTCAGCTCGGACGACTCGGTTCGGCAATGTTGTTCGAGAACCGAAATTTTGTTTAATAACCGAGGCATTTTCAGTTAAATTATTTTGTTCGAAAACCGATTTTTTCGTCATGTGAGTCGTTCGAGAAAGGAGGTTGTTCTGATTCTCTGTTGGATCAGTCATTTCTAGCTCCGAATATATTGGATGCATCGATCTAATAGATGAACTGTATCGGTCGGCAGTATCTTACTTGTCTGTCGAGGACCACAATACAGAAGTATTAATGAACATTATATTTACTACGCCCTCAATGCTTTATGAATGTTAAGTCGTCACAAACTAGTTTGGTTTTCGATCTGATAATGGATGCAAAGTTGGCCTATATGTAGGTACCTCCACGTAATCGCTAACAAAAGAGCACGGTGAAACTTGACGAAAACAAAATTTTGGAAAATGTTGCCAAAATAAAAATAATTGTCGGATGTTAATGAAACTTTCAGAAACTATTCACATATGATCGAAATTATTATAAGTATGTTTTCTTTTATTAAAGTCATGACAGAAATATTTTTTTATATTTATTACCCCCGCCCCATTACTAATTTCATGAAAACGCGCCAGGTTTAGTGATTACAATAGTTAAAAGCACAAGGCTTTGAGGAATGCAAATCATTTTTTTTTGTTTTTAATTGGATTGCCCTTACCTGAAAATCAGCTCTGTATTATAACATACAAAACTCAATAAAACAAATATGTTATTTAATTTCAAATGCTTTTATTTGCTTTTGGTTGTTTTTATGAATATGGACAATATTTTCTGAAAGCAAAAAAAAATTTTCGAGGGAAAAGGAATTTTTAATACAATTATTTGTTATTTTTTAATTATAATAGATTTTTACATTTAAGTTGTTAAAATATTATAAAATTAGTTAAAAGCCGCATTCACTTTCGTAAGTGTCCTGATGAGATAGATCTTTTTTAGCACATTGTAAACAGTATCGTTTTGACATTTGTGAGTTTTTCGAATCAAAGCCAAAAGAATTTTACAGTAATGGAATTAGTAAGCTTGTTAATAGATGGAAGGAAGTCATAGATAATCAGGTAAAATACATTGTTGATTGAATCTGTAATAAATGTAACATTTGGTCACTTGTTTTCTTTATTCAAAATTCGGACAGAACTTATGGGATGACCTGATAAGTGTCGGAAGTTAATGAAACTTTCAGAAACTATTCATAGATGATGGAAATTATTATATGTTTTTTTTATTAAATTCGTGGCAGAAATTTTTTTTATATTTATTACCCCCCCCCTAACTAATTTTATGAAAACTCTAGAAATTCGCTCGCATCGGGTTTAGTGATTACAATAGTTAAAAGCACAAGGTTTGAGGAATGTAAATCATGTTTTTTTTTTAATTGGACCCCACCTACCTGAAAATCAGCTCTGAAGTGTAACATACAAAACTTAATAAAACAAATATATTATTTAATTTCAAATGCTTTTATTTGCTTTTAGTTGTTCTTATGAATGTGGACAATATTTTCTGAAAGCAAAAAAAAATTTCGATGAAAAATGAATTTTTAATACAATTATTTGTTATTTTTTATTTATAATAGATTTTTACATTTAAGTTGTTAAAATATTATGAAATTAGTTAAAAGCCGCATCGGGTGTTGTAAGTGTCCTTATGAGATAGATCTTTTTTAAGTGCGTTGTAAATTGTATCGTTTTGACTAATCAGAAGATCCACAGTCATTAAGAAATGTAATTATGTGTTTATAATCGGGCTCTAATTATAAAGTACGGAAGACCAACCAGAATAAAATTAAGTTACGTTATTTGAGTTAAGCATTGTTCTCAGCTGTTAAGGCCTTTACTTTTGCGAAACACGTGTGGAGAAGTTTATTTGATTTTTCAATTTAAACTAAGAAGGGTACTTAAAATTATCAGTATCATCTTATGAAATTTATATGATCTTATTTTTATATTAATCTCTGTTATGGCATTTTTTCCATAAATGAAATATCAAAATTAATAATAAAATGAATGGAAATACAAATAACACAGTAAAATGTAATAAATGTACATAAAATTATAGTATTTTATGTACACTTCTGATAAAATTTCATAAGAAAGGTACCTATAAATTAATTAGATACCTTTCTTATGAAATTTAATCTCTTTCGTAACAGTCTTATTTTAATATTTTCCATAAAACATTGTAAACGTAAATGTGAAAGCTAAGTATAAAAAACAAAAAAATTAGAGGACAGAAAGTTTTCCTTAAAAATAATGAGGTGAATAATTTGTTCACTTAAATGTCAAATATTTCACTTTTCTCCTTCCGTAGAACAAATTATCCTCACGGAATCCGCAATATGTCATTCAACACCTGTCAAATGACGCGAAAGTTTATGACCTGCTTTGATTTATTTTCAAATTGCATCTTTTCGGCGCAGAAGCTAAGTTAAGCTTGGTTCAAAATATTTTAAATAAACATTATAATTTCTGATTTTCTTAGAATAAGTTTTGAAAAAATGATATTGATATTTAAAAGAATTTCAAACTGAGATTTTCATTGATTTTATAAAATGGAAAAAAATGTTTGCCATCTATCAAATTTGCTGAATAAAAAAAAACAAGATTTTTAAAGAAATTTTCGGATGTACTATGAATTTTTAAATAATGTAAAAATATACCCCAAAATACATTGATCTTTCCTCTTAATAATAACATAAACATTAAGACGATAAAATTTTAGGATGTGCTATGAATGATTAAATAATGTAAAAACATACCCCAAAATACTTTGATCTTACCTCTTAATAATAACATAAACATTTAGACTATAAAAATTTGTTTTCGTCAAGTTTGGCGTCTTTATCATCATGCTATGCTCTTTTTTTAGCGATCTCGTGGAGGTACTAACCTATATGTCATAAAAATAGCCAAGAAATTGCATACCTTTTTAACAGGATACCGTATTTGTGGAGCTTACACAGAAGCATATGACCACATCAATAGAGACTTCCTCTTCTCGTCCATCAGAAACCACATTCCAGGCTACGAATATATTATTGAATGCATCGATCTAATAGATGAACTGTATCAGTCTGCGGAATCTTACTTGTCTGTCGAGGACCATAATACGGAAATATTAACGAACATTATATTATATAGGTAGGAAGCACGGTGGAGTAATGGATAGCGGCTCTGATTGAGGAATCGGAGAACCGTGTTCGAATTACAGTCGAATCCATTACATCCACTTACGTGCTAATACCCTTGGGAAAGGTATGAATCCACTTCTAAGCTATGGGTAAATAGAAGAACAGATCGGGTTCTGTATGGCAGAATGGATGGCAACTAGTCTACCGCAGAAAGAAATGGCAACCAACTGCCTCGTCAGTCATATATCAAAAGATGCATGATCGCCTAAGCGTGTATCACGCATGGCACGTAATTGGCTGATATTACCTAGGCTCCCAACGTTTTATGAAATTTGAACACTTAAATAATCCTAGCTTATTAAACAAAAGGAATGAATTGATGGTTACATGTAGGCATAACAATGAATATCTATTGAAATACGCAGATCTCGATTAATTTTTCATGTAAATATTAACCTTTCTCTTTCTTAGGTTTTAACTAAAATTTTATAAAAAAGAAAATAATCCTATAATCTCCCTGTATGCTTAATATAAAATTAATATTCATAAATCTATTTTTTTT
>OZ038504.1:65260322-65277822 GCA_964036315.1 Acanthosepion esculentum
TTTACTCGCATACAGTTTTGCATTTCTTTCATTCTCACCTGAGCAGGCCATGATAGCCTACGCTCTTGGTGAAACGCGTCGTTAATAAATGTTCCACTTTGTCTCATCATGTTCACTTCGATTTCGGAAACTATTACACATCCTACAAACACAAAAGATATAAGTATTTATGGCTTGGTTTGTATTACGGCATATTAACCTCAATGGGTTATTTAATGACAACATTTTTATTGCTGGTAATATTTTCAAAAAATCTATAGCAGGTAATTTTTTTTTCAAAAATGTAGAGATGGTAATAATGTATTGCTGGTTAATATTTTTTACAAAGTATTTCTGGTATTAAAACATATTTTTACATTTTCATAGTGTTTTAACCCCAGTTTCAAGGTTAACTCTCTGCCCATGGCTGGAACATCAACAGGTGGTACGACCCCGGGTCAGGGTGAACCTAGGAACACCAGCAATTAAGAGGAGGTTCTACGCTTCTCAAAACCTCCTGATTGTTGAACGTAGTTTATCGTCTTGCCCAGGACGCGGATGTAGTTTATCGTCATACCCAGGACGGAGTGTGAACTTGGTTACACCAGCAATTAGGAGGAGGTTCTACGCTTCTCAAAACCTCCTGATCAGAGGCCTTGCTGTTGGACGTAGTTTATCGTCTTGCCCAGGACGCCGATGTAGTTTAACGTCATACCCAGGACGGAAGCATTTATGCATAACACATATACGTATAGACATACATGTTAGTATTTATACATTTGTATATGAATGAATAAACATTTGTTTGAAAACACTCATGTAAATAGACGCCATATATTAATGTAAATCTATTCTCCTTTCTTTCTTTCTTAGAATATTCAATTATGAATATTATTATTTTCGTCGCGACTCTCATCATATCAACTTGCATAAATATTTATATTATATTGTAAAAGTACACACGTGCTCATATTAGTAAATGTACCCTTTATATAATCGTTCATATATTTTGTTGGTTTTGTTTTATGGCATATCAACCTCAGTGTTTCATTTAATGCCAACAAAATATTTGAAATAGATTCATAGCGATAGTTTGGAAAAAAAAAGGTGTGTTTGTATACATCTATATTTTGAAACAATTTTTCATTTACTCATATTTTTTTTTATTACACTCCAACTTCTTAAGAATTTATAGCTGTTTGTATTACTGGTATTTTTTATGTATTGCTAATAATAATTTTTCCTTAAAACATTATTGCTAGTAATATTTTTTTTTTATTACAAAGTATTTTTGGTATTAAAACCTATTTTTACACAAGTTTCGATGTTAACTAATTGCCCATAGTGTGTGTTTAAGATGTGTTTCGGCAGAATTAATTAGAAATAATTATTTCTTTCAAACATGTTTGGTTAAATAGTACCGAAATGTTTTATCTATGAAAAAATATATTAACTTTTTCAAATTTTGGAATTAGATGATTTATTTTTGTTTTTTCAGGTACTTTCAAATCAAATGTTGCTCCATTCGTTTTCAAGGATTGTATTCTGTATCGATTTACGTAACTGTTTCTGTTTAATTCCGACACTCACGAGAGCGCACGCACACATACATATATATATAAATATTCCCAAAAATAATAAAAATAAATAAATATATATATATATATATATTCTCAAAAATAATACGTGCGCACACACACACAAACACACACGCACACGCACACACATATATACATATATATATATATTTGTGTATTTAGGCAACAATACTTCTTTCATGAACATTTCACTGAATACGACAGACAAGGTGCTTTTATTTATGTTTTATACAATTTTTCATGCGATCAAATTTTTTTTTTTCGGATGATAAATTATATAAAAACTGTCCGAATGTTCTTTTTATCCGAGCGCTTTCGGCTATACATTTAGCCATTTTCAAGGATTAAATATTTTAACTGTTAAATAAGAAATAGTTTGTTGTATGTATGTTTTATAAAATATTTTCATTTTTTCAAAACACGGTCAAGATATTGTGTCCATGTTCAATGTTAATATTATTAGGTGTTGGGTTTTTTGTTTTTATTAATAAGGCTTCCATTATTTTTAGCCTTTTTTTTACATGTAGATGATGCTATCATATTAGTGTTGTCAACAACATATATATATATATATATATATATATATATATATATATATGTATTTACAACAACGTTCCTGTTCCCATCCACAGTACAAAACACACTGATTGATGACACAACTATCCTACACCAAGAAAATAACAAATTGAAACTACATATCCTCGAAGCAATCTTCATTAAAAAATTGAAGCCGACACAGAATAGAATCAGCTACAAATACTGTAATAATGTACTAAAATGCCTATAAAAATAAGAGTTTTAAAGATTTAATGCGCGCTCGACCATGGCATTCTAAATTTCTAAAAAATTCCATAATGGATAAGTTTTCAGGTACTAATGAATGCTAAAGCATAACTGTCAACCTTAGCATTAAAACGCAAAAGAAGAAAATCTGTAATGGATAACTACATTAGTTTTGCCTTGCCAGTTTCACTCCTGATGATGATCTCAGAAAGAAATGTAAAGTACTTTGGAAATAAAAGTGATTTTCACTGTTACAGTACATTTATTACCTTATTCAATTGCAATATACTGTCAGATATTCGTGACTATGAAAGCTTTATTTTTAAAATTAGCAAACATGATATTTGAAATTTATTCAGTCAGACATGCTTAAAAAGTTATTTCGGTTGAGCTCTCTGTGGAGGAATTGTGGGTTTGTAAACAGTGACTATTACGACTAATAATGCAAGACTCTTCGGTAAATCGAATCGAGTTCTCGCAGTCACTGTGTGTTTATCTAAAAATAAATACGCTTAAATTCACCTTCATCCTGCCGTGCGCCAACGGCTTAGTGGTAGAATCCCCCCGAAACAGTCTGTCTGTGGGTGACAATACATATATATATATATATATATATATATATATATATATATATATACACATATGTATCTCCAATATTTGTGCTACACATGATCTCGCCATCAAAATTTTGTACGCCATAATAATAACATTCATTTCTTGCTAATGACGGCGATGGTCATGTTCTCGATGAAAACAGAACAAAAACATGAAATTTGAACAGTTTATCGCCGATTTTTATTTGGATATGCAACTAGATATTCGAAAATTAGCAATCTCCCATACTGATCATGTATAGAGATCCTTTTTAACAGAAGACAACAGTAGAAAATCATATTTGAAGGAACGAACAATATGCTTATCAGGCGCCGAACGAATACTATTTTGATTCACACGAATGGATAAACATCATTAACAATATTTAACATAAGTTGTAGATAAATCCAACAGAGCCGTTGTTTTAAAGATAACTGGAGGTTATTTGCCCGATATCAAAGGAGTTCTGCCGACAGATAAAACCCAAAGGTATTGACAGGCAGTGTTCCAATTTAAGTTCAGACCAGCTACTTTTACACAAAAACTGTCTATATTCCGCTATTTTTTCTAAACGACCGATGAAATGTAAATACGGTGCTGTTCGATAAAATTGACTCACCTGATTGTTTTTACTAAAAAATATATTTCTCTATTGTTTTGAGGGTCAAAATAATTTTTAATCTTACTAATATAAAGACCCCTTCCCGACCACCTAGGAAAAAAGTTTATTCACCCTAAGGTATTCTATTGATAATTATAAATTTGGATATAAATGAGATTCAGGAAAAAACTCTGTGCCAAAAAAGTGATTCGGATATCGCATTCTAATGATTAAACTGGTAAATTTAAAGAGCTTTTGACAAAATATTGAAAACTATTTTACAATACACTCAGAACAAAATTCTAGAGAATTCTAGAACAGCTTAAATTAATTCTGGAGTATTCTAGAATAATCCAGTAAACCTCATACAGTATAAAAACAGGTTAAAATAGCCACTCAAGTCACTAACCAGATGAAAGGATACAAACACGCATCAGAACCACTTAAGGCATCTATTATTTCCCACTCAAAAGCAGGCAAATCTACGAGAGAAATTGCAGAAATTGCTATAACCTCGCAATCAACTGTCTCGCGAGTGCTTAGGGCACATAATGATGCCACTCCTGCTCCAAGGAAGGAAACACGGGAACGAAAGAAAATGATTGATAATAGAACTGGCAGGGTAATCAAGAGAGAAGTTACGAAGAATAGGACTATAACTAGCCAAGAAATTGCAGCCAGTCTAAGTGAAGAGCAAGGTGTTAGTCTTGCCTCTTCAACAGTCCGTCGGTGGCTGTTAGAACATGGCTACAAATATTGTACAAGAAGGTTTAAGCCGATAATAAGCAAAGCCAACAAAGCCAAGAGACTTGAATGGGCTCACTATTACAAAAATGTCACCGTAGAAGACTGGAAGAATGTTCTCATCTCCGATGAAACGAAAGTTGAGCTAAATTCAAAGGATAAGGTGAGTCACTTTTATCGAACATCACTGTATATAAAATCATGTAGAAGATAAGTCTATGGATGTGATATTTAATTGCTCTAGAAACACAAATATTAAGTAAAACTGTATGAAATCTCATGAATTCATATTTATCGTTTGAAAAAATAAAATATGGATGGATATGTAAGCAAATATGTGGATGTAGATCCGACGGTATGATGAAAAATATGGAAAAGACAAAACAAAATCCGAATATGCAAGTTTTTTGTTTTAATGTTGTTTTACTTTTCGACGTCAGACGTTTCGGTCTAGTAGACCATCTTCAGAACATGGTTATTAGAAACATACTTAGGATTAGACGATATTTAAGTCAACATGAAAAGAAGATAGACACAAGACTTATCAGAATTTCAGTTGTTCTGTTTCTGATTAGTCTTGTGTCTATCGTCTTTTCATTAAAACACAGGGTGTGCAAAAGTTAGAAACAGGAACATTAATGATGAACAGAATAAGAAGAGACTAATCAAGTGGATATTAGGTAGCGATTGCCATTGTATTTCAGTTTTTGCAGATCATAGTTGCCGGAAAGCAAGGAGCCGGAAGTAGTTCCACAAACAAGAAGTGCGAGAGAAGAAACTGTTATCATAAAACTTACGGTTCGGTTACATCTAGTCAGCTCAACTGTAAATTGATGAGATCTCGACGTCAAAAATTCAAAATCTCTCGGTACCATAGCGAAGAGCTCATCCGAACTTAGCATGAAAGTATTTATAAAAAAGGGGTGCACAGAGAGGAAACCTTAAGGCGGTGGGCAAGTGATCGAAGCCAAGGAACCAGATCAGGACCAATAATATTGCAGATTCTTCTTTCGGTCTTATCAAGGAGCTCAAGCTAAATAGCAAAGGCACCGGAGCATATGGGGTAGCAATATTCTAAGCATGGCCGAATGGTAGACATAAACATGCAAGATAGATTCGGGAAAGAAAAATTGTCTCGTCCGACAAAATGAACCAACTTTCTTAGCAGCTGACCTAACAATGGATGCAATATAGTCTTTTCACTTCATATCAAGAGAGAATGTGAACTTGAGAAGGTGCAAAGATTCACTTTCCCGGAGAATAGCATCAGCCATACTGATGGAAAGCAGAGAGGGATTTCTCAGATGGTTAATGGAGAGAAGTTTACTTTTGGAGGAGTTAAAATTAACAAGCCATCTTTTACCCCGGTTAACTAGGGACTTGAGTTTTATGGACATCGGGAGCCATTTTGACCTGGTCAAACTGATAAGCCTTAGTATCGAGTGAAATATGTTCGGAGACACCGTAACCTTTCAGCTTATGGAGAAGACCCGAATGCCAGGCCTTGTCAAAGGATTTCGAGATGTCCAATACAACAGCATCTAGAGCATGATAAATCCTTTCCGCAAATATCGTCAGTCCATCAGTGGTTGACCTGGAGAAACGAAAGCTATATTGCTTGTCTGAGAAAAGGCCCCGCCATGAGAAAGGATGAACCACTTGAGCCGCTGTTTTTTAAAAAAACCCTTTCAAGATTTCCACCGACAGACTGTTTCGCTGTATCACAGCTCCTCAGTGTGATTAGACATCCGATTGCTTCAAGCCGGGATCGAAACCCGACTAATTTGACATCAGTCAGATACCTTACCTCTAGGCTATCGTCGGAAGGGATTATATGTATATATGTATATAGGGAGAGAGGGAATGATGAATAAATTTTGTCTAAATTACGCAAAAATAACAATATGGCTAACATTTCATTTTAATTGACATATTTACGAAAATAGCACAAAAGTTTCTTGAAATAGAAAAAAGTAGATTTAGTCAAGAAATTCGCCACTGGCTTCAACCACGGCCTACTGACGACTTTGAAATCCCCTGCAATGTCTTCTGCACAATCACCTTGTTTAGGTTGGTGAATACTGCTATAATCCTTGTCTTCAGTACGTTTTTGGTGTTGGAAGGACTTTTGTTGGTCTCTGACTTAACTGTGCCTCACTCAAGTTTGGGGAGTTTGGTGTTCACCTGTATGGGGTGAAGTGGTCGCAGAAATTTCCTGATAGCCATGTCTCTTTTTCTCCTGCTTGTCTGGCATGTTGCAGATCCTCTTTCTAGTTATAGGGTCTTCCAACAGCCACCCTCTTGACCCAGAGCAGCACTATCTCTTCAAGGCACTTTATGTAGTCTTCTCTGTTGAGTCTAAGGCCCTCACCCACAAATTCGGTGTTCTTTTCTTATCAGAACGATAAGAGTGATTTTCCGAGCTGCCGTACTTTCGTAATCACTATTAAACTAATCCAACTCTTTTCGAATACTCTGCACTGTCCTCAGATTAACACCCAAATATTTTTAAAATATTCTATTGGAGCTTCCGGTGCGAATGCCAAGCAGTACACCATGCCGTTTCCAAATTTCTGGCGCTGAATTTTGTTATGGTGTATCTGTTCTCACAGACGGTGCCCAACTGACTCTAATATACTGTGCAGTCGACAGAATCAAAAACAACGTGCATGCACAAAATAAAAAAATATAAAATAGCAGCAATTTACCTGTGTCACACTGTATACATGTATATTAGGTAAATGAGCGATAACTTTGAAAAAATATATGATTTTGCCTTTATTTCAATAACATTATTCTGATATATAAAAATCTATATGTATTATCCCTTACACAAGCAAGCACACACACACACACACACACACACACACACACACACACACACACAAAGATATATATATGTATAATTAAGTAATTCATTGAGTCTGAAAGAAACCTCAACAAAATGCAGAAAGCAATGTACGGCCGTTTCGTCCTATTTTGGGACTCATCAGTAGTGCGCATCCACTACCGAGAATTGAAAGTTACGTTATCAGGTAAAACGTCATACCAACTTTCCAACGGGCCTCGGTGACGAAGAGGTAGCAAATCAGACTCAATATATATATACTCAATATATATATATATATATATATATATATATATATATATATATATATATATATATATATAATATTTTAAAAAAATATGATTCCTTCGCTACATAAGAGTTCTCATGTTTCAAAAGCGAGAGCCGAGACCCTCAATGTAATTATTGAAATTAAGTTGAATTAAGGTATCTGGTCTCGTTTCATCCTCAAGCGAAAATTTAGAAATAAGCTATCTTGTGGTTTGCGCGTGTTTATAGGTATGGTCTCTCACAACATTAGTTTTTATGGGAACTGCTGGGGGCTGCCATATTGGTTAGGTGGTCGAAGAGTTAAGAGTTAAATTTTATCTACAGACCTGTCACCTTCGGAAAGTTTATGTCAGGTTATGGTGGGGTCCCTATTTCAAATCCGATAGTAGCAGTCGCCGTCTAGTTAGTCTAAAGCGAAAGGTATTTTATGGCGCTATGGCAGGTCGTTAAGTGTCGAGAGGATTCTGTTTTATTATTATCTATCTATTAATCTCTTTATTTATTTCTTTATTCAAATGGCTATTTCTTATACAAACGTGTTGGACTGGATTACAATTTGTTTTTTTGACGACTTCACAAAGGGTTTTTCTATTTAATGATTGGGCTAAGCTTTTAAGACTTAGTTAACTATGGAATTTATATGTTTATCTGTTTTTTTATGTTAATTATTTAATGCGAAAATTTGTTGATGTCGGCAAAAAACCGTTAACTCCATATAATTTATCATCCAAAAAAGAAAAAAAAATATTAGATTGCATGAGAAATTGTAAAAAAAACTAAATAAAAGAAACTTGTCTGTCGTATTCAATGAAATGTGCATGAAAGAAGGATTGCTGCCTAAATACACTAATACATATATATATATATATATATATATATATATATATATATATATATATATATATATATATATATATATATGAAAATATTTTTGAAGGTACAAAATCTAATTAGAGAAATAAAAGTGTGTAGCTTAATATTGCAAGACATGTTAAAAGCGAAGCAACCGCTCTTCAGGCCTCTACGAGAGATTTAAATTTATTTAAAAACAAGAAGGGGAAATATATATATATATATATATATATATATATATATATATATATATATATATATATATATATATATATTAGATAGATAAATAGATTGATAGATGGAGCAAGAGATAGATATACACTTATTTACACTAACATGGACACAGTTTCTATATGTCAATGTATTTATGTACATCTCCTGTTTTTAATGTCTTGAGTCTTTTCATCTACGTAATTTAAAATTATATTCGTTGGAAACATTCAGAAACAGATAGCGGAAAGTCTATGGGGAGACAGCAACAAACAACAATTTTGTTTATGAAGTATTTTTTCTTCCAATTGAAATCTCTGTGTATTTCTCCTTCTTTTGTCATTTAATTCACATATTACATTTTCTCTTGGAATGTTTCTTAACATGATTTTTTATTACTAAACAACAGGAAATAAAAGAAAACAAAATCTGCAAAAAGTTACCGCGATTCACTGGGCATAAGTGAACTCTGTACGGCCTCCAGTGATGATATATGCGTGAAACAAACGTATCAGAACTGCATAGCAAGAAAACGATAATCCCCGCGCTTACCAGGATTGAATTAATTTGTCAAATACATGCATATGTATTGCTGTAATGACATTATATCTTTCAGACGTCCTGTACGGTCGTCTCCAACAGTAATTCATATTTAGATACGACTACAAGTGTTTTACCAGCATACAATCGAATATAATCTATTACGTATGCATACATTGATTTAGATACAATCAAAAAAGTACCCAAAGAAAATGCACAGACGCACACACACGCATATATATTTTAAGACATTTTTTTATGTTTATAGATACAAATATTTAAGTAAATGCGCTGTTTATAATAAACACTATTAACAACATTTACAGGCCTCAATGCCCGAGGAATTTTCATAGAAAATATGCGTCCTCCGGCAGGGATCAAACCTGTATTCTATACGGAGCCGTCATATAGCCTGACGTGCCTTAACCGATTCGGCCACAGAGGATCTTTCGGTTAGCAAGGCTGATTTTACTGCTTTTAAACTACAATCTTCCATGATTCTCTCACGTACATTCATATCTGCTCAATGCGTATCCAAATGTAAACAAATGACATCACACATTATGAAATGGACAAAGTCCGACAATTATTTTAAGACTTTTTTATGTTTATACGTTCTTTTTTATAGATACAAATATTTAAGTAAATGCTCTGTTTATAATAAACAGTATTAACAAAATTTACAGGCCTGAATAACCGAGAAATTTTCATAGAAAATATGCGTCCTCCGACAGGAATCGAACCTGTATCCTATACGGAACCGTCATATATCCTGACACGATTTTATCGATTGAGCCACAGAGAAGCGTTTCGGTTAGCAAGGTCAATTTTACTGTTTTTAAACTACAATTCTTCATGATTTTCTCCCATACATTCATATCTACATTTCATAATGTGTGACGTCACACACACACACACACACACACACACACACACACACACACACACACACACACACACTCACACACACATATATATATATATATATATATATATATATATATATATATATATAATGTGTAATTCCACAGCAAGAATTATTTGAAAATGTTTGGTTGAATAATAACGATAAGTATTGTCTATCCAAATTTTATTAACTTTTTCAAATTTCCGAATTAGTGCTTTTAGATAATCCATAAATTCGCCGAAGTTCATATTTATTTTTATTTTATTTCATTTTATCGGAGTGTGATGCTGCGATTCTGCACATAACTGCACAAGCTGTGATGACAACCATGCTCGGCTGTATGCGAATACACACAGTCGCTGAGTGTTTTCACAGATTTGTTTCAATATTAAGGCCGTGATCGACGTTAACAAGGAATAACAACAAATGCTTCTCACGACACTTCTTTGGTTGGGAAGTAGATAAAAAAAATATGATTTCTCACTTGATCGCCAGTCTTTTTCGGCTCCGAGAAAGCGAACTTTTTTTTTTATCACAGTATATTCTGGCCATGGAAAAAGAACTCCTACACACTCACTGTCTCGCCGTCTCACTGACCGTTGGCCATTTCACTGAATGACACATTACCGACTGACTGACTGTGCCAGTTCTTTCACTGACCACTCATTATATGGATTCTAGCTGGCGTACCCACCAGCCCTATCCATCCATCGAATTGTATTCCACAAACCGGAAAAGGGAAACACAGCGTTTGGGTGATCAGGACTCTACTTATACGGCTATCTAAAATCACTAACAAAAATTTATATTTGTCAATTCAAAGGTCGGCTGGAGACAGGAGGCCTGAAAAGTTCTTGTCCGTAAATTTACTCCAAGATGAACTGTAGACAAGATTCCTGAGAAACGCTGGTCATTAAATTGATTAAAAGAAAAAGTATGTATATCTTCATCTCTTAAGTTATTGCTACACGAGTACTTTAGAATGTTGCTAAATTTATTTTCAGTTATTTCGGTTTTGCGTGTTTATTTAACTTGTAGGGGAGCTATAATAATAATAAGTATAATAATTATAAATCCTCTAACATTTATATATACAAAAACACTCGTAAAATTGGGAAACCTCAAGACGTTGAAACATCTAAACGGGTATTATTAATTATCTGGTTGTTCTGTGGTGTTCGAGACACGAGAGACAGTAATACTGAGCAAAATTGTGAGTTTGGGGTCAAATGTAGATGAAATATGAATCAAAATCTGGCAGAATGATAAGATAAAGAATAAACAGTAAGTGTTTACAGTCTTTCTTGTATGTTTTTTATACAAGGTGTAATGAGTGTCTAAATAATTTAGTTGAAAAAATGCAAGAAAGTTCTTTAGTTATCTTAACACGAATTTTCGTTGAGTTCTAAAAGATAAATGTTACTTTTATGCCATGAAAAATTAAAAAAAGACACAATTTTCGTTGACGCACGTGTTGACGACCTGTCCGTGAGCACTATGCGATAGTGAGAATGTCCCGTATTTGTGTGTGTGTAGAGGAGAAAAGTGGGTTCGATTCTCAGTAATGATAATTATAATTATTTTATTATATTTTTTAACGCTATAGTTATATTTTTTTTCATTTTTTATAGACACCACAAAGAGTTTTTAGGTAATTCTTGCTTTCCCACGTTTGCAGGAACAACTTTCAAGTCACTCAAGTTTATGCCATTTAAACTGGATCTGTATGTATCTGTATGTATTTTAATTTCTTTTTCTTTTTTAAGATTCAATATACGATCCCCTATAACGTGTGAAAGAACGTGCGATAACCTGCAGTCGCTAACCAGGGGAGGTAACACAGTTTTGGTGGATAATGCGGTACTGCCACCCCTGGCGCCACCAGTAAATTTCGCCACCGGACAGGGTATTGTTTTTTGTGTAGATGTATTAGTCTCTTGCAATTATTTTTTATTACTGCAAGTCAAATTTTCAACGTTGTGTTAAAAGAGTTTGCTTTTGAATGTTAGCCAATACACAACACGTAGAATGTAAGCTAAACAGATGTACTTCACGTCGAATGTTGCATTTTGTTTCAAGAATGGTTTAATGAGCTGTGCTTATTATTGAATCGTGCCTGTTGTGCTGTGATCTTGAGACAATGTTAAACACGCATCAGGCTGCGTCCTGAATATATATAAATATATATATATATATATATATATATATATATATATATATATATATATATTTGTGTATTTAGGCAGCAATCCTTCTTTCATGCACATTTCATTGAAAACGACAGACAAGGTGCTTTTCGGATGATAAATTATATAAAAAATGTCCAAATGTTCTTTTTATCCGAGCGCTTTCGGCTATACATATTTTCATATTTTATTTTTGTATTTTAACTGTTAACATAAGATATAGTTTGTTGTATATAATTTTTTATAAAATGTTTTCATTGTTTTCAAAACACGGTCAAGATATTATGTCCATCTTCAAAGTTCATATTATTAAGTGTTGGTTTGTTTGTTTTTATTAATAAGGCTTCAATTATTTTTAACCTTTTTTTTTTGCATGTAGATGATGCTATTTTATTAGTGCTGTCAACAAGTATGTTCGGAATAGCGTCCGGTAGATCTCCATGAATATTTAAATCAGATCTAATTGAGCTATTGTCAGAAAGGTGTAGAGTGAGTCTGCATGTCAAACATATATATATATATATATGTGGTGGAATAGCGGTCGTACGACCCCCCCCCCCACTGCCACCAACACTGCGTTCTTTGTAACTTGACGCTTGGGGAATCGAGCATGCCGTCCACTTTCGCTTGTGTCTTTTGCGAAGTATGTCGTCGATATTAAAACTGAATTCCAGTGAGTAAATACTTTATTAATAATTATTTTTAATTTAATTTAATTTATTTATTTTCTGTTTTTGCTAAAAACTAACGCCTGCTAACCTCTTTTTCCCCTTGTCCAATTTTGTTTGTTTTTAATATAGACCACTGGGAATATAATCTGTTAGCCCACTTAATAGCCAATGTTTGAGATTTATATATATATATATATAGTATTAAGTTGTGAGAATTTTTAGTTGCCAAAATTGCTGGTGTTTTTCAGTAGTTTACTGGTGGGAACGCATTTTAGGTAGGGAGTTTTTGCTAGCAAAAGTTAAATATAGAGCGTTAAAAGAATTAATGTGGAGAAACAAATCACTTAATGGAGTGGTCTTTGTTCAGTCGTGCCGTCTTCGAAGTTCCGTGAATGCATTGCAGCAATGCTTTCACTCTTCAGGGCTGTTGTCGTTATACATATATCTGTTGCATATATGTGTTTGCGTCTACTTATCATCTCTCAGTTGCGTCTCTGTTTTTGGGCAGAGTGCGCTCAGGGTCTTCTCTCGCAGAGAGAAGTACAGAGAAGTACAGAGGGCCAACTGAGAAAATTATACTGAGAGGTACCCAGACCAGGAGAACAGCTGCCCGAAGCCGAGCCCTCTCATTGCACCAGAGGGAGGGATCAGTGCTCGCACCGAGGCCAGCGCAACCGACGGTTGCGGGGGCTGAGGGGAATTTTTGTTCATGTTCCGGGCGTACGCGCTCGGGTGCCCACCTAAAAATAGACCTTGTGTCAAATCTCGTCCAAGTGGGGGGGGGGGGGGACAGAGTAAATACCGTGTGTGTGCGTATGCATGTTTGTGTGTGTAAGTTGTATTTAGGCAGCAACAATTATTTCAGTAATATTCACAGGTTCTGTCTATCCAATTTAATTAACTTCATTTTAAAAACAGATTAATTAAGTGCATTAAAAGTTCATGTTAATGTTCAGTTTGACCGTTGCAAATGACGTTACCTTTAGCGACTTGAAATTGATGGCAGCAAACGAATGAATGCTGGAAAAAAAATATTTGCAAATGAAATCCAGAAACATTGGAAAATAGTCGGATAAAATAAAAAAAATAAAATGAACATTGGAAAGGTTACCGTTTGTATAAAGCAATTGCATAAAACTTGTATGGACAAAACATGTTTGAATATATATATATATATATATATATATATATATATATATATATATATATATATATATGAAGAAATATAGTCTTAAAGTGTGCTATATATATGGGATAAAGTGCTCAATATCAGAGATAGAGCGTGTGTAAATATAAAAGTGAACATAGAAGTCAACACTTAGAGGCGACCGTCTGTTTCATGCTAGATGCAATCGTCAGGCCTGACGATTGCATCTAGCATGAAACAGACTGTCGCCTCTAAGTGTTGACTTCTATGTTCCCATTTTTATAAATATATATATATATATATATATATATATATATATATATATATATGTATGTATGTATGTATGTGTGTATGTTGGGATCAAGTACAGATAAAATATGGATCGGAATTTGACAGAATGATTGGATATAGAACAAATAGGAAATGTTTATGCATCTGACATGTTTCACTTTTATTAAAGCTTCATCAGAGAATGAGATATGAAGAAAAATAAATTCTGGTATATTTATGTTTTTCTTGTTTCATTTTCATTGGTTAAGCAGGGTTCACAAGCATTTGACTTGTTAAGCAGCGTTAGTGTGTATAATTTCTGGCCTTCTGAATTTAAGGAGAGATGACGTATTTTTCGAAGCCCCCCAAATTAAAGGATTCTAGTACACAGAATTTAACAAATTCTAGGCTTCACTAAAATAACGTAAGTATTGCTTTATTTAAATTAGTTCAATGGGTATTCAGAAAAGATGAAGATTAACCCTAGAACCATTTAATACTATTTAAAATCATGGTGTGCTCAATATAAGGCCCAAGAGCCACTTAATGTAGAGTGTTACTGTATGGTTCTGTATGAAGTTTGTTGTGTAAAACAGAAAAAGAAGTGAAGTTCCAGGTGTATGCAGGAAAGACAACAGCTAACCACAGATTTGAAACGTCAAGATTGTAGGGAATGGGAAAAATCATGCCTGAAGTCTGTTCAACACAGTTCATGCGAAAATATTGTCCGAACGGAAATAATGTCTTACTATATGAATAAGAAAGGTGTTGGGAGGATTCCTCCTTGCGTATTTGGCATGGTGGGTCCCAGTTGTAAAAGTTAGGGGAGGCGGGACGAAGGAATGTAACTCGTCAGAACACTTACTATAGAAATAGAGATAGAGCAGCCAGAGGCTCGCAACATTTCGTGGGGACACATTTATATATCTTACATAGTTTTGCTTATATGTTAATGGTATAAAAGTCTCTCTGCGAAAGAAAAACATGTTCCGTCAGTGAATTATGGTGTTATTATATCACACATATGATAATGCCCATAACGGGCGAGATTCAAATGGCGGAATAAATCCTTCTACCATAGTTTCCGTCATACTGATAATGAGTCATTTACTGTCTCTTCACTTAATCTATGACGGCGGAGAACCCCACAGATAAAAATATCAAAAGTAAAGAAGTTTGGAGTGGCATTGTCAGTTATGTTCTAAAGGGGCAAACCACAAAGAGATGGTAGAAGGAAAGCGATAAACTAAGAAAGAAAGAAAGAAAGAAAGAAAGAAAGAAAGAGTCATGGATTATTTTGGATGAAGGCTACAAGTGTAAGGTACTCAACTAACAATTTTTTTAATCATTTCACATCAAGAAAAGTGATAATGCCACGGTTTACGCAAGGGTTTACTGGGAATGAAAAAGAATAAGAAAATTTGTCAGTTGGAAAGACGATAAAAAAACGAGAGTCAGGAAGACAGAATATGGCGATTGGCGTTTCCTTTAATTTTTTTGGAAATTGTAGGCGACTGAGAGGCAATAAATCGGAAATGGGGTTGAACAGCTGAGAAAAGAAACCATTAGAATCAAACATACAGTTGCATCTAGCTAGTTCACCAGTAAGACGGTGAGACCTAGTTGCTAATCTAGTACTACACCTGAATTCATACAGTCGAGGCATCAACGATGTTACAGACATTACATTCTAAGCTTAACCTTTGCCTGAGAAAAGAAAACAAAGGAACAGGGCGAAAATAATTTAAAGCAAGCAAACAATATATGCGAGACAAATTAACAGTATCTGTCTATATTTCTGAGATGAGTTATTATGTACATTATTCATCTTTGTTGCCATATTTATTACAACGTTTCGGCCGTTGTACACTTCGGCCTTCTTCGGGTGGTTGGAATATCGAACTGAACCCTTTATTTCGCTCACTGGGGTAGACTGTTCTAGCTCCACGCGCCATGTTTAATTGATGTCAGTTATCAGTTATCTCCTGTTAATTTCCCTTTCTCCACTGCCTTAACCGGGCATTGATCTCACACTCTTTGGGTCCTGTCACAGGATCTAACTAACGCCTTTATCCACTTTAAAACGAAGGCTTTAAAAATCCTTATGCATAAAAGCATTGACTGCGAATTGTTTGAGGTGGTCCCTGGGTCGTCACTCCATGTCATGCACACTTTAGCTGACACCTCCGCTGCGACAAACCAGGACTAGACAGGAAGGTACATGATGACAGTTTGCATCGGGCTGCCGACTTGTTCTTGTACGTAGTATGTCGCCTAGACCGCTTATCCGCCGGGCGTTGAATCGTGCTTAATTTGGTCCCTTACCTGAATCCCTACTGCCATAGGTGACTCTACCAGGAGACGTAGCATCTCGTGACGGCAAGCTCCTCCACTACAACACACTCTATACACATAATAATAAACTCAAATATAAACATTTTGAAAGAAGAATGATTACCTTTATACAGCTAATTTCATTTGCGGTTCGATAACGGCAACAACAGTTCTTACGAGCGCGTCATTTAATATTTGTTAATATTTCGTTATAAAGGAAATTACATTTGTTTAAACCAATGCATCTCTGGTAACAATCGACGTCGCTTAACATTATTTTTCATATCCGAGGACCCGTTTTGCAACTTTTCTATTTGTTATTCAGCTGTGGATATGAAACGGTTGCATCAGATTATGATACGAAAAGAAGCGAGAAAAGCTACACTGGATTTGGCGATCAAAGAAGTTTCTAGCTGCAGAAAAGTAATCCTCTTTTAAATTGAATCTTAAATAGCATTTGCCTCTATTAGGATTTTCCTTGATTAAACTATCGGGTGTTTGTTTCCATAACGCCCACAATTATAAGAATAAATTTGCACTTATATTCTGATTTTATTTTTGTTGCATATAACCAAAAGTTTTCTACTGGCTACGATTGATATTAAAACATCAGTTAATGACATCAAACAAGCATAGCAAAATTACACATCTGTATTGCTATAGCTATATATATATAATTGTTTACTATTAATATTGCATATATATATATATATATATATATATATATATATATATATATAGATAGAGAGAGAGAGAGAGAGAGAGAGAGGGGGGAGAGAGAGAGAATTTAATCCTTTAATGCATGATTTTATTTTGAAAATAACATCATAGATTAAAGGATTAAAAACGGATTTGGGTTTACTCAGAGAATATACTTTCCACAGGGAACCACAGCAACATTCCTCGGAAGAGTAAGTGTCACTTATTTTTTATTCCTTGTCTAGTTGAAAAAGGACACAGGGGTGT
>OZ038504.1:65285322-65295322 GCA_964036315.1 Acanthosepion esculentum
GTTTTGGCTCGGTATTTTCGACATTCTGCTACCAGTATTAAATATAATTATATATCTTGTGACAAATTATCTCAAGTGTAGATTTAAAAAGCTATTCAGTCGGTAACGTAGTTGTATCTAATTAGTGTCCTGCTACAAGTCTTCGATCGTTTACCATCCCTAATCTCAAAATAACCTTCTTACAGAATTGCTCAGTGGAGTAATTGTAATCATTTGGAAAGTGTATGTTCATTCCTATAATCTTACTGAGCCTCCGTTATAATTTCTCTTCTATTTTTACCGAAGTTTTGCTATGGTTTTGAAAAGATATGAAGCGACCGAACAATTTTTAGAACTGTGTGGCAGAAAATGTGACAAGTGAATATTAGAAAGTCCGTAAAAATATGTTGTTAACACTCAGGAAAATTGGTTTGGTTTGTTTTTCTTTCTTACGGCATATCAACTCCAATGGGTTATTTCAAAATTTTTAAAGCAAATCACCCCAACCAAGGCGGGAGTGCCGCTAGCGCGTAAGGGGTTACAGAGAATGTGAGTAAGAGTAAAGAGGAGTGTTTGGAAAAAAGGATAAAGAGAAGGACAGGGATCAAGGCCAATGCATCAGAAGATGTCGATTGACATCACATTTGAATATTTGAAGATTATAGCTATCAGGGAAGCAAGTGATTGGAAGGGAGTTCCACTGACGGGAGATGTGAGAGAAGAAGCTGTTGGAGTAGAAAAAATGGCTATATTTAGCCGTTTTTGGCATCGAAAGGGTGGGACCAAGATGCCAACCTAGTACCACGCTTAAATTCATGCAGTTTGGGAAACAGTGAAAGTAGCTCGTCGGAGCAGTTGCCATGAAAAAATACTTGTAGAAAAGACAGAGAGAAGCCACAGCATGTCTGTGAGAAAGTGACTGTAGACGGGATGTCAGATCAAGACCAATCTCGTTGCATATCCGTCTCTGGATTTTGTCGAGAACCTCGAGATAAGCAACAGGAGCATCAGACCATATATGGCAGCAGCATTCCATGCAAGGACGAATGGTTGTAGGATATTTGTAGGATGGACACAGACGAAAAAAACTCCAGGCTCGACACAGTGCCGACCAGATTTTTACTGTTGGTAATATTTTTTCCAAAAATGTATTGCAGGTATTTTTTTTTCAAAAATGTATTGTTAGTATTTTTTTTCAAAAGAGTATTGCTGATAATATTTTTTCAAAAATGTATTGCTGGTATTAAAACCTATTTTTATACTTTCATACACTCGAGAAGAGATAGTTGAGCAATTTTATAAAATTACAATAAGGAAGATTTGATTTGATTGTTTCTTTTTTACGGCTTATCAACCCTTTTAATGTTATTTAAAGCCAGAATATATTTTTAGATTGGGGAAAGATAAGAGTGGTTTAGTGATAGATGTATTGCTATTTAACCAATATCTAAGGTATAGAAGAGGTGGATTCGTAGTTTTTCCAAGAGTATTTGCGAGTAAGTGAATATAACGAACCCGACAGGAATTTGAACTCGGCTCCCCGATTAAGAATTTCGAGCCATTATTCATTACACCACCCCCACATTCAATTCCTAATACTCAAAAACGTTATTTTTATTAACCCAGTTATGCCAGATTCGATCACTATCTTTGTCTTCGGTTGTAACTGTTGTAGAATTTTTCCCACCATATTTTTAGAACATTTTTTGTGACGCCAGAAAAATTGAAATACATCCTGAACTTTTTTTAAAAAAAAAAAGGTTCTAGAACTTGGACAAAAAAATTTAATCCAAACCTTAAAAGAGAAATCTCATCTGGAGAAAACTTAACATTTGATAAATTTCTTACAGCTTTATTTTCCAGCGTGTTCGAAATTTTTGAGGCAGTATTAGTATTGGAAATGTGTTTTTTTTTTAAGAAGTTACAAATATAAATTTCAATTTTTCTGTCATATCCTTGGTTTTGTTCGCAATTGGTTCATCAGCCATTTTAATTTCACTTGACGCCAGCATAGAACGACACACTGGACTTAAAACCGTTGTTTTATTAAATTATGAATCTAAATTTCGGATTCGATTATTTGCCGCAAGTCTCTCCATATCACTTTTATTTTGGAAAATTAGCGAACTGTGAAACTGGTAAAGTTACTCTAAATAAATATTATTAAAGACTTCATTAGAATTTTCAACTTTTTTTCTTATTCAGTTTTACCCATGTGAAATATACACCACTGACCCGTATATATAAATAGCCGAGAAAAATAACAGCACTCGTAGCCTGACGATTGCATCTAGCATGAATCAGACTGTCACCTCTAAGTGTTGACTTCTATGTTCACTTTTATATTTACACACGCTCTATCTCTGATATTGATGACTTTATCCCATAAATATAGCACCTCTTAAGACTATATTTATTCATATATATATATATATATATATATATATATATATATATATATATATATATTGAACCAATAGACTTATGGTGTCGATTAATTTGACTGATCGACTTTTCAAAATTACGAGTAATCCTTCAGAGCCCAAGGTGCAATTTCCGTCAGAAAACGCCCGAAATTAATTTCGGAGGTTCACGAAATACGGTCCAAACTATCAACTTTCTTAACTCATCATAGGTAGAGGTCGTTGTTGAGTTTCGTAGAACTGGTAAATGTTCAACATAGGCGAAATATGTTGTGACTTAAGTGAGGTGATTTTATATATACATTTGAGGATACTGATGTTGTATGAGTATTGTTTCGTGAATCATTAAGTCTGTATTTACTATTGGATTTTGTAAGTATTTTGGTATTGTTTATAAGTGACTGTCTAATGTTACTATGATACTTATGCTGCTTACTAATATGTTGTCTGATGGAACACTGTTTCGATAGGTGGCAGGTGAATCTACATCTGTTGTTGTTTATAATATTTGCCTTAAATAACATTCTTTGACTAAATGCAGAGAGTTTTTGTTATAATATATATTTTTTATATATTATAATTTATTTTCCTTATTTCTTGCTACAAGTGTTTCCAGTCTTGTGATATTTATCAGGAGAAGAATGGTTATTGCCACATATTATGTAAAAGAATTAATTTTTCTTACGATTTCTTATGTCTATTCTATGAACATTGTATTTTTTATACTAAAGCGTTAAGAAATAATGGTTATAATTGCCCTGGCATTAAATATACAAATGATAATAAAAATAACCAGAGAAGAAATATAAACATAAAAATCATTTGTTACACACCCCCATTAAACCAAATGGTTAGTAGCTAGTTATGACAAATATTTCTTCCTCTGATTGTAAAACATTTTCCAAGAAATAATCCTCTTAGCAAGATTTTTAATAAACATACCGTAAATTAGGTTATAGTCGTACTGAAAATTTAGAAAAAACTTATAAAAACACAATAATAAAATTTTAAATAAATACTTAAACCAGAATAAAAAAATAGTTGTCCAAAAATAAGAATAAATAGTAAAAATGAAAAATTATGTAACTGTAGGAATCCCATAAATTGTCTGTTGAATAATACATGCCTTATAAAATCTATAGTTTACCAGTGTACTATTTCATCAATTGAAAATCCAGATATTAAACAAATTTATATTAGTAGCACTAAAAATTATTTTAAATTGTGATGGTACCAGCACCTGTTTTCTTTCAAAAACAATGAATATTGTAACATCCCTATCTAAATATATTTGGCATTTAAAAGAAACAAATTCCCCCCACAGTAAAATGGAAATTATTCAAAAAACGAAACTTGTAGGTCTTTAAATGACCCATGTCCTTTGTGCCTAAATGAAAAATTATATATTATTAAATTTCTTAAAAATAAAAATTTCTTAAATTAACGAAAAGAAATAACTGTTTTGTAGGCACTGCATTATGTTCACTTTAAAACATAATTAATAAAACTTTCATAAATATATATCTATTATTTGATTACAAATAAAAATGTGTACTTAATTCCTAAATTTTAAATGTTAATTTCGACAATACCATATCTAATATACCGTTAAATATAATAAATATATCATTTTAGATCTTTTATGATTAAAAATATAAATATATAACATATGATTTAATGATATTTGGAGCCATTTAACACAGCTTCAAGGTATTCAAAAATGATTAAAAGTATAAATAAATTGCCAAAATTAACCAATATGTATCGAATTGGTTAATTTTGGCAATTTAATTATTCTTTTAATCATTTTTGAATAAGTTGAATCTGTGTTAAATGGGCTTCAAATATCATTAAATCATATTTTATATATTTATACTTTTAATTATAAAAGATCTAAAATGATAAATTTATTATATTTAACTGTACATTAGATATGTCATTGTCGAAATTAAAATTAAAAATTTAGAGTTGCATAACGTGACAAGAATCAGGACAATTAAAACACAGATCGGGAAGCGAAGCGTTACCTTCTGGGTTACTGGGAAAACACGTAGGAAAGTCAACCACTTGTGTGAGGGATAAAGTGATTGAAATGTTAAAGGTTTGGATGCCAGCAAGGTCAGTTGCGCAGTGTTTAAGCCACATGGTATGGTGGGCGTTAAAGTCACCGAGCAAGAATATGTCTGCAAGTGGATATAGAGAGATGGCTTTGTCTATATTATCAGAAATGCTATTGAGTACACACCAGTCTTCAAAGGAAGGGGAATGGAAGATAAAGAAGGGACAGCTTACTGAATTGAGGAGAGATAGACGAAGAAAGATATACGAATGATCTTGAAATTTCAAAGAGTTTCCTCGCCAATATACTCCTTGTATTTATACTAACTTCTGTCAGTGCCTAAAAAGTCAGGCAGGATGACACGTACCATACAGGAAAGCCCGTATCGGCAAGCAGAAACTGCATGCCCACACCACTTCTCCATCATAAAAATGTTTCCTGATTCGTCAAAAAAGACACACCCATTTACAATTTTGAAATCTCATTTCCCTCCAACATAAACACTTAAATGTAATACTACTTTGCTTTAAAAAGTAAATCATTCTTTCTGCAGCATTCAACATCGCTGGAAAACGGAATAAAAATTTTAATTTTTAGTTCCGAAGCATAGTAATTTCTGCGTCGCGATGAAACATATTTTTAAATGATAATATTATAGTATTAGTATTATGTTCTACTTTGTATCGAGCACTTTAAAAAAAAATGCTAAAGAACTGGGGATCATTAATTTGACTGTTCCATATATATATATATATATATATATATATATATATATATATATATATATATATATATATATATATGATGGACTCTCCCGTCGAACTCGACGTATAAGGGTCAGACAGATCAGTTCCCAGAAACTGAAAGCCGGACACCCACACAGGATATGATTATAGTGGTTAAGGCTTTGTGCAGGGCCATCCACACATTTTGGAGGAACGAATACAGGGACCTGGTGCAACGAATGCCACAAGGTCCCCAAACGAAACTCCGCAGGTTTTGAATTCAGAGTTGTCCTTCTCCTAGACCAGTTGCTGTCCAAGGCTATAGAACCCAGTCTGTCCTGCTATTTACCCATATATATATATATATATATATATATATATATATATATATATATATATATATATATATATTCAAGTGTCAGAGTGATGGAAATATATATATATATATACATATATATATATATATATATATATATATATATATATATATATATATATATATATATATGTTGTGGTGGGATCCACCTAATCTGCATAGGTGACTACCAACTATATAAATAATGGTTGATACCGGAAGACGAGGAAGAGGAATCACGAGATCCAACTAGAGACTCTGATCGACTGCGACTAGTCAACACATTCTCCAGGAACGTCTTCCCAGAAATATACAGAAATACTATATGTACTTATTGTGTACACTTTCTTGTTATAATACATTCTTGTTCTAAGTACATTTTGTGTTGCATTATTATTCCATGCATTAGGCGAGATTCAACATTGAGTGAAGACTCAACAATGGCGACGAAGTAGAACGAACCATACGCCAAGTTTCAACAATGGCGACGAAGTAGAACGAACCATACGTGAAGTTTCAACAATGGCCACAAAGTAGAACGAACCATACGCCAAGTTTCAACAATGGCAAAGAAGTAGAACTAACCATAAGGAAAGAAGAAAGAATTAATAGTGAGAGTTTTCAACAATTGGGACAAGTCATTGAAGAACCCAGGCTGAAAAAAAAAACTATTAATTCAAAGTCCAACGTTAACGTAACGACGAAGGATTCTAAACTTCTGGATATGTAAAACTCGTTAAAAGACGACTAAGCATAAAGGAACGTTCACTCAGAAAAATTGAAAGGTGTCGTAAACGAATAACGGTAATTTTAAATTAAAAAATTATCTACACCGAGACACCCGCTAAAAAGAAAAATTGGCCGACTACAAAAACATGCATGGATTTAAAAGGAGCACAAATACACCGTGTCGACTTTGAAAGGTAACAAACTTTAAAAAATTATTTTTTTTAAATTATTTGTTCAACAATATAGTGACGAATTACCTCTGATAAGAAAATCAGACGTTGTCATTGAAATACGCGAACAGAAGTCGAAAACGAAAAAAAAAAAAAAGTCCGACGCTCTCTGTTCACGAAAAAAAAAAAAAATACCAAAGTTGATTAGCACGGGCGTGAATGTAAAAGCAAGACATAAAATAGAAAAGTCGTACGTTGTTTCGATTTTTTGGTCAGCTTATATGATATTCGTGGATACACAAATTAAAAGTATATTCCTTGTTGCATGAACACTATCAGCTAAAAATGGAGGAACTATCCAAAGTCATATCTGAATTATTAAAATCCCAGCAGTTGAGTCAACAACGTCAGCAAGAACAACAGATAGCACAGCAAGAACAACTGATAGCGATGCAAAAATATCAAGTTAAACAAGATGAAAGACAACAAAAATATCAGGATAAACAAGATGAAAGACTTTTAGAAATTCAAAAGTTATTACTGGAGAAATTAAACAACTTTCAGGCAAATGAGGGAAATTCTTCATATTCTAATAACACCATATTTAATTCACTGGAAACTTTCAACTATGTGCCAGACAAAGAAAAAACGTTTGAAGCGTACTTTAAACGATATGAAGATATTTTCTACACAGACTGTGAAAACTGGTCGAATTCAAGAAAAGTCAGTCTATTACTAAGAAAGCTAGGTACAGCAGAACATAGCAAATTTGTAGATTTTATTCTACCGAGAAAAACAACTGAATTGGAATTCTCGGAAACAGTGAAATTGTTAAAAGAGCTGTTTGGAGCAAATATGTCGCTTTGGCATAAGCGATGGTTATGCATGAATGTCTCTAAATCCGACGATCAGGATTACTTAACATATGCATCTATAGTGAATAGACATTGTGACAATTTCAGATTGGCAGAGATTACGGTTGAAGAATTCAAGTGCTTAATTTTTGCTCAAGGACTGGTATCCAGTAAGAGTGCCGAAATAAGACGTCGAGTTTTGTCTAAACTCGAATCTGAACAAGGCCTTACCCTGCAAAAGTTAGCAGAGGAGTGTCAACGGGCCGTAAAGTTAAAGAAAGAGTCGCAAAAAATCGAAGAAGCTGGTATTGCTTATATTAAAAAAATAAAAAAGCAGTCAAAGTACCCATCAGAGAAAAATTGGAGAAAAAATTCAGCGTATTATAATAATAGACAAGAAAATAAAAAGAACGAAAATAAAAAAGTCCCACCATATAATTGCAGACGTTGTAACGAAAGACATTGGGAGGTAAATTGCCCATATAGAAATAAGAAATGTTTCGTGTGCCAAAAGAATGGTCACAAAGGATCTTGTTGTAAAACAAAAAAAATACAAGAACCGAATTAGACAAACAAATTCGAATATCAAATCAGATAGAGATTTGAGGAAATATGTGACGACTGAAATATTCAAAAAGAATATCAAATTTCAACTCGATTCAGGGTCAGATTTAACAATAATGAACGATAAAACATGGAAAATTTTAAAAAGGCCTACAATAATGAAGTCAACGAAACTCGCTCGAACGGTAACTGGAAAGCAAATTAACTTCGAAGGCGAGGTTGTACTTCCAATGAAATTGAATGGGATCATTAAAAAAATAAAAGTTTTCATTCTGAGAAATGGAGAAAACTTGTTGGGTACAGATTTTATTGAAACATTCGAATTGTGGGATAAACCGTTAAACTCATTCTGCAGAAAAGTAGAAAGTATTACGCAAACAAGACAGGACATTAAAGGGGAATTAAAGAAAAAGTTTCCAGAAACCTTTACACCTGGTCTTGGAAGATGTAACAAGTTTGAAGCTAAATTTGAATTAAAAGAAAATACTATGCCTATATTTAAAAAGAAGCGTAACGTGCCTTTCGCAAATAGTGAGAAAGTAGTAGTACCAAAAAAGTTGCAGAAAAGAATCCTACGGGACTTTCATATGGGTCACCCGGGGATTAATAGAACAAAAAGCTTAATGCGAAGTTTTGTATATTGGAAAGGAATGGATGTGGATATCGAAAACATGGTTCATCGATGTAAAGGGTGTGCGTTAGCAGCTAAGGCACCACCTATAGTACACAAACCATGGCCAAAGACGGATCATCCGTGGGAAAGGTGACACATTGATTTCGCTGGTCCAGTAGAAGATTATTACTACTTAATAGTAGTAGATAGCTTTACAAAATGGCCGGAAGTACTACGCTGCAAAAAGCCTACGTCCAATACCACAACTTTTTTGCATGAACTATTTGCACGGTTCGGTGTGCCAGAGTGTATTGTGAGTGACAATGGTACACAATTCACTTCTGACGAATTTAAGGAATTTTGTGAGTTATATCAAATTAACCACATAACGACGCCGCCGTATCATCCGAGATCCAATGGACTCGCAGAAAGATTTGTAGATACGTTAAAGCGCGCGCTGAAGAAAGCCTCAGGAGTTCCAACGGAAAAGGCGCTTGAGCAATTCCTACAAGTATACAGAATCACGCCTAACCAGAGAACACCATCAAACATGGCACCAGCTGAACTAATGTTCGCTAGGAAAGTTAAGTCAGTGTTTGACAAGCTTTTGCCAGGAAGAAATAGAATAAAGAACACTATGTATACAGCTAGAAAAAGATACACCCCCGGAGAGAAGGTCTTTTTCAAGTGCTATAGAAACAACATTGATTTCTGGGAGCGAGGCATAGTGGATAAGAGAATCGGTGACCTGAATTACATAATAAAAGGGCCGAAGAATACTCATAAGAGGCACCAGAACCAACTCAAAAAATGCTACGTGCTAGAGCATGAAGAGAGTATACCGGATGAGGAGGAAGATCCCATTGATGTAATGTATGATACTTTTCAAGTAGAACCTCCGCAGAGTGCTCATGAACCGAGAAGATCCGGTAGGAAACGAAAGTTCACGGACCCATTGGACGTGAATCCAAAACGAAAAAGATATTGAAAAAAAAAAACAGATATACATATATGAACTATGCAAAGGGGATCTACAAAGAAATAACCATATCATCATCCCATATAGAAGCCAGTTTGAAATCCAAAAGGATTCCAAGGCTTGGGAGGGGGGTGTTGTGGTAGGATCCACCTAATCTGCATAGGTGACTACCAACTATATAAATAATGGTTGATACCGGAAGACGAGGAAGAGGAATCACGAGATCCAACTAGAGACTCTGATCGACTGCGACTAGTCAACACATTCTCCAGGAACGTCTCCCCAGAAATATACAGAAATACTATATGTACTTATTGTGTACACTTTCTTGTTATAATACATTCTTGTTCTAAGTACATTTTGTGTTGCATTATTATTCCATGCATTAGGCGAGATTCAACATTGAGTCAAGACTCAACAATATATATATATTCAAGTGTCAGAGTGATGGAAATATATATATATATATATACATATATATATATATATATATATATATATATATATATATATATATATATATATATATATGTATATATATTCAAGTGTC
>OZ038504.1:65297822-65315322 GCA_964036315.1 Acanthosepion esculentum
CTCTATATCCACTTGCAGACATATTCTTGCTCGGTGACTTTAACGCCCACCATACCATGTGGCTTAAACACTGTGCAACTGACCTTGCTGGCATCCAAACCTTTAACATTTCAATCACTTTATCCCTCACACAAGTGGTTGACTTTCCTACGTGTTTTCCCAGTAACCCAGAAGGTAACGCTTCGCTTCCCGATCTGTGTTTTAATTGTCATGATTCTTGTCACGTTTTGAAGCTCTGTTTTCTTGGCAATTCTGATCACGCGGTAGTGGGGTAACACCCCCTTCTACCCACCCATGAACCTCCTATTGATAGAATATTTTTTTGTTATCAACGCGCAGACTGGGACACGTTCCGTGATTTCGTTTGCGATGTTCTTTTGGAATGTGTTTTTTAATCATCCCGTACAAAAATGTGCTTCGGGGAGGGGGGTTCTTCTCCTGGGTAAAATCGGGCATCGACACTTTCATCCCAGAATGAAAATACAAAGATAAATCGTGTTCATCTCCTTGGCTCTTACCTGCTTGCTCTACCGCGGTAGGAATAAATTCTTCCGTCTGTCCCGGAGCGATGTGTCTGATTACGACAGACGCCACATTGTCTCAGCTCGAAAATCTGCGAAAGGCGTGTCCTTAATGAAGCAAAGTTACTGTTTGCTGATAGTATGAAACGACGTACTGCATCGTGCAAGTTTGGTTCCAAAGATTATTGGCGACTCTGCAAGAGAGTGCCGAACTCCAGAAAATCCCCAATCCCTCCTCTATTCAATCAATTCGAAATCCTAACGTCCACAGCTGATAAGGCTGAATACTTTGCTCGGAAATTCTCATCAAACCCAACACTTCACTTTTCTGGATTAACCGTGCCTGAGGCCTAAGGCTCTACTGAGTGAGATGTTCGGAACCCCGTCGATGGTATTAGACATCATCTCTAAATTAGATTCTCATAAAGCAAGTGGTGGTGACGGGATACCAGCTGTAGTCCTAAAGAAATTTGTCCCTGAGCTCTCTCCAAACTAAACAACTATTGCCTCGCCGATTTTTGCTTTCCAGCCTGTTGGAAGTCCTCCTCTGTCGTCCCTCACTTGAAGAACTCTGGAGACCATTCTGGCCCAATTACTACCGTCCTATCAGTCACTTACCACTACTTAGACAAATTATTCGAAGCTTTAATCAATGCCGAAGTGGTTAAGCATTTTAGCTATCACGATCTACTCTCTGGCAAACAATACAGTTTCCACTTTGCCCAGTCTACCGCTGATGTGCTTACGACCATAACTGAATATGTATAACATGTTCTTGATAACGGTTACAGTACGATCTCCGAAGTGAAGCAACGTCGAACCTGGTCAGTACCTAGATAAATGGCCGCTTGTTCGTGTAATGGGTAATGGCTCGGAATTGTCAATCGGAGAGCCCAGTTCCAATTCCCGTTTGGGCTCGTTAAATTCAATTACTCGCAAATACCCTTAGTGAAAATATGAAACCACTTCTTGTACCCTCTAGCTATGGGTTAATTAGTATCCCTAAACACTTATTATCTAAAAAAAATCTGAAATTATTTCCTAGCTTTAAATAACCTGCAAAGGTTGATAAGCCGTGAACAGAATCAATCAATCAGTGAATGAATTTTATTCGTTTTCGACACTAACTAATACTGAGAACGCGATGGGAAAATATTTCAGATTAAGCAAAGAATTTTGCAATATTTGATATTAATTTATTTTAGAATCATTTTTAATTATGTATACAGCGAATTTAAATCGAATGAAATATGTTTTTTCAATGTACAAAGATGTATACTTGCATTATTGACTGAACAGAATAATTATATGAATAATGTATAAATGTTATTAATGGCTTCACTACAGGACGGAATATGAAGAAGAAAAAAAAACAGTGTCAGTTGCCTAGAAATAGTTTAAGCACTTTCTTCTTCTTCTATTTCATATGCTTATACCTTTTCATATTGTGATTTTTTCTTTTTCTTCTTCTTCTTTTTCTTCTTCTTCTTCTACTTCTTCTTTTTCTTCTCCTATCTCATATTCTTATTCCATTTCATATTCTTCTTCTACTTCTTCTTCTTCTCCGTCTTCTTCTTCTATTTCATATGCTTATTGCTTTTCATATTCTTCCTCTCCTATTTCACATTCTTATTCCATTTCATATTCTTCTTCTACTTCTGCTTCTTCTTCTTCTTCTTCTTCTTCTTCTTCTTCTTCTTCTTCTTCTTCTTCTTCTTCTTCTTCTTCTTCTATTTCATATGCTTATTCCTTTTCATATTCTTCTTCTTCTATTTCATATGCTTATTCCTTTTCATATTCTTCTTCTTCTATTTCATATGCTTATTCCTTTTCATATTCTTCTTCTCCTATTTCATATTCTTATTCCATTTCATATTCTTCTTCTACTTCTACTTCTTCTTCTTCTTCTTCTTCTTCTATTTCATATGTTTATTCCTTTTCATATTCTTATTCCATTTCATATTCTTCTTCTTCTTCTTCTTCTTCTTCTTCTTCTTCTTCTTCTTCTATTTCATATGCTTATTCCTTTTCATATTCTTATTCCATTTCATATTCTTCTTCTTCTTCTTCTTCTTCTTCTTCTTCTTCTTCTTCTTCTTCTTCTTCTTCTATATGCCGTGTCCCATCAAGACTAGGGCGACATCGTTTTATACAACTTCCTATCCTTTGCACCTCTTTGAAACGTTTGTCATTTTACATTCCTTCTCATTCCCCGCTTTGCCATCAACTCACAAAAGCTCTTTAGTTAGGCTACTCGCTGTTTCCACTTCTCAACCTTGCCTTCATTATGTCCTGTGAGTGTCAACTTTTCTAGGACCTCTTTCCCCATTATATCTCTTAGAAATATCCCCTGGAAGTATCAACTGTCACGATGAGAAATATATGACTTATCATAAGGCGGAGGAGCGCTTGATGAATCAACAGCTTGCTATGTAGAGTTAGTGGCTCAATAACATCACCATGGAGAAGTCAATGGGAAGTCACACCACTATCAAATTCAAGAAAAATTGTAGCAGTACATAATATAAGCGTATGCATTATTGTGTAAATAAAGTCGTAAAATTTAAGAAGGAATATATTAGGTTGATAATAGTTTATTATATACACAATAATTGCAATTCTAATGATATTTTAATTTATTAATTCATGATAAACTAATTAAAGAAACAGCAACATAAGCATTGTCATTGGTCAGCTATTAAGAAAAGCCCCAAAGACCGCATAACATGTCAATTCTTCTGTTGCGATTTAACTTTCCAAGTGTGAGATCAGAGCAAAAAAAGGAGAGGGGGGCAGGGAAGGAGATCATCATCATCATCATCATCATCATCATCAGGTCGAAAATTCTTCTCAGATTCTCCTGACTCGTTCCCTCCAATAATCTCTGTCAGGCATCGCCGTCGGTAGGTCATTCAGATGGCATCCAGAGTCATCTACAAGTTGGTCACTGTTAGTGTGTGAGGTCTTCCAACCGATGTCAAAATCGTTTTGTGTCAGACCCTCGGAGCAATGGTGAGAAGAAACAAATCATTCACACTTTCAGTAATGATACCAACATACATACACTGGCTACTAACTTCAAAGTCCATTCAATAACCATCAAGAAAAAGATGAATAAGTTTAAAAGAGGGAACAGCAGAGAGTAAAACTGAATCAGGAGGTCACAACATTATAGGGATCATCATTTCAACCTAGAGATAAATACATTCTTAATATTCAAAGTAGAGTCTAATAGTATTATAAAAACATCGGAGAATTCCGGTAAGATATCTTTAATCATTTCCAAGATAACAATGGTTCAAATTTTAATCTAGCTATTGAACATTTTTGCTATTGCACTATTTGGACAATTTTGCTGTTACACCCAGGATATATATATATATATATATATATATATATTAAGACATTTTTTATGTTTAACATTCTCTTTATAGATACAAATATTTAAGTAAATGCTCTGTTTATAATAAACAGTATTAAACAACATTTACCGGCCTGAATGTCCGAGAAATTTTCATAGAAAATATTCGTCCTCGACAGGATTCGAACCTGTATCCTAAAAGGAACCGTCATATAGCCTGACATGCCTTTTAACGGATTCGTGAAAGATTCATGGAAAATTGAAGTTTATAAGCTGTAAATTCGATCTTCCTAACCAAACAATCATCTGTGGCCGAATCGGTTAAAAGGCACGTCAAGCTATATACCGGTTCCGTATAGAATACAGGTTCGAATCCTGTCGGATGACGAATATATTCTATGAAGATTTCTCGGACGTTGTTTAATACTGTTTATTATAAACAGATGATTTACTTAAATATCTTTATCTATAAAAAAGAATTCTAAACATAAAAATGTCTTAAAATAATTGTCGGACTTTGTCCATTTCATAATGTATATATATTTATGTTAATAATATAGATAATAAGAAAGACATTATCAGCTAAAACTAACTTTTCCCTTTTCTCTCTTCATCATCTCGTTGCTCTCTCACACGCATATCTACACACTCATCACCGCACTGTATACACAGTCCGCTAAAAGAGCAATAGTTATAGCACTTTGTCTGACGTTCGAATTAAAACCTGAAATTGAGTCACCTATGCTGCCCCTATAACCAAGGTTTCCTTCTCACTCTCCGTCACACACACATTTCTTTCTTGCTCTCTCTCGCTCTCTCTCTCTCTCTCTCTCTCTCTCTCTCTCTCTCTCTCTCTCTCTCTCTCTCTTTCTAACTCATCATTTTGGTCGAAAATAAACTATAAATAACAAAAGAAAATTACGGGTCAATTTCAAATGAATATTTATAATAAACGAGGGATATCTACATTTTTTTATCTACATTCACGGTCCGAATGTTTGAGAAATTTCTTAGAAAATATATGTTGACTTTGCTAACCAGACGCTACCTCTGTAGCTAAATGGTATAAAACGTCAGGCCAAATGACGGTTGCGTGTAGGATACAGGTTCATTTCCTGTCGGAGGACACGTATTTTGGGGGAAATTTCTCGGACATTTAGGCCGGTAATTGTAATTAATACAGTTTATTATAAGCAAAATATTTACTTAAATAATTACATCTCTAAAAATAACATTTAAACAGAAACAATATTGAAATAATTGTCGGACCTTGTCCATTTCAATATATATATATATATATATATATATATATATATATATATATATATATATATATATATATATATATGGATACATACATAGATACATACATATAAATTTACATGTAGATAACATTACATGTAGATAAAATTGATGTGATATACTGCCATTTCGCCCAGAATGGGCTTGCCAACACCAGCTGCTAAATTTCATAAAAAATTATTAGAGCATTCAAGCTAGTGGGATTTAAAACAGAAATTATTTCCTATGTTAAAATAGTTGATTATCTAGACATACTTGAGCTGAATTATAATAGATTTAAACCTTACCATAAAGAACATGAAACTCCTAACTACATTAACGTTGACTCTAACCACCCCTATACTATCTTGAAGCATATACCAATTACTGTTCTCCTAGAATTAGTAAACTGTTATATAATATGAATATCTTTACTAAAAATAAAGTATTTTACGAAAATACACCCAAAAAGTGTTTTTTTAAATGAACTAGCTTCCTTAAACCCCATTAATAACATTGGTGAGGGTAAGAGGAATAGGGCTTATAAAAATAGAAAAAGGTATATTATATGTTTCACCCACCCCCTTCTGTAGGTTATCCCGAATTAATATTGGACAAGTTTTCTTTATACTTATTAATAAAAACTTTCGGAATAACAACCCTTGAAGTAAGATCTTTAATAGAAAAACTGTTAAAATAAGTTATCCTTACACAAAGAACATGTTTAAAATAATTGATTCCTAAAACAAATATATTCTAAACAAATTCAACGGTGTCAACAAAAATTCTATTATGCCCCCACCCCTATAATTTTAGGAATAGCAATCTTTGCCTAGTCGTGGAAAAATGTATAACATCTAATGTCAGTTATCAAGCTACCATTTACCCCCCCACCACCACCAAAAAAAAATCATCATGTTTATATTGGTATTTCTGCAGGGGAATGGAAACATAGACTTTATAAACATACACACACTTTTTCCCATCCAAGACTGAAGCACCAAAATGTTTTGGGAATTGAAAAAGAAAGACCTGAACCCTCAAATTAACTGGCAATACATAGTTTTTTCTCAAACGCCTAGTAACTTTAAAGGTAGATGCCTAGAATAATTATTAAATTTGACAATCAAATATTTTACAGAATAAAAGAAAGGAAATGGTTTCCAAATGTCGTCATAGAAGTAAATTCAAATTGATATAATACATTTTCAACCTCGGACAATTCATTATCATTTACAACATATAGTTTATTTTTCTTTCTTGATCACTCTTTTCATATAAATTTCCTATTTGTTTTTTAGTTGATAATTCTTTCTATCAAGTAATACTCTTATTTACCCTTATATATTGCTTAATTGCTTGCTAGCTATAATTTGTCTAATGTTTTTTTACAATCTCTTTTTATCTCCCCTCTTTACATTTAATCTATAATTAAATTAATGATTTATTTATTTATATCCCACCGATATGGTCCTTGTTTGAATTCATTTATTAATTCATTAATTGATATATATTTATATATATTTTGTAGATATAATGTTTAGGGTTTTGTTTATCCCATTTTTAACGATTAATATTATCCACCCCCTTATTTAAATTTTAATATGATTTTTTTTATTTGTCTACACCGTTTAATGAATCATTTTAAAATAAAGTTTTCTGAGAAAGATAATTTTTAATTTTAAATTTTTTACTTTTAATTACCTTCTTTTTAATTCCTACTGACCGGTTATTGAATTAATTTTATGTCTGTAGTAATATTGCAGTTTCCCTCCTTCAAGGGCTCTTTAAATGTGAAATTTTAAGGGCCTCTTTAAATTTTAAATCTTAATCTAAATTTTTATCCCTAATCTATATTAATACATAATTTAATCTATATTTAATATAATCTTATTTATAATTCATTCATATTGTACTTAGTATTATTTATTTATTTAGTTTCCTGATATTTATTTATTGTATTATAATTTTTAAACTTCTATTTTTTATAATTCTATTTTATAATTCTATATTTTATAATTCTATTTTATTATAATTCTATATTTTATAATTCTATTTTATTATAATTCTATTTTTTATAATTCTATTTTATTATAATTCTATATTTTATAATTCTATTTTATTATAATTCTATTTTTTATAATTCTATTTTATTATAATTCTATTTTTTATTAAATTATCTAATATTTATTTAATATTAGTTTCATACGAATATTCTCATGTTTATTTATTTATTCTTTTTAAAAAATTAATCTATTTTTAATTAATATTAATATTCTGTGTTCTACTTACTAAAATTCTTTTTAATTAAACCTTTTTAATTAGCATTTATGTTGTATTCTTAAAGAGGTTACAAACAGACAAAGGTGGTACTCAAGTGAAGGAACAGTAACACGCGCGTAGATGAAAGAAGAGAGGTTTATTGTAAAAGAGAATACACTACTAAAAGACAGGAAATCGGGTGGCAGGCTAGTAATTCCCGAGACAAGGTTATTTTACCGCCCCGCGAGGCAGGACGTGGCAGAAGGCTATTTTTAATGCAGGATAAAACTGAGCCCAAAGGCTCGGGATCGTGTAGCGGTCTATCACTCCAGACGAGAGACTGCCCTTCGGCATAGCCTTGTCCGGGTTCCTCTCTGTCCAAAGGCAAAAAGTTTGACGAGCACAGCTGGAATCGGATCTCCAACTAATTGCCGAAGTAAGCACTCCAGTATATCTTGTGCTCACTATATATAGTTCAAGATATAAGCAATCATTGAGTGTGGAACATTCCATTACAATAGCACTCCCTGAGCTAAGTTTCGCAGGAAATTTTGCTCAGTACCTCTTCTTTTTGTGGTCAGAATATAATTGTCTGACTTTTTCCTCTTCCTAGTACTTTTCCGTCTCACCAGCACAAAAGTTTATTATAGAATTTCTATCTTAAAATTTTAAAATGTATATTAATTATTAAAAATTCCTTGATATTATCTAAAAAAAACATTTTCCTAATTTTTAAAGATTGCATTTATTTATGTAATTTCTCATTTTGAACAAGAGTTAACATTTTAAATATAGGTCAAGGTCAGCCCATGTCTAGACGAAATTGAACACTTTTCATCTTAATTTCTGTCCTTGCTATCGTTTACGTTATCCCTTCCCGAATTTATTATTCTCTCTTTATCTTTCCATTCCCACCTTCTATTTTAAATTCACTTGTTCTTTGTTCCTCTTTCTTCCTATTTACAAAAGCATTATTATGCATTTTTTTAATTTAACTCGTTGGTGTTAACAAGCCCGTTCTAGGCGAAATGGCCATATATCATATGGGGTATTGAATTTTATCTACATGTAATTCATATATGCTCTATAATAAATATATTGTGCTCTCTTCTATGGATCAGTTTTAATAATTTATATTACTAGGATTCAGTTAGATTACTTACCACAGATTTTTACTTATATATATATATATATATATATATATATATATATATATATATAGATAGATAGATAGATAGATAGATATTATGTATTTGGGCAGCAAGCCCTCTTTTATACAGGTTTCATCCAAAACGATTGACAAGGTACTGCGGTTAATTGGTGGGGATATGGATCCAAACTTTTCGAAAGGTCATCTGCTCGTGACTATAACGAGCACGACTAGAATTGAAACACTCAGCTATCAATTCCTAGCCGTTAACAGTAATTAGTATTCCCAATCGGTCACCCATCTGGGTATCGTCCAGTATTGAAACTTCTTAACTTTGATGATAGTATGAGAACAGGTGTTTCAACATCCATCTCTTGGAAAAAAGAATCGCCACTGTGAGAAAGTGAAGACGCATTCAAATTTCCACTATCGATTGGGTCGCCCCAACATCTCTACCTCCACCTCCATCCCCTTCTACACCTCCATTTCCACTTCTATCATAAACCTCCAGCTCCATCCACATCTGCATTCCATCTCCATCTCCACACCCATGCCCACCTGCAACTCTAACCTTTATTTCCCCCACTTCTACCTCCACTTCCATCTCTACCTTCATCTCCATTCCCATTTCCAACTTCACCTCCAGCTCTACCTACATCTCCATCTCTACCTCCATCTCCAACACCACCTCTACCTCTAACTTCACCTCCAGCTCCACCTCTATATCCATCTCTATCTTCATCTCCGACGCCACTTCCATCCTCAACCTCCATCTACACCTCTACCTTCTTCTCCACCCCCATCCCCATATCCACCATCATCTCCATCTCTGCCGCCATCACTACCTCCAGTTCCACCTCCATCGCTATCCCCACCTTCAATTCCACCACCATCTCAAAGAGTATCTGTATGTTACTTGACCTTTCTTTTTAGTGAACTCTTGACAAGCATATTTTATTCTCTTCACAGTGGAAAAGAAAATATATTTTTATTTGATGATAGTAAAAATAATATGGGCGTGTTGTTGGAACGTTCACTTTCTGGCCATGCGACACAGGTTCGAATCACACCATGGTAGATTTTTCAGGAAGTTGGCTTCTGGATAATATCGGCCTGAAGGGCAATTCCAACGCGTTGCACTTTTGGAAAGTGCTTGGCACCCATACCAGGGGTTAACTAAGCATTGTGAGTAAGATTGTGTAGGCGAAAACGTTCGATGATCGTGTTAGCAAAAAGGTGGGGAACAAGTGGATTTATACCTTTCCCAATGGTATTTGCGTGTAAGCGAATATAACGAACCCAACAGGAATTAAGACTCTGTCCTCCGATTAAGAATTCCTAGCCATTATTCATTACTTCAGATCAAAGTTTACAGCACCTGGCATTCCCAAGCGGCCAGCAATCTGGCAAGGCACGATATTGCTTAACTTCTGTGATCGTACGGGAACTAGTGTTCAACTGGATGTAGCCGTAAGCCCTAAACCTATTGCCGATTTGTTTTTCTCAGCGTAAAGATACCTTTTAACACTGCACTTAATCCTTTAATCTAACAGGTCGCTTAAGAAAGGGTCGATCAACCATTAAACTTTTTGCAACTGCCTGATTTTGCCGTTCTCTATACGTAACACTCAGTATCTGTCTATATTTCTGAGCCGACCGAGCATAGAAATGAATACAGTATGGGAACCAGTAATAAGGAGTGCCAGAGAACAGCGACAATATGAACAAAAATTGCAATATGAGCACTGGTAAAAAAAGTTGCTGAAGACATTAGGTTTATAATACCCAGAAATTCATCCAAGGACACATGGCACAGTGGATAAAGAAGTTAGTTAGATCCAATGACAGGACCCAAAGAGTGTGAGTTCAATAACTGGTTAAGGCAGTGGAGATTTTGAGAGGTGAATTAACAGGATATAACTGACACCCATTAGACATTGCACGTGGAACTAGAACATTCTATCCCAGTGAGCGAAATACAGGGTTCAGTTCGACATTCCAACCACCTGAAGAAGGTCGGAGCGTACAACGGCCGAAACGATGTGATAAACATGGCGACAAAGATGACGACAATAGTCCGAATAATGTAAATACTGTATGTAACACTCACTTTGACGTTCCTCTTTTGCTAAAAGATATTGTCTTTTTCCTTCTTGTAATTAATAGTTACTCCTTCATTCTGGCTTTTCTCGACGACTTTTGGTTTGTAATTCTTTCAATATTCTTTCTCAGTTTGGCACGATATAATACCGTCTATGTAGATTTGATTTATTTTATTTCAACCGATATTTGATCAAAATAATTCATTCACATAGAATAAATATTTCCATCAATCCATTCTCCGGTTACAAATTATCTAACCAGACTTGCATTTAATCCGATACGCATTAGTTCAATATATGTTATTTAAAAGAAGTGATGGCTGTATAATAAGGATGTTAGTGGTGTTTTGTTTACGCATTATTGCATCGCCTCAAAGCGTGAATATAATGACATTTGATAATCCCACCAAATATCTCATCTGATCTGATCTGTCTCCGAAAGCTTGAGATATGACCTATTGTAGGTGAGCGTGTGCATATACTTTCGTCTCTTTGTCTGATTATGACTGGATTTGTGAGAGTGTTCTTGTGTGCGTGTTTGTGCCGCTTTTCGTCTGCGGCTAACTGTAATTATATAGATTTTGAGCGGTAAATAAAGACGTTATCTTTCGAGTTGCTCCATTTTCTATCTTAGATATGTTCTGCATTCTCCACAGTTTAATATTCGCTTTAAAAAATGGCGCTCCACAAATAACACGAGCATATTGTATTTGTTTTAGTACTAGTTTTACGCATTTATAACTTTCAAATTTAAATATGTCTGTTTCGAAGAAAACTTTTTTTCTTTTTATTACGGAAATTTATTTCAGCGTTTATCATCCAAAAGCAAACGGTATATTAATTTCGTAGAGAAATTCTAGTAATTGTTTTATTTTATATTTTCTAATGTTCCTTTCAGAGGTTTTATTGCGTAATTCACTTTCATATTATTGCGCTTAAGACATTGGTGTTTATAAATTCTGCATCCATTAATTTCAATGAATAAAAAGAGTAGCCGGTTCCTTATAAAGAAACATTCGGCATTCCTTGGCTGAGCAGCCATTGCTACTCGAGTCAAGATTTTCGTCAAGATTTTCGTCACTTCCTGGCCTTCAAGCTGGGATCAAAGTGTAGTATCTGTTCTCAGATCGCTCGCTTAATGATCGCCTTTTGGCTGAGATTCGATCACTGATACATGCCTGGCACAGAGATTCGTCCCTGCGCTGGTAGTATCGCGGCTACGTCTAGCTCTGACAAGCTAGTGACCAGCCAAGACCAGCTCTGACCAGCTTTAACAAGCTAAGACCAGCAAAGTCCAGCGGCCCGGGTGGAAACACTCGGGTCCCCACGTTAAAAACCGACCTTGTGTCACAACCTGACTCAGTGGAGGGGTCAAGTAGATACCAAGTTTAGTATTTGCTTTCGGCCGAAAAAAAACTACATTTTATCTCTTAATTGTGATTCTGTCTTCGATCAGAGCGCAACTCAGCACAAATAAAAAATATTATTGAGAGATGCACGCTTCCGGTGAATATCTGTCCGCGACAGTACCTCCCTAATTGATGGAGGGAATATTGGTAGCACTGCCGATGCCAGCGAAACCGATGGCTGCCGGGACTGGGTTGTTTCTTTTTCTTTTTGCATCTGGCTAATGTGTACGCGCTTTCGCTTCCCATTTTAAATAGGCCTTGTGCCATATCTTGTCAACGTGGGGTGACGGTTAAATACCAAGTGTAGAATCTGCCTTCGGGCGGACAAACTACTATCTTTCAATTTTTCGTCTTTATCTCGTATCCATAATTTAATTTTGTCTTTGCTGATCGCTTTCCTATATGATGACGGTGATGGTGGCTAAATTCACCACCAGCATGCAGATTCAGGATTAAAAGCTTCAAGTTTCACGAAAGCCTACTCCCGTTATCCATAAACTATCGCCATTTTGGCTTAGCAAGTGTTGACTGGAGGTGAATGAAAATCAGAGTTAAAGAATGTGCCGATGACGTGAATTTGTTTAAAGTGGACCACATCTTACCTGAAAGTAAACCACACACTTGATTTCATGATCTTCCTCTACGGCACACGTGGCATGAAACACGCAGAATACAGTTATAAAACGGCAACGCTCATTTCGTGTGGTGTATCCTCATTTGTTTAAACATTTTCTGGTCTTGGCTTCCAATGTTTTAATATCATTCAACGCCCATTTAATAATGTTGAAGCTGTATGTTATTACGGATATAGCTACAGCGTTGATAACCTTCATTTTATTGGTCACATTAAGTTCGCTTTCTAGGGCCAAACACGACGGCTTCTATAATCTTCTTTTCGGATCTTTTTCTTCATAATTGAATGCTGTATTCTGCCTCCTTCATTAATTCCTAACTATTTATAGGAACCATCTTGGTCTAGTTACTTAATCTTGATATCAAAGGCTAATCTGTAGTTTTCGTTAGTTTAACGATTTTAACTGTGGTTTTGGTACATTTGTCGATTCCGAACTCTATCCTAATGTCTTCGCTGAAGGTTTTGACAATGTTGAGTAGTTTTTTTTCTGCTGGTTGTCATCCTCGGCAGGCGTTTTAAGATCAATATAAAATAGGTGATTCAGTTTGCCATTCTGTGTCTTGTATTCGTCGCTACTGTTGTTCAGTAGGCAGCTGAGTGGCGCTACTGCAAGGCAGAAGAGTAGCGGTGACCTTGGAAGTTCCCGCTTTTGATATTGATTGGTCTCATTGTTAATGACCCGTCTTGACGGTTTAGATTTAGTGTAGTCTTCCAATTTTTCAAACGAACTCTTCTATAATCTTCTTTTCGGATCTTTTTCTTCATAACTGAATGCTGTATTCCGTCTATATTGGTCTAGTTCCTTAATCTTGTTGTTGGTATCTTGGTCTGAATCTGTAGTTTTCGTTAGCTTACCTCTTTTGAAAATGGCTTTGGTGCATTTGTCGATTCCGAACTCCATCCTTATGTCTTCCCTGAAGGTTTTGACAATGGTGAGGAGGTTTTTCCGCTGGTTTTTATCATTGGGAAACGTTTTAAGTTCATCAATACAGAATGGGCGACGGTCCTGGGTACGACGTTAAACTGCATCCAACAGCAAGGTCTCTGATCAGGACGTTTTGAGGAAGCGTGGAACCACCTCTTAATTGCTGGTGTTCCCAGATCCACCCTAACCCGGGGTGGTAGCACCTGTTGGGGTCCCAGCTATGGGAAAATAGTGAACCTCCAGGTCTTTTCCAGCACATTGAAACAATGATGTTGCCAACTATGCTTTTTTGAAACAATGATGTTGAAAGGGATACGTTTTTGAAACAATGATGTTTCCAGCTATACGTTTTTGAAACAATGATGTTGCCAGTTTTTGAAACAATGATGTTGCCAGTTTTTGAAACAATGATGTTGCCAGCTATACGTTTTTGATATATTTAGTAAATACTGGATCTGGCATTAAATAACCCATAGGGGTTGATATGCCGTAAAACCCCAAACAACCAAGAATGGGCGATTCAGTTTGCCATTCTGTGACTTGTATCCGTAGCTACTGGTGTTCAGTAGGCAGCTGACTAAAATTGGTGATAAAGAATCTCTTTGGAAGTTCCCGCTTTTGATATTGATTTGTTTCGATGTTAATGACCCGTTTATATGGTTTAGATTTAGTATAGTCTTCTAGTTTTTCATGTTCTCCATTATGAATTTGACCGTTTTGGGGGATACTCTGAGTGTCAAAGTGCAAATTACTGTTTAAAAACAACTAATCTTCGTCGATCTTTCCCGTAGAAAATATTCGTCCTCCGACAGTATTGAAGTATTTATAAACAGTAAATTCGACCTTGCCAACCGAATGATCCTCTGTGGCCGAATCGGTTAAAAGGCACGTCAGGCTATATGACGGTTGCGTATAGGATACAGGTTCGAATCCTGTCGAGGACGAATATTTTCTATGAAAATTTCTCGGATATCCAGGCCGGTAAATGTTGTTTAATACTGTTCATTATAAACAGAGCATTTACTTAAATATTTGTATCTATAAAAAGAATGTATAAACATAAAAATGTCTTAAAATAATTGTCGGACTATATATATATATATATATATGTATATATATATAAGTTGTCCAGAATATGAGAGACTATAGATATCTATACATCGATTTACATTTGTAAATGAGAGTTTGCTTGTCTGAACATCGATCTTCAAATTGCTCACTGAATTAAACTCAGTGTCCAGTAAATGGAACAACGTGTAGCAGCATAACGAATAAAATAGCAGGTTTTATTGCAATTCAATTATTTTGATATAATTAGATTTTTCCGCTCTTGCATACATTAGATATGCAAATGATCGACAAATAATTACACGGCTGGACGTGCCTTTATTTAGTCATGTACGTTTTTAGGTGGAGAGTTCCTCGACATTGCAACTTCGATTACCTGTTGAATGGCAACCCGTTTCAAAGGAAATAAAAAAAACGCTTGTAGGCAGACGGTAATTCTGAATGAATGTCTCAGAAATAAAGATGGAGAAAAAGAATTTGTTTACTAGAATACAAGATGGGAATTAGGGAAAGAAGAAAAGCAAAATGAAAATGATAGACATTATAGGCTGTAAATGAGTCACAGAGAGAGGAAGAGAAGCAAATAAGGAATTCAAAGAAATGGGGCGAGAGGAGGAGAAAGAAGATCAGTAGGAGGATGAGGAAGAATGAAGTAGATGAGGTAATAAAGAAGCGAGACATAGAAGTGGATACAATGAGAGGGGGTTCGAGAGTGGAAAGGGGAGATCTAGGAAGACAGAGAGAGGGTGTACAGTTGAAGTAAGAGAAGATTAAGACGAAGTTGGAAAAGAGGGAGAAGACGAAGTGGAGTTGAATATAACAATGAATACTGGACAATCTTGAAACAAATGAAATGTAGTTCTACAGAAGGATAGTGAGGATTGCATGAACTGTACATGCAAGCAACGACGAAATTTTAGAAGAAATAGAAACAACACGATTACTTATACGTAACACCAGAAAGAGACATTTGACATTTCTAGGGCATATAGTGAAGAGAAAGGGCTTGGAGAATCTGACACTCACAGTACATGCTAAGTAAAGCAAACTATTATGAAACTGAAAGTAAACAATACTGAACTTTTATGTAATATCAACACTCCTATATCGCAGTGATTACTGGGAGCAATATTTTAGATAAAAATGTTGGGTGGGTGACAGCTCACTGAAGAGAATGTGATGGGCGATTGGAAATTTTTGGTGGGCGATGTAGGATTTTTGAGTATTAAATAAGTGGAACGGAAATGGGGATGGATCGGCCATGCACTCCTGAAGCCTGCTTTTAGTGCCACCAGGTAGACGGGCCCTTGACTGGAATCCACAAGGGAAGCGAAAAGTGTTCGACGAAAAGAGACTTCGCGCAGAAGTGTTGACGCGGAGGTGAAAGCAGCCGGCACGACATGGGTTCGAGCTGAAGAGGATTGCCCGGAGCAAATGTCCGTTGGAGAGGTGTTGTTGCGTCGCCATGTTCCCCAAAGAATCAAGACGCATAATAATAAATATTAAATAATTTCAATTTATTATATTTCTTACAAGTGTTACAGCAGTGATATCCAAACTGGGCGATATAGCCCACCGGTGGGCGATTTCAACTGTTGGCTGGGCGATGAACAGAAAATGGTGGGCAAGTGGAAATTTTGTCGGGTGGTATAGGATTTTGAGTATGAAGGAATTAGAGAACGAGTGGAAGGTAGAGATAGGGTTATTGATAACAGGACCGACAAATGAACGAAGTAAAAAGAGAAGAACTAGAAGGAGACACGTGGAGGAGGTCAAAATTTAAATTAAGAGATAGTGAGAATGAAAAATGAAAGAAGAAAAAGAAAAAGAAAAAGAAGAAGGAGAAGAAATTAGAAATAGGTAAAAATTGAATGAAGATAGAAACGACTAAAAAATGAATGAAGAAAATATAAAATTTAAATTAACAGAGAGTGAGAATGAACAAATGAACTAAGAACAAGAACAAGAAGAAGAAATTCGAACAGGAAAAGATAGACAGGACCAACAAATGAACGAAAAAAAAGAGATCAACTAGAAGGAGAAACGTTGGAAGAGGTCAAAATTTAAATTATGAGAAAGTGTGAATGAACAAATAAAAGAAGAAGAAGAAGAAATTAGAATAGGAGAAAATCGAATGAAGATAGACAGGATCGACAAATAACGAAGAAAAAAAGGTAAAACTAGAAGGAGAAACGTTGGAGGTCATAATTTAAATTAAGAGAATGAAAATGAACAAATGAAAGAAGAAGAAGAAGTAGAAGTAAAAGAAGAAGAAATTGGAATAGGACAAAAATTGAATGGATATAGAGAAAACCAACAAATGAATAAAGAAAATACAGTAAAACTAGAAGGAGAAACGTTTGAAGAGGTAAAAAAAGAAGCAGAAGAAGCAGAAGAAGAAGAAGAAAAAAAAATTGGAATAGGAAAAAAAACTGAATGCAAATAGAAAGGACCAACAAATAAATGAAGATAAAAGAGTAAAACAAGAAGGAGAAACGTTGGAAGAGGTCAACATTTTAATTCAGAGAGAGTGCGAATGAAGAAATGGAGGGGGGAAGAAATGTTGGAAGAGGAGAAAAATTGATTGTGGGTGATAGAAAGAACGAACAAATTAAAGAAGAAGAAAACGAAGAAAACGAAGAAGAAGAGTTGGAAGACCTGAAAAAAGGTAAATAGGAAACATTAGATGAACAGGTGAGAAAACAATAAAAGAAGATTTAGTTTGAGCAGGAATGAGAGGAGGAGAAATCGAAGTGGTAGAAAGTGAAGGTAGACATTGTTTTTAAA
>OZ038504.1:65320322-65322822 GCA_964036315.1 Acanthosepion esculentum
CTCTTTCCAAAAGTTAAGCCTTCGAATTTTCCTAAAGACTTGTGTTATAATATAATTAATTGCAAAATTAAATTTTAAAGTCCCAGCCGATATTTTCACATAATATTTGCCCGTCATGGGTATGACGATAAACTACATCCGAGTCCTGGGTAAGACGATAAACTACATCCAGCAGCAAGGCCTCTGATCAGGAGGTTTTGAGGAGCGTGGAACCACCTCTTAATTGCTGGTGCTCACAGGTCCACTTTATCCAGGGTGGTAGCACCTGTTAGAGTCCCAGCAATGGGCAAATAGTTAACACCCAAACTTGTATAAAAATAGGTTTTAATACCATCAAAACTTTGTAATAAAAAAATTATTACCAGCAATAATTTTTGAAGGAAAAATTATTATCAGCAATACTTTAAAAAAAAATACCAGCAATACAAACAGCTATACATTCTTTGAAATAAATATGACCAGCTATAGATTTCTTCAAGGAAAAATATTCCCAGAAATAAGTTTTTGAAGAAAAACATTACCAGCAATAAAAATTTTGTGGGCATTAAATAACCCATTGAGGTTGATATACCGTAAAACAAAACAAACTAAACTATATATACTGAGATAGATAGATAGATAGATAGATGAAAATATTATCAGCAATAAAAATCTTGTCGGCATTAAATAACCCATTGAGGTTGATATGCCGTAAAACAAAACAAAACAAACCAAACCAAACCTAATATTTGCATGTTCAAGGAGAGCTTCCATCAGCTTAATAAGTATAATATAATCATTCTTTCCGAAGATACAGTGTTCGTCGCTAAAATCGATTTTGATATCTGCGAACGTAGTCTCCATCTGAAAGGATCCAGTTATTGCTATAATTAATATCGGTTATTTTCTATACGTCGAATATTCTCATTATTGTTTTTTACATTGAATTTGGCGGTAGATATGTGAATATCGAAGCAGGATCCACGTCAAACAATGTAACGATGTTTGTAACTCATATCTTTTTCTATTCTTATTTTGCCAATGTTTTTCCTTTGTATGTTTCCTTTCTTTTTCAGTTCGTTATTTTTTATTCTTCTGTGACATCTGTTCTCAATTTCCAGCGTTGTTTCCCACTCATCCCCCACCCCTGCCCAATAACATGGCAGCGTCGTAGGTCTGCTCCAGGATCTACTTTTATGTGCCGTCTCCCTTCAGGACGTAGGCGATCAATGGCTCTCCGCAAGATCCTGTTCCGTATAGCTCTTGTTACGCCCGGCGTTTCGTTGGGACTACGATAGCCGGGACGCAACGAGAAAATAAAAAGAAAAAAATAAACAAGAGTATCCCAGGGTTCAATGTAAGATTGATGAAAAGAACGATGGGAGGGGAATTCTCCAAATTCCGGACGTCGGTGAACGCAGTGAGAAAACGAACAATATGCAGACACAGAACAACAGAAGACGACACGAGAATATTTAATAAAAATACTTTATTTATAAAATATACAGTGTATTAAATTAAAGAAAAGAAAACTAAATAGTAAAAGGGATGAGGGGACAATTGGATGGTCAAACATATATCAATGCGACGAAATACAGACAAAAATAGTGACAGCAGATTATAGAATATATATATAAGCATATAAAGACGTACAAATTGTAGGGGTCGACGTCGATCGATTGTTGTCAGAAATACAGTTCGAAAGAAAAGATGTCCATACGCAGATAAACCACAGGAGTATAGACGACGTGGGTTTGAGAATAACGTTCAGGATTCTTTCGTCGCTCATTCGATTCTTGGTGACGTCCGATTCCTCTGAAGGCAAACAGCTAAGTGAAGTTTTTATATCCCAACACGCACGAAAAAAAAACGTTAGGGGTTAAGTCACGTGTTGGCATATGAAAGTGAGTAGGCGTTATCCATTGAACACTATTAGGGTCACTCGTACTTATCAGACAAGCATCGTTCGTCTGGCATGCGATCAGAGACCAGACTGGAGGTGGGGGGAAAGGAAGGTTCTCTTCCAAGAACTGGCTTTAGTTTAACCGGGTACAAAAAAAAATCTGCATATTCAAAGAAATAAAGAGGCGACTATTATTCTCATATCTCGTCGCAAATATGTAAGGTATTAAAAATATACTTGTAAAATCTAAGGTGGGGGTACAATTATTGGTCTAACGTAAGACTCTTAATAGGTTTTGTTGTTTCTCCCCGAAACTATTCTACTATCGATTTACTTGAGCTCAACAAGTATGTTACGCGCTACTTTCCCCCTCTCTCTCTCTTTCCCTCAATCTGTCCTGTGATTATTAGATTTTCCAAGCTCCCCATCCTCATGAGGTGCCCCTGAAATTTCCAACTGCCTCTTCCTGATGTTAATGTGATCTTTTTTGTTCCCACTTTCTGCAAAACCACGTCGTTGCCGACATTTGCGGACCATATTTCTGTAAAACCCATTTCTCTTGCTTTAAGTGTCTTCTTCATCTCTGCGGCGGTTATCCAGTATTCTCTGCCATACAGA
>OZ038504.1:65325322-65330322 GCA_964036315.1 Acanthosepion esculentum
CCTGTCGCTGGATCTAACCAACGCCTTTATCCACTGTGCCATGTGTCAATTCGACATTCAAACCACCTGAAGAAGGTCGGAGTGTACAACGGCCGAAACGTTGTAATAAATATGGCGACAAAGATGAGGACAATAGTCCGAATAATGTAAATAATGGCGATAGGAGTGTAAGACACTTCCTTACAACAATGTGTGTGTAATCAGTTCCGTGATATTTCACTCGCCATTAGCTTATTTTGTTTACTATGAAACATTGAAAATTAATGTTAAACCTGATTCCAGGTCTTTTATTCTAATCTAAATATAACCCCTCATATCCGGACTTTATAACCTATTGCTCGTATCCGGAAGACCTCATATCTGGAATCCCTCATATCCGGAATCCCTCATATCCGGAATCCCACATATCCGGAATCCCTCATATCCGGAATCCCTCATATCCGGACTTTATAACCAATTGCTCGTATCCGGAAGGCCTTCTTAGTCCGGTTGTCAGTGGTTCTACTGTATTTAAAGCAAATATATATTATCATTTTTTTTCTGTATTCAGTCGCTTTACAAGAATTGAAAGCATTGATGTGTCTAATACAACCTGACATAGTTAACTGCTCAATTTAGCTTTATATCTGACTTGCTTGTGGAAGCACATGGAAATCAGTCGAGTGTTCCTGGACGTAGTTTCGTGACCCACCCACCCAACAACAAACGATCAACGGGGATACATGGCAGATGTAAAGAGGCACAAGTAGCCTGCAATAATATCTGTGTATGTTTCATCAGTCAAGCCAGAGTGCAGTTCCACTCGAAGTCCTTATAAATTATTCCTGTGTCTAGCAATATTAAAATAAAATTCTTCCTCAATTCTAGTGTCATTGAAACTTTCCATTTGATCACTCTATTGTATCTGAAACAATTCTAATGCTTATTCTGGTGACATTTGCCCAGTCTAGCGTCAGTGAAAAAATATCTATGCATCCTTCTAGTGTAACTAAAATAATTCTCTGTAGTGTCGATGAAACAATTTGTTTAGAGACTTACTGATATAGCGACGTAATCACACACTGGAAACTATTTCATCTGAAAGTAGTGATGTCAACAACAATAATAAACATTTAAAATTAATGGTGACAATAAAGGTGTGTTAATTCCTCTCATTGAAGAGATTACCCTCATGGGAAATTGTGTCGAGTAACCGGGGCCTGACAAACGTTTATATTGTTTTATTTTCGATATAAAGGTAATTTATATTAACAAAGAAAGGTAAGTAAACGCAGAGGGGAACAGAAGATGAAAATGAACAGAAAAAAAAGAGGAAAAGAGGATGAGAAGTTAAAAACAAAAGAAAGAAAGAAAAATTGTAATCGCAAATGCAGACAAAGAATGCATATGAGACGGAGAGGGGAAAAATGGAACATTAAGAAAACAGAATAAAGAGAGTATGGTGATGGGGGGGTAGAGTTCTTGTTGTTAATTGTTGCTTGTATCAGAAGGTAGATAAATAGTAGCAGTCCTTCGGGACAGCCGCTAGTTTGGCCTAAAGGTTCAACAAGCAATCAAATTGGGGTCACCATAACATAAACAAAATAACATACGAAAGAGAAGGGTATATCAAAAACACTTTGTATTTAAATGCAACATCAATGAATAGTACAATGTTTCTTGATTTACACGCACAAAGTCCGTTACAAAATGTTCATTCATAGAAGAGAAATCCGATTATTAAAAGAATATAAGTGTCTTTTGTTAATACTTAAGTTCATGACGTGCTGGTCACAGGAGATGAAAGGTGAGGTCAATGGGTTGGTAGGAGTCCTTTGATATCTCCGTTGGTGAAGGAAGGCTGAAGGCATCGGGTTTGATGGGTGAGAAAAGCGTAGCGACATTCACTGACGGTACTTCAAAGCTTTCTCTCCTAGAAGTGAATTTGGGTATGGCGCGGAGCCGTTTAATTGGTGGAAATAGCTTATTATTCTTTTTATTTCTTTTTTAATTTTCCCCCGGAAATTCTGCGTGGAGCCGGGTGCGCAAAGACCAGTATTGGTCATTTGCTGTCTAAACCTCTGAGGGTTAATATCCGGTCCTTCGCTTGCTCCGTGCCACCACAAGAGCAATAGAATAATAGAGAAAGAGAAAGAGAGAGAGAAAGAAAGACAAATTAACACGAGAAGAATGAAAGAGTAAATAAAAAAGAATTAAAAATAGAATAAATTAATGGTAAATTAGTAAAGGGAAGAAGAAAAAAATACAAAACAGGAAGAACGAAACGAAAAAATAAAATGAATAGAGGAAAAAACAAAATGAAAAAGAAAAAAAGAAAGCAAAACATTAATAAAAAAAAGAAGGAGACTATAGAGGAAAAAGAACAGAAAAAGACACAGAAGAAGAAATAAAGAGAAGAAGAAAAAAAAGATTAAAAAAAAGAAAACAAATTAGAGAGAAAAAGGAAAGGAAAAGAGTCGGAAAAAGAAGAAAACGTAAAGGAAAAGAGAAAAGAAATGAAAGAATAGAAGAAGAAAAAAACAAAGCTATAATGAAAGGAATGAAGGGAGAAGAAAACTTAGATAAAAAAGAAAAAAAAACTAAAACAATAAAGAAAATAAAGAACGTAAAAGAAAAGATAGAAAAAAAGAAGACAAGAAACAGAAAAATTGAGTCAGTGAAATAATTAAATTGAACCTGACAAGATAGAAACTCACACGGGAAAAGGTGAAAAATATTGTTAAATGATATAAAACATGCCTGAAAGGAATAAAGTGACATTCAGTGTTTTATCGTAATAATTCTTTTACAAGACGTCGAGTCTATTCTTAGTTCTAATAATAAATAATTATGACAATTCAATTTAAGCCTGCTACTAGATTGGCAACTAAGTCTCACCATTCTACTGTTGAACAAGCTACGTGCAATCGCCACTTCTAACATGAAACTCGCTTCCGCTGTCTTGTTTCCTTGCCACTTGCAATGAATAAAATCAGTTGACATACAATATATATATATATATATATATATATATATATATATATATATATATATATATATATATATATATATATATATACAAGGGTCATTCAATAAATAAGGTGTATTATTCGTTATAAGGACTTCTAATACAGATAGAAGCTTACTTTTTTTTCCAACGTAGTCTCCAAGCACTGCCACACACTTTTCCCATCTGTGCACAAGCTTCCGTACTCCCTCAGCGTAAAAATCTTTGGACTGATGTCTCAGCCAGTCGCTCACAACACTTTTGACTTCATCGTCACTTTTAAACTTCGTGCCTCTCGTGAACGCTTTCAAGGGACCAAACAGTTGAAAGTCTAAAGGGGCAAGGTCTGGGCTGTAAGGTGGATGAGGGAGCAGTTCCCAACCCAGCTCGTTGATGGTCTGCACTGTTTGGGCTGCTGTGTGAGGCCTTGCGTTGTCATGATGCAAGATGATTCCTTCTGACTGATGAACCCTGCGTTTGTCCCAACAGTCCTTGCAATGTCATCCACTGTCACCCTTCTGTCAGACTGAATGAGGTCATTGACTCATTCGATCACCTCAGGAGACCTCACTGCTGTAGGCTTCCCAGGCCTGTCTTCATCCTCAACTCTGCTCCGTCCTTCTTTAAGCAATTGAGCCCACTTGTAGACATTTTTGGGGTTGAAACATGTGACACCATACACAGTTGACATTCTCCTATGAATTTCAACTGGTTTGCACCCTTCAGCAACCAAAAACTTGATAACTGACCGCTGTTCAATCCTGGAGCATGCTTCTTGGTCGGCCATCTTTGTTGATTGCCAATACTCTCAAAGTTTTTTTTAATCTGCAAAAGAAATAAAATCCATGTGAAAAAGAAGTAAAACAAAAAAAAATAAAAAAGATATATATATATATGTGTGTGTGTGCGTATTCTTTTTATAGATACAAATATTTAAATATTTAAGTAAATGCTCTGTTTATAATAAACAGCATTAACAACATTTACCTCCCTGAATGTCCGAGAAATTTTCATAGAAAATATGCGTCGAATCGAAACTGTATCCAATACGGAACCGTCATATTGCCTGGCGTGATTTTACCGATTGAGCTACAGACGAGCGTTTCGTTTAGCAAGGTCGATTTTACTGTTTTTAAACTACAATTCTCCATGATTTTCTCTCATGCATTCATATCTGCTCGATGCGTATCCAAATGTAAACAAATGACGTCACACATTTTGAAATGGACAATGTCCTACAATTGTTTTAAAACAGTTTTATGTTTATACGTTCTTTTTATAGATACAAATATTTAAGTAAATGCTCTGTTTATAATAAACACACACACACACACGAGCGAGCGCGCATATATATATATATATATATATATATATATATATATATATATATATATATATATATATATACACACACACACCGTGCGATGGGTAAATTGTCGCCATTTTATATTTTTAATTTCGTGCATGTGCTTTGTTTGTTATTGATTTTGTCCACTACCACTGAAAAAATGGGGAAAAGTTTTCTTGTGACGAGTTTCGTCCGTTAGGACTTCATCAGACTAAATTTGTTATGTTGGTGCAGCTATATACCTGCGCACGAAATAGGGATGTTTGAAATTCAATTTATTTTTTTATTTAACCGATTTACATTTTCTTTTTTTTTCTTTCCATTCACTTTTGTGATAACAGAAGTTCTACCAGGAATGGTGAAATGTTGTAAGAGCCAGGGCACACATTTACTGTAGATGACCTCGCAATCAAATCACTCTCTAGACATTTTCGTCGTAATGAATTGTTTTTTCCTTTGATCAAAGTAGCATTTTTTTATGTCAAAATTGTCAGACTACAGATTACAGTGGCCAATAAGCGCATTTGATGTATTGTTTTGCAAAATGTTTAAATAAAATCGACTAGATAAAAGAAAATTAAATTAATAAATTCCCAGCTTCCGTGTGCATGTGTACATATATATTTTTATTAAGTTTTTTTCGCCTTCCTACGTTTTTTCTGCTTG
>OZ038504.1:65332822-65465322 GCA_964036315.1 Acanthosepion esculentum
CGATCCACTATCTTTCTCCACATCCTCTCCTTTACCACTCCTATCTGCTCTTCCTCCAAACCTTCTGTAACCTCTTGCGTGCTAGTCGCTTCCAGCCTTGCTTGGGGTGAAAAGCTTAAAAAAAAAGAAAAAAGAAAGTGGGACAGAGAAAAAAAAACCTCATAACCTATATAGCGAGCATGAGTTAATGGATGGCGGGACAACAGAGATAACAAAAAGACGCAGTTTATTAAGAGCTACGAAGGGCAGGAGGTTGTGGAGAGTCATGATCACCAACGTCCTGGATAGATACGGCACATAGAAGTTAACATTCTGATTTGGTCTGTTCCACTAATGTGACCACCTCCTTCCTCTATCTCAACAGAGAAGCCCGCCCCACCTTAAAAAGAAACAAAAAAAGTAACAGGCGGGTTCCACATGGTTTCCGAAGGTGGGGGATCCATCTAATCAATCGTTTTCTATTTTGGTAGTCGTCCTCATGCAGCTATCAGAAGAATCTAATAGATATGTGTATGCGTTCGCGCGTGAGGGTCCTCTACTCACTTTTTAACTACAGCCCAGCAGACAGTAACATCTGTAGAAAAAATATTATATCAGTAATCATACTTTATAACTTAGTTTACTATTTACTATGCCAAATTGTACAATAACGGGTATGACCGACCATCTTCGTATTGGTATTCAAAACTTTGGTATTTTTTACTTTTCTTGTATTTCTTTTTTTTATTCTTTGTTTTGATCTGGTCCCGGGCAGGAACATCTGACAATAGAAACAGGAAGTTCTATTCGCCACTACACAGTAAATACGATGTTCCGATATTTGTGAGTTTAGAAAAACGCTCACAAATTGAAATAATCGAACAACAAAAAAGTAAGCAAAAAAAAAAAAAATCATTTTTTTTTTCTTATTTATAAAATGTCCAACATTGATTTATTGCTTTGGGCCCAGGGAATGGTAACGAATCTTTGTCAATAAAATTTACCATGTTTTAAATGGGTCATAAAATCTTTTACTCACTATTACAATACCAAATGGTCATAAAGGGACGTTTCTTCTTAAATCTATAATGTAGCTATTTTGTTAATGAATTATAGACTGCTTGTCGAGTAATAATGTTGGTTTTATGTGGTTTGGGAGAATTGCTGAAGTCAGACACATGATAAAAATTCCAATATTAACTCGTTAATATCCACCGTCTAATTTTTGGATAGATATGTTATATGGATAAAGTTATAAATAATACCGTATTTTCCTAAACCTAAAATTAATGCACCATTTTTTTTTTTTTTTTTGAGATTCCTTCCAAATGATTGTTGGGTGGTTTTATTATTTACATTTTTTCCTGTAATGTTTTACATTCTTTTCCTTTAAATAGTTTTTCGAGGTGTTTGGAAACACACCGGAAGTTGCTATTATCAGACACCCTCCCCCCATATGAATTCTGATTATAGGAATAAAATAGGACGAGTTATGACATTATGCTGAGTAAAGATTTGATGTTTTGGTGAGATAAATATTATCGAATGACTAGGTCTATTATTGGGACCTGCGTAGTTAAAGGTCACATCTCTCCTTAACCCATTTCTGACTATGTGTCTTATTTGATCTATTTTTAACATCAATAAATATTATTAATACATTACTTTTTATAAACCTTTTGTAAACCCATTTATTCTTCATTGTCATTATAATAAAAACCATTAACAAAATATGTAATAGAATTATTCTGTTATTAGACAGTTAACTAAGGGGGTGGATTATTACTTATTATTGATGATAATTTCTTGATCCAACATACCCACCAGAATCTGACAAAATGATCAAACATGAGGATTGATATTTGTCTACATTATTTACATTATTCGGACAATTGTCCTCACCTTTGTCGCCATGTTTATTACAACGTTTCGGCCGTTGTACGCTCCGCCCTTTTTCAGGTAGTTGCAATGTCGAACTGAACCCTTTATTTCGCTCACTGAGGTAGACTGTTCTAGTTCCACGTGTCATGTTTAATGGATGTCAGTTATCAGTTATCTCCTGTTAATTTCCCTCTGAAAGTTCTCCACTGCCTTAACCGGGTATTGAACTCACACTCTTTAGGTCCTGTCACTGGATCTAACCAACGCCTTTATCCACTGTTCGAAATTCCAATCACCTGAAGAAGGCCGGAGCGTATAGCGGCCGAAACGTTGTGAATATGGCAATGAAGATGAGGATAACAGTCTGAATAATGTAAATAATATAAGTAATGAAGAATAATTATGAAAATTCCTTCTCAGTCGGGCCGAGAAGTTTTTAGCAGACATCCTACTATTATTAAATTCGTTTTTTCTTCAAACTTTGTGGTTATTATTATTATTATTATTATTATTATTATTATTTGAGTATGGTATGTTTACTGCTTTGTATCTAATAGAACCGAGTTCAAACTCTGGTCCTTAGGCCCTATAGGAGAATTGTCATTTAAGTGATACTACTTTTCTTAGTATATGGGATCGTAATAGGGCGACCTTCTGATCAACTTTTAAATTTGATGTTACCTGGGACCCTGTTAGTAAAATTGTCCATTAGTTTTCTCAGAATCCGATTATTATTGGTACAGTCATAGTCTTCATTCCCACATCCTGTTAATCTCGATCTCTAGGTCTGTATTATTATTATTATTATTGCTGTTGATGTTGTCGTCATCTCTTCTTCTGGACTGGTTTTTGTTTTCAACCGGAGATCTTGAATTATTTGTGTTCTCCAAATAGTACCTTTAGCAGATTATTTAGCAGATACAGTCAGCACAAACTTTCGAAGGGATGGGATACGATTATTATTATTATTATTATTATTATTATTATTATTATTATTTGATTCGTGTTGCATGCTCATTTCCTCCAGGATCTCAACCAGAGACGTGAGTTCAGAAATGGCACCATGACATTATTCCCCTGCATATTTCTTTTCTAAAAATGCAAACGCTTGCACATTTTTGCATAGATAAAATCTTTTGTAGTTTTGCTCTTAAGAACGATCTTTTTTTTCTTTTTCTTTTGTTTCTTAAATCATAGGTCGTTGCTTATACTTCCAAGGAATCTATCGGAACCAAAGACCCGAAATTGGAATTGTTGATGTCTTCATTTGTCTTGGAAGTTCTTTGTATGTTTATAAACTTTTCGAAATCTTCTAAGCGACATTTTATTTTGCAGGAACTGCCATATCACTAAGAAAATCCATTCAGTTTTTCTAGTATTTGATCACTATGTCTGGGTTGGTAAACTTTGATTTTTCTGTTTCTGTGTATTTTAAAGTCCCATAAAATTGTTACAGATCTCATGTCTGTAACTGAGTCTGATTTATTATTATTATTATTATTATTATTATTATTATTATTATTATTATTATTATTTCCTTGGATTTCTGCCTGCCGTTTACACATTTCTTTCCGGGTCCCGCCCAGCGACCTAAGGTTAGAAATGGTATCATGACACTTACCACTGCAAAAAATAAATAAATAAATAATTGCATGGATAAAGACCTTCGTAACGTGTGAGCTTTACTTGTCAGAACAATGTTTTGTATTTCTTTGAGGCATGGACTTCCAGGAATCCCTTCAATTAGTCTACTGGAATCTTTTCCAACCAATCCTAGGCCTCCAACTACAACAGGGATTGTTGATGTTCCCATGTGCCACATTTTTTAGATTTCTATTTCAAGGTCCTTGTATTTTGACAGCTTTTCGAATATCTGCAAAGATACATTGCAGTCTGCAGGGACTGCCATATCAATAAAGAGGCACATTTTGTTTGTGGTCTTTAATAAAAATGTCTGGGCGGTTGGCTTTGATTGTTCTGTCAGTGTGTATTGTGTAGTCCCATAGAATTGTAACGGCTCCATCTCCGTAACCAGGTCTGGGTGGTGTTCATACCAGTTTCTTTCAGTTTCCTTCCAGTAGAAGTTGCAAATTTTCCAGTGCAGATATTAGCCCACTCTGTCATGCCGGTTTTTATATTCAGTGGGTGCCAATAACGTGCAACCTGATACAAGATTATCAATGGTTTCTGGATATTTATCACAGAATCTGCATTTTGGGCTAACACAATATTTTAGTATATGTGCTTGATAATTCCTAGTTAACAAGCATTGGTCCTGTGCAGCAAGGATAAAACCTTCAGTTTCAGCTTTCAACCCTGCACTACGTAGCCACTGATGGGTACGGTTTTTGTCTGCGTCAGCTTGTTTGGCATGGGCAGAGTATTAGCCGTGGAGCGGTTTATCTTGCCTTTGTTTCTGTATCTGGTCGGTTGCATTTGTCTATGCATTATTATTATTATTATTATTATTATTATTATTATTATTATTATTATTCCGCTTCTTATACACAATCTGTGATGTTGGTCTCTGATAAGAAGATTATATTCAGGTTACATCTTGTTACCAAAGAAAGTAAACCGGTCATTTCTCCTTTTCAACAACAGACGGTATCCATTGTGTTCAAACTATCCTTACTGATGCAATCACGCAAGATTATTTTCATTGATTCCATTTTCCAATAACGCGTCCTGGGTATGATAATAAACTACATCTGGCAGCAAGGCCTCTGATCGAGAGATTTGGGGTTTTGAAGTGCGTAGAACCACCTTTTAACGGTTGTTGTTCCCACCTCCATTCTGACCCGACGTGGTAGCAACTGTTAGGGTCCAAGTTACGGGCAAATATTTAACCCTTAAACAGGGGTCAAAACACTATGAAAATATAAAAATAGATTTTTGTATTAAAAATACCAGCAATAAATAAAAAAAAAATATTACTAGCAATTTATTTTTTTAAAATAAAAATTACCAGCATTACATTTGGCTCTTGACAAAAACACTCTCTATAAAAATTCGTCAATGAAACCCGATCTACAAACTGATTTCTTACAAATAATACAAATTCTACTCCTAAGAAACTATCCTCAAACTTTTGTGGCTGTATTAAATATCCCATTGAGGTGTTGATGCGCCGTAAAACAAAATAAACCAAATCAAACCATTTCCAAATAACAATGTAATGTCTGCGGTTTTCTATGCAAGGTCCGGGAGTCACTCAAGTAGAGTGTTATTGAGTTAGGGGCACAGCTTCTGTTGATATGTGGGGAAGATAACTGTTAGACTTATACTTGAACAGGTTAAGATTGTAGTGATCGCAGAAGCATCCTCTAGGAAATCTGTTCTACAGCGTAGCGGTTCACGGGAAACTATCCTAAAATTTTTGACGGTTTTAAATAACCCATTGAGGTGTTGATATGCCGTAAAACAAAATAAACCAAACCAACCCATTTCCAGATAACAATGTAATGTCTGCGGATTTTATGCAAGGTCCGAGAGCCACTCGAGTAGAGTGTTATTGTGTAAGGGGCACAGCTTCTGTTGATATGTGGGGAAGATAACTGTTGAAACTTATACTTAAACAAGTTAAGATTGTAGTGATCGTGGAAGTATCCTTTTGGAAGTCGGTCCTAGAGCGCAGCGGTTCACGGGATAACATTTTTCACCACTGGAATGTAAAGGGAATGAGGGTGGTTCACTACAACGTGGATAAAATGGCAGGTCTTAGCAGTATAGGTTAGAACCGGTGGAATTAAGGAATGTAGTTCGTCGGAGCACTTTCCATGAAAATTGCGATAGCCATAGGATAGCAGGAGGCATGATACTTTTCGTCTGTGATAAAGGGGTTATAAGCTGGAAAATTATCAAGACAAAAGTGAAGACGGGAAATATATGGCAACAGTATTCCATTTTTCGGCTTGATCTGGTTTTGTAAATGTAGAGGATATCAGGAGTAATCAGCTTACTGAAGCGGTACATGGAACTGACCATTTTTTCAGCCTCTTTAGCGATGGAAGATGTGTATGAATTTCACTCGAAGTTTCAGTCTCAAAACACAAAAATAAAATAAAATAACATGAAACTGTAAAGATTTGTTGGACGACCATTTCGTCTTGCGCCTTTGCTTGGTGTCCAAGTTCTTATTTTGTATTTTGCTTGCCAGCTATAACCTGCAAATTGAATTCTATGCATAAGATTATAGTAATATCTGATAGATGATTTAGTTGGATTTCTCCAAGAGATATTAATTATAGGTCTTGGCATCCTTGTATAGGTATCATTAAGTTTAGACTTTAGGGTTTTTTTATGTCCAAGTAGTGGCATCATACATAAAAACCGACTCTACAGTGGCACGAAAGAATCTCTGTTTGAGGTTGTCTGGTAGATCAGATTTCCAAATTATATACATTTTATTCAAGGCAACCCAGGTTTTATGCGAATAAATTCTAATTCTTTTCAGTAGATTATATTTCGCTTCCTAGGTATTTAAAAGATGCGACAGATTTTATTGATACACCTGAAAACAGTTTTACTTGAGCATTGAGACTTAAGTAAATGAATTGACATAAAATCCAACATTATTAGCGGCATTTTCTAGATGATGTAGAGGTGCTTTGAAATTGGTAATGATGTCTGAAGTGATAGAATTCTAACGACTAGAGTTCGTTCCGGAAATGGGAAAACATTGGTAAAACAAATGCTAGATTTCTGACGAGAATGACGTCTGAGCAACATTTCCCAGATTACTCTAAATCATTTCATAAAATATGACACAATGACCTAATTAAAAATAAGAGGAAAATTTTGCTTCTAGTGCTAAGTTATTCCAGCATTCTGTAACCATTTCTGGAAAAGAACAACCCACATAAGGATAGAGAACAAATATGGTGAAAACACTTTATTAGAAAAGGGGTTTGGAGAATTTAACACTCATAGGACATATAGTAGGCAAGACAGACAGAGGAAAGTTTATTGTCTAAATAAATAGCAGAGCAAGCACTGGGAGGAATGATAAAGTCAAAACTAATTTAGACAGAGGACAGGAAGTTGCGTAGATCCATTTCGTACATTTCCTTGGATTAACGTCCATCGCAGACAATGGCTGTAGGACAACTAATCGATAATCGAGACATTAGTGTTTGGGCGTGATAAAAATCTGATGCAATCACGGATGACGCAATATTTTTTAAGGCCAAACAAAAATCATCATACATCCCGAAAATAGATTCATATTACTGCACACGACTGCAAATGACTTAATCTGAGGAGAAAATAGAAATCGATTACACCCTGTCACTCCAGTGGGTCGAAAACTGACTGTATGGTAAAAATAAGTAAACAGATGCGGATGTTTCAATTAATTTTCACAAGGGTGCATGAGACGAGATATTGTTCTCTCAGATTAGTTTCCCTATTTTTACATCACAACGTTTCGGCCGCAGTAATATCCAGCCTTCATATCTGAGCGGAACTATTGCTACTACTATACATTGATCATTTTGTTAACACCCCAACTTTTACTGTATTTATATATAGTTCTCAGCAAAAAGAACAGTTCAACTCATGCGAATTACAAATTGGAATAGTTTGAATATCTGTTTTAAGAGAGGATGGAAATGCGAAAGAGAAATCCGAACACGCATTGGGAGAGGGAAAGATGCCTTCCAAAAGTTAAGCAAAGTATTAAGAAACAGGAAAATTTCGTTAAAAACAAAAGAAAAGATTATTGAAATATCGGTCCTGTTATATGCTAGTGAATGCTGGACAATCTCATCACAGATGAAGAAGAGACATAAAGCAAAATAAATGTTGTTCTACAGAAGGATGTTGAGAATACCATTGACCATAAATGTGAGCAACGGTGGAATTTTAGAGGAAATGGAAACAATAAGGACGCTTAAGCTTAATATCAGACACAGTAGAATTTTTAATGAGGAAAGAGGGCTTAGGAAATTTGATACTCAGATGGCATATTGAAAGTAAAAAGGACAGTGGAGAACAGTGCCATAACCTAACTAACAAGCGATTGAATGGTCGGCATTAGGATAGAAAATATACAAACGTTAGTAAGAAGTACAAATGAAAAGAAATTGTGGAGACACATGGTCACCCAAGCTCTGAAGGAACACGGTATATAGAAAATAATAAGATCCAAATTACTGTGATTGATATTGCATTGGAATCAGACATTTTATGCTTGTTTTTACTTCTATATTTCTACAAATCCGCGTCCCCGCTACACCATGTCGGGCCAGAAATATGTATGTTCTTTCTGAGAATAAATCGCGCCTGAGTAAATGTGATGGGGCATCTTTCTGCATTAGATTGAAGATGGGTATAAACCCCATATTCCACGGAATTAAATGAACCTTATCATTGTTTTCACTGTCTCTTAAAAATCAGTTCTTTTAAGGGTTCAGTTCTTTCGACATTCCAACCACCTGAAGAAGGCCGGAGCGTTCAACAGCCGAAAAGTTGTAATAAATATGACGACAAAGATGAAGACAATGACCCGAATAATGTAAATAATGTACCAAAAAAGAATCTGTAATATTATTGGTGCTGATCTAGCGTCTCGGCTTTAGTTACTTTCCAAATTCTTCAAGGATTCCTCATCGTGCGCTTTCTATAACTACTTTCATGGTAATATTTGGGCTGAGCTCTTTGCTATGGTACATATACTTTCTGAATTTAAGCGAGTGTATTAGATTGGCAATAAGGTCTCATCAATTAATAGCTGAAGTGGCTCGATGTAACCGTAATTTCTATGCTATCAGTTTCTTTTCTCGCTTGTGGAACACCTTTTCGGATCCCAGGTTCTCAGCCAAATTTCATCTTCAAAAATGTGGTGTCATTCACTATCTACTGTCCTCCTGATTACTCTTAAAGAAAAAAAAGAAGACGCTGCTTGAGGCTAGTTCATTTCTACAATGATTCTACCTGGATTTTTCAGCTCGTTTTAACCTCCTATATGTCGACTCCGTACAGAAGTATTGAGAGCGTCCACCGGATGCAATACTAGGGTTTAACCCATCTTGACCTTTTTGTAATGCCAAGGCGCGGTCACGTTTCGGCCACGGTTGTAACAGCTGTCTTGACACTATCCCCAATGTTTTCATTAATCCAAAATTTCCATTCAATTAGGTGATCGATGAAATTTTCAATGGCAACGAACGGTGGAATGATAATACGGGTCAGAACAAGATTGCCCCACGAGTTACAGTGATAAGGAAATGTAGACCTTGACGCAACACAGCAGATTTATGCACGCGTACACAGCGCTGTAGAATGGAGCTTATAAATATATTGGTAACATTAATATACGCAGAATATACATATATATATATATATATATAATATAAAAGTGAACATATAAGTCAACACTTAGAAGCCACAGTCTGTTTCATGCTAGATGCAATGGTCAGGCCACGAATCTCTCTCTCTCTCTCTCTCTCTCTATATATATATATATATATATATATATATATATATATATTCGGTTGGATTGAAGTGAGTTTGTGACCCTGGGTTTCACGCTATTTACGATCGTCAGACAAACTTGTTGTCACAAACCTTGAAACCCAGGGTCACAAACTCACATCAATTCAACCAAATATGTTAGCTGTATCTCTGATATTGAGCGCTTTCTAATAAGTACCGCGCATATAATATATAAGTAATAAGATATATAATATATTGCACATATATATTTATATTTATATACACACACTTTTCACACACACATATATATGTGTGTGCGTGTGTGTGTGTGTGTGTGTGTGTGTGTAAGGCACTCACGAGTGAGCGCATTTGGGTTTGTGTTTAGCTTGTTACGAATTTTGAAGCAAGGTTACAACGCGCTCTCCATCCTGAGGATATTTATATATTTATTCATGGTGTTAATTTGTTTTAAGCGTCTATTATTTCTAGCTAATAAAAACAAAGGTAGAGTGATTGGATATTCTCACATTATTCCTCGGAAATGTTGTCCTCAACGGGCCACGTGATTGCAAGTCGCATCAGTGGCTTCCATTTTAATTCTGGTTACGCACCACTTGGCCGAGTAGTTTAAGAATATATTTACCTAAAGTGGTGTTATGAAAAGCAACAACAATTAAAAGAAATAAAACTATTATCGCCAAAAAATTAATGTAAATAAAATAGTAATAAGATAGCATCAGACAAGCATAAAAGAAAAAAGTACAACGTTTCCAGTTTTTAAACTTCTCTCATTTTACTACCATAGAGAAAATTTACTTCCCGCCATCAGCACAGCTAATACTAGACACCTTGATAGCAACGCATTGCGCCTTATTGGTCTCAAGTGTTCAACTGACTTAAAGTTACACAACTACATCCGATCAATAGCTGCATCTACTGCAAGGACAGTTGGATCATTGTTTCGTGCCACAAGATTTTTCTCATCAGAGTCCATCTTAAATATTTACAAATCTACCATTCGTCCGGCCATTGAATACTGTTGTCATATCAGGTCTAGTGCTCTTGCTATTCATTTCGGCTTTCTTCATAAAACTCAAAGAATGATCTGCAATGTAATCGGTCCTGACTTGGCATCTTGACTTCAGCCATTTTCTCACCGACTGTGTCATGGCTTCTTCACTTTCTTCTACAAATATTTTCATGGAAACTGTCCTGACGAGTTTTTCCCCCTTGTGCCCAGCCTAAATGTATTTAAACTTGCTACTAGATTGACAACTAGGTCACACACGTTTACTGTTGAAATAGCTGAATGGAACCGCCACTTCTACATCAATAGTTTCTTTTCTCGCACTCCCTGCCTGTTTCCTTGATTCCATGATAACTACAATGTTCAAAAATTCAAATGCAACGTCAATCGCCATCTTCTGTCTTCGTGAATCGCGTCCATCTTTTATCCCACAACATCCATTTTTTTCTCTCAATTTCATTTTCTGTAACCGCCTGCTTACTAGTGACATTCCCGCCTTCCTTGTATGGAAAGGATTAAAGAATTTCTACAATAATTTGCTGGAATAAAGCGTCAACTAAATTACAACAATAATATGATGAGGTAAATACATCAATGAAATAATAACAGTGAAATGCTTCTTCTAATAAACAACAATAATAAAAAAGATAAAAATGATGATATTGAAAATGCTTTCCATGAAAAGAAAAAATAATATATGGGAATAAAATTAATAAAATAGCATTAGTGAAATGCTTCATCTAATTGGCAACAATAATATAATACATGATCAAATCATAACAGGGAAACGCTTCTAAAAAACAAACAATAATAAATATAGTGAAGATGGTTCATGTAAAAAGGAACTAAGAACTAAAATAATAATTTTGAAAATACTTAATGGATAAACAACAAAAATAAGATGGACGAAAACTAGTAATAAGATAATAATAATGAAAATGCTTAATCTAAAATGCAACAAAAATAAGATGGGGGACAAAGAGTAATAAGATAATAAAAAATGCTTAATCTAAAATGTAACAAAAATAAGATGGGGGCAAAGAGTAATAAGATATGGAGAGAGAAGGAAGATCACCGTCCCCTGTGGGATCAGGTCGAGATCATAGACAGGGAACACCATTGGAAAATTCGAAAACTTAAGGAATGCTAGGCCACAAAAATCTCCTGAGTCGGCCAAGCATAGAAATAAATACAATATGGGAACCAGTAATAAGGAGTGCCAGAGTAAAGCAATGATAACAAAAAAAAAAGTTGCAATATGAGTACTGGTAAAAAATGTTTGCTGAAAAATTAGGTTTATAATACTCAGAAATTCATACCAAGATGCCCTCAAGGACACATGGCACAGTGGATAAAGGCATTGGTTAGATCCAGACCCAAAGAGTGTGAGTTCAATACCCGGTTCAGGCAGTGGAGAACTTTCAGAGGGAAAATTACCAGGAGAAAACTGATAACTGACATCCATCAAACATGGCTCGGATCTACCCCAGTGATCGAAATAAAGGGTTCGGTTCGAAATTCCAACCACCTGAAGAAGGCCGGAGCGTACAACGGCCGAAACATTGTGACAAATATGGCGACAAAGATGAGGACAATAGTCCGACTAATGTAAATACAGTAATAAGATAATAATAAAAAATGCTTAATCTAAAATGCAACAAAAATAAGATGGGGGACAAAGAGCAATAAGATAATAATAATAAAAAACGCTTAATCTAAAATATAACAAAAATAAGATGGGGTACAAAGAGTAATAAAATAATAATAAAACATGCTTAATCTAAAAAGCAACAAAAATAAGATCCGGAGAAAAACTAGTAATAAAATAATAATAATGAAAACTGATTTTCACAAAATAGAATGCTATGTCAATCGTTATCTTCTGTCCTCTAAATTTCTGTTCTTTTACTAGTTTATCTCTTTAATTATGTTTATTTTTTACTCATATTCTTTCGCAATGAGTAACCCTCCCTGAATTAGAGCGGCCTTATTGCTTGTTTGTGACGAAATTATTTTTTTAATGCATTAATCCGGAAGTAACCCCAACTGACAAGCCCTGTTTTCGTACTCGGCTCCTCCTTTTCAATTGCTGATATCTTTTTCGGCACAATACAAATCTTAGACACAACTTAGACAAATCATCGACATCGCCTTAGAGAATGAGAGCGACATTGAAGAAAGTTGTTGTCGTTTTATCGCCAGAGCAAACCATCAGTTACTTCTGGATTGGAACACCCGATCCGTTTAAATAGGATCATAACGACAATGAAGCCCAACGATAGCCAGAGGCTTCTATAAAGACGAGATAATCTTCGCGATAAGTATCTGTAGACGTACCAACCATTCCAGTCAAGACCAAAAAAAATAAGATCTAATAATCGTAAACAAAGAGGAGATTTTTTTCCCATAGTCTCTCTACGATCTATGCATCTACAAATCGGCATTGAAAGAAACCCGAGAAGAAAATGAACTGACAGTAACTTTGCCGAGGAACTAAAACAATTATGAAACAGGAAAGCGACAATGTCATCCATAAGTGCTGGACTGCTTGGAACAATCTCAGAAGATTTTCAAAAGCGAATAAGAACTGAAAGTATTGGACGTATTGATCAGACTTTCATTTCTCCCTCGATTCTACATAAGAGACACCAGATACTCGCGTGAATTGATTCCAAAAGTAATACACTTCGCCCTCTTTGAATCAAGTTTTCAACTGACTTGAAGTCGAGCGGCTACATCTAATCAATAGCCGCATCTACTGCAAGGAAAGTTGGGTCACTGTGACGTGCCAAAAATTGTTCTCGTAAGAATCCATCTTGCATATTTACAAATCTACTATTCGTTCGTGGATTGAATACTGTTGCCATATCAGGTCTGGTGTTCCTGCTATTCATCTCGAGGTTCTTGACAAAATCCAAAGGATCTGCAATGTAATCGATCCTTACTTGGCATCTCGACATTAGTCACTTTCTCACTGACGCGAAGTGTCTTCCCTCTGTCTTTTCTACAAATATTTCTATGACAAACACTGTGACGATCTTTTTCCCTTGCGCCCAGCCTACATTAATTTAAACTTGCTACTAGATTGGCATCTAGGTCACACCCGTTTACTGTTGAAATAGCTGAATGGAACCGCCACTTCTACTACAACATATTCTTTTCTCGCGTTTTCTGCCTGTGGAACATCATTCTGTTTACTTGCTTCCCTGATAACTACAATTTTCAAAAATTTAAATAAAATGTCAATCGCCATCTTGTATTTTCTTGAATCCCCTATATCTGTTATCGTTTCCTCAATCTTCCCTATACTCAGTCTTTTCTCTCACGTTCAATCACTGTAACCCCCCTGCGTACTAGTGGCATTCCTGCATGGCTTTCGGTGAAATGATCATAATGTTAAGTCCTCATAATATACCCCTCTTGCTCCCTCCTTACATTATTCTAATTCTCTGTATATTTCTTTGGTAAGGAGGAAGTTCCATTTATAGAGCTTCTTCCCAAGAAACGCTTCTTCGTAGAACAGACAACCGAGAGGATACTTTCTTGATCACGACAATCTAATTCTTTTCAACAGTGTGGTCAACCGTTATCTATCCTACATATCCTTAGAATATATAGCGAAGAAAACGGCGACTTACCTCGTCAAACCAAGCGACAGCGCGTCGCGTGTATCCTACGACGGAAAATGTGGCGAAAAAGAAAAATACTTACCAAAAAAAAAGGGGTACGTATTCCGCATGACATGCTGAAGACGGAATATGTAAATTAAAAACATGTCCGTCGCAGGAGTCATTGTAAAAGTATTTTGATATGCAAAAATTGTGCGTCCTCTCTCAGTTGTCGACGAATGGAAAAATCCTCGGACGATGAAAGCAGTTGGTGTTCTCGAGTTGGGAGAGCAAAAATTGGTGTACCGCGTTCGTCGCCGAGTGAGTTATTTTTCTGACTGGTTACGGGCATTGTTAGTACCTGCGAATCCAGTTTTCGGCATTTCTTTCTGCCTCCAATATTCCAGTCTGAACTTACAGTGATTTGTTCTCTGCGTTGTGGAAGTAATCTGCGACAAATATTTAATTTTCTTTTCAGAACGCTTACTCTCCTCTTACTCTCTCCTTACAATATGCCCATTCCCTATATATTCCATTCGTAAGGAGGAAGTTCCATTCAGACAATTTATTGCCAAGAACAGCTACTTTGTAAAAGAGACTCGCGAGAGTATGCTTCCCTGACCATTACAATCTTAACCTCTTCAGTTTCGGTCAACCTTTATATACTTTCAATTTCATTCAAAATCTACCTTGAGTGGCTCCTGGGCCTCGTATTGTTGAACAAAAGCAAACCAAAAACGTCTATATAATGAATTTTGAGTATGCTTATTAAATAGTGATGTCTAACAATTGCTGAAAGAAAGAAATTAAATTTAAATTTCGAAACGTATTTTGAGTATATAAGTTAAAAACACATTTCTCGTTGTGGTTAGAAAAAAGTCGAAATGTTTTGTGTTTAATCTTCGAAAAGTATTCGAAATATATCCGTTTAAATGTCATGGTACATGAGGGTTTAAAAGCAAACTTCTTAGAAGAAAACTTTTTTTTATTCCTCTGTCTAAAAATTAATCGAGTCCTTCCATTTTCTTTTTTTTTCTTTTATTATAAACAGTCCTCCACTTATGTTCAAGTATGTTCAAAAATTAGGTACCTCCACTGAATTTTCGATACCTCCGATTTAAAATGAATTTAAAAAATGAAAAAGCATTCTTGAAGATTTCATTTTAGCTTTAATTGAAGGCCAAATGATGAATTTTGTTTAATTCCAGCAAGTAAAATATTCTGGTGTATTTCAAATAGAATTATATAGATTGGTACGTCAAATATTTACTCGATTTTTTTAAATATTTTTAAAAAGCCGCCATTTTCTTAATTTTAAGAAATTTGTAAACAAAAACAAAATTACTGGGTTTAAAAATCTTCCAAAAATAAAATTTATATTTCTGACGCGTTATTTGAGTAAAATTAGAAAACTTAAAGTTAAATTAATCTGATTTGAAATAAATATTACTGACTTATAACATAAGAAAGTTATATACAAGTATTTATTAACAATGGGTCCTGTTTCTTTTTTTATCTTTAACGATAAGTTCCGAGGTGTTGACATCTCTTATTGATGACCAGAATTGACATAAATTTAAGAAATCTAAGTGAACGCATTTTTTTAGTTTTTAACTACCTAGTAATTTTTACATATTAACATATTTTCAAAATTCAACTATTTAATATTTTATTGACTTTTAGTTACGTTTCAAGATGCTTTATGAAATTTGCGTTTCATCTCTAGGTTCTTAAGTTTACTAACTTAAACAAAAAATTAATTATTTGAAGTATGACCCAAACTAAAATAAATATATAAAATAAAATTACTTAGTGAAATAGTAATAAAAAAAAGTAAAACTTACTTTGAAATTTTGATGGGATAATTTGCAAAGACGTTAATGATGAAAAAGAACTGAATGAGCGAAATAATTGCAGTGCCTCAGACGAAACTTAAATCACGTGACATTTTAAGGATTATGTCATATGTGGTTTACCATAGATAGAAATTTGGAATGTTTATAACCTAAATATTTTTCTTAAAAATTCTTTTAAAAATATATTGACTCAAACGACTGTTAAAAAACTTTTCAACTTTTGATTCGTAAATGTACTTTTCACTTAATGATATCACCAAATCACCGCATTGAAACAATGATGAATTTGAAACGATTTTTAAATATTATAAATTCTTTAATTAAAATTAAAAAAAAATGGAAACAATTCTTGTAAAAATTAATTATTCATCGAAAATAAATTCTTCTTAAGACAGTAGAGTCCTTAATAATTCTTAATTATCAATGGAATTAAAAGCTTTTCTAATTAAATAATGTAATAGTTTTATTGCATTTTTATTTTACAATTCAGAGAAGATTTTCGGTGAAAGGACCAACGATTTTATAAAAGAAATTATGATTTACTTTCTCCACGGAGTACTGTTTTAATTATTAAAAAATCCCCAACCTAAAAATTGAATTTCTAGAAATTTCATGAAATTAAGTGGGTGGTAACATATGTAAAAAAAATCAAAAAGATTTTCTAAAAAAAAAAATTCTAAAATAATAATTAATGTGTGTTTCACCTGAAAAAGCACAAAAAGCTAACCTTTATCTTTGGTTCGGCCGCTGGCATAAACAAAACACGATTTTTAACAAAAATTTCGAACATGCTAAGAAGGATTAAAAAATTTCAAAAATTAGTTAAAAAAATAATTTCATCTTTCCTCTTAATAATAACATAAACATTTTGATAAGAAAACTTTGTTTTTATTGAGTTTGGGGCCTTTTTTTCATCATGCTATGCCTGTTTTTTTTTCGCGAAAAAGTGGAGGTACCTATCAAGGATACTTTCGCAAGAGACACCTTCTGGTTAGGGATGGGCCGTAGTAGATGTGTAGCTAACTTTAAAATTTAAATATAGTTGGAATTTGGTCAAATAGAGAGTAGTCTTCCCTTACACTCTTTACATTGTTCGGTCTGTTGTCCTCATCTTTCATGTCACATTCACGACGCTTTGACAGTTGTACTCTCCGGCTTTCTTCGGGCAATATTTGTTGGTATTTCGAACCGCTACCTTTATTTAGTCCAAGGGGGTAGATTGTTCTAATTCTCCATGCCATGCCTTTGTATATTTCAGTTTTTAATACACTCAACAAAAGCTTTTATCCATTGGGCTCGATGAATTAAAGCGTTGGTTGGTTGATCCAAAAAGTGACTTAACACAAAGAGTTGTGAGATCAATCCCTGGCCTCAGCAGAAAGAACCAAAACTTCGAGAGTTATCAAGATGATTTAACTAAGAACTGATTATCTGTGTTTGGGTAGTAAAGGTGATGCACTGAGAATTGTGAAAACGTCTGGAATTTTGCCGTGGAAACAAGGCACAATATTATTCCACGGAATAAAAAAGAAAACTTTGATATTCAGCTACCGTAATTCCCCATGTATAATACACATTTTTTTTCTAAATAAAGGGTGCCTACTATGCTCAACCTCAATTTTTTTTTAAATATTGCCGTTTCATAGGTCGATCTCAGTTATAAAATAACTATCCACCACAAACTGGAGCCCCTGCTGTTTGCCTCAGGGTTCTTGATAAGATCCAGAGACGGATATGCAATGTAATTGGCCCTGATCTGTCATCTCGTCTGCAGTCGCTCTCTCACAGACGCGCCGTTGCCTCGCTCTGTCTTTTTACAAATACTTTCACGGTAATTGCTCCGATGAGCTGCTTTCGATGGTTCCTAGGCCTCATGAATTTAAACGTCCTACGAGGCTGGCATCCCGTTCCCACCCCTTCACCGTTGAAAATGTTATATGTAGACGTCTCTTCTACTCCAATAGCTTCATGTCTCGCACATCTCGCCTGTGGAACTCCCTTCCTTATTCCTGTTTCTCTGACAAATATAATCTCCAACTATTTAAGTGTAACGTCAATCGACATCTCCAGCTGCCTTGATCTATCCACTTCCCTTCTCCACATCCTATCACCTTTCATTCCTATCTGCTCTCGCTCCAAATCTTCTGTAACCCCCGTGCCTTGATCGATACACTATCTTTCTCCACATCCTCTCCTTTACCACTCCTATCTGCTCTTCCTCCAAACCTTCTGTAACCCCTTGCGTGCTAGTGGCTTCCAGCCTTGCTTGGGGTGATAAGCTTAAAAAAAACAACAAAATATACTACAATTTGACACTAACATTCGACGATTACGACCCCATAAGGAGGTCAAATACAATCATATGTACCTAACAACACTTACAAATATAAAATAAGAATTATCATAAAACTAAATTAGAATAATATTATTCTGTATAAAAACCATTTTTTTAATAAGAGTAGGAAACGCTGACCGTAATGAAATTGGAGAGGTACAATTTATAGAGTTTGATTACCAAACAACGGGTGCCTATTATGCGTGAGTAGAAGCATTTACCCACACTTTCAGCACAATTTTAAGGGTGAGTATTATGGATGAAGGAGTATTATACATGGGAAATTAGGGTTGATGGATCAATTTAGGCCAGGAAATCATATCCATTCATCAAACGATAAAAAATTGATTAGGATGAATGTGACGGTTGTGCTCATCAGTATTGGAGCACAGGGAGCAGTCTTTGGGAGGCTTGCAAATCTGGTTAGAAAAATTGGAAATGCATGGAATTGTGGGGGGGGGGTCTCTAGATGAGAGCCTTATCAACATCAGTGGCAATAATCCGAGAATATTTCCCTGCAATGTCACAGGATGTCATGGTATCAAATCGGAAAATATTTTTCAAAAACTGACAATATGCGGAAAGCTCCAATATAAGCAATTCTTTCCTATGAAAACATCTCTAGCTCTAGGCAATGACATGATACAATAGCGGATAAAAAGAAACGAAATCAGTAGGTGTGCCAATAAAAATATTTCATAGTTCACACACTTTAGAGATAAAAATGTAGTATGAATCTGCTACTACCTTGGTCAACCTCGACAAAGTTCAGTCAATGCTATTAACCACGCAGCTTTATGATTACAGAACTGAATTGGAACAGCTGAACAATAATATGATTTGTTTTTTCTTGAAAGGCAATCCCAGAATTCCACGGCATATCAAATGGGATCGACTCATTATCTCAACTTCTGTCATGTTCGCTTCTAACTAGAAAAGGGATTTTTTTCAAAGATGTTTTTTTTTTAAATCGAACATTGATCTTGCTATATTCTTCAATTTTAGACTTTTAGTTATCCTTTCAAATTATCTTCTTAGTATGGTTTGAAAATAAAGACAGGAAAAACATTTCTAAGAAATTAATTCAAGCTTTTGATAAAACTTTTCAGAAAGCAGCCATTATCTTATTTATTCATATCCTGTAAATAAAATTCTTGTTTTGTATTCATGTTACACAAGAAGATATATACCTCTTAATTGCTACTGTTCCCAGATCCACCTTGACCCTAGGAAGCAGCAACTGTTAATGTCGCAGCTATGGGCAAATAGTGAAACCACAAAAAGATTAAAACACTGGAAAAGTATTAAAATACATAGTAAAAGTAACAATATATTTTGTAAAGAGAATGGGAGAGTCGAGTTCTAATTCCAGTCGAATCCATTACATACACTTACGTGCAAATAATCTTGGGAAAGGTATTAACCTTCTTCCTCTCCCTTCACCTATGGATAAATAGGAGGACAGACTGGGTTCTATAGCCTTGGATGGCAACTGGTCTAGAACAACAACAACTCTGAATTCAAAGTCACCGGAGTTTGAGGACCTCGTGGCATATAGTCTCTGTATCCAGCCCTTCACAAAGTGTGGTTGGTTCTTCTAGGAACTGAGCTACTTGACCCTCATACGTCGAATATGACGGGAGAGTCCACCATATATATATATATATATATATATATATATATATATATATATATATATATAGTTTAGTAGTGGGTATGTGCATGTTCTACTGCAACACTGCATAATAAATAAATATTTACGGCTTTACTTTTGTATTGAGCTCTGTTTTAAATTAATGTTTTGAACGCTGAAATCTTACTCTTCGTTCTTTTAAATTTGGATATATATATATATATATATATATATATATATATATATATATATATATATATATATATATATATATGTGTGTGTGTGTGTATGTGTATGTGTGTGTGTGTGTGTGTGTGTGTATAAAAGAGAACATTGATGTCAACACCCTGAGGCGACACGTCTGACGATTGCGTCTAGCATGAAACAACCTGTCGCGTCTGAGTGTTGACTTCATTGTTGGCTTTTATATTTATATTTACATACGCTCTGTCTCTGATATTGAGCACTTTATCCCATAAATATAGTACACTTTAAAACTATATTACTGCATATATATATATATATATATATATATATATATATATATATATATATATATATATTTGTTCGGGACGAGTCCATCAAACGGCAGGGTATGGTTCCTGATTTTTGTGGGAACCATACCCTGCCGTCTGATAGACTCGTCCCGAACACCTACAGTTCAGCCATTTGTGAGCATCTGTTAAAGAACAGAAGGTGTGCGGCTAAATTTAGTGTGGATTGGTTCACCGTGTTGTCCCGTTCACACTCTTCATTCCATCTAAAGGTGCTGGAGTCAATTTACATCGGTTCCTGCAGGCCCTCCCTGTGTAAACAGCGTGAGTGTCTGTTGGGGCTCGCTGTCATTTGCCTCTAGCTCCAATTTTGTTTTCTCCCCCTCACACTCATTTCCTTTTTCATTGCATATTCTGTTTTTTAATTACATTAAAATCTTCCGTAGAAGCCTGAAGAGCGGGAGCGAAACCGGTTGCTTCCCTTTTTATTCTTTGCTTTAGTATTTTAATATGTCTAGTAATATTTAGCTTAACACGTTCATTTCAGTTATAAAATTTTGTACCTACAAAAATATCCTTTATATATATATATATATATATATATATATATATATATATATATATATATATATATATATATATATATATATATATATATATATATATATATATATATAGTCAAAGTGCTTAATATGAAAGCGTATATAAACATAAAAGTGGACAGTCTGTTTCTTGTTTCAAAGTGATCTTCAAGCTTGAAAGCATGAAATAGAATCTCGCCATTTGCCGTGAATGTTAGTACCGAATTATGCATACTCTTAAGAACTGCCATAAGTATTGCTTACCCTATAACACCGTTCCGTAGAAACTTAACGTGTTATTTTATTTGGAATGAGTCATAAAGAGCTTTAGAGAGACTCAGTGTATTGATGCCAACTGCATTGAAGAATTGGAACACGTTTAATGACGGGTTGAATGCCTATTGAATGACAACACGAGGCTGTGAAATCTTGCATGCATTAATATCCACGCTGCTTATTAATGGCAGAATTGATTCTAAGCAGGTCAACTGAGAAACGATTATTCAAAGAAAACTTGAAAAGTAACGAGTAACGACGTCTCTTGAAAAGAGACGATATTAGTTATCGTTGTGGTATAAAGTAAAAAAGAAAAGGCGTTTTCCCTACTAACAACATTTCTGCTGACTTAGTTCCTACATTAGGGGATGACGACCCGGAGTTATCAACTGTTCAAAAGTGGCAGCTGAATTTAGGAGGAGAAAGGAGAGCCTTGAAGATGGCCCAAAGTCTGGACGTCCTACAACTACCACCAACACCGAGGAAAACATTGATCATGTTCCCCTGATGGTGATATATGGCAGGCGATTTACTATAAATCAAATAGTCAAAATTATTAGAATATCATGTGAGATAGTTGGGAATAAACATGCAAAATAAATTTGGCATGAGAAAGGTTTCTGCTTGGTGGGTGCCATGTCTTCTGACTCCCGAGCAAAAATGGATCAGTCTGATCATATCACCCATTCTCACCTGCTCCCAAAAAAATGATCAAGGTCGTGTCATATGCAGAGAAGGTGATGGCCTCATTTTTGTGGGATGGAAAAGGCATTGTGTTTATTGACTATCTTCAAAAGTGGCACACCATAAATGGAGAGTATTATGCCAAATTTCTGAGGCAGTTAAGTGAGGCAACTGTTGTGTCCTTAAAGAGGTTACCAACAAAGGTGGTACTCGAGTGAAAGGAACAGCAACACGGACTTAGAAGAAAGAAAGAGAGGTTTATTGTAAAAGAGAATACACTACTAAAAGACCGTCCTGGGTATGACGATAAACTACATTCGCGTTCTGGGTAAGACGATCAACTACGTCTAGCAGCAAGGCCTGTGATCAGGAGGTTTTGTGGACCGTGGAACCACCTCTTAATTGCTGGTGTTCCCAGGTCCTCTCTGACCCGGTGTGGTAGCACCTGTTAGGGTTCCAGCTATGGGAAAGTAATTTACCCCCACAACCTGACGCAAAACACTATGAGAGTGTAAAAATAGATTTGAATACCAGATACTTTAAGAAAAATTAGTATCAGCAATAAATATTTGAAAAAAGAAAATATTAGCAGAAATAAAAATCTTGTCAGCATTAAATAACCCATTGAGGTTAATATGCCACAAAACAAAACAAAACAAACAAAAACTACTAAAAGACAGTGAATCGGTTAACAGGCTAACACTTCCTGAAGCCAGTCTCAGGTATGTCCTGCGCGCACTATATATATTTACTGATATAGTCAGTCCATAATAGGCAATAGGGAGAGTGGGACATTCCATTACAACAGCTTTCAAGATCAAATGTCCAGGAAAGCTGACGAAAATGGTCTTCTTTCATCAGAAAAATATACTCCATTGCTCAAATCCTTTTTTCACTGACTACTGTGCGTTTGGTTTATTTTCTTCTTTTTTTACAGCTTATCAACCTCAATGGGTTATTTAATGACAACAAAATTTTTTATTGCTGGTAATATTTTGTTTTGTCCAAAATCTGTTTCTGGTAATATATTTCCTTCAAAACTGTATTGCTGGTAATAATTTGTTTCAAAAAAAGCATGGCTAGTCATAGTTAACTATTTGCCCATAGCTGGGACCCTAACAGGTGCTATCACCCAGGGAGGCTGTACCTGGGAACACCAGAAACTAAGAGGTGGTTCCACGCTCCTCAAAACCTCCTGATCAGAGGCCTTGCTGCTGATGGTAGTTTAACGTCTTACACAGGACGCGGATGTAGTTTAAAGTCTTACCCAAGACGTACTGCTGTGCGTGATTGTAGCTTTAAACTAGTTGGCCAACCACATCATTCTCTTAATTTCGCCTCATATGACTATGATCTGTTCCTCAACATGACAAAAATGCTTGGCCTGGAATCGGTATTGCAGCGATGATGATAACATGCGCTGTTGATGATTTTCTTCACTAACAGGATGAAAGCCTCTTCATGGACAGGAACCAAGCACTGAAAACACAGATGGAAGAAGGGTATGTACCGTAAAGGAGACTATACATTAGTGTAACTTGATCAACCAATGAAGTTTTCAACCAACTTCCGCATGTTTCCGTGTGTAGTGTATTATTTTTTGTTTTACGTCATAGCAGAGTGGCTTCCTTCTCCAAATTCTAAAATTAATTCTGCAGGATGAAACTCATACGTGGTGTCAAAGTTGAGATCAACAACTCGACTCCTTAAAATTCGGCACTGGCTGTAAATAAAGAAAGCTCCCTCCAATCTTATCTTTGCAACATATTTCATGTCAAATTTAACCGCAGGTCATATATGATGGTGTCTCTTCTACGCTACAAAATAACCTGTGCATATATAAATATATGTTTGCGTGTGTGTTTGTTTATAAGCTCACATGCACTATATATAAACCATCTTGTTTATTTAAGCATGTATATGTGTAAATTATGCATGTTTGAGGCTAAATTACGCATTTTCTTTTTACTTCTAGATATTGCATCTTTCGGTTTTATGAGGTTTTTTATTGAAATTTCTGGCATTTGTTTTATTTATCTAAATTCTTTGGTTTTTTTATTTTTAGCTTTTCCAAGGGAAAAAGTATCGAAGTCTCTTGTTGGCATTACGAAATTTCTTCTTAAATTTGGAGATGCTCTCTCCACAGAAGACGTAAAATTATTCTTCATAAAGATGGAGGATTCTTTCGTACAGAATGTCTGTCCTAAGCCTACATAAAAATCATTTTCTACTTTCTTTTGTCTTTTTTATTCTGTCCAAAATTTATTTTAAACAACAATGACTAATACAGTTATACTGTTTTTTATTTTTATTTTTTTTTTTTTTGTTTTTACGTAGAGTTGGAATTCGTTTCGTATCTCCATTCCCAGCACACCCCCTTCGCTAGAAATAAGAGAAATTCATTCTAATCCTCTCTCGGTATTCGGCGAGGTTGCATCTAATACCAGCAATGTAACTTCACGTTTCGTTTCGCTTTTTATAAAGAAAATGGTTTAATCCTTTCTTCTTACAGTCGTTCTTTTGAGACAAGCGTACGGTTCAAACGAAAACTGGTTTTCTTTTTTTTTTTCTTTTACTTTTTTTATAGGAGGGGGGCTATGTGACGTCAATTTTGAAAAGAATAAACATTTCTTATGCGCGCATAAGAAAGCATGGACAGATATCTTAACAAGCATTTGAACAAAACAAACAGAGAGTTTGAAAGAGAGAAAGAGTGAATAGATAGATAGATAGATAGATAGATAGATAGATAGATAGATAGATAGATAGATAGGAATTTGAATCAATAAGTCCATAGCAAGATGCAGAGGTTTGGCAAAATTCTCTTTGAATGTTTCTCTTGATAATGTTCGATTTAAATAACTAATATTCACCAAAAAATTAAGTGCAAGTTATGTTATTATGTATAAAAATAAATTCCTTTAAATACCTTTTATTCAGTAGGTGCGGATTTTTTATATATCTATGTTGATAGATAGATAGATAGATAGATAGATAGATAGATAGATAGATAGATAGATAGATAACAAAAAGATTATAGACTTATAAAGATTGGCATGGACTAAGATAAAGACAGAGAAAGAGAGATAAACAAACTGAAATGTATAAATAGGTAGATGGATAAACATATATTAATTGTTGTAGAGGGCGCGATGAATAAACTGTCGTCTAAATGACGCAAACATTCAAATAACACTGGCATTACATTTAAAAGATATATTTACTAAAATTGCACAACGCTATGTTAAAATATTAAAGAATACATTTATTCAATAAAATCGTCATTGGCTCCAACCACGCTATTCATACGACATCAGAATCTCCTGCAACACTTCTGGACGGTCTCCTTGTTTAAGTTGTCTCTGTCTTAATAAAGACTGGGATAGATAGATAGATAGATAGATAGATAGATAGATAGATAGATAGATAGATAGATAGATAGATAGATAGATAGATAGATATTAACAGCATGAGATAGATATTAATAGGATGAGTTAGATAGATAGATAGATAGATAGATAGATAGATAGATAGATAGATAGATAGATAGAGAGATAGATAGATAGATAGATAGATAGATAGATATTAACGACAGGAGATAGATATTAATAGGATGAGATAGATAGATAGATAGATAGATAGATAGATAGATAGATAGATATTAACAGCATGAGATAGATATTAATAGGATGAGATAGATAGATAGATAGATAGATAGATAGATAGATAGATAGATAGATAGATAGATAGATAGATAACAAAAAGATTATAGACTTATAAAGACTGGGATGGACTAAGGTAGAGACGGAGAAAGAGAGATAAACAAACTGAAATGTATAAATAGGTAGATGGATAAACATATATTAATTGTTGTAGAGGGCGCGATGAATAAACTGTCGTCTAAATGACGCAAACATTCAAATAACACTGGCATTACATTTAAAAGATGTATTTACTAAAATTGCACAACGCTATGTTAAAATATTAAAGAATACATTTATTCAATAAAATCGTCATTGGCTCCAACCACGCTATTCATACGACATCAGAATCTCCTGCAACACTTCTGGACGGTCTCCTTGTTTAAGTTGTCTCTGTCTTAATAAAGACTGGGATAGATAGATAGATAGATAGATAGATAGATAGATAGATAGATAGATAGATAGATAGATATTAACAGCATGAGATAGATATTAATAGGATGAGTTAGATTGATAGATAGATAGATAGCTATTAACAGCATGAGATAGATATTAATAGGATGAGTTAGATTGATAGATAGATAGATAGATAGCTATTAACAGCATGAGATAGATATTAATAGGATGAGTTAGATTGATAGATAGATAGATAGATAGATAGATAGATAGATATTAACAGCATGAGATAGATATTAATAGGATGAGATAGATAGATAGATAGATAGATAGATAGATAGATAGATAGATAGATATTAACAGCGTGAGACAGATATTAATAGGATGAGATAGATAGATAGATAGATAGATAGATAGATAGATAGATAGATATTAACAGCATGAGATAGATATTAATAGGATGAGTTAGATAGATAGATAGATAGATATTAATAGCGTGAGACAGATATTAATAGGATGAGTTAGATAGATAGATAGATAGATAGATAGATAGATAGATAGATAGATAGATATTAACAGCATGAGATAGATATTAATAGGATGAGTAATACAGATAGATAGATAGATAGATAGATAGATAGATAGATAGATAGATAGATAGATAGATTCGTATAAACTGTACGCATAAGACACAGGGCGTTTTTCTAAACCATTGTTTATGGAGATAGGGCATCTAAAATAACATCAAATACTTTAATCGCTGATAATTTTGTTATTATTTCACTTCCCTACAATTTTGAAACGTGTTTCCTGAATTATTATCAAGTGGCCGCCTGAGATTTAGCTGCCCCTTCAGATCCACGGGGTAAGCGTAATTTTAAAGGAACAGGGCCTTTTTATACAGCGATGTTGAACGATGCAAAGTGATAGTGTTAGTAAATCCGGTTATTTGGTTGAATACTGATAATGACTTTTTTCTACCCTTTTGAATTGGCAACGATAACGTGTTGTTAAAATTGGCAAAATTTAGCCCAAATTGGACATCAAATATTTTGGCGGGTATCCAGTTAGTTTCCGAAGACAAGCATTTTAATACGTCTTTTTCTTCACCTTGACTAAAGTATAGTTCGACCCTACATTATTGCGCAAATCTTGCAGTATATACGAGGTCTGGTCAAAAAAGTATTGGGATTGGTGCTATAAAACTATAACTGCCAAACATGTCAATTCAGCATTTAATCTCCGTCGAAGTTGTCCCCTTCTGAGTCCTCTCACTTGATCCAGTGTCGTTCCCATTGATGGAAGCAGTCCTGGAACTTCTTCATTGGGATAACGAGTCGCAGTCTAGTCGCATTATCTTAGATTTCCTCGAATCTTATTCATTTCAAGTGGGATTTGATGTTTGGTAAAAGGAAAAAAAGGAGCGAGATTTGGGGAATGTGATTATCGCACCTGAGGAATACTTGTCTTGGCTAAAAACTCCTATACATGCCATGATCACTGGAACATCTATGTCGGTAAAAAACACCCACACTCTACACACTTTCCTTCCAAACACTGCTATAAAAAAAAATGGAAGTGATTAAGAACGTTATAACTTATTGTGTATACGCGACAGTTTTCAAAGTCAATCCGGGTTGAGCGGCTACAGTTTTGCGTACTTTATCTTTGTTACCATAGTAACAGGCCGACACTTTTTTTAAATTTAAATTAGAAAATTTTTTAATGTTTTACATATTTTAAAATTCTACATATTTTAAAATTCTGCATTCATTTTAGTTTCTAGATTATATTATTATAAATTCAAAACTATATTAACTAATCATAAATAGAAAAGCTGAATACAAATTATCAAACACCAATATTTTTAAACGTATATTTAGTCAACATTTATAAAATACAATAAACATTAGATTACAGAGAATATTCTCGTAAATATTTAAGATTACTGGGTACATAAAAAATAAAAAAGGCGATCACTTCATTTTATATTTTACAGATAATGTCTCCGTAGAACAAAATTAGATCTGTCATCCGGCTGTCAACACGTCAAAACAGCTACTGTCTGGTTGAAAATGCATTTCTGTGATATTTTAAACTTAAAGTAAATAATTTGTTTCAAATCAGATTAATTATACTTCAAATCAGTTAATTACTGAATACGAGGATCGGTGTAGAACTATCGTAGCGGTATTCGATGCCCCTCCTCAAATACCAGAAGAGCACCAAGCTGACTATCTAAGCATGACCAAATTCTATGTGTGACTTCTTACTACAAAACCCGGGTATGCATATTCCATATTATGCTCGATCGTTTGGCTTCCGTCATCGTCTCTAACTGTTTGAACTTTGTGGCCGGAAAATTTCGGCCATCGTGAGAGAAAGCCAATTTTTTGGGAGTGTGGAGGGACTGGACACCTCTCCTCTTTCTATCCAGATAAGAAAGCCTCCGGACTTCTAGCCAAAGAAAACCCGACTCCCCCCCCCACTCTAGCCAATGATGATAATTCGAGGTTGCCTTTCATGGGCCTAACAGTTACTGATGAGGACTCACTCAACCGGCAAGTGATTCGAAGGGCCGTCTTTGTCGGCAAAAGTCTTTGTTCGGCGGGCTTAAAAAAATCTCCAAAGTGCGTTGCCTGTGATGGGGCAATGAAGACCTTGGATCACAAATTCTTTCATTGCCGGTTGGTCAAGTTTATTGATGATATCATGGTTCGCATGCTGCGTGGCAAGTTTTTCAAAGTGTTATGAGAGCCGTGATATGGAGAAGTTAGAAGGAATTCTATGTGTTCGAGAAGTCCAGCTCTTCCCAACTGATCTTGTTCCTTAAGCATCAGCTTAAAGTCAAGATTAGGGCGGAAAGGCGGTTCCCTCACAATTTGGCAAAAGGTTGGTGAGTCTTGCGCGTCAGTGTTGAGTAAGAGGGGGAGATTTAGAGTGGCACATAAGGAAATTCTTTTAGATGGGTTGAACACTGTCAACCCCGCCTAGAAATTTAAATTAGGTTAAATTACGATTGTTTTTGTATTTAGTTTCTTTCTTCAAAGTTAACTTAGCTAGGGGATGCATGGGCCTTGGCTTCTTTTTATTTCTGACCCTCATCTCCTCCGGTAGGTGACCAGAAATATCAATTAATCGACGCTTTTTGTATTTCAGGCGTTTGGTTGAGTATGTGTTTGATTGAGTATTTAAACGAATGATTGGTTAGTTAATTTAGTCCTGCATTAATTTCGTCCAGTTAACTGATGTTTCTATCACAATTAATGTGTGTGGGGGGGTCATTATTTTATTCAATTTGTTATAAATATCCTAAGCTTTATGGATACGGTATTACATGACGATTATTTGACTTAATACATTAATTCCTGTCAAACAGTGAAATGGAGATCTTCCTTAACGGGTTCTCCCCCAGATCCTTTATCAGACCGCATGAGTTTAAGCGAACTACCAGGCTGGTATTTCGGCCCCACCCTTTCACCGTTTAAAACGGTTAAATGTAACCGTCTCTTCTACTCAAACTGATTATTCTCTCGCACTTCCAGTCTGTGTAACTCCCTTCCCCTTACTTGCTTCCTCGATGACTATAATCTTCAAATATTCAATTGTAATGTCAAACGATAGCTGATACCCCGTCTTTCTCTGTATCCTTTCCTCACGCTTCTTTACTCTTGTTCTCATCCTCTGTAACCCATTGCGCGCTAATGGCACTCCCGCCTTGATTGGGGTGAATTGCTTTAAAAAAATAATCAAATAGCCTTGTCACGTATTATAAATATATACTTGGCTTTAGATTTTAAATTGTTGCTTATCCCCCTCTTGCCACAAACAAAAAATGTGCATATGGGGATTCGTTAAGACTTCATAATGAGTCAGTTTTATTATGGTGGATAACTACCGAAACACAAAAATTTAACAAGTAAATCAGGAAAGTAATTTAAAAAACAAATCGTGGTATATATTCATAGAATATCTCTCAAGAACACCCATAGTTTACGGTCTACCTAATATATATATATATATATATATATATATATATATATATATATATATATATATATATATATAGAGAGAGAGAGAGAGAGAGAGAGAGAGAGAGAGAGAGAGAGAAACGGCGAGAATAGAAACATAAACAATAATATTAATATTTTTTATAAAAATCAGATGAAGGAAAATGATAAACAGGATGAATGCAGAATTAAGAACATTATAAAAAAAATGCAAAAGACCAGTTGACAATACCAAAAAAAAGTAGATTAATTATTTATTATAAAAAATTTAAAATCTCTAACCTTATAGTTAAAAATAATAATTCACTTCCTAGAACAAAATTAAATAGGGCAAATATTATTTACGAATTCAAATGCGCATTAAGAAATTGTATTCCACAACAATCAACTTTCGTAAAAAATTATATAGGCCACACTACAACATGTTTAACACGCAGATTAACTCTACAGCTTTCTGACAATAGCTCAATTAGATCTCATTTAAATATTCATGGAGACCTACCGGACACTATTCGGAACATACTTGTCGACAACACTAATATAATAGCATCATCTACAAGAAAAAAAAGACTAAATATAATGGAAGCCTTACTAATAAAAACAAACAAACCAACACTTAATAAAATTAACTTTGGACATGGACATAATATCTTGACCGTGTTTTAAAACAAAAAAAAATGAAAATATTTTATAAAACATACATACAACAAACTATTTCTAATTTTAACAGTTAAAATATAATCCTTGAAAATGGCTAAATGTATAGCCGAAAGCACTCGGATAAAAAGAACATTCGGACAATTTTTATATAATTTATCATCCGAAAAGAAAAAAAAATATTAGACCGCATGAGAAATTGTATTAAAAAAAATATATAAAAGCAACTTGTCTGTCATTTTTAATGAAATGTACATGAAAGATTGATTGCTGTCTAAATACACACACACACACATACACACACACACACATACACACACACACACACACACACACACATATATATATATATATATATATATATATATATATATATATATATATATAACAAACAGGAAATATTTTTTGTGAGGCTTTTCATCCGTTAGGATATTCATCGCACTGAGCTTTATTGACGTTGCCACGTCTACACATGCGCACGAAAAGATTACCATATTTTTCTAAATACTGCTTGTTGACAGTAAAATTATACAAAATTATATATCGTTTTATCATATACTAAATAAAAATAGATAGACCAACCACTTATACTACCATGGTTTCAACCATTGAGATCTCGTTAGAAGGAAGACGCTAATTAATTTCCAGACGTTTTATTTGCTAATTTTATGTGCTCACTACAAAAAGTGCTTCAAAAGGAGAGGGGTCAGGCAAGAGTGGGAAAATAGGATGGGATGGACCGAAAAGAATATTATGTACATTCAAACGGGTTCGTATAAGGCCAAAATATACTTTTTAGTGTGTCTACATCTTGACATGACTTTAGACATCTCATTTAATAGTTTGTTTTTTTCTCGTCTGGATACGTTATCATTGCTAATTTTTCTTCCTTGCGCAGCCTACAGACATTGTTGCCATTACTGTATGACCAGACTTTCCTTGATTACATGTGAGGTTTTGTTATCATTTTGCTTCAATTCCCACAAAGCGCTCGTATATGCAGAAGCTTGGAGAGGTTTTAGACACTTTATGTCCAGAAAAGGATACACTCTTTTGAACACAAGAAAAATTAATTAAAACGTTCAATCGCAGGATTTGCGAGTTGTTTTTAAGAAACACACACACACACACACACACACACACACACACACACACACACACATATATATATATATATATATATATATATATATATATATATATATATATATATTATGAAATGGACAAAGTCCGACAATTATTTTAAGACATTTTTATGTTTATAAATTCTTTGTATAGATACAAATATTTAAGTAAATGCTCTGTTTATAATAAACAGTATTAAACAACATTTACCGTCCTGAATGTCCGAGAAATTTTCAGGCCGGTAAATGTTGCTTAATACTGTTTACAATAGATAGATAGATAGATAGATAGATAGATAGATAGCTATGGATATTGAACAGAATGAGATATAATAAGGTCCATTACTTATTGAAGGTCGACTCAGAATTTTGTAATTTTTCAATCACTTTCAACTGAATATATATATATATATATATATATATATATATATATATATATATATATATATATATATATATATACAATTTCAAAAAGAACCTAACAGCACTTCATAAAATTAGCGACTTAAAGCTTTTCATTTTCTTATACATTGTCCGTTTCTCGGCCATGTTTTCTGGAGATCTTACTGTGAACGCAACACAAGCACGCGCCAACGATTTTTCACCTCGAGAGATTCCATCAAACCTCGAAATTTCCGGTTTTTGACAGCACAATATCCACCAAAGAGACCTCAGTTTCCGAACTGCCTATGACAGATTGATTGAATTGTTTCTTTTTTTGTTTTTTACGGCTTATCAACCAACCAGCCTTTGTGAGTCATTTCTGGTTTATTTGGGGTTTTTTTTACATTTTTTGCGAGTAATATTGCCTTAAAAATAGTTTGCGATATAACAATGATTCTTCCAGATAGAAGTTCAACTATTTAACCCATAGATAGAAGGAGCAGAAACGGAATCGTACCTTCCCCAAAAGTAACTGAGCACGAGTGAAGATAACGAACTCGATCGCATTCGATCTCGGTTCACCGATTTTGCATTATGGATCGCTATTCAGTACATCGGCAGCATATGCTCGAACTGGCTCTGGTGTTCATTTGGAAAAGCTCCACAATTCAGGCCTTGTTCCAGACTAAATTCTTGTAATGTTACAGGTGACAAAATATCTCTGCGATACTTTACTGATTTAGTGTTTACACACATACGCACACACAAACACAAACGCCCTCATACACCTTCCCTCCATTTTTGCCTCTCTATATATACCTATCTCTCTCACCCTCATATTCGTTTCTCCCCATTTTTGCCTCTCTTTCTTTCTCTCTATCTCTCTCTCTCTCTTATTCCTTCCCTCAATTTCACCCCCACCCGTCTCTCTCTCTCTCCCTCTTCCCAACGGAAGGGACGGTGGAGATTTCAAAATATTGCCGTGTTCGTCTTTCGCTTTTGCCAACACTTCTCCGATGCACTGTCCCACGTTGAGTGATTGCGTTGGAGGGGACGCATGTGTTTGTGGTATGGCAGGGCGTGGGCAAATATATAGGTATTTAAATTGAGCACGTAAATAATATAAGTCGGCCAATATAGTACTTGTTAACGAATATTTCCAATAGCCCTTTGGCTGTATCTTGCCTCCTAGCGAACAAACATTCCCCCGATTAACTCACTTCTTATAACAGGTCGAGGCGGACAGTTGGGTGGGGTGGGGGATAGTATTCGGATTCTGTAGAAAAACAAATTATACGCTATTTCTTCTTCTCCATCTCCGTCTTCCTTCTAGTTTTTCGTTGCTTTTTGTCGTTTCTAATTTTTATCTCTTTTCTTCTTGTTTATATTCATCGCTATTCCTGTCGTCTGGTCACTATTTTTCAGCTTTCTTTTTTTTCCACCATGTTTTTTTTTCTTCTTCCTGTATCCATTAACACTGTTTATTTCTCCTTGCCGGTCTCCTCCTCTCTATGTTTACTGTGTTTTCATCTTTACTTCTGTACCTTTTGTCCATTAAGTTCTTCCTTCAACCATTACTCCCGCTACTTTCTCATTCTTCTACTTCGTCATCTTCTTTTGTCTTTATGGTTTTTGCTATATTTCTTTTAAGTTTTCTTCTTTCTCTTTCCTCTCTGGTTTTTTTTTCTTCACATATTATTTATGATCTTCTTTTCATAATTTTTCTTTTTTCTTCTTCATTTTCAAATCTTTATTCCATCTCTTCTTCTTTTTCTTCTCTTTCATATCCATATTCTTTTTCATATTCGTCTTCTAAATGTTCTATTTCATATTCTTATTCTCTTTCATATTCTTCTTCTCCTTCTTCTTCTTCTTCTTCTTCTTCTTCTATTTCATAAGCTTATTCTTTTTCATATACTTATTCTATTTCTTCTTCTTCTTCTTCTTCTTCTTCTTCTTCTTCTTCTATTTCATATGCTTATTTCTTTTCATATACTTATTCTCTTTGTTCTTCTTCATATGCTTATTCTTTTTCATATAAGTCTCTTTCTTCCTCTTCTTCTTCTTCATATTCTTATTCTCTTTCTTCTTCTTCTTCTATTTCATATTCTTATTCCCTTTCATATTCTTATTCTCTTTCTTCTTTTTCTTCTTCTTTTTCTTCTTTTTCTATTTCATATTCTTATTCCCTTTTATATTCTTCTTCTTCTTCTATTTCATATGCTTATTCATTTTCGTATTCTTATTCTCTTTCTTCTTCTTCTTCTTCTATTTCATATTCTCATTCCATTTCATATACTTTTTCTTCTTCTTCTCCTTCATATTCTTATTCTCTTTCTCTTCTTCTTTTCTTTTATATTCTTATTCTCTTATTTTATTATATTACTTATTCTCTTTCATATTCTTATTCTTTTGCACATTCTTATTCTTTTTCATTCCCTTATTCTAATTTTTCTTAATCCACTCTCTCATATTATTATTTCATTTCTTCTTCTTTTCCTTCTTCGTTAACTTTCACATACTCTTCTCATTTTTCTTTTTCAAATTCTTCTTCTCTTTCATGTTCTTCTTCTTCTTCTTCTTCTTCTTCTTCTTCTTCTTCTTCTTCTTCTTCTTCTTCTTCTTCTTCATATCCTTCTTCTTCCAACGCCTTGTCATTTTCATTTTCTTTTTTCTATCATTCTTCCACTACTTTTCATTTCCTTCTATTTCTACAATCACTGTTTTCATCTTTCTTCTTTTTTCCTTTTTTTTCTTCTTGTGTACATTGTTTTCACTTATCTAATTTTTCTTTTCTCTTTCTTTTTACATATTTTCTTCATTTTATGTCTTCTTCTTCTTCTTCATTTTCTTCTCCTCCTCCATTTTAAATTTTCCTCCATTTTAAATTGCTTCATGATCTACAGAAAAATGAAAATATCCCCAGATAATATGTCTGCCCTGAAGAGGAGTTTTGTTGTTGTGTTCACATTGTTTTGGTAAATATCAAAAATTGATGGCTGTGAACACTTGAATACTACGCTGATATAACAGATAGATATATAACTTTTTTTATTTGTTTTTGAATGTAGATTTTATATTGTTTGTACTGAGTCGCGTCTAGGGGAATATTTGCTGTCAAACATCCTGCTGATCTCATGAGTTCCAAAACATATGAAATTCAAAGTTTCATTTGAGGTTTTAGTAATTCTTTAATAACATTATATTCTGTTCGATGCGGCCATGTTTGTTAATTCCACAATATATTGATAAAACTTTCACGTACAAGATTAGTCAAAATTCAAACTTCTTTCTCTGCCTCATGCCTTCAGGACGGGGTGATCAGGGCTCTTCACAACTTCCTGTCCTTGGTAGCTTGTCTTTTTAACATTGCTCTCACTCTATGCTATGTGGTCCATTTACACAAACTCTTTAGGTAGGTTACTCGCAGTTTTCACCTGCCAATTCTGCCGTCAATATGTTTCAAATGCGTGTCAAATTCTCTCGGCCCTCTTTACTCATTATGTTCCAGAAATGTCAGTTGTCTCTTTCTAATACTAATTGTAAATTTTCTTTTTATCTGTTTTCCTTAAAACGTCCTCGTTGCTCATATCCTCAGCATCCTTCTGTAGAAACCCATTTCTGTTGCCTCAAATGTCAGCTTCATCTGTGTTGAAATTCCCGGCAATATAGGATGATTGATAATAAATAGGTGTTTAGCATGATTTTCTTTGTTTCTTAGGAAATATATTTTCTTAATACTTTGCTTAGCTTTTGATAGGCACCTTTTGCTATTCCAGTGCGTCTTCGGATAATGTCACATTTTGCATTTTTCGTTAAACATTTCCCAGGTTGAGAAAGAAAAAATACATGACTAACTTCGCTATTTTCATGATAATCAAAATGTTTTTTGATATACTACAATATATTATTTAGAATATTTAACTGCCTAATTATGATGCAATGCAAATAATTTAACCGCATGTATAAGACGCACCCCAATTTCAGCAGAGCAAATCCCGAAAAAAATAGTAATTAGTAAAATTAATAAAATTATTAGTATATAGTACAGACTAGGGTATATTTATGAGGTATTATTTTGGTTAAACAAGCCATGATTACAATTAAACGAAAAATAATAAGAAAAAGAACACGAGCCTATAAAAACTTTATTATATCCTTTATAAGATCTGTGCAACCTGCGTCTTGTAAACGTCTTAGTGGAATAATTAGGATATAAAAATTCTGATTTAATTTATACCAAGGCAAGCGGAAATTATCGCAAGAAAAATATTAATGAAACAAAGATATTTTACAAATATATAATTTGAATATAGTGCATATAATTTTAGTAAAACAAATTACTAATACTAAACGTGATGAAATTAATACAGTGTAACCCGTATATAAGAGAGTTGTCGGGACCGGAGAAGAAGTCTCTTATATCTGGGTTTCTTTTATATCCGTCTTTGGTCTATTATATATACATTAACACAGGCTCTAATTTGTGACCAGAGAAAATCTCTCTTATATCCGGGTTTCTCTTATATCCGGATTTCTCTTATATCCGGGTTACACTGTATAATGAATATTATCAATGATAACACTTTTAATCTGCATAACAGCCCTTTAAATAATGACAGTAGGTATATGAAAGTTACTCTAAAGTCTAAGCTAATAGGAGTTGTCAGGTAGCTAATTTCGGCCGGCTTTCACGAAATTTAAAACTACATATGCCATATAAAATGCAGGGGGATTTTTCTAAGATATTTTTTTATTAAAATATGCTGTCAAATACGGTAGTTTGCTGCTTTGAAAGTCCGCACTCACTCAAAGGTTAGCGCGATTGGTGGGTCACCGTGTGTGAGGTGTTTTATCGCAGAAAAGATTCGACCTAACCTGTGTAGCAAACTCATCTCACGGGAAATTGATACTTAAATGGGTTAGAACCAAACAGGCTGCTCAATAATTCTGCTCCCGTGTCAGACTCAGGTAAATATCAGGGCGTGAAGTTATAGGCAGCAATATAATCTTAAAGAATTACAACTGTTTGGAGTTTGATTATCACTCGGTTCCTTTTATGTATCGTGTTCCTGTAAGACGTGGGTGATCATGGCTCTCGACAACGTCCTACGTATTATTGATCTGTATAACTTTAACTGATTACTATAGCACATGAATTTCATTGCATTTTCATGCCTCAGAACTAAATTTTATCAATAAAGAGAATTCTGTAAAGACTGTAAAAAAACGATTATCCAAAGTAAAATATTTGGCAAAATCTTTATCAATTACGAGGGTCATTCAATAAATAAGGTGAATTTTTTGGTATAAGGACTTCTAATACAGATAGAAGCTTACTTTTATGTTTATTTTTCAACGTAGTCTCCCATCACTGTCACACACTTTTCCCATCTGTGCACAAGCTTCCGTATTCCCTCAGCGTAAAAATCTTTGGACTGATGTCTCAGTCAGTCGCTCACAACACTTTTGACTTCATCGTCACTTTTAAACTTCGGGCATCTCGTGAACGCTTTCAAGGGACCAAACAGGTGAAAGTCTGAAGGGGCAAGGTCTGGGCTGTAAGGGGGATGAGGGAGCAATTCCCAGCCCAGTTCGTTGATGGTCTGCACCTTTTGGGCTGCTGTGTGAGGCCTTGCGTTGTCATGATGCAAGATGACTCCTTCTGACTGATGACCCCTGCGTTTGCCCCAACAGATAAGCTCAAAGTCCTTGCAATGCCATCCACTGCCACCCTTCTGTCAGACTGAATGAGGTCATTGACTAATTCGATCACCTCAGGAGACCTCACTTCTGTAGGCCTCCCAGGCCTGTCTTCATCCTCAACACTGCTCCGTCCTTCTTTAAACAATTTAGCCCACTTGTAGACATTTTTTTGGCTGAAACATGTGGCACCATACACAGTTGACATTCTCCTATGAATTTCAACTGGTTTGCACCCTTCAGCAACCAAAAACTTGATAACTGACCGCTGTTCAATCCTGGAGCAGGCTTCTTGGTCGGCCATCTTTGTTAATCGCCAAAACTCTCAAAGTTTTTTTTTTAATCTGCAAAAGAAATTAAATCCATATGAAAAAGAAGTAAAACAAAAAAAAATTAAAAAAGAGTAAGCTTCTATCTGTATTAGAAGTCCTTATACCGAAAAATTCAACTTATTTATTGAATGAGCCTCGTATAATCCTTTTAAAAAATTGTTCATCAAATACAAGGCCCAAGTGCCACTCAATGTAGAGTTTTGTTAAATATGGTTTTCTGCGGGAATATGATCCTTTCCTCAGCAGTATAGGATGTGCTACGCCAGGGATACATGCAGTTTTGAATTCAGAGTTATTTTCTGCTAGACCGGTTGCCACCCAGGGCTATAGGACCCAGTCTGTTCTGTTATTTACCCATAACTTGGGGGAAAAGAAGAAGGGTATTAACACGTAGGTGAATGTAATGTATCCGACTGGAATGCGAACTCGGCTCTCCGATTCCTTAATCATCACACCACTGTGCCTCCTGAGGGGTTATGTTTATAGTCACGGAGGAAGCATTTCTTCGAGGGTATGTTTTACAAAATAACAGTTCTGAGAAAGAATCTGTTAAATTGAATCTTCCTCTTTAGCAAGTGTCGACTGAGTAATGTCCTAGCTGTGAAGGTCTGGGCTGAGGAGACTAATCAATGTAGCTTACCTGAACATTTTCCATGGAAATAAGGATAGGGTGGTGAGAGAATAGCAATGTTTCGTCTCCGGAAAAGGGGTGGTTTAATTGGTCTGAGAGCGTTAATTTTTCGAATTAATTGTTTGTCTCTTTAAAAGCAGATGGTAATAAAGGACTCGTTACCAATCTCAACATGAACACTGCGTCAACCTCTTCAGTAAAGAAACGAGAATAGACATACAGTTTAACAGGTGTTTTAGATATATTTAAAAAGAAACAATAAAGAACGAAGCTTAAAAATTCTTATGATATTCTGATATAAATTTGAAAATATTTTATCTTCATAAAATAAAATTAAAATTAAAATATTATTATAAAAAATAAATTTTTCAAGTTTTACAAATATATATTTTTATTAATAACCTGAATAATAATAATAATAATAATAATAATAATAATAATAATAATAATAATAATAATGATAATAATAATAATAACAACTGCAATGTGTCTTTGAAGATATTCGAAAAACTGTCAAAATACAAGGACCTTGAAATAGAAATATAAAAAATGTGGCACATGGGAACATCAACAATTCCTGTTGTAGTTGGAGCCCTTGGACTGGTTGGAAAATATTCCAGTAGGCTGATTGAAGGGATCCCTGGAAGTCCATGCCTCAAAGAGATACAGAAAATTGTTCTGACAAGTACAGCCCACACTTTACGAAGGGCTTTATCTATGTAATTATTATTTTTTTTTTTTTTTGCAGTGGTAAGTGTCATGATGCCATTTCTAACCTTAGGTCCCTGGGCGGGACCCGGAAAGAAATGTGTAAACGCCAGATATCAAAGGAAATAAAAATAATAATAATAATAATAATTAAATAAAAAAATAAAAAGGAGAAACGATAGCAAGATAAACCGCTTCACGGTAAATACTCTGCCCGTACCAAACAAGCTGATGTAGATAAACCCCGTACCCAACAGTGGCTAAGTAGTGCAGGGTTAAAAGCTGAAACCGAAGGTTTTATATTTACTGCACAGGACCAATGTTTGTTAACTAGAAATTATCAAGCACACATACTAAAATATAGTGTTAGCCCAAAATGCAGATTCTGTGATAAATACCAGAAACAATTGATTATCTTGTATCAGGTTGCATGGTATGAACACCACCCAGACCCGGTTACGGAGATAGGAACTGTAAAAGTTTTATGGGACTACACAATAAACACAGACAGAACGATCAAAGCTAATCGCCCAGATAATGTTATTTGCCACCGCAAACAAAAATAAAATTGCCTCCTTATTGATATGGCAGCCCATGCAGATTGCAATGTATCTTTGAAGATCTTCAAAAAGCTATCGAAATACAAGGACCTTGAAATCGTTATTTCAACAATGTGGCACATGGGAACATCAGCAATTCCTTTTGTAGCTGATGCCCTCGGATTGATTGGAAAAGATTCCAATAGAATAATTGAATGGATTCCTGATAGTCCATGCCTTAAAGAAATACAAAGAATTGGTCACACAAGTACAGCCCACACTTTACAACGGGCTTTATCTATGTGAATTATGTTTTGTTTTTTTTAGTTTTTTTTTAATTGCTCAGTGGTAAATGTCATGATGACATTTCTGATCTTAGGTGGACCCGGAAAGAAAGGAGCACACACCAGAAAGCAAAGGAAATAAAATAATATTCAACCCAACTACTGAAATTAGCACCAAATGTAAACCCAGTGAAGCCCATATGCGGATCTGACAAGGATTACGGACACAATCAGTCAAAGTCGATTGCTGTTTATTGTCCATTGCTGCAGAAGTAAAAAAAAGAGATTTTGCATCAGTTTATTCTATAACATGCAAATTATATGAAAATAGCCTTGATCGATCAACTCATAGACCACACCTTTCTTCTTTACTAACTCCTCTTTACGTATTTAAGAGCAGTGCTAGATTGTCAGCTAGGTCTCATCATTTACAGTCGAAATGTGATCGTAAGTTCTATGGTAACACTTTCTTTCTTTCGATTGCAGGACTGTCTTCCGGCTTCCTGCTTCCCGGTCGACTTTGATCTTCAAGAATATAAATGCAATATTAGTCGTTATCTTCTGTCTTGTGAATTCCTCTTCTTTTATTGGTCTCTCTCATTAAAATGGGCATACGACCGCATCCCGTACGATCATCGACATTAAGCTACGTCGAGCCTGGTTAGCAGATAGATAGGTGGCCGGGTGAGAATACCAGGTACTCTAATCTTGGATGTGCAGGTAGTGTAATGGATACTGGCTCAGAATTGTTAATCAGTGAGCCGAGTTTCAATTCCAGTTGGATTCGTTATATTCACTTACGCGCAAACTCTCCTTTCGAAAGGTGTAGATCCAACTCTTCTTTCCCAGCTATGGGCTAATTAGTAAGACTTGTATCACTAAAACCATTGTTATCCCCAAAAAGAATTCCATAAGAATATGTAGATTTCGGCATTAAGTAACCCATAGAGGTTGATATGCCTCTAAACAAAAACAACCAACAACCTATTAGTGATTTTTTCTCATATTCACTAACTTTTAGTAAGCCCTTGCCCCTTAGTGGCTTTATTGCCTTGCTTGTGGTGAAACGGGTTTGTTTACAAAAAGTATAACCCCCTTGTGAAAACTGATTGAAATAAAACGAATAATACCGTAATTATTTTTTGTATTTTTCCAATGAAACATGACCCAGTGTACATGTTTGTACTTCGTATGTCCGTTCCACGAAGTTGTTCCTTGAAGATTGACCAGATTCTCGATTGGATTTAAATCAGGAGAGTTTCCGTGCCAGTCTATAATTCTTTGATTTACTCACTGGTAAGGCTTGGTTCGTGCAGTATTACAATTTTCGTACGCTTAATGCAGTAACGTCAATTGCAAACAATGGCCATATGACAACTAATCGACAGTCGAGACAATATCTGTGGCCGTGATAAAAATCTGGTGGAATCACGGATGACGCAATAGTTTTCAAGGCCAAACAAAGTTCAACATACACCCCAATAATAGATTCATATTACTGCACACCACTGCAAATGACCTAATTTGAGGAAAAAATAGAAATCGATTACACCCTGTTACTCCAGTGGGTTTAAAACTGGCTATATTTTGAAAGAAAATAAAGTGGTTGTTTCATTTAATTTTTACAAGGGTGTAGCTAAGGCACCTAACATGACACAAAATAGTTCCTGATACAGTCGTTACTGGCCTGCTAAATTTGATTTATGAATGGCAAACGTTTTTACTATGGGCAAATGTCAAGAAAAAGCGATCACAGTATAGTTTATTTTCCATGTATAGAGAAAGGAATGCCAACTCGGTAAAAATGAATTCCAGTCCAGCGGGACCTTAAAAAATTTTAAAGCAATGTCAATCGTTATTTTTTTTTTTATCTGCTTATTTCCTGTTCTTTTATTTTCTCTCTCCTCGATAATATTTTTTTTCTTTTTCTCATATTTTTTCACACTCAGTAACCCCTTCGAGTTTTACTGGTTTTGCTGACTGACCTGGGGTGATAAGACTAAATAAAATGACTGTCGTTCTTTGCCAATAACAGTTTTAGTAATTTAATATAATAATTAATATTTTCCACAAATAAATCAAGTTGTCCAAGCGGTTCAAATAGATCTTTCTGTCAAGTGATATCAGCACGGTAAGACAAATTAAAACTCAATTCACCAATTCTATTTTTCCGGTTTAGTGTCTTTGCATACCTCGCATTTCCGTTGGACTTTTAGATAAGAGACACAGAGGCAACGATTTGGATATAACTTTCCCTGTTAATGCATTTATACCAGTCGACAGTCAAGCTAAAGAAGAATGCCACAGTATCAAACGAGACAATTTACTTGGGGATGGTATTTCCTCTGTAATTTCTTTCCTGAGTTTTCAAGTTAAATATGTTGATTGTTGAATGGAAAGTTGGTTTGATAAAGTAAATACTCACCGTGGTCCATTGGCAAACAAGACGGCAGCTTTCGTTCTAAAAAGCAGTAGATTTTAGGGGCGACTGTTGAATCAGTGTGTTTACTTTTGCAATCTAATTTTTATATTTGTAAGAGGTCATGTAAGATAATTGATTTTGAAGAGACACATACATAACCGGTAACTTCTGATAACTTAATAGTATAAGATAAAATATATATGTATATATGTGTATGTGTGTATATATATATGTGTATATATGTGTATGTGTGTATGTGTGTATATATATGTGTGTGTGTGTGTGTGAGTGTGTGTGTTGACTACTAATATTATCTATCTTCTGATAACTTAATAGTATAAGATATAAATTTATATATATATATATATGTGTGTGTGTGTATGCATATATCTATGTGTGTGTCTATTTTTATATGTATATGTGTGTGTTTGTGTGTATATATATATGTGTGTATGTTTGTGTGTGTCTATGTGTCTATATGTGTATGTGTTTGTATATATATATATATATATATATATATATATATATATATATATATATATATATATATATGGATAGCAACATTTCTTTTAAACGTAGTTCGTTATATCTCTATATTTCTGAGATTATGTATTATGTACACTATTTACATTATTCGGACTATTGTCCTCATCTTTCTTGCCAAATTTATCACATCGTTTCGGCCGTTGTACGCTCCGGCCTTCTTCAGGTGGTTGGACACATAGCACACTAGATAAAGGCGTTAGTTAGATCCAGTGACAGGACCCAAAGAGTTGTGAGTTCAATACCAGGTTAAGGCGATGGAAAACTTGGAGAGGGGAATTAACAAGAGATAACTGATAACTGACGTCCATTAGACATGTCATGTGGAACTAGAACAGTCTACCCCAGTGAGCGAAATAAAGGGTTCAGTTCGACATTCCAACCGCCTGAAGAAGCGCACAACGGCCGAAACGTTTTGATAAATATGGCAACATAGCTGTGGACAATAGTACGAATAATGTAAATAGTGTAGTTCGTTAAATATGACAGAGAAGGAAAATGTAATTAATTTTTATTTACTTTTTACAACGTTCTGACATTTACCCGTGTAGTCGAAGTAAGGTTGGGTAAAATCTGTTCATATTGCCCATTGTCCCAAGCGCTTTCGGCCACTTCTTTAGCCATTTTCAAGGAGAAGTTGTTTTAGGTGCTGTTAATTTCTATTCATCTTTCACTGTTTAAGGTGTATTTTTGTGTTGTTTTGAATAGCAGTAGGAGCGTATATTCCGAGAATTTGCGCGCTGATCGCACCTGAAGTTCGAGTGATTTTCTTTCTATTTTTTAAAAAATTTCAGCATACAACTCCCATTGATAAACAAAGTGAGATTAATAGTGGAGGAGAGATGTTTAATATACAGTGTTTCTCTTACACCGAGATGTTTCCGGTAATGTGATTTATATAGAATTTTAGTATTTTCAGCCAGAATATTTCTTAAGGGTTCTTGTATATTATAGGTAGCTAAATTGTTTTTTTTTATTGCACTCTGCTCCGATAATTGATATGAGAGGCGTCTTCTCAAGTAGTATGTTCGATATAGGTAACTGATTTATGCCAATAAACTAAGCATTGAAATTAATACGCTATATCAGTGATTGCAAGTTTATGTATATATATATATATATATATATATATATATATATATATATATATATATATATATATATATAGAGAGAGAGAGAGAGAGAGAGAGAGAGAGATATCTTCAGACTTCACTTTCAAAAGGTGAAACAAAAAATGAATTTAAGATTTATACTTTTGACGGACATTATTAAGCTTATATAAGTTGACATAGAAGGTGGTGAGGAATAGTGTGAGAGACATGGTCTAGTTTAGAGAGGGAAGGGAGATTTTTAAAATTTATTTTTATATTTCTTTATAATACTTAATATTGAGGAAGGAGGGGGTAAGGATTAGACATTGACTTATTTAATCGGTCAACTCAATGGAAATCATATGGGAAAAGGAAAAGGAGAAAAAGAAATGAAAAAAAAGTCGGGTTTTTGGAGGAAGAATACATATATATATATATATATATATATATATATATATATATATATATATATTAGGCAATTGGAAAAATTCTGTATAACGTGTTTTGTCCTCGAGAAAGAATTCGTTACTCTAAAGTATTGCTTTTGTTGATGGATTATATATGTGTAGGATCAGGAGTGGGAATATAAACTTCGAGCGCCGGTTATAATTATGTACTGAAGGGAAAGGCTGACGATGTAGAACATTTCAGTGCATTATTATAACTGACGCTCGCCAAGGAAGGAATATTTCCCATATTTATTGGTATAAGATATATATATATATATATATATATATATATATATATATATATATATATATAATTATATATATATATATATATAGGTAAATATGAAACGAACACAATAGATAGATTGATAGATAGATAGAGTGATAGATAGATAGATAGGTAGATAGATAGATAGATAGATATATATATAGATAGATAATGAAGAGAGCGAGATAGATAAATAGATAAATATGGAAAGTGCCAGATAGATAGATAGATAGATAGATAGATAGATAGATAGATATGATGAGAGACGGTGGGGAATCGGAGAATCCAGTTCGAATTCCGCTGGAGTCCATTACATTCCCTTAGGTGCTAATACCCTTGGGGAATGTATTAATCCTCTATTTCTCCCTCCAGCTATGGGTAAATAGTAGGACAGACTGGGTTCTAAAGCCTTGGATGGGAGCCGGTATGAAAGAAGGTAACCCGCGCAGAAGGAAACAGGTGGAGGGCCGTTTGGGGACCTTGTGGTACGTATTGCACCAGATTCAAAAAGTGTGGTTGGTTCTGCACAAAGCTTTCACCACTATAATCAAATCATATGTGCTGGTGTCTGGGTGTTGATTCCTAAGAACTTAGCTGCTTGACTCTCATACGTCGAATACGATGGGAGAGTCCACCAGACAGATATGAAGATAGTGCATATATATATATATATAATAATAATTCAATATATATATATATATAATAATTCAATACATATATATATATACACATACGTCGAATACGATGCGAGAGTCCACCAGATAGCTATGAAGAGAGTGCATATATATATATTTATAATCAAATCATATGTGCTGGTGTCTGGCTGTTGGTTCCTAGGAACTGATCTGCTTGACTCTCATACGTCGAATACGATGGGAGAGTCCACCAGACAGCTATGAAGATAGTGTATATATATATATATATATATATATATATATATATATATATATATATATACATACGTCGAATACGATGGGAGAGTCCACCAGATAGCTATGAAGAGAGTGCATATATATATATATATATATATATATATATATATATATATATATATATATATATAGATAGATAGATAGATAGATAGATAGATAGATAGATAGATAGATAGATAGATAATGCACCTTCTCCTATTAACTACTGCGAGCCATTATCCAGTACACCATTAATTTCGTCTGGTTAATAATTGTTTCTGTCATAATAAATGATTGAGGGGTGGGATAGTACTAACAGTTATATTTAGGTTATAGTATTATAAGGAGAGACGGTGGAGTAATTGACAGCGGCTCGGACTGAGGAATCAGAGAGCCGAATTCGAATTCCATTTGAATGAATTTCTCTTCTCTCCCCCAGCTATGCGTAAATAGCGGAACAGACGGAGTTCTATAGCCTTAGGTGGCAACCATGGTGAAGGTAACTCTGAATTCAAAACCGACATGTAGAGGGTTAGGCTCAGTCAGGCTATCTTCCCCAAGAGACACTATTGCGGCTGAGATCGTGCGATATAGTATGCGACATACTGTAAATATTCATTGGGGTTTCAATTTTTAAAAGTTACAGACAAATTGTACAGTTGCGGCCAAAATGTCCAGAACGGCATTGTAGGTAAATCATCCATAACTTTTGTATTATCCTCTCAAATTACACCAAAATCTCGGACAATAACAAATAATATCGTATTCATTGTCTGTGAACATTATAAAATATAAAACAAATTTGATAAAAACTTATACCTACTTTTCTAACGAAAACAATGCCGTTCTGAACATTTTGGTCGCAACTCTATATATGGAGACTAATTAGGACATCATGGTATCTCTGGAGTATTACGGTGGTTGTAATTAGAATGGTAAGTAAGAATGGGTTGTTTTGTTGTCAGGATTTTTGTGTCATGTTTGGATCAGTGGTTGTATCTAGCTAAGTTTAAGGATAAGACAAAATAAAACCAGCCTTCTGACCCACTCCCTTTTGGCATTGTGCCACATTTGTACCTATTCTTACAATAAAAATCTTGTTGGAGAATTTATTTGCCAATTAAAAAGACTCTAAACGCCGGAGATATGTTCTTACCGAGGAAAGCTGAGAATACGAGAATGTCTTTTTTAAAAGAATAGAGAGTGAAAGAATAAAGGATGGCCACTTAATTATTTAAAACAAAAATAACTTTTACAAATATTTTTTTAATTTTTTTTAATTATTTTCTTTGGACGAAAACATTTTACAATCCAGTTTCAGAATCTTCTGAAGCGATGTTCTGGCGATGCTTATTTGAGCAGAGCGACGACAGCTAGAAGCTGATGGATCCCCAAGAACACTACCGTACAAGTTGCACCGCTGTGTCAGTACGCACGGTACTCTTATGACATCTTCCCGGAGGATCACCGACGGATCTAATTTTTTTCAAACCGAGCCATTAGCTTCCCAATCATGTTATCGCTAGGAGATACAAAAAAATATTAAATTATTGCCGGTATTGAATAATTGATCTTTCACTGGAATAGAAAAACTCAATACGTTTTACTCGTTGCTGGACTTCACACGTAGCCATTTTAACCTTCAAGGGATGCTCAAAAACGCACAAAAAAAGAAAAGAAAAAAGATTGAAAACAAACAAATTATGGCCTTTTCAAATCTTCCATTTTTTCAGTGTCCATGCTATACATAAAATCTGCAAGAGACAGTTTAAATTTCTGAGACGCACAATGAGGAAAGATGTCTTGGAAAATTAACACTCACAGTACATAAAAAATGAAAGCGGAAAACAGCTCGTCACCTACACAACGATATTATGTGAATGGGCGGCAGAACGGAAACAAAAAGAATTAAACGTTGCTTAGAGCTAACGATGACAGGATGTTGTGGAGAACCATGATCGCTTGCAATCTGAAGAGATGCAGCACATCTGAAAGCAAAAATCGTCAAAACTTTTCTCTTCTAATTTAATGATAAATTCTTTTTCGCTTTAAGCTATTTCGGGTTACGAAATATTTCGAGGAAACTTCTGTATTATTTAATCGGAGAAGATGCTTCTCATCTGAGCCCATCTTTCAGATTTACAAATCTATTCCTCCTTGCATTGAATACTGTTGCCATATATGGTCTCGTACCCCCGCTGTTCATCTCGAGGTCCTCGACAACATCCAGAAATATGCAATATGATAGGTGTTGATCTGGCATCTCGTATACAGTCATTTTCTCACAGACGTGCTGTGGCTTCCCTCTGTCTTTTCTATAAAGATTTTAATGACAACTGCTCTGACGAGCTACTTTCACTGGTACACAAACTGCACGAATTTAAGCGTGCTACTAGGTTGGCATCTCGGTCCCACCCTTTCACTGTCGAAACAGTTAAATGTAACTGCTTATTCTAGTCCATCAGCTTCTCTCACTTCCCGACAGTTGAAGTCCCTTCCTCCTACTTGCTTCCCTGATAACTCTAATCTTCAAATATCCAAATGTAATGTCAATCGGCATCTTCTGATGCCTTGATCGCGATGCCCGCCTTTCTCTATTTCCTTTCCTAAAACAACCCTCTTTAGTGCTGGTCTCACTCCTTGTAACCCCTTGCGTGCTAGTGGCACTCCCGCCTTGCTTGGGGTAAAATGCTTATTTTGTTCATTTTCAGAATGTAATTGGGACTAACTAAAACTATTTCTTTGTTCGGAGTGATGTTTATCTTCAATATTAAAAAGTAATTTCAGAAGTTGTAATATAAGACTCTCCTTTTTTTTCTAATAGTAAAATATTTTATGTTTCCCGCGGACATTGTGTCGCATCTTGCAGGAGCCAGGCAATGCTTACGTGTCATCGGATTATTTCTCTTGTTACCAGAAAGTCAGGATTCCCTTTAAAATGACGACATAAGCCGTGGAAGTTATTTGAATACAGGAAGAAAATGAAAAATGTGCCTGAATTTCTGACACGAAATATGGTTTTCTATAATATATTGGTCAATTCGGCTTTTGTTACATTCAGTTTTCTCTCTGTCTGAATGTCGAAAACGAATGTTTTGTTACTATTATACATTGATTTATTCAAAGCGGATTTGTTTAATTCTTCGTCATCCCTACGTTTCGGGCGCTGAATCTCACGGCAATTTCTATGCCCGAATTTTGGAGAGGAGGTGTTAAAAAACCTTGGCAAACAAATGGAATTCGTACATGTTGTGGATTCCGTGATGAAATCCGATATCAATAAATAACAAACGCCAGGAATAGATAAGGAAAATAAATATATTAACGTAATAATACAAACTGGTAATACAGGTTAGTAGATCCAGGAATGCGAGTTAGTAACAATAATATATATACAGTCTTGGTATTGAAGTATCGCAGTATGACTCCTTACTGAGTTTAAGTGCTCGTGACGGTGACTCTAATACTACTCTGGTACTAATCAGCGTACTGACTTCTCGACTGTCTTAACGTACTCCCGGGTATTCATTGGTGGTAGTATATGTATACCTCGGTTGAGTCCATTTGTGTGAAAAAGGGGAGTCCCTTAACAGTACATTTAAATGATGTGCACATTTTATTTAGCAGTAAATAAACTAATAACAGATAAGACGTAATACATATTTTTATTTACGGTATATACGCGCTTATCATGCGACTTTTGAAGACTTAATTTTGAAGCTAATTTTAAGCGGGGTGCATCATACACGAGATTTAAAATTAGCTTATGTACTGGTGACGATGGCAACACCGTTGACCAAAATATATATCGATTTACTGTAGTTAAAAGCACAGCTGTATTTAAAATAAACATTATTTTGATGAAACCGATGTATCCAATAATAATGCATGTAATATTAATATTACATGCATAACACATGGGTGTTTCATTAAGAAGGATTATATATAAGGCTGTTTCATTACGACGGATCAAAGTCAGCAGTAAATAAATCAGTTTTATTGGTGAAAATTTATTTATTTCTCTATTGGATCTTATTATTTAAGTCATGGCAATTATGTGTAAAACATAATATCGCCCTAATGTCCGCCAAATCTGAAAGAAAAAGAAAAACGTCATTAGATGCTTAAACTTAATTCATATTTAAAATCGGACCAAGTTATTGGAACACCCTTTATTAGTATCGTATTATAAAATACAAACATAGCGACTATGCATCTTTTCCATTGACTATGTTTATAAGATGTTTAGCTGTTTCTCGTTCGATTGTTCATGGCTGTACAGTTTATACAACGAGTATAGCGTTACACAGGATACTTTTATCATTTTCTTTTACTTTTTTAACTGGTTTAACTAGAAGATGGGATAAAGAGATAAAGGAAAAGAGGTTAGTCTATTGTAATTTGGTCTCTCAAGAAGGAACTCGCATGATACACGAGATACATAATAAAATTATTTTTTGTAAGAGATAATTTGGTGGTCGCACAATCTGCTAGTACGTGCGTTACATGTGTATATACGGTAATAGCTAAACAATTTAGCGTTATAAAATATACCATAAACAAACTAGTTTAAATTATTTTCATAAATAGCATATTTTTTCCAAGCCATGCAGAAGAAAATTTTGCTTGGAAATAAATATTGAAAATGCCACACTGCGCCTTCTTGGCCATGCATTTTCTCATGTCCTTGAAGTGTAGTGGCTACATTATATCAATAGCTGCATCTACTGCAAGGAAAGTTGGTTCACTGTGTCGTGCCAAAAGATTATTCTCGTCAGAAGTTACCATTCGTCCGTGCATTGAATACTGCTGATATATCCAGTCTGGTGCTTCTGCTGAACATTTCAAGATTCTTGACAAAATCCAAAGAAGGATCTGTAAGGTAATCAGTCCTGACCAGGCATCTCGACTTCAGTCACTTTCTCAACGACGGGACTGGCTTCCCTCTGCCTTTTCTACAAATACTTTTTATAGCAACTGATCTGACGCACTACATGAATTTAAGCGTGCTACTAGATTGGCATCTATGTGCCACTTCTTCTCCAACAGTTTCTTTTCTCACACTTCTCATATGTGGGAATCCCTTTCATTTATATGGTTCTTTGACAATTACAATATTCAAAATGTTTAATGCTACGTCAATCGCCATCTTCTGTCTTCTTGAATCCTCTTCATCTTTCGCAGTTTCCGCAATCCACCCTATTCTCAGTCTTCTCTTTCACTTTCACTCCCTGTTCGCCCCAGCGTATTAGCGGCATTCCTGCCTTGCTTGGGGTGAAATGATTAAAAAAAAAAAGAAAAGAAAAAAGATGGAAATCCAATATGAGGACTTTTGTTCGAACAAAGTTTTAATGGTTACTTAAAAGCTATCTAGAAATCTGAGTCGTCTGTCGAAGGCGCCATAATACTGACGACTCATAGAGTCTGAAAACCAGGAAGCATTCCCAAGTTGATCAAATTCGAAGAAATATTGGCAACTCCTTTTTACGTGGAACCACCAGCTTCAGGCCTGCGGGAGTCGAATAATAAAATCTAGTATCCCCTTTGGCGACACTCAAGTGTCTTTCTGATAAATCAAACAGGCAATATCGATTCAAGCCAGCTATTAAGCGATCAGTGAACACTCACTTGAATGTGTTTCTTCTTCAACAGACAGGATAGTGCTAACGCAGCTTCACCTTTGGTAGATATCCCAATTCTCTGGTCATTACTGTGGAAGTGGCTTATCGGAAAAGGATATCTCTAGTTTCTTCTTCTTCTTCTTCTTCTTCTTCTTCTTCTTCTTCTTCTTCTTCTATATATATATATATATATATATATATATATATATAGCTCAGGAACATTTCTTCTTCTTCTTCTTCTTCTTTGTTTTATTCTATGTCCCTTCTCCCTTCAGGACGTAGGCGTTCATAGTCTTTCACCGCTTCTTACACTACTTGGACCCCAGCAGTATTTTATTCATTGCCACGACATCCACTTACTGTTCCAGCATACATTCACACAATCTCGTCAGATAGATAGCCTGATCCCTTACCCCATATCTCTTTGACCTTCGGCATGCCCTTTGAGAGTTATGTTTTCCAAGTCCTCTTTCCTCATTATGTGTTGAAATAATTTCAGCTGTCTTTCTGATTCTAAGTAGAAACGTTCTTTTGCAACCAATTACTTTAAGACTCTCTTGTCGCTTATGAATTAAGTGCATTATCAAGGAAAATGATTACGTTGAAAATGAAACATATGCAATGTAAAACAAACATTTAGCTTTATACAGTTGACATCTTAGAGAGCCCATATATATATATATATATATATATATATATATATATATATATATATATATATATATATATATATATATATATACACATACAAATATATATATGGAGAGAGAGAGAGAGAGAGGTAGGTTAGAACTTTCGCTTTCTAACCATGAGACCAGGGGTCGAATCTCACCATGGATGATTTGACAGGACGGCGACTTCCTGATGTTATCCGATTGGATCGTGGTCGATCCCAGCGTATGGCAGCTTTAGAAAGTGCCTGAAAACCATAGCATGGGTAGACCCAAGCCTTGAAAGTGAAATTGGGTAGACGGAATTTTTGTAGTCCGTCGATAGCTGTACTAGCACGAAGCCACAAGTCATCGTGGCCGAGGGCTTGAGCGTGTTGGTCTTGTTTAAATTTTTGAACACGCTAGATGACACGCTCTCTCCCAGAAACTGTAACTAAGGTCTGCTCGGCATAATTGCAGTATAAAACTCAGGTGAGCTCTATGGGTGTTGAGCAAAACACAAATGTTCCTGAGCGAGTATATATATATATATATATATATATATATATATATATATATATATATATATATAAGGAGGCACGGTGGAGTAATGGATAATGGATAGCGGGGTTTGGATTAAGGAATTGGAGAGAGAGAGAGAGAGAGAGAGAGAGAGAGGTTAGAAGTTACGTGCTTTGGAAAGGTGTGAATCCTCTTCTTCTCCCTCCAGCTATGGATGAATAGCAGAACAGACTGGGTTCTAGAGCCTTGGATTTCAACTGGTCTAGGAGAAGGACAACTCTGAATTCAAAACCTGCGGAGTGTCGTTTTGGGGACCCTGTGGCACGTAGTGCACCAAATCACTGTATTCGGCCCTTCAAAAAGTGTGGATGATTCTGCACAAAACCTTCACCACTATAATCAAATCCCATGTCGGGCTGTCAGTTTCCTAGGTACTGCTTAACCCTCATCCGTCGAATTCGACAGGAGAATCGAGTATATATATATATATATACATTTTGAATTGGACATAGTCCGACAATTTATAAAAGACATTTTTGATATGTTTAACGTTCTTTTTATAGATACAAATGTTATTTAATACTGTTTATTATAAACAGAGCATTTACTTAAATACTTGTATCTATAAAAAGAACGTTAAACATATCAAAAATGTCCTTAACATATATATATATATATATATATATATATATATGAAGATCTGCATTATATCTATGTGAAGCAGCCTTAAAAAATTATTTGTTAAAACGTACTAATTCTATTTAGTTAAATTTATTTCTGTTGATTTCATACCATATATTGATTTGATAAAATTGATTCGAAGAGACAGTGTTTGATTTTAAACTCTACATCGACAATGTAATAAAAACTGAAGGAAAACAACAGGAGTAGATTACTCTGCCTATCTCCTGTTTAGTAATCCTTCCACAGTTTTTACACGGATTTGAGATTTATTCCTTGATCCCTGATTAAGATTAGGTTGTCGGTTCCTTCTTCTAAATTATTCTCATTCTTTTTCATTCCCATTAATCCTTTGCGTCTTAGTAGCATTATCGCCTTGCTTGGGATGAAATAATAGAAAAAGAAATAATTAATTTATTTTTTACGAGTTTAACTGAAATTATTAGTTTAAAATTATTAGTTTAAAATTATTAGTTTAAAATTATTAGTTTAAAATTATTAGTTTAAAATAATACTGGATCTTCTTGAGCCGCGAAGGGTCAGCGTTGTAACTAACATAACTATTAACCCAGCACCATACGATGTAAAGAAATAGTAAAATTAATTTACACATAGTCGTAGTCTGGATAATATTGGCGACAAAACCGGCATAAATAGTAATTTGTATTGTCATGCTCCTACTGGTCGTTTTGGGGGACATTATTCGCTTCGACTGTGATTGATACACTTATTGACTTGTCTAAATATTCATAGACTTAGCTAAAGTCGTGTAAATATTCATAGTCATCAATAAGTCCATTATACAAACTCAGCTTGAAAACAACTAAAGTTTGCTGGGTGAATTCGAAATGAAAGTTGTTTCAAAAGAGAAACCGATTTGAGATAAAGATCTGGAAAGAAAACTATTTCAGTAGTTGAGTCTTTTTCTACTTTTTATTTTCAATTTTATTTACGTTTGTATACGTCCTTCAGTCCTGGGTATGACGATAAACTACATCCCGCTGCAAGGCTTCTGACTGGGAGACTGAAGGTCTTGAGGAAACATGAACCACCACTTAATTGCTGTTGTTCACCCGTCCACCCTGAACCGGGGTGATAACACCGGTTTGAGTCCCAGCGATGAGCAAAGAGTGACCCCCACCCAAACAAAAACAAAACACTATGAAAGTTTGTTTGATTGTTTTCTTTTTCTCTTTTTCTTTTATTTTGTTTTACGGCATATAAACCTTAGTGGGTTATTGAATGCCAAGAAGATTTTTATTGCTGGTAATATTTTTTTCTTTACAAAAACTATTGCCGGTAATAATCCATTGCTCCTAATATTTTTTTTTTTCCAAAAATTATTGCTGGTATTAAAAACTATTTTAACATTTTCATAATGTTTTGAGTCCAGTTTGTGGGGTTAATTATTTACTTATAACTAGGACCCTAACGGGGGCTACCACCCGGGTCAGGGTAGACCTGGGAACACCGGCAATTAAGAGTTGTTTCCACGCTTCTCAAAACCTCCCGATCAGAGGTCTTGCTGTTGGATGTAGTTTATTGCTATACTCAAGAAGCCTCATTTGGCGGGAGGGATCTTACCCCTCTGCAGAGATGAAGTCAATTCTATATCTACCCTATTTTAAATTGGCGTTTGAGTAGCAGGCAAAATGCAGCAGGTCTAATTTTCATGAATACTAGGAGAACCGTTTAGTGTAATGGATAGACGCATGAATGGTAATTCGATGAGCTAAGTTGGAATTCCAGTCGGTTTCGTTATATTCATTTGCGCGCAAATATCATTGGAAAATGCATAAATCCATCACCTCACCCTTCTATGGGTTAAATAGTATGACTTGTAACTGGAAGAATAGTCGTTAATTTTAAAAAATGCCTCGCAACTAAAAGAATTATTCTTACAATCCAAAATATATTTCGTCTTTAATAATTAACACGCAAAGGGTTGATAAGCCGTAAAAAACAAAACAATCATAATTAACATATATACGCGAGTATAGTGGAGTTTTTTTTTTTTTAATCAGCTTTTACGCAAAAATATGAGTAGTACTATACAGACGCAATTCTTTTGATGAGTTTAAAAATCGTGCATTTTCTGTGACCTAGTACACTATATACAGGTATTTTTTCTGGAGAGGTTAAAATTCATACAAAAATATTCTGGGGTCGTGCTATGCATGAATCGACTTATAGACAAGTATATACGTTTCCATGTAGATTTCTGAATGTCTATATCAAATAGCTACAAGGCGTTTCTGGTTTTATTCATAATATTTGTGAGAATTATATGCCATTTTATTTGTTTAATGAAAATAAAACGAGAACTATTTTTTTTACATATTCTAATTTTTTAAACAAATTTATTTTTAATATTGACCTTTTAATTAATTTTTTTTTCAAATTAAAACCATTTTATCTACTTTTATTTACGTTATACAAAGGAGAAAGAACACTCAAGACAATATATATCAAGAAAATTAACAGCTAAATTTTATATTTATATTTTCAATCAGGTGTTTGACAATATGCCACATTATTAACGGAGAATGAAAGGCGGAAATTTGAAATTAAATGATAGCTTAAAGGTTGTTCAGAAAAATCAAGATTGAAGTCGAAGACAAAAGTGAACGATGAGCCAACATATTTCAAATGGAGATTATTAATCAAGCTGTGAATTGCATATATCGCTGTCTGGCGATAGGACCATTGAGATATAAGCCCCAAAATGTCTTTCAAGTCATTTCTTGATGTCTGAGACAGAAAGATACAGATGAGCGAAGAACGGTCGAGAGAGGGACAAAGAAGAGAAAGGAAAGACAAGCGAGAGGGAACGTGCAGACGTGAGTGAGGGAAAAGGGGTAAAATGCGAGTAAAGATCGAGAGAGTGGAAGTGAGAAAAATGAGAGGGGAAAGGCAAGTAGGGAGATGGTAGTGAGGGAGGAAGTGAAAGAAAGAAAGAAAGAAAGAAAGAAAGAAAGAAAGAAAGGGAAGGAAAGAGAGGGAAGGAAAAAGAGTTAAAATAAAGAAAGAAAGAAAGGGAATGAAAGAGAGGGAAAGAAAGAAAGAAAGAAAGTAAGAAAGACAGGGAAGGAAAGAGAGGGAATGAAAGAGAGGGAAGGAAAAAGAGTTAAAAGAAAGAAAGGGAAAGAAAGAAAGAAAGAAAGAAAGAAAGAAAGAAAGAAAGAAAGAAAGAAAGAAAAAAAGAAAAGGAACGAAAGAAAAGGAAAGAAAGAAAAGGAAAGAAAGAGACGGAAGGAGAGACAGTTAGGAGAAAGAAAGAAAGAAAGAAAGAAAGAAAGAAAGAAAGAAAGGGAAGGAAAGAGAGGGAAGGAAAGAGAGGGAAGGAAAGAGAGGGAAAGAAAAAGTGTTAAAAGAAAGAAAGGGAAAGAAAGAAAGAAAGATAGAAATAAAGAAAGAAAGAAAGAAAGAAAGAAAAGGAACGAAAGAAAAGGAAAGAAAGAAAAGGAAAGAAAGAGAGGGAAGGAGAGACAGTTAGGAGAAAGAAAGAAAGAAAGAAAGAAAGGGAAGGAAAGAGAGGGAAGGAAAGAGAGGGAAGGAAAGAGAGGGAAAGAAAAAGTGTTAAAAGAAAGAAAGAAAGAAAGAAAGAAAGAAAGAAAGAAAGAAAAAGAAAGAAAGAAAGAAAGAAAAGAAAATGAAAGAAACAGAGGGAAGATGAGAGAGTTAGGAGAAAGAAAGAAAGAAAGAAAGAAAGAAAAAATAAAGAAAATTAAGAGAAGGAAGGAAGGAAGGAAAGAAGGAAGGAAGGAAGGAAAGAAGGAAGGAAGGAAGGGGTGTTAGGAAAAGAAAGGAATGAACGAAAGAGAGGAAAAGAATTGAAGGAAGGAAAAACAGTAAAAAGTGTGGCGACAGAGCATGGTAGAGAGAAAGTAGGAGGGGAGACAGGTAGTAAAAAGTGAAATCCATATAGAAATGGAGAGAGACAGACAGATATAGAAACTGAAAAGGGGTTGTAATGAAAAGAAAAAACAATTGAAGAGAGAGGCGGAACATGAAGTGAAATAGCGAGAGATTTATGAAAATAAAGAAGACATGGAAAGAGTGAGTAAAAATATTCAAACGCGAGTAGGAAAGAAAGGAAATGAGTAGAGGTGAGAGTGGGTAAAGGTTGTAAAGAGAGGAAGGGACAGATATAAAAAAGTGAGAGAGAAAGAGAGAGAAATATAGAACTTGAGAGAGGGAAATAAAGATAAGAAGAAAGAAAAATTGAAGTGGGAGGTAGAGAGGAAGCGAAAAATAGCGAGGCATTTAGGAAAATAAAGACAAAGAATGGGAAGAGGGTTAATAAAAAAAGGAAAGAGTGAAAAGAGAGTGTCAGTGAAATTAAATGGAATGTTGAGAGGGAGATAATTTGAAATGAGAGAGAGAAAAGTATAGAATTTGAGAGAGAAAGGGAGGGGAAAATCTAGAGAGGGGAGTCAATTACAAGGTAAGGAGAAATAAAAATTGAAGCGACTGTTAGACCGGAAGTGAAAGATAGCGAGAGATTTAGGAAAATAAAGAGATGGAAAGAGGGTGAGTAGAAAATAGAGAGGGGCGGAAAAGAGAGTGAGAGAGAAATTAAATGAGAAGGCGAGAGCGGGGGAAAATTGTAAAGAGGGGGAGACAAATATAGAATTTGAGAGAGAGAGAGAGAGAGAGAGACGGACATAGAAACTGAAAGAGGGAAATAAAGACACAAGAAGAGAAAAATTGAACGAGTGTTAAACCGGAAGTGAAATCTAGCGGGACCTTTAGGAAAATAAAGAGGAGATAGAAAGAGGGTGAGTGAAAAATAGAGAGATAGAGAGTGTAAAAAGAGCGAAATTAAATAAGATGAGAATGGAGACAGTTTGTAAAGAGGGAGAAATAAATATGGAAATTGGGAGAGAAAGAGAGAGACGGATATAGAAACTGGGAGAGGGAAAAAAAAACACGGGAAGAAAAAAAAATTTAAGCAAGAAGCAGGCAAGATTTAAAACGAAAGTGAGAGTATAATTTGGGAGAGTGAGAAACGAAGGGGAAGCTGGCAGAAAATAGAGACGTGGGGAAAATGAACTCAGAAGAAAAGAAAAGAGAGAAAGATTTATGGATGTGAATGTATTTCTTGTAATCTCATAGATTAATAATATATTAGATTGTCCGGGAAATAATAGCCGAATTGAAATATTAATATGAATAGTTAGTGAATTTATTGACAACTAAGATTATCAATCATCATATGAACTATTTAAGTCTTTACATCTTTGCCAACGAGAAGATCAGTTGTCCCTGTACGATCGAACGTTTGCGACTTAGATTCAACATTTTCTTTAAAGGTTTTCTTTAGTTTGGTTTGGTTTACAGTATATCAACCTCAATGTGTTATTTAATGCCGGCAAGATTTCTATTGCTGGTAAATTCTTTTTTCAAAAATGTATTGATGGTAATATTTATTTTTTTCGAAAAATGCATTGCTAGTAATATCTTTTTTCCAAAAATGTATTGCTGGTAATGTTTTTTTTTCCAAAATGTATTGCTGGTAATGTTTTTTTCAAAAATGTTTTGCTGGTAATATCTTATTTTTCTAAAAATGTATTGCTGGTAATATTTTTTTTTTCGAAAAATCCATTGCTCATAATACCTTTTTTTTTCCAAAAATGTATTGCTGGTAATGTTTTTTTTTCCAAAATGTATTGCTGGTAATGTTTTTTTCAAAAATGTATTGCTGGTAATATCTTATTTTTCTAAAAATGTATTGCTGGTAATATTTTTTTTTTCGAAAAATCCATTGCTCATAATACCTTTTTTTTTCCAAAAATGTATTGCTGGTAATGTTTTTTTTTCCAAAATGTATTGCTGGTAATGTTTTTTTCAAAAATGTATTGCTGGTAATATCTTATTTTTCTAAAAATGTATTGCTGGTAATATTTTTTTTTTCGAAAAATCCATTGCTCATAATACCTTTTTTTTTCCAAAAATGTATTGCTGGTAATATGTTTCTTCAAAAATGTATTGCTGGTAATGTTTTTTTAAAAAATGTATTGTTGGTAATATTTTTTTCAAAAATGTATTGCTGGTAATTTTTTTCTGGTAATCAGACGACAGATGACTTACAAGTCACTTTACCTGAGATAAACATAAGATATTTCTTTCCTTTTACAGACAGAAAAAATAAAAATACGATGGTGTGACATTATTTTAATATATTTATACTACTTTTTATGCTGTATACCGTATCCCTTCTGGAAGTGAGCGATCATATATCTCCACAACTTCCTATCCTTTGTAGCTCTTAGAAATATGTGTCTATATTTGTATCAACACTCCAACTGTCCGTTCTACAACCCATTAATACGAGCTCATTAGGAACATTACACGCTGTTTCTCTCTCAGTCTTGTTTACAGTATTTCGTGTGAGTGTTAAATTTTCAAACTATGCATTCCTCGTTTATCTCAGAAATTTGAACTGTCACTCTCTGGTTGGTTTGGTTTGGTTTGGTTTGTTTTACGGCATATCATCCTCAATGTTTTATTTAATACCGACAAGATTTTTATTGCTGATAATATATTTTCCAAAAATGTATTACTAGTAATATTTTGTTTTCCAAAAATGTATTGCTGGTAATATTTTTTTCAAAAATTTATTGCAGGTAATAATTTTTTCTTAAAAAATTAATTGGTGGTAATAATTTTTACAAAAATATATTGCTGGTATTAAAACCTATTTTTACACTTTCATAGTGTTTTGACACCAGTTTGGGGGTTAATTGTTTGCCCATAGCTGGGACTCTAACAGGTGCTACTACCACGCTCTTCAAAATCTCCCGATCAGAGGCCTTCCTGTTGGTTGTAGTTTATCCAGGAAGTTCTTTAAATGAATTTTCTTTATATTTCCTGTTTTTTTTTAAGTTTTTTTTTTATCTAAAAAAACACAAAAAAACTGTCTAAACTTTTAGAAATAATCAGATGATCTAGGACTTGGTCAATATTGAGAACGAAGCACAACTACGTCTTCTTTATGTGTCGTGTTCCATCAGGACATAGGCGATTATGGCTCTCCACTATTTCCTGTACTTTTGTAGCTCTTAATAATTTTCGTCTTTCTGTTATTTCTCCCAAACCCAGTTCCGCCTTCCATTTACTCAAGATCACTATGTTATCCTTTTTTTCCTCTGTCTCTCTTGCCTTCAATCTGCTCTGTGAGTATCACATTTTCCAAGCCCTCTTTCCTCATTATGTGTTCTAGATATTTCAGCTGTCTCTTCTTCATGTTAAGTCTGATTTTCCATTTTATTTACATAGAGAAAATCATTATTATTGCTCATTTATTTCACCCGTTAATGACCACTATAAAATCTGGCATTAAGTATCAAAATCAAAATGAAACTTCTTTATAGTTAAGAGGTGTATTAATTATAGATTTGTAAACACCGGCATTAAGTATACAGTAGATTCCCTCATATCTGGAATTACTCATATCCGGACATGATTTTGATGATTATACTTTAACTATTTACCCAAGGTGGTGTAATGGTTAGCAAGCTTGTCTCGCTAGAACAGTTACGACTGATTAGTCAGTTCGATCCTCACTGGGTGCCCAATAATTTCGGCCTTGTGCCACATCTAAGCTACGCTTGGAAAATCACTATATTTGAACATTTAGGGTGATATGTAACTGATTTGAAATTTCCGTTTTTCAGGAAATTTACTTTGGATTATTGCTTATGCTTATTTCGCCATAATGGCTTGTATTGGTGCAGAATATTGAGGGAATAAGAGGAAAAGAACAACTTTGGAGTCAACGCAAAGAAGTGGAAAAATTTAAACAGACTAGACGCTGGTGAAATCTCATTGTAACTAATGGCTGAGTTCAACATAGGAAAGTTCACATTGTATGATATAAAATCTTCCAAAGAATCTATTCTTTAACGTTCACACTATCCCAATGAACAAAGAAATAAAAAGCACGGTTGTAATGAAACCTGGACTGAAATAGAAAAAGCTATTGAACAGGTTGTCAGTTTTATGGAAAGAAAGCCAACATGCAGCTATAACGATTGCAATAACGCAAGCAGTGGTAAAAAGTGTCTTTCGTTTAAGAAATTTCAAGAACAAAAGCAACACTAAACGCGGAAAAAGTTAAGAATGACATTAAAAGAGAAAGAATCATTATGCAACAGCGATTAAAAAATTCTCATTACATTATTTGTTTTGCAAACGCGGCATACTTAATTTAATGAATTTTCATTAACATTACATAATTTATTTCTTTTTCCTTAAAATCAATTCCGTTACATTTTACTCACATTAGCTTATTTTGTCTAGTATAAAATATTGAAAATAAATGTTAAACCTGATTTTAATTTTAACTTTTTATTTTAATCTAAATATAACCCCTCATATCCGGACTTTGTAACCAATTCCTCATATCCGGAAGGTCTTTTTAGTCCGGTTGTCAGGGATTCTACTGTATTTAGATATTCCGGAAAACGTATTCACTGCTAACAGACGATAGGAAATGTGACAAATAAATCCGAAGCTGCAATGGAATAGGGAGATACTTTTTTTAAGTATTTCACCCAAAGCAAGCCGTGAGTGCCACTAGAATGGGAGCAAAAGTAAACAGGGGGTTTTGAGGAAAGGATACAGAGAATCGGGGGACAAGACATTAGAAGATGTCGATTGACATTACATTTGAATACTTGAAGGTTATAGCTATCAGGAAAGCAAGTAAGAAGAAGGGAGTTCCACTGTCGGGGAATGTGAGAGAAGAAGCTGTTGGAGTAGAAGAGGCGGTTCCATTTAACTGTTTCGACAGTGAAAGGGTGGGACCGAGATGCCAACCTAGTAGCACGCTTAAATTCAGTTGGGGTACCAGTGAAAATAGCTCCGCAGAGCAGTTGCCATGGCAATACTTTTAGAAAATCACAGTTAAGCCACATCACATCTGTGAGAAAATGACTGTAGTGGAGATGCCAGATCAAGACCTATCACATTGCATACCTTACAAAAATCAACAACGTAGTAAGAGACTGAATATTTCGTATGAAACGAAGAAGTGAGTAGCCAACGCCTATGAAATATCAATCCTCGAATATGGCAGTGAATGTTGGACATTTTCCGCACAGATGAAAAGGAGAGATGAAGTAAAATCAAAGAATTAACTGCATTAACAAGGAAGCTTATTAAGTAGAAAAAGATTGTTTTTGTTGTATAGATCTTTTCTTCAATAGATACAGAACTGTTGGTGAACATACGTTGCTAGCTAGCTAGATAGCGATATATATATATATATATATATTTAAAAAAACATATTTCGATTCAAGTCTAATATTTCGTGTCCCATTATTACCTGGATGTACTAAAAAAAGAAATCAATTTCCATGCCTGATGATGTCTGTATGAACAGATGAAAGTACTAGCAAAAAGAGACCTTATACAGCTCAATTTTTTTAAAAACAGGGATCATAACATTCATCTAGAGGTTCGTGGGTTAATGTAATTTTAATAAATTTGTTCGCGAAGATGTATTCTCGCCATTTATATCATTAACTTCACTAATCTGTTTTTTGTATGAATGATTCATGTAACACACACACACACACACACACACACACACACACACACACACACATATATATATATATATATATATATATATATATATATATATATATATATATATATATATATATATATATATTGGAAGGGTTGTATGAGGATTTGCCATTTCAGAAAAGGCTAAATGAATTGCTTACAATCGCGCCATTCTTATAATGAGAAGAGAATTTGCCTTTAATTCGACAGAAAAAGCTGGGAAAATACACGAATAACTTTCAACTCCAACTATGACTAAAGAAAAGGACACTCGAATACATATTAACGTCCTTTTTTAAAAGTCACTTATTTTCTTCTCGCCAGACTTATTCAACCTATACAGTGAGGCGATTATAGAAGAATTAGAATTCCAGCCAGGATTCAGTGTCGGCATCCACAATCTTAACAAAATAAAGATATGCCCGAAAAGACAATTCAAGTCCCAAGTTCAGTGATGTGTTTGCTAGATTAAAAGCAGCACTTGAAAATATATCTAGCGAAACAATTAACCATTGTATACACAAAACTATAAAATGGTTAATTTAGATTATGAGGACATAAAAAGGAAGATGTATAAAAATTAGGAGAGAACAAGCCGTGCTGACCCGCCTTGACATAGGCCACACCTACACCACGCACCATTATTTACTAGAAGGCACAGAATCCCCAATATGCACTACATGCCAAGAGAAATTTACAGTGAAACATATAATGTTAGAGTGTGTAGGTTTTGATCTAGTGCGAACAAAATATCACCAAGTGAGTAATTTTTAAAAGAATTTACGTAAATAAAACCATCCAAGATTGTAAATGGTTCAAATATATATATGTATACATACACACCTTTACGATACTATTTCAAAACTTTTGTTGGCATTAAATGACCCACTGAAGATTTGATATGCCATAAAACAAAACAACCAAACCAAACCTGAAGATATCTTATCTGATTCCGATCTCTCGACTACTAGCGTTTCTGGTTCTCCTGATTTTTAATTTGTTTTAATATTAATTTTATTTTTTATTAATTAATAAATTATACATTAATTACTATTTTTTACTTAATAACTATTTGTGCTCAGTTGTTGACAATAATAGCTATGTGCTGATGTGTTAAAATTTTGGAATAATGCAATAATAAACATTTAAATGTGATCTCTGATAGATTTCGCGATCTGTAAATTCGACAAAGCCGTTTGGATTGTACTGTATTAGAGACAACGAAAAGTACTTTCATTTCTTTTTAAGCATCTTTATTCCAAAGCTTATAGATTCATGTCAACATCTAAAAACTATCTAAGATTCTACTATTTTGCCAATATTATTATCACTGATCAGTGTGCATCGAATGTATTTTTCATTTTTTTACAGACATTTTTTATAGTCACTTCACCACCAGACAGGGCAATAAAGCCACTAAGACGCAAGGGGATAACTGAGCGTTAGATAATAAGAAAAACAAAAAGACACTATTAAGGATGAAAGAACAATAAAAGAACAAGAATTAAGAACACAGAAGATAAGGACTGACATTGCATTAAATATTCGAAAGATCAGTGTTGACTGAGAAGCCAGAAAAGGCATAAAAGCGAAGACGTATGTTAAGATATCTCATTCAGATTTCTCTATTACTAGCCATTCTGACTTGTGATTTTTAATTTGTTGCTATAATATTTCTAATATTATTTTGTTGTATTTTCTATTAATTAATAAATTTTAAATTATACATTAATTACTATTTTTTTAAAATTATTAACTCTTTATGCTCAGTTGTTGACATTATTAGCTATCTGCTGATGTGTTAAAATTTTGGAATAATGTAATAATAAAAATTTAAATGTCATCTTTTGTTCTCTAAATAACCCGTTATGGTTGATATGCTATAAAACAAAATAAAGCAAACCATGAGCTGCTATCGCTGGTTCCCAGGCTGCATGAATTCAAGCGTCCTACGAGGCTGGCATACCGTTCCCACCCTTTCACTGTTGAAACTGTTAAATGTAGACGTCTCTTCTACTCCAATAGCTTCATATCTCGCACCTCACGCCTATGGAACTCCCTTCCTCATTCCTGTTTCCCTGATGACTATGATCTCCAACTATTCAAGTGTAACGTCAATCGACATCTCCAGTTGCCTTGATCTATCCTCTATCCTTCTCCACATCCTTTCCTCTAACACTCCTATCTGCTCTCGCTCCAAATCCTCTGTAACCCCTAGCGTGCATTTGGCTTCCAGTCTTGCCTGGGGTGAAAAGCTTAAAAAAAAAATCTAAACCAAAGAATACATATTCTGTTCATACGAAGCTATCCTAAAAATGTTGTCGGCATTAAATAACCCATAGATGTTGATATGCCGTAAAACAAAATAAACCAAACCAATCTAAACCAAAGAATACATATTCTGTTCATACGAATCTATTGTAAAAATGTTGTCGGCATTAAATAACCCATTGAGGTTGATATGCCGTAAAACAAAATAAACCAAACCAATCTAAACCAAGGAATACATATTCTATTCATACGAATCTATCCTAAAAATGTTGTTGGCATTAAATAACCCATTGAGGTTGATATGCCGTTAAACAAAATAAACCAAACCAATCTAAACCAAAGAATACATATTCTATTCATACGAATCTATTGTAAAAATGTTGTCGGCATTAAATAACCCATTGAGGTTGATATGCCGTTAAACAAAATAAATCAAACCAATCTAAACCAAAGAATACATATTCCATTCATACGAATCTATTGTAAAAATGTTGTCGGTATTAAATAACCCATTGAGGTTGATATGCCGTTAAACAAAATAAATCAAACCAATCTAAACCAAGGAATACATATTCCATTCATACGAATCTATTGTAAAAATGTTGTCGGCATTAAATAACCCATTGAGGTTGATATGCCGTTAAACAAAATAAATCAAACCAATCTAAACCAAAGAATACATATTCCATTCATACGAATCTATTGTAAAAATGTTGTCGGTATTAAATAACCCATTGAGGTTGATATGCCGTTAAACAAAATAAATCAAACCAATCTAAACCAAGGAATACATATTCCATTCATACGAATCTATTGTAAAAATGTTGTCGGCATTAAATAACCCATTGAGGTTGATATGCCGTAAAACAAAATAAACCAAACTCAACAAAACCTTAATTTTACACGGCACACAGAATTATTATTTATTCTTACGAGTCCTACTAATCAACACATGGTTGGAGGGAGAAGAGGTGGATTAATGGCTACCCCCACGTATGATTGAGTATAAGTGAATTATAACGAACCCGACTGGTGTTAGAACATGGCTCTCTCCGATTTCCAATTGTCAACTGTTGTCCATTAAACCACTCACACGTCCATGCAGTGAGTCAAGCGTTTAGCCATCTTGGTATTGCCTAGGCCCGACGTTTGATTGCATGGGAGATCATACTAGAACCTGTGTTTCAATGATATATGACCGTAATTCGATAGACAGGTATATAGATAAAGTATAAAGGATCGTTAGATAATTAGATAAAGTAAAAAAAAATGAAGTAAAAAATAGATAGATATATAAAATACATAATTAAAATTGATAGATAGATAGATCAAAATATATAAAGTAAAGATATAGATAAATAGATAGATAGAGAGAGAGAGAAGATAGATAGATAGATAGATAGATAGATAGATAGACAGATAGATAGATAAAGTAACAGATAGTAAATAGATAGATAAAGTAAAATATATAAAATAAAAAAGATAGGTGAATTAATAGAGTGATAAAGTAAAAAAGATAGATAGATAGACAGACAGACAGACATATAGATAGATAGATAGATAGATAGATAGATAGATAGATAGATAGATGAAAGAATGGACCTAGATAGATAGATAGATAGATAGATAGATAGATAGATAGATAGATAGATAGTTGAATTAAAAAAGATAGATAGATAGATAGATAGATAGATACATAGATAGATAGACAGACTGAAGTGACACGACATATAGAAGATGTAAACATATCCACAGAAAGATAGCACAAACCAGAAATAATAAAATCAATCAATTAATAAACTGGTTTCATCTTCTCCTCTTAGGATAAAAACGAAATATCCTATTAAAAATAAGGGAGATCATTTGCAGAATCTATCTATCTATCTATCTATCTATCTATCTATCTATCTATCTATATATATATATATATATATATATATAGATACATATATAGATATATATATATATGTATATATATATATATTCATATATATATATATATATTTTCATATATATATATATATATATATCTCGATATATATATATATAACAATATATATATCTTTATATATACATATATATATATAAATATATATATATATCTTCTTATTTAAATATATATATATATATACATATATATATATATATACATATATATATATCCATATATATATATATATATATATATATATATATATATATATATATATATATATATATATATATATATATATATATATATTCCCATTTTCATAATGACCGGATTTCTCATTTTGTTAAAATTACATCCAGTAAAGAAAGAAAAATATCCGCCGTCTCTCTCCATTTTTTTCTGTTTTATAAGCCGCCACCGTTATAAGTCGATATCTCCTATTACTGATCGTATCGTCTGCTTTCACTGTTATTTGCGCCTGTTATTAAGTACGCCTTTGCCAACGGAAAAGATATATATCCAATTTACAACGAGTGACGTTTATGGTCATTATTTAATACCCGTGTGAGAAAATTCGCACAAGAAATCTCCAAAACGAAGCCCTAATTTATAACGCCATTCAAATGTTGGGACTCAATCCAACATCTTAATCAGTAAATTGACACACCTTTACTAGCCACGCCTCCGACGTAATGTACGTCAAAATCAGACGGTTTCGATTGAAAACACACAATGAATGTACAAGAAGTGTACAGAGAGATATATATTTATATTTGCAAAATTATAATTTTCAAATTACAAAGAGCGCGCAATTCAAGTATTAAATATCAAAACAGGTAGTGATGTTTATTATTTATGATTCTAATGACTGAGTTACCAAAATCGATACCTTCACGTGTTTCAAACTGATTTTAAAAAAAAAAGAAAAAGTGACCACCGTTCTTGTGTTAGATACCACATGCCCAACAATATATTTAATTCTAGAACCAAAAAGTTGAAAAAAAAATCGATCTTCTTGTTGTATGTGCTATGTGCCTTCAGGACGTTGGCGATCACGTCCGGGTTATGACGAGAAAAAAAACTACATCTGGAAGCAAGGCTTCTGATCGGCAGATTGGAGGAAGCGAGGAGCGTGGAACCAACTCTTAACTGCTGTTGTTCCCAAGTCCGCTCTAACCGGGAGTGGTGGCACCTGTGAAGAACCCAACATGGACAAATAACGAACTCTAAAAGCGCTAAAGATATCAATTAAAAAAGATTTAATCCATCTGTCATAGTTGAAACTCCTCTCTGCCGTGCCAAACTCCTGAAGGATTAAATGAAATCATACGTGAAACGTGTAAGGCATCTTGTTACACCAGGACAGAAAGTTAAAAGGTTACAGAGGACGAAGATCATGAGGAATAAGTTGGAAAATGATCTTCGAATAATATATATATATATATATATATATCAACTTTATTTCAATCCTTCAAGAGCTTCTCGACACTTAGCTGTGAATAATTAATGATGAACGTGTAATTTTTGTTTATGGTCGATTTCATCACGATTCATTCTTATTGCTCAATGTACAGCCCAATAATGGTATAAAAACCTCTGAGAATTCCAGTAAGATATCTTTAATCATTTCTAATATACTATGGCTCAAATCGTAATCTAACAATTGGACAATTTTGCTGATACACGATTTGTACAAATTTTCTGTTACACCCGATATATATATATATATATATATATATATATATATATATATATATATATATATATATATATATATATATATATATATATATATATATATATATATGACGCCACACATGAAATGGACAAAGTCCGACAATTATTCTAAGACATTTTTTATGTTTATACGTTCTTTTTATGGATACAAATATTTAAGTACATGCTCTGTTTATAATAAACAGTATTAACAACATTTACTGGCCTAATTAATGGGTTAGCCATGTCGATTTTACTGTTTTTAAACTACAATTCGCCATGAATATCTCTGTGGCTCAATCGGTAAAAGCACGTCAGGCTATATGACGGTTCCGTATAGGGTACAGGTTCGATTCGCGTCGGAGGACACATATTTTCTATGAAAATTTCTCGGACATTCAGGCCGGTAAATGTTGTTAATACTGTTTATTATAAACAGAGCATTTACTTAAATATTTGTATCTATAAGAAGAACGTATAAACATAAAAAATGTCTTATATATATATAAAAATATATAGGGTGTCCATAAAATTTGCGTGCACTTTAAAAAAATTATAACTTTATTTGTTTTTGCGATAGAAATAATCTGTAAAAAATTTTATAAAGTATAATGTACCTAGTTTTACGTATAGCTAAAATAACTAATGTGATTTCAGGCATTACTGTAAATCAGTTGGCAAATGTTTTCCGTGAACTGCAAAATCGTATTTCCCTTTGTATTGCTAATGATGGAGGACATGTGGAAACTTAAATAAAATTTCAATAAAAGCTTAAAAATATAGATTTACTTCTTTCTAATCCTTTTTACAAATTATTTCTATCGCAAATACAAATAAAGTTATACATTTTTAAATTTCACACGAACTTTATGGACACCCTCTATATATGGGCACATCTGTTCATTTCTAATGAAGGCCTACGTATTTCATAATGCCTTGTTATTTCCCGCCAAATAATCACGTAACTATTAATGTCTTCCGCGTTGCCTTCTTTCGATGTCTATTTCGTTTACTATGCATAAATTACTTTCCGCCAAAGTTTTCCGAATTGGCACGATTCATTTTTGTTCCTTTTTCTCCAAACGAAAATCCTCTAAAGTGTTTCTTATTTTCTTAACAACACTCTTCACACTCCCACAACAGACATCGTTTTGTTTTTAATTTTTACCCCGATATGACTTTCTTATTTACTGCCTCTATTCCAGCCACTGAAGTAGCCACAAAAATAATAAAGCCTTCTCACTCGGCCGTCATTCAAATATCACATTTATGAACTATATAGAATGTAAAAGTGACAAGATATTATTTTCTTAATACATCTTTTGATTAGCGTCATTATTAGTTTTTGTTTTTAATTTATTGGCGCCAGTAAGCTAATATCTTATTTGCAGATGAAATATACTGTCAGATTTTAGATGTGGCGTTATTAGCAGCTTCAGTTTTCCTGATTTGTTGTTCAGTACAATAATTTCTAAAGTCTTTTACCTGTGACTGAGGTAAAGAATTAACGTTTTCCGCTGACATTGTCGGAGTTACCACCTTCTTAATTCTCAAATCCTTCACCAGGGGTCTCTCTCCCCATGCTGTAAATACCGGGCGACTTCTTGCCTCAACCTCTTTTTCCCTCGGGCCTCGTGCCGCATCCCACCTCGCGTGGAGGTGAGGTAATTCTCTCTCTTTTTCCCTCAGGCCTCGTGCCGCATCCCACCTCGCGTGGAGGTGAGGTAATTCTCTCTCTTTTTACCCTCAGGCCTCGTGTCGCATCCCACCTCGCGTGGAGGTAAGGTAATTCTCTCTCTTTTTCCCCTCAGGCCTCGTGCCGCATCACACCTCGCGGGGAGGTGAGGTAATTCTCTCTCTTTTTCCCTCGGGCCTCGTGCCGCATCACACATCGCGAGGAGGTAAGGTAAATCTCTCTTTCTTTTATCATTTCAGCGACAAAATGTAAGCTCTTAGAAGATCAGCGTTTCTCAGGTTCTGGGAAAACGCCATGAACATTAAGAATATTCACCAAAATAGGAACATTCACCAAAATACGGTCAAAAAATGGTCACTATGTGTGCATGTTGTGTGCTTTTGCGTGTGGTGTCATGATTTATTTAGTTCTGGTTTAAATTTGTTTATGATGTTTTTTCTTGTATTTGTAGGTAAGAATAACTGTCTGTTTGATATATTGGCATAATTTTAAATTTTTCCTGCTTACATTTGAAGATGTGTTGTGATACAAAAAGTTTTCTGTTGTCTGGTAATTTTATGTTGCTTTTGTGTAGCGAGACCCTGTTGTTTAGTTGTTGGCTGATACCTACATATAACTTCTTGCATTTTGTGCATTTTGTCGTTTTGGAGTTTTCAGAAGTGTAGGAGTTTCCTTCTTTAATGATGTCACAAACCCCACATCTTTTTTGCATTTTGTGACTCCCTGTATTGTGTGTTGGTTAAATTTGGATGAGGTTAATATGTGTTTTAGGTTTGTAGATTGGCGTTTGCTTTTAATTATTTTGGTTGTTTTCAGTATATTTTTCAGTTTATTATTTTTGCGAAGTTGGCCTCTTCTGTGAATAGTTCTGGGTTGTTTTTGTTGTATGTTGAGACATATGCTAGAGTTTGTTTGACGTTATGTTTCTTTTTATTTCTAAGTTGGTCTAAAGGAATTTTTTTTGCGAGTTCAAAACCTTTGTTTATTAGTGTTATTAGAGTTTTATGTATTTCTTCTAGACGGGATTTTCGGAGGTTTTTATCAGTCACTATAGTACAAATACGTACGTGCTAGAGAATAGGGGATGGATTTTAGGCAGCATTTTGCGTGATGGCTCTTGAAATGAAGATATCTTTGGATGTCTGTTGGTTTGTATATATATACTTGACTCTCCCGTCGAAGTCAACGTATGAGGGTCAAGTAGATCAGTTCCTAGGAAACCGACAGCCTGACACCAGCACATGAGATATGATTATAGTGGTGAACCATCCACACGTTTTGAAGGGCCAAATACAGAGACCTGGTGCACTACGTGCCACAAGGTCCCCAAACGACCCTACGCAGTTTTTGAATTCAGAGTTTTCCTTCTCCTAGACCAGTTGCCATCCAATGCTATAGAACACAGTTTCTCTTGCTATTTACCCATAACTGGAGGGGGGAGAAGAGGATTGGTAGGTTTGTCTGGCTCATTAGGTTTGACTATATATATATATATATATATATATATATATATATATATATATATATGGATGGATGGATGGATGGATGTATTTGTGTATTTGGACACCAAACCCTCTTTTATACAAGTTTCATTAAAATTGACTGACATGTCTGAATGTCAGTTGTTTTTAATGGAACTTGTATAAAAGAAGGATTGCTATCCAAATAATCAAATATTAAATTACATGACTCGGCATCCAAAAAGGAAGCAGTACCTTATCAGTCGATTTAATGAAACTTATATATATGTATATGTGTGTGTGTATGTACGAAGGGTGTCCAAAAGTAACCTGAATTGTGTCATATAATTTTATTCATTTACTGTTGCATGTTTATATTCTTATCACCTTCAAAGTATTCTCTATTTGAAGCAATGCACCGGTCCAGACGTGTTTTCCATTGTTCAAAGCAATCCTGGAACTCTTGTGAAGTTATGTTTTTTAATGACTCCGTCGTTTTCTTCTTAAACTCTTCTGCATCTGCAAAACTTTTTTCCTTTGAGGACTTTCTTCATTCGGGGAAACAAAAAAAGTCCCAGGGTGCGAGATCAGGTGAATAGGGTGGGTAGGGAAGTGGGGGTCATGTCATTCTTGGTCAGAAACTGTCTCACACTCAAGGCGGTGTGCACTGGCGCATTGTCGTGATGCAACCACCACCCTCCACTTTGTCACAGGTCAGGGCGTTTTCGTCTCACCTTGTCTCGCAAACGCTTCAAGACTTCTAAGTAAAAAGCCTGGTTAACAGTTTGACCAGGAGAAACAAATTCTTTGTGGGGAATTCCTTTCACCTCAAAGAAACAAATCAGCATCGTCTTGACATTGGACTGGAAGACATTGGATGCTTACACTGACTTGATTGCTGCTTCGTTTCCGGGTCGTAGCCATAGCACCAGCTTTCGTCACCAGTGATGACCTTCGAAAAAAAGTCTGGATCAACTTACAACTGTTCTTTCAGTTTACGACAGGCATACTTTCAACCATGGTAAAAAAATAGACGAAAAGGCTTGAATCACTTCAAAACAAATGTGAACCACGGAGCTGTACGTCTTCCCACGATGACACCAGTTAGCACATTGATGCCTGAGGGTTACTTCAAGTGGCATCTAGCGGTGGAAGCCTGAACTACTACGGGCTTGTCACACAGAAAACAATTCCGGTTACTTTTGGGTCCCCCCTCGTACATATTGCGATGGATAAATCGGCGTCTAAATTACGCAAAAATGAAAAGAGAACTGACATCTCATTTTAATAGATATATTTACTAAAATTACAAAAATTAACTTGAAATATGAAAGAGTAAATCTATTCAATACAGTCGCCATTGGCTTCAACCATGATCTCCAGACGACTTCGCAATCTTCTACAGCTTTTCCGGATAGTCTCCTTGTTTAACTTGGTGAATGCTGCCATAACCCTTGCCTTCAGTTCAGCTTTAGTGTTAAAAGGAGTTTTATTGGTCTCTTGCTCAATTGCACCCCACACCTAATAATCATGTGAGTTGCAATCTGGGGGGTTAGGTGTCATGATGGAAGGGGTGATGTAGTCAGAGCAATTGTCTTACTTCAATGACTGGGTTCTTCTGCTTGTGTGGCATGATGCAAAGTCTTGTTGCCAGACATAGGTTCTTCCAGCAACCATCCTCTTGATCCAGGGCAGCACTACTTCCTCAAGGTACTTGATGTAGGCCTCCGTATTGAGGCCCTGTGGAAATATGAATGAAGACCTGACGTCGTTATCACTATTAATCAGTTGAAACATCTTCGTAATATCTATTAGGCTCATTCAAATCTTTCCGAATCTTCTGCACGGTCCTCAGATTGACACCCAAACCAAAGACACTGAAATGTTCGTATTGGAGAATCTAGCATGAATGCTAACCAATGCTGTTTCCAAATTTCTGGTGAAATGAATTGCATCATAGTGCCTTTTTCTCACAGATGATGCCCATACATCGTGCAGTTGAAAAAAACAAACAACGCGTGAAATTAAAAATGTAAAATTGCGACAATTTACCCATCACACCCAGTATTTGACATCCGCCAGTCTCGCGAGATTATAACGTTTACTAGGGGCATTAGGACGTCTCTGCTGCTGACGCTTGTCAGCCATATTCTCATTTATTCAAGTCAACCTGTGGTTTATACTGAATTTATCCTGAACGAATCTCGAAACATTTAAGCAGGAAGCCTACATCGTGAAGAAAAATCTTCAAATCGTTTTAATAAATTACATCACAAAGTACAGTTGGAACTGATTGGTAATTTTGACATTGGGAAGGATATTAGAATAATCAAGACCTTATACTGGGAGCAAATCTACTGCATACGGACAAAACATGAATTCAGTAAATATATGGAAAAAAAAATAGAAAGACAAGGTGTCGTCTCACCGGACTTATTCAACCTATACAGTGAGGTGATCCTGAGAGAATTAGAAGACCTACCAGAAATCATTGCGGGCGACTACAACTTAAGGATTTTTTATTTTTGTCCACTCCTAGTTTCTCCTTCCGTTTTAGTGTGAGTATCGCCTTGCTTGGGGTGAGTTTATTACAAAAGAAAAAATGATTTACTTTTTGTCACACAGATTTTATGGACAAACAGTTATTTATGCATACAATGTACATTCCATGAGATATGCAGATGACACGGAGTTGATCGCAGACAAAAAGAAAACTAAAACTACTCAAAGAACGCAATTAAGGAAAGGGAGAAGAAAGGACTCTATTGCAAGAAGACAGAATGTATGGTTCGTCAGCAAAAGGGAACAACCAAACATGCAAATTACAAATTGGAGATGTCAAAATCAAACCGGTACAAAAATTTAAATATCTGGGAAAGTGTTTTTCTCAGAAGGTGGAAAGTGCATCACTGACATCCGAAGTTACATTGGGACAGCAAAAAAAAACAAAAAAAAACATCCAAAAGGTAAGTAAAGTACCAAGAAACAGAAAAACGAGCAATATCAGTTCTCTTGTATGGCAGTGAATGCTTGACAATCTCATCGTAGATAAAGAAATGACTTGAAGCAAGGGAAATGTGGTTATACAGAAAGACGTTGAGAATATCACGGACTGAACATGTAAGCAAGGGCGAAGATTTAGAGAAAATAGAAACGAAAATGACACTTAAATTTCTCGGTTATACCAAGAGAAAAGAAGACTTGGAAAACTTGACACTCACCGAACATATTGAAGGTAACAGAGCATATCTTACCTAAAGAGCGTGTGTTAATGAATGGCAGATCCGGATTTATAAGGCTGCGAATGACATTTAAAATATTAAGAATTGCGGATTAAAATGAACAAATTAATTCTTTAGTAAGTGCTTTTTTATGTTTTTGATACAAAAAATAAGCAGTCTATCTATATTTCTGAGATGAGGTATTATATACATTATTTACATTAGTCGGACTATTGTCCTCATCTTTGTCGCCATATTTGTCACAACGTTTCGGCCGTTGTACGCTCCGGCCTTCTTCAGGTGGTTGGAATTTCGAACCGAACCCTTTATTTCGATCGCTGGGGTAGACTGTTCTAGTTCCACGAGCCATGTTTGATGGATGTCAGTTATCAGTTATCTCCTGCTAATTTTCCCTCTGAAAGTTCTCGGTTCGAAATTCCAACCACCTGAAGAAGGCCGGAGTGCAGAACGACCGAAACGTTGTGAGAAATATGGCGACAAAGATGAGGACAATAGTCCGACTAATGTAAATACTGTAAAAAATAAGCAGATATAAATATTTCGTAGAAATAATCTGGATGAAGATAATGTGATTTGCTTAAAAAGGGAAAATAAAAAAAAAAACTTGCTTGCTCTGACTCCCTTCCTGGCTGAGCGGTAAAGCATACTGGATCAAACAGTAGTTTCTCTACAAAGGTGAACGTATTTTTATTAAAGTTTATTGCCTGTCCAAGCGCATAGACATAATACACACTATTTGATATAAAAAAAAAATAAGATGTCTATTTCGAATACGAATTATTCACTATAATAACGTTGGTAGTAATAAGATATTTATAGTATATGTTGATACAGTGGAAATATTGTAGACATGCATAACTGTTTGTCCCTGAAGTCAATGACACAGAAAGTAAATCACTTTTTTGCTTTTGTAATCAACTCACTCCAACAAGACGATACCGACAATAAGACGCAAGGAGCAACGAGGAGTGAAAGAGAATGAAAAGACCTTAACCCTTCGAGCCCCGACCACTGCTTTAAGGGTGGTAGAGAAAAATGTCTTAATGCCCAGCCACCGGTTGAACAGTGATAGAGAAAAATGATTTAATGCCCAGCCAAGGGTTTAACGGTGGGTAAACACTTGTAACTATTTTTATATCTACCGTGAAACATTACATATCAATTATTTGCGAATTTTGACTCAGGAGCTCTGGTAGAAGTGTTTAAATAATTCAGGAAAGCAGGGCACAAAGGGTTAAAATGATTTTATTATATTAATACATTTGAAATGATTTTGCGATATGAATACATGCGAAATGATTTTACTACATAAATTCATCCGAAATAATTTTACTTTATAAATACAGTCAAAATGATTTTACTATATAAATGCATTCGAAATGATTTTACTATATAAATACAGTCAAAATGATTTTGCTATATAAATGCATTCGAATGATTTTACTATATAAATACAGTCGAAATGATTTTACTATATAAATGCATTCGAAATGATTTTACTATATAAATGCATTCGAAAAAATTTTACTATATAAATCCATTCGAAATGATTTTAATATATAAACGCATTCTAAATGATTTTGCTATATAAATGCATTCGAAATGATTTTACTATATAAATACATTGTAAATGATTTTACTATATAAATGCATTCGAAATGATTTTAATATATAAATGAATTCGAAATGACTTTACTATATAAATACAGTCGAAATGATTTTACTATATAAATACAGTCGAAATGATTTTACTATATAAATGCATTCGAAATGATTTTACTATATAAATGCATTCGAAAAAATTTTACTATATAAATCCATTCGAAATGATTTTAATATATAAACGCATTCTAAATGATTTTGCTATATAAATGCATTCGAAATGATTTTACTATATAAATACATTGTAAATGATTTTACTATATAAATGCATTCGAAAAAAATTTACTATATAAATCCATTCGAAATGATTTTAATATATAAACGCATTCTAAATGATTTTACTATATAAATGCATTCGAAATGATTTTACTATATAAATACATTGTAAATGATTTTACTATATAAATGCATTCGAAATGATTTTACTTTATAAATACATTGTAAATGATTTTACTATATAAATGCATTCGAAATGATTTTAATATATAAATCCATTCGAAATGATTTTACTATATAAATACAGTCGAAATGATTTTACTATATAAATACAGTCGAAATGATTTTACTATATAAATGCATTCGAAATGATTTTACTATATAAATGCATTCGAACGGGTATTTTGCGATATAAATAGCGCATATTTAATTACTCGAAAAGCCCGGCTGAATCCGGAGAAGGTGATGATGTGAAGCTGGTGAGATTGCAAAGGGCGTAGTGCATTACCAATTCCTTCTATAAAATCAGATGTTCAGTTCAGACATGTTCCGACGTCAGTTGCACCGATTAAAGACAGCTATCGATGAAAAGCATATGTAACTGGCCAATCTGAAACGGGCTGTCTTCCATCAGTATAACGTGATATTTCATATCCATTGCAAACCCGTCAGAAACTCGTACAGTTTGGCCTGGGTGTCCTACCCCACGAGTCGTACTCACCTGACGTTGCACTTTTTCGGGTAATTTCTTATTTCGATCCCTCAGAAATTCTGGAAGTGTTTAAAAACTACTTATACCCCTTTAATAGCCGGAAGGATTTGTGGAGGGCTGGCATTTCGTGTCGTTAACAGAAGTTGTATGTCGGTGGATCGCAATAAAAAAAAGTAGACTTGATTGGAAAATGAATGGCCATCGTTCATTGACGCACGTAGGTACAAGATGCGGAGGTACAGAGAATGATCGACCTCAAGTCAGCCTGACGTTGAGTGAGGGTGGCTGAATCTCCCTTTTGCTGGGACGGCTACCAAACACATCGGAACTCAATAGTTGAGAAGTGAGAAGAGCACGATAATCTCCTTTCCTTTCATAAAATTCACACGTGACCGGAAACCCTTTTTGGTTTCCTTTTGCAGTATGGGGAAAATTAAATTCTTTCTTTCTTTTATTATTATTTTATTTTTTATTTTATTTTATTTTATTTATTTGTTTATTTTAACTTGCATTATTCGGACTGTTATCCGAATCTTCATTGCCATATTCACAACGTTTCAGCCGTTGTACTCTCCGTCCTTCTTCAGTTTATTGTAATTTCGAACCGTAACCCTTTATTTCGACCACCGGTGTAGTTTGTTCTAGTTCCACATGCCATGCCTCTTCCGGGTGACTTCGTTATTTCCCTTTAAGTCAACTCAAGTTTTGGTTGTGGCCTGATATTGAACTAACAACTCTTAGGTTCTAGTCACTGGATCTAGCCAACGTCTTATCGACTGGGCCTTTATCGAATCATCTATGTATGAATTTTTGGGACCTATAAAACTAATGTCACAGCAAACTTTTTTTTTTTACCAGTGCTCATATTGCAATTTTTTCTGTTATTATTATTATTTTTTTACCAGTGCTCATATTGTAATTTTTTCTGTTATTATTGTTGTTTTTTTTTTTTTTTTTTTAATTTAAATTTTTTTTTTTATCAGAGCTTGTATTGCAATTTTTGTTGCTAGTTTATTTTCAGTCTCCCACGGATGCCAATATCTGGCAAGAAAGAATCACGAAGCTGCCTCAAAAGACGGCAAAAGCCAGAGGAACAAAATGTGACATATATGATTGTATAGATATATGTACAAATATCAAAATATTATGTACCATACAATCTCTTGTTACGACCCAACAGATCGAGCCAAGCACGAATACCTTTGCTAATATTCATTGCTTACCAAGAAAATCTTTTTACCACGTACTTGTACCAACATTTTTTTGTTGTTGCAAATATCCAAAACGTGACATTTAGCTAAGAAATAACTTCTAATCAAAATTGCTTGCTGTAATCTCTTATATTTTATCTTTGGGTCAATATCGGTCTGCCGCTTTAAAATTTTAATGCTATTTACTTACGTGTCTCATATATATATACTAGTTGATCTACCTGTAGTTATTCGGGTAAAATCAGATTGATATTTCAAAGATTATGAAAATTTAAAAAATATGCAGTGACTTGTAAACATTTAAATGATATGCAGTAAATTATAAACTTTTAAAGGATTTTTTTAAGGAAATTCACCCCAAGCAAGGCGGAAGTGCCAGTAGCACGCAAGAGGTTACAGAGGATTGAGAACAAGAGCAAAGAGGCCCGTTTGAGGAAAAGACACAGAGGAGAGAGGGGAACAAGCTCTGGGTGTCAGATGTCGATTGACATTACACTTGATATTTGAAGATTATAGTCATCGGGGAAGCAAGTAAGGGGAAGGGAGTTCCACGGATGGGGAGTGCGAGAGAAGAAGCTGTTTGTGAAGAAGAGACGGTTACATTTAACCGTTTTGACACTGAAAGGGTGAGACCGAGATGCCAGCCTGGTAGCGCGCTTAAATTCATGTTGTCCGGGAACCATCGACAGTAGCTCGTCGGAACAGTTTCCCTGAAAATATTTGTAGAAGGGACATAGAGAGACCAGAGCACGCTTGTGGGATAGCGATTGTAGACTATATGCCAGATCAAGATCTATCATCTTGCATATTCATCTCTGGATTGTCAAGGACCTCGAGATGTACAGCGGGAGCATCAGACCATATATGACAGCAATATTCCATCCAAGGACGGGTGGTTGATTTATAGCTTTGAAGGATGGACTCAGACAAGAAAAACTTTCTGGCGTGACACAGAGAACCAGCTTTCCTTGCGGTCGATGAAGCTATTGATTCAATGTATTTATTCCGCCTCATGTCAGTGGACAGCGTGAGACCAAGCAGGCGTAACGGGGCGCTCTCAAGGAGTTGGGAATCAGTCATTCTGACGGGAGGCAGGAAGGGATCTCTGTGGTTGGTAAAGGTGATCAGTTTCGTTTTGGGGGCAATAAAGTCTAGAAGCCATTTACAACTAGGACACGACATTTCACACACACACAGACGAACCATCTTTATTCCTTTCGTACTCAATTGATCAGAAGGACATTACACGAAGATTCTTTCCAAGAAATGCCACTTAGTTAAACAGACTCCCGAGATGATGCTTCCCCAATCACTACATTCTTAACCTCTTCAAGTGTAGGGTGTCTCTTGAAAATATCTTCATGACCTGTATTTACGATTATACAACAACCTCATTCACTTAACCTATACTTTGAGTGGCCTTCGGTGACAATTTAGTATAAAAAGAAAACGTAAAGACTTTGTATTGAGGGGTCTCCCCCTTTTACACAAATGGACTCACCCGAGGTATACATATACTACTACCAGTGAATACCCGAAGAGTCAAGGAGTCGAGACGGAACGACAGAAGGGTAGTAGAGTTCAGTAGTAGTAGAGTAAGTCACACACAGAGACGGCGGCAAGCGTCACAGTTAGCGAGCACGTAGACTCAGTAAGGAGTCATACCGCGGTACTTCAATACCAAGACTGTATATATATTAGTGCTACTAACCCGCATTCCTGGACCTACTAACCCGTATTAAAAGTTTCTTTTATTATGTTAATACATTTATTTTCCTTATCCATTCCTGGCGTTTGTTATTCATTGATATCGGATTCATCCCGGAATCCACAACACTTTGCTTTCATTCTATCTACTAAGCTTAGTTTAGGACAGCAGAAGACCAAATGGAAAAAAAAGTATTAAGATATTTACTGCACTAAATTTTGAAAGCATTATCGTCTGTCTTCTTTCCTGCTTCTATGAAATCAGCATTCAAATCCCTCTTATCTTTCTTGACATCTGGTATCTGTGGAAAGCACTTAACTAAGTCAGTGACAAGGAAATGATCTTTGATATTTGTGCAACCCCCGTTTCAGAATTGTAGAAAAATGCAATAGATTAATTGTTTTGGATTGAAGTATTGAGGTATCGCGATATGACTCCTTACTGTGTCTACGTGCTCGTTAACTGTGACGCTTGCCGCCGTCTCTGTGTGTGACTTACTCTACTACTACTGAACTCTACTACTCTTCAGTCGTTCCGTCTCGACTCCTTGACACTTCGGGTATTCACTAGTAGTAGTATACGTCAGGTGAGTCCATTTGTGTGAAAGGGGAGACCCCTCAATATTAATCAAAATCAGAAATTAACTCGTTTTCTGACATGACAGGCTCTAAAATTTGATTTTTTTATATTCATACTATTAACCAATCAGCGTCATCATATGTATGGTATTCTTGCAATTTGCAAACAACAAATATTTGTTGCTTGCTAGGAAATTTTTTAAAATAACCCCAAAATATGATCAACAATGTTTTCCCTCCTTAAAATGGATCTTTAAAAATTGTGTAACCATTTATTTACCAATAAATATGAGATTAATCTTTTTTTTTTTTCTGGAGCCGATCTTTCATTATAAAAATTGATGAATCTTTAGTTTGCTAGTTAGTTTTTCATTTAACCTTTGACTAGGGTGGTCGTTCTTTTGTTATACAAACTGAAATTTTCACACTTAATTAATTACTCACATTTTCGCATATTTATTCGAGTATATTATATTACAAAAATGCTTAGCGATATTGGCACATAAAAACATTCAGTGTGTTTACGAGCGTCAACAGTAAGATAGTACAACCACTTATTCATACTGCCTACTGATACAATTTATACGCATACATAAAACAAGATATATCCGCGTCACACACATTCTCACATGTAGACGTATTCTGTTTTCTTCTATGCTAATGCAATACACCCGGTTGTACTGTAACAAAAGATACACAAAATATTTTGTGTGGCACTTTGTAATTCGTTTCTTTGACAGAAAGATGATATTCAAATAATGAAAAAAATATTTAAATTTGTAGGGCCATGTTGAAGATTTGCTTATTTCTTCGTTTTATCCAGGCACATTCTGTTACATATTTAGTTAACTCGGTTTTACTACAGCATAATGACAAATTCGAAAGGATCTAAAGATAGTAATTGGACCTATTTTCCACCATGAGAAGCGGGTCTAGTAACCTACAAAATCATTATTCGAAATGCTGATTCCTTTTACTTCTGTTAGAACAATGACTTCATGCACGACCGGGAAAGACTGATAAGCCATATGTGACAGGGAAGAATAAATGCAAAGTACACTATCATGTGACAATGTTCAACATAAAAGGCAGTGGATGGACGAGAATAAATCTCCACAACCGACACCTAAACCTGAGCGGCTTCATAGGAAGGTATTGTTTTACGGGTGAGTGGTTAGTCGGATTATTACTCATTTCGATTTCTGAAAACGCATAAAAATGCACATTTATATGTCCGGCAACTGGATCGTGTCCATCAAAGTTTGGTTGAAAAGTGCCTGGCGTCCGTCAATGGGGACAAATGTTGTTCTTAACCATGGCAACTCAAGGCTATATACGACAAGAATAACACAGATAGTTTTTTTCTTTTTTCAATCATTCTTTTCACTCCCACTCACCAAACTCCCCCGACAAGGAAAATAACCGATGTTACCTTTTTTGATCGCTGAATTAAACATCGTGACTATGGACACGCCCATGAAATACATACTTTAAATCTAAGCAAATCCTTGTTGTTCCCAGTCAGTAAATGAATAACGGTTGATTTATGTCATACACATAAATAATGTCATACACTTGTCACTGATTTTCATTTCGTTTTGTTCACCCGAACAAACCTGGATATAGCAAAATGTCAGTCGTTATCCCCTGTCTTATTAATTCCTCTTCTTTTAGGGTTCTCTCTCCTTAATAGTGTTTTTTTCATATTTTCTATTCCCAATAATCCCTTCCGTCTTAGTGTCTTTATTGCCTTCTTGGTGGCGAAATGATATATTTAAATGTAACAGGTAAAACACCTAACATTACACAATTTTTTTCCTACTACTGTACTGCCAAATTTGATTTATGAATGTGAAATGTTTTGACCAAGCCTAAAAGAAAAGATCACTGTAAGGTTTGCTTTTCCTGTGGAAGGAAAGGGAAGCCAACTCGATAAAAAAAACAGTACTCCGGTCCAGCGCGTGTAACAAAATGTGATAAAGTTGTGAGGGTTGATAGATTATTCATAACTGGAAATATTTATATCTGTAAGTATTATCTTGAATGTTTTTTTACTGGGGAAATTATTGTTAACGATTATTCGTTTTTGAGTTGTGTTTCTTTCTTCTTACATTCGTAGGGGTTTTGTTTGCAAATAAAAAGGATGGGCTGGAAAGGTCATAGGTTAATTCCGGGTGCTGCTACAGCTGTGAAAACCTGTATGCATTCAATTCAACTTTTATTAAAAACTGCATTGTTTCTTTCCTGATAAACTGACGTCCGATTGTCCAATGTCTTCAAAAGTACAAGGATGGGCTTAAAATTCTATGTTAATTCTGAAGTGATGCTTCACCTGTGGAATTTTGTATGCATTAATTTCAACTCATGTTATGAATAATTGTATTGTTTCGTTCCAGGTAATCCAATACCTGATCGTTCAAAAAAGTCTTCAATTGTAACTAGTATCGATTTCTCTTGAAAACTGACAAAAATTGGCATCATGGTGTTATCAAATACCTGCATTAAATTGATGGTAGTCCACAAGGATTACATGATGACGGTTTAGCTTTGTTAATAATGCAAAAGTCTTTAGCTGAATTTAGGAGGGGAAGAGACCGCCTTGAAGATGACACTAGTCCTGGTCTTCCTGTTACTGTCTGTAGTCAAAGAGATAATAAGCTAACTTGAAAAAGAGTTCGTGTTTTGTATGCGATCTGCCGAAGAAAAATTACCAAAAAGTAGTTAGCAAAAATCTACTTTAATGACCAGAATCTATGCTAATGTTCTTCCCTCCCCTGAATGGCGTGACCAATCAGAAAGATCTCCCGGTGAACAAAAGCCGTTGCTTTTCGCTTATCAGGGATTAAATTTTCTGAGCTTGGTGGAAGAATTCGCATTTTTGCTGGTGAGAAGTGAAGTTTGGATGTATGACCCCATTTTGTCATTTCTACGTTGCCTGTTGGACTGTTACGACGGACTATCGTTTGATTTGGCTACAAGTGTTGCGGTCGAGAGACAGAAGAAATCTATTGCAGACGTTTATTGCTACTATAAGTTGACAGTCTTGTTTTTCTTTTTTTTACAACTACACTGTCAGCACAGAGAAAAGCATTGATTGTGCTCAGTACAGGATGATGGAAGACAGGCGTCTGGCTATACGTCAAATAGCCAATGCTATTAGCATATGCCGTGAGAGAGTTTGGAATGTTCTTCATAATGGACTTCGCATGACGAAGGTTTCTGAATGGTAGTTGCCACGTCTTCCGACATCTGATCAAAAGCACATCAGGCTGATGACATCACAGGAAAATCTGACATTTTGCAGAAGATCCAGCATGTTTCCTTCAACTTTTCCCAACCCAGCATGTGTATTACGTCCAACACTTTGTACGAGAAACGTTAACTTTTCCCAACACAGCATGTGTATTACGTCCAACACTTTGTACGAGAAACGTCAACTTTTCCCCACCCAGCATGTGTATTACGTCCAACACTTTGTACGAGAAACGTCAACTTTTCCCAACCCAGCATGTGTATTACGTCCAACACTTTGTACGAGAAACGTCAACTTTTCCCAACCCAGCATGTGTATTACGTCCAACACTTTGTACGAGAAACGTCAACTTTTCCCAACCCAGCATGTGTATTACGTCCAACACTTTGTAAGAGAAACGTCAACTTTTCCCAACCCAGCGTGTGTATTACGTCCAAAACTTTGTACGAGAAACGTCAACTTTTCCCAACCCAGCGTGTGTATTACGTCCAACATTTTGTACGAGAAACGTCAACTTTTCCCAACCCAGCGTGTGTATTACGTCCAACACTTTGTACGAGAAACGTCAACTTTTCCGAACCCAGCGTGTGTATTCCGTCCAACACTTTGTACGAGAAACGTCAACTTTTCCCAACCCAGCGTGTGTATTACGTCCAACACTTTGTACGAGAAACGTCAACTTTTCCCAACCCAGCGTGTGTATTACGTCCAACACTTTGTACGAGAAACGTCAACTTTTCCCAACCCAGCATGTGTATTACGTCCAACACTTTGTACGAGAAACGTCAACTTTTCCCAACCCAGCATGTGTATTACGCCAACACTTTGTACGAGAAACGTTAACTTTTCCCAACCCAGCATGTGTATTACGTCCAACACTTTGTACGAGAAACGTCAACTTTTCCCAACCCAGCGTGTGTATTACGTCCCACACTTTGTACGAGAAACGTCAACTTTTCCCAACCCAGCGTGTGTATTACGTCCAACACTTTGTACGAGAAACGTCAACTTTTCCCAACCCAGCATGTGTATTACGTTCAACACTTTGTACGAGAAACGTCAAGTTTTCCCAACCCAGCATGTGTATTACGTCCAACACTTTGTACGAGAAACGTCAACTTTTCCCAACCCAGCATGTGTATTACGCCCAACACTTTGTACGAGAAACGTCAACTTTTCCCAACCCAGCATGTGTATTACGTCCAACACTTTGTACGAGAAACGTCAACTTTTCCCAACCCAGCATGTGTATTACGCCCAACACTTTGTACGAGAAACGTCAACTTTTCCCAACACAGCGTGTGTATTACGTCCCACACTTTGTACGAGAAACGTCAACTTTTCCCAACCCAGCGTGTGTATTACGTCCAACACTTTGTACGAGAAACGTCAACTTTTCCCAACCCAGCATGTGTATTACGTCCAACACTTTGTACGAGAAACGTCAACTTTTCCCAACCCAGCATGTGTATTACGTCCAACACTTTGTACGAGAAACATCAACTTTTCCCAACCCAGCATGTGTATTACGTCCAACACTTTGTACGAGAAACGTCAACTTTTCCCAACCCAGCGTGTGTATTACGTCCAACACTTTGTACGAGAAACGTCAACTTTTCCCAACCGAGCATGTGTATTACGTCCAACACTTTGTACGAGAAACGTTAACTTTTCCCAACCCAGCATGTGTATTACGTCCAACACTTTGTACGAGAAACGTCAACTTTTCCCAACCCAGCGTGTGTATTACGTCTCACACTTTGTACGAGAAACGTCAACTTTTCCCAACCCAGCGTGTGTATTACGTCCAACACTTTGTACGAGAAACGTCAACTTTTCCCAACCCAGCATGTGTATTACGTCCAACACTTTGTACGAGAAACGTCAAGTTTTCCCAACCCAGCATGTGTATTACGTCCAACACTTTGTACGAGAAACGTCAACTTTTCCCAACCCAGCATGTGTATTACGCCCAACACTTTGTACAAGAAACGTCAACTTTTCCCAACCCAGCATGTGTATTACGTCCAACACTTTGTACGAGAAACGTCAACTTTTCCCAACCCAGCATGTGTATTACGTCCAACACTTTGTACGAGAAACGTCAACTTTTCCCAACCCAGCATGTGTATTACGTCCAACACTTTGTACGAGAAACGTCAACTTTTCCCAACCCAGCGTGTGTATTACGTCCAACACTTTGTACGAGAAACGTCAACTTTTCCCAACCCAGCGTGTGTATTACGTCCAACACTTTGTACGAGAAACGTCAACTTTTCCCAACCCAGCGTGTGTATTACGTCCAACACATTGTACGAGAAACGTCAACTTTTCCCAACCCAGCATGTGTATTACGTCCAACACTTTGTACGAGAAACGTCAACTTTTCCCAACCCAGCGTGTGTATTACGTCCAACACTTTGTACGAGAAACGTCAACTTTTCCCAACCCAGCGTGTGTATTACGTCCAACACTTTGTACGAGAAACGTCAACTTTTCCCAACCCAGCGTGTGTATTACGTCCAACACTTTGTACGAGAAACGTCAACTTTTCCCAACCCAGCATGTGTATTACGTCCAACACTTTGTACGAGAAACGTCAACTTTTCCCAACCCAGCATGTGTATTACGTCCAACACTTTGTACGAGAAACGTCAACTTTTCCCAACCCAGCGTGTGTATTACGTCCAACACTTTGTACGAGAAACGTCAACTTTTCCCAACCCAGCATGTGTATTACGTCCAACACTTTGTACGAGAAACGTTAACTTTTCCCAACCCAGCATGTGTATTACGTCCAACACTTTGTACGAGAAACGTCAACTTTTCCCAACCCAGCGTGTGTATTACGTCTCACACTTTGTACGAGAAACGTCAACTTTTCCCAACCCAGCGTGTGTATTACGTCCAACACTTTGTACGAGAAACGTCAACTTTTCCCAACCCAGCATGTGTATTACGTCCAACACTTTGTACGAGAAACGTTAACTTTTCCCAACCCAGCATGTGTATTACGTCCAACACTTTGTACGAGAAACGTCAACTTTTCCCAACCCAGCATGTGTATTACGCCCAACACTTTGTACGAGAAACGTCAACTTTTCCCAACCCAGCATGTGTATTACGTCCAACACTTTGTACGAGAAACGTCAACTTTTCCCAACCCAGCATGTGTATTACGTCCAACACTTTGTACGAGAAACGTCAACTTTTCCCAACCCAGCGTGTGTATTACGTCCAACACTTTGTACGAGAAACGTCAACTTTTCCCAACCCAGCGTGTGTATTACGTCCAACACTTTGTACGAGAAACGTCAACTTTTCCCAACCCAGCGTGTGTATTACGTCCAACACTTTGTACGAGAAACGTCAACTTTTCCCAACCCAGCGTGTGTATTACGTCCAACACTTTGTACGAGAAACGTCAACTTTTCCCAACACAGCGTGTGTATTACGTCCAACACTTTGTTCGAGAAACGTCAACTTTTCCCAACCCAGCGTGTGTATTACGTCCAAAACTTTGTACGAGAAACGTCAACTTTTCCCAACCCAGCGTGTGTATTACGTCCAACACTTTGTACGAGAAACGTCAACTTTTCCCAACCCAGCGTGTGTATTACGTCCAACACTTTGTACGAGAAACGTCAACTTTTCCCAACCCAGCATGTGTATTACGTCCAACACTTTGTACGAGAAACGTCAACTTTTCCCAACCCAGCATGTGTATTACGTCCAACACTTTGTACGAGAAACGTCAACTTTTCCCAACCCAGCGTGTGTATTACGTCCAACACTTTGTACGAGAAACGTCAACTTTTCCCAACCCAGCATGTGTATTACGTCCAACACTTTGTACGAGAAACGTTAACTTTTCCCAACCCAGCATGTGTATTACGTCCAACACTTTGTACGAGAAACGTCAACTTTTCCCAACCCAGCGTGTGTATTACGTCTCACACTTTGTACGAGAAACGTCAACTTTTCCCAACCCAGCGTGTGTATTACGTCCAACACTTTGTACGAGAAACGTCAACTTTTCCCAACCCAGCATGTGTATTACGTCCAACACTTTGTACGAGAAAAGTTAACTTTTCCCAACCCAGCATGTGTATTACGTCCAACACTTTGTACGAGAAACGTCAACTTTTCCCAACCCAGCATGTGTATTACGCCCAACACTTTGTACGAGAAACGTCAACTTTTCCCAACCCAGCATGTGTATTACGTCCAACACTTTGTACGAGAAACGTCAACTTTTCCCAACCCAGCATGTGTATTACGTCCAACACTTTGTACGAGAAACGTCAACTTTTCCCAACCCAGCGTGTGTATTACGTCCAACACTTTGTACGAGAAACGTCAACTTTTCCCAACCCAGCGTGTGTATTACGTCCAACACTTTGTACGAGAAACGTCAACTTTTCCCAACCCAGCGTGTGTATTACGTCCAACACTTTGTACGAGAAACGTCAACTTTTCCCAACCCAGCGTGTGTATTACGTCCAACACTTTGTACGAGAAACGTCAACTTTTCCCAACACAGCGTGTGTATTACGTCCAACACTTTGTTCGAGAAACGTCAACTTTTCCCAACCCAGCGTGTGTATTACGTCCAAAACTTTGTACGAGAAACGTCAACTTTTCCCAACCCAGCGTGTGTATTACGTCCATCACTTTGTACGAGAAACGTCAACTTTTCCCAACCCAGCGTGTGTATTACGTCCAACACTTTGTACGAGAAACGTCAACTTTTCCCAACCCAGCATGTGTATTACGTCCAACACTTTGTACGAGAAACGTCAACTTTTCCCAACCCAGCATGTGTATTACGTCCAACACTTTGTACGAGAAACGTTAACTTTTCCCAACCCAGCATGTGTATTACGTCCAACACTTTGTACGAGAAACGTCAACTTTTCCCAACCCAGCGTGTGTATTACGTCCCACACTTTGTACGAGAAACGTCAACTTTTCCCAACCCATCGTGTGTATTACGTCCAACACTTTGTACGACAAACGTCAACTTTTCCCAACCCAGCATGTGTATTACGTCCAACACTTTGTACGAGAAACGTCAACTTTTCCCAACCCAGCATGTGTATTACGTCCAACACTTTGTACGAGAAACGTCAACTTTTCCCAACCCAGCATGTGTATTACGCCCAACACTTTGTACGAGAAACGTCAACTTTTCCCAACCCAGCATGTGTATTACGTCCAACACATTGTACGAGAAAAGTCAACTTTTCCCAACCCAGCATGTGTATTACGTCCAACACTTTGTACGAGAAACGTCAACTTTTCCCAACCCAGCGTGTGTATTACGTCCAACACTTTGTACGAGAAACGTCAACTTTTCCCAACCCAGCATGTGTATTACGTCCAACACTTTGTACGAGAAACGTCAACTTTTCCCAACCCAGCGTGTGTATTACGTCCAACACTTTGTACGAGAAACGTCAACTTTTCCCAACCCAGCGTGTGTATTACGTCCAACACTTTGTACGAGAAACGTCAACTTTTCCCAACCCAGCGTGTGTATTACGTCCAACACTTTGTACGAGAAACGTCAACTTTTCCCAACCCAGCGTGTGTGATACGTCCAACACTTTGTACGAGAAACGTCAACTTTTCCCAACACAGCGTGTGTATTACGTCCAACACTTTGTTCGAGAAACGTCAACTTTTCCCAACCCAGCGTGTGTATTACGTCCAAAACTTTGTACGAGAAACGTCAACTTTTCCCAACCCAGCGTGTGTATTACGTCCATCACTTTGTACGAGAAACGTCAACTTTTCCCAACCCAGCGTGTGTATTACGTCCCAAACTTTGTACGAGAAACGTCAACTTTTCCCAACCCAGCTTGTGTATTACGTCCAACACTTTGTACGAAAAACGTCAACTTTTCCCAACCCAGCATGTGTATTACGCCCAACACTTTGTACGAGAAACGTCAACTTTTCCCAACCCAGCATGTGTATTACGTCCAACACATTGTACGAGAAACGTCAACTTTTCCCAACCCAGCATGTGTATTACGTCCAACACTTTGTACGAGAAACGTCAACTTTACCCAACCCAGCGTGTGTATTACGTCCAACACTTTGTACGAGAAACGTCAACTTTTCCCAACCCAGCATGTGTATTACGTCCAACACTTTGTACGAGAAACGTCAACTTTTCCCAACCCAGCATGTGTATTACGTCCAACACTTTGTACGAGAAACGTCAACTTTTCCCAACCCAGCGTGTGTATTACGTCCCACACTTTGTACGAGAAACGTCAACTTTTCCCAACCCAGCGTGTGTATTACGTCCAACACTTTGTACGAGAAACGTCAACTTTTCCCAACCCAGCATGTGTATTACGTCCAACACTTTGTACGAGAAACGTCAACTTTTCCCAACCCAGCATGTGTATTACGTCCAACACTTTGTACGAAAAACGTCAACTTTTCCCAACCCAGCATGTGTATTACGCCCAACACTTTGTACGAGAAACGTCAACTTTTCCCAACCCAGCATGTGTATTACGTCCAACACATTGTACGAGATACGTCAACTTTTCCCAACCCAGCATGTGTATTACGTCCAACACTTTGTACGAGAAACGTCAACTTTACCCAACCCAGCGTGTGTATTACGTCCAACACTTTGTACGAGAAACGTCAACTTTTCCCAACCCAGCATGTGTATTACGTCCAACACTTTGTACGAGAAACGTCAACTTTTCCCAACCCAGCATGTGTATTACGTCCAACACTTTGTACGAGAAACGTCAACTTTTCCCAACCCAGCGTGTGTATTACGTCCCACACTTTGTACGAGAAACGTCAACTTTTCCCAACCCAGCGTGTGTATTACGTCCAACACTTTGTACGAGAAACGTCAACTTTTCCCAACCCAGCATGTGTATCAGGTCCAACACTTTGTACGAGAAACGTCAACTTTTCCCAACCCAGCATGTGTATTACGTCCAACACTTTGTACGAGAAACGTCAACTTTTCCCAACCCAGCATGTGTATTACGTCCAAAACTTTGTACGAGAAACGTCAACTTTTCCCAACCCAGCATGTGTATTACGTCCAACACTTTGTACGAGAAACGTCAACTTTTCCCAACCCAGCATGTGTATTACGTCCAACACTTTGTACGAGAAACGTCAACTTTTCCCAACCCAGCATGTGTATTACGTCCAACACTATGTACGAGAAACGTCAACTTTTCCCAACCCAGCATGTGTATTACGTCCAACACTTTGTACGAGAAACGTCAACTTTTCCCAACCCAGCATGTGTATTACGTCCAACACTTTGTACGAGAAACGTCAACTTTTCCCAACCCAGCATGTGTATTACGCCCAACACTTTGTACGAGAAACGTCAACTTTTCCCAACCCAGCATGTGTATTACGTCCAACACTTTGTACGAGAAACGTCAACTTTTCCCAACCCAGCGTGTGTATTACGTCCCACACTTTGTACGAGAAACGTCAACTTTTCCCAACCCAGCGTGTGTATTACGTCCAACACTTTGTACGAGAAACGTCAACTTTTCCCAACCCAGCGTGTGTATTACGTCCAACACTTTGTACGAGAAACGTCAACTTTTCCCAACACAGCGTGTGTATTACGTCCAACACTTTGTACGAGAAACGTCAACATTTCCCAACCCAGCATGTGTATTACGTCCAACACTTTGTACGAGAAACGTTAACTTTTCCCAACCCAGCATGTGTATTACGTCCAACACTTTGTACGAGAAACGTCAACTTTTCCCAACCCAGCGTGTGTATTACGTCTCACACTTTGTACGAGAAACGTCAACTTTTCCCAACCCAGCGTGTGTATTACGTCCAACACTTTGTACGAGAAACGTCAACTTTTCCCAACCCAGCATGTGTATTACGTCCAACACTTTGTACGAGAAACGTCAACTTTTCCCAACCCAGCATGTGTATTACGTCCAACACTTTGTACGAGAAACGTCAAGTTTTCACAACCCAACATGTGTATTACGTCCAACACTTTGTACGAGAAACGTCAACTTTTCCCAACCCAGCATGTGTATTACGCCCAACACTTTGTACGAGAAACGTCAACTTTTCCCAACCCAGCATGTGTATTACGTCCAACACTTTGTACGAGAAACGTCAACTTTTCCCAACCCAGCATGTGTATTACGTCCAACACTTTGTACGAGAAACGTCAACTTTTCCCAACCCAGCATGTGTATTACGTCCAACACTTTGTACGAGAAACGTCAACTTTTCCCAACCCAGCGTGTGTATTACGTCCAACACTTTGTACGAGAAACGTCAACTTTTCCCAACCCAGCGTGTGTATTACGTCCAACACTTTGTACGAGAAACGTCAACTTTTCCCAACACAGCGTGTGTATTACGTCCAACACTTTGTACGAGAAACGTCAACTTTTCCCAACCCAGCGTGTGTATTACGTCCAAAACTTTGTACGAGAAACGTCAACTTTTCCCAACCCAGCGTGTGTATTACGTCCAACACTTTGTACGAGAAACGTCAACTTTTCCCAACCCAGTGTGTGTATTACGTCCAACACTTTGTAAGAGAAACGTCAACTTTTCCCAACCCAGCGTGTGTATTACGTCCAACACTTTGTACGAGAAACGTCAACTTTTCCCAACCCAGCATGTGTATTACGTCCAACACTTTGTACGAGAAACGTCAACTTTTCCCAACCACGCATGTGTATTACGTCCAACACTTTGTACGTGAAACGTTAACTTTTCCCAACCCAGCATATGTATTACGTCCAACACTTTGTACGAGAAACGTCAACTTTTCCCAACCCAGCGTGTGTATTACGTCCAACACTTTGTACGAGAAACGTCAACTTTTCCCAACCCAGCGTGTGTATTACGTCCCACACTTTGTACGAGAAACGTCAACTTTTCCCAACCCAGCATGTGTATTACGTCCAAAACTTTGTACGAGAAACGTCAACTTTTCCCAACCCAGCATGTGTATTACGTCCAACACTTTGTACGAGAAACGTTAACTTTTCCCAACCCAGCATGTGTATTACGTCCAACACTTTGTACGAGAAACGTCAACTTTTCCCAACCCAGCGTGTGTATTACGTCCCACACTTTGTACGAGAAACGTCAACTTTTCCCAACCCAGCGTGTGTATTACGTCCAACACTTTGTACGAGAAACGTCAACTTTTCCCAACCCAGCGTGTGTATTACGTCCAACACTTTGTACGAGAAACGTCAACTTTTCCCAACCCAGCGTGTGTATTACGTCCCACACTTTGTACGAAAAACGTCAACTTTTCCCAACCCAGCATGTGTATTACGTCCAACACTTTGTACGAGAAACGTCAACTTTTCCCAACCCAGCATGTGTATTACGTCCAACATTTTGTACGAGAAACGTCAACTTTTCCCAACCCAGCATGTGTATTACGTCCAACACTTTGTACGAGAAACGTCAACTTTTCCCAACCCAGCATGTGTATTACGTCCAACACTTTGTACGAGAAACGTCAACTTTTCCCAACCCAGCATGTGTATTACGTCCAACACTATGTACGAGAAACGTCAACTTTTCCCAACCCAGCGTGTGTATTACGTCCAACACTTTGTACGAGAAACGTCAACTTTTCCCAACCCAGCGTGTGTATTACGTCCAACACTTTGTACGAGAAACGTCAACTTTTCCCAACCCAGCGTGTGTATTACGTCCAACACTTTGTACGAGAAACGTCAACTTTTCCCAACCCAGCATGTGTATTACGTCCAACACTTTGTACGAGAAACGTCAACTTTTCCCAACCCAGCATGTGTATTACGTCCAAAACTTTGTACGAGAAACGTCAACTTTTCCAAACCCAGCATGTGTATTACGTCCAACACTTTGTACGAGAAACGTCAACTTTTCCCAACCCAGCATGTGTATTACGTCCAACACTTTGTACGAGAAACATCAACTTTTCCCAACCCAGCATGTGTATTACGTCCAACACTTTGTACGAGAAACGTCAACTTTTCCCAACCCAGCGTGTGTATTACGTCCAACACTTTGTACGAGAAACGTCAACTTTTCCCAACCCAGCATGTGTATCACGTCCAACACTTTGTACGAGAAACGTCAACTTTTCCCAACCCAGCATGTGTATTCCGTCCAACACTTTGTACGAGAAACGTTAACTTTTCCCAACCCAGCATGTGTATTACGTCCAACACTTTGTACGAGAAACGTCAACTTTTCCCAACCCAGCGTGTGTATTACGTCTCACACTTTGTACGAGAAACGTCAACTTTTCCCAACCCAGCTTGTGTATTACGTCCAACACTTTGTACGAGAAACGTCAACTTTTCCCAACCCAGCATGTGTATTACGTACAACACTTTGTACGAGAAACGTCAACTTTTCCCAATCCAGCATGTGTATTACGTCCAACACTTTGTACGAGAAACGTCAACTTTTCCCAACCCAGCGTGTGTATTACGTCCAACACTTTGTACGAGAAACGTCAACTTTTCCCAACCCAGCGTGTGTATTACGTCCAACACGTTGTACGAGAAACGTCAACTTTTCCCAACCCAGCATGTGTATTACGTCCAACACTTTGTACGAGAAACGTCAACTTTTCCCAACCCAGCATGTGTATTACGTCCAACACTTTGTACGAGAAACGTTAACTTTTCCCAACCCAGCGTGTGTATTACGTCCAACACTTTGTACGAGAAACGTCAACTTTTCCCAACCCAGCGTGTGTATTACGTCCCACACTTTGTACGAGAAACGTTAACTTTTCCCAACCCAGCGTGTGTATTACGTCCAACACTTTGTACGAGAAACGTCAACTTTTCCCAACCCAGCATGTGTATTACGTCCAACACTTTGTACGAGAAATGTCAACTTTTCCCAACCCAGCATGTGAATTACGTCCAACACTTTGTACGATAAACGTCAACTTTTCCCAACCCAGCATGTGTATTACGTCCAACACTTTGTACGAGAAACGTCAACTTTTCCCAACCCAGCATGTGTATTACGTCCAACACTTTGTACGAGAAACGTCAACTTTTCCCAACCCAGCATGTGTATTACGTCCAACACTTTGTACGAGAAACGTTAACTTTTCCCAACCCAGCATGTGTATTACGTCCAACACTTTGTACGAGAAACGTCAACTTTTCCCAACCCAGCGTGTGTATTACGTCCCACACTTTGTACGAGAAACGTCAACTTTTCCCAACCCAGCATGTGTATTACGTCCAACACTTTGTACGAGAAACGTCAACTTTTCCCAACCCAGCATGTGTATTACGTCCAACACTTTGTACGAGAAACGTTAACTTTTCCCAACCCAGCGTGTGTATTACGTCCAACACTTTGTACGAGAAACGTCAACTTTTCCCAACCCAGCGTGTGTATTACGTCCCACACTTTGTACGAGAAACGTTAACTTTTCCCAACCCAGCGTGTGTATTACGTCCAACACTTTGTACGAGAAACGTCAACTTTTCCCAACCCAGCATGTGTATTACGTCCAACACTTTGTACGAGAAACGTCAACTTTTCCCAACCCAGCATGTGTATTACGTCCAACACTTTGTACGATAAACGTCAACTTTTCCCAACCCAGCATGTGTATTACGCCCAACACTTTGTACGAGAAACGTCAACTTTTCCCAACCCAGCATGTGTATTACGCCCAACACTTTGTACGAGAAACGTCAACTTTTCCCAACCCAGCATGTGTATCACGTCCAACACTTTGTACGAGAAACGTTAACTTTTCCCAACCCAGCATGTGTATTACGTCCAACACTTTGTACGAGAAACGTCAACTTTTCCCAACCCAGCGTGTGTATTACGTCTCACACTTTGTACGAGAAACGTCAACTTTTCCCAACCCAGCTTGTGTATTACGTCCAACACTTTGTACGAGAAACGTCAACTTTTCCCAACCCAGCATGTGTATTACGTCCAACACTTTGTACGAGAAACGTCAACTTTTCCCAACCCAGCATGTGTATTACGTCCAACACTTTGTACGAGAAACGTCAACTTTTCCCAACCCAGCGTGTGTATTACGTCCAACACTTTGTACGAGAAACGTCAACTTTTCCCAACCCAGCGTGTGTATTACGTCCAACACGTTATACGAGAAACGTCAACTTTTCCCAACCCAGCATGTGTATTACGTCCAACACTTTGTACGAGAAACGTCAACTTTTCCCAACCCAGCATGTGTATTACGTCCAACACTTTGTACGAGAAACGTTAACTTTTCCCAACCCAGCGTGTGTATTACGTCCAACACTTTGTACGAGAAACGTCAACTTTTCCCAACCCAGCGTGTGTATTACGTCCCACACTTTGTACGAGAAACGTTAACTTTTCCCAACCCAGCGTGTGTATTACGTCCAACACTTTGTACGAGAAACGTCAACTTTTCCCAACCCAGCATGTGTATTACGTCCAACACTTTGTACGAGAAATGTCAACTTTTCCCAACCCAGCATGTGAATTACGTCCAACACTTTGTACGATAAACGTCAACTTTTCCCAACCCAGCATGTGTATTACGCCCAACACTTTGTACGAGAAACGTCAACTTTTCCCAACCCAGCATGTGTATTACGCCCAACACTTTGTACGAGAAACGTCAACTTTTCCCAACCCAGCATGTGTATTACGTCCAACACTTTGTACGAGAAACGTCAACTTTTCCCAACCCAGCATGTGTATTACGTCCAACACTTTGTACGAGAAACGTCAACTTTTCCCAACCCAGCATGTGTATTACGTCCAACACTTTGTACGAGAAACGTTAACTTTTCCCAACCCAGCATGTGTATTACGTCCAACACTTTGTACGAGAAACGTCAACTTTTCCCAACCCAGCGTGTGTATTACGTCCCACACTTTGTACGAGAAACGTCAACTTTTCCCAACCCAGCATGTGTATTACGTCCAACACTTTGTACGAGAAACGTCAACTTTTCCCAACCCAGCATGTGTATTACGTCCAACACTTTGTACGAGAAACGTCAACTTTTCCCAACCCAGCATGTGTATTACGTCCAACACTTTGTACGAGAAACGTTAACTTTTCCCAACCCAGCGTGTGTATTACGTCCAACACTTTGTACGAGAAATGTCAACTTTTCCCAACCCAGCATGTGTATTACGTCCAACACTTTGTACGATAAACGTCAACTTTTCCCAACCCAGCGTGTGTATTACGTCCAACACTTTGTACGAGAAACGTCAACTTTTCCCAACCCAGCATGTGTATTACGTCCAACACTTTGTACGAGAAACGTCAACTTTTCCCAACCCAGCATGTGTATTACGTCCAACACTTTGTACGAGAAACGTTAACTTTTCCCAAGCCAGCATGTGTATTACGTCCAACACTTTGTACGAGAAACGTCAACTTTTCCCAACCCAGCGTGTGTATTACGTCCAACACTTTGTACGAGAAACGTCAACTTTTCCCAACCCAGCGTGTGTATTACGTCCCACACTTTGTACGAGAAACGTCAACTTTTCCCAACCCAGCGTGTGTATTACGTCCAACACTTTGTACGAGAAACGTCAACTTTTCCCAACCCAGCATGTGTATCACGTCCAACACTTTGTACGAGAAACGTCAACTTTTCCCAACCCAGCATGTGTATTACGTCCAACACTTTGTACGAGAAACGTCAACTTTTCCCAACCCAGCATGTGTATTACGTCCAACACTTTGTACGAGAAACGTCAACTTTTCCCAACCCAGCATGTGTATTACGTCCAACACTTTGTACGAGAAACGTCAACTTTTCCCAACCCAGCATGTGTATTACGTCCAACACTTTGTACGAGAAACGTCAACTTTTCCCAACCCAGCATGCGTATTACGTCCAACACTATGTACGAGAAACGTCAACTTTTCCCAACCCAGCGTGTGTATTACGTCCAACACTTTGTACGAGAAACGTCAACTTTTCCCAACCCAGCGTGTGTATTACGTCCAACACTTTGTACGAGAAACGTCAACTTTTCCCAACCCAGCATGTGTATTACGTCCAACACTTTGTACGAGAAACGTCAACTTTTCCCAACCCAGCATGTGTATTACGTCCAACACTTTGTACGAGAAACGTCAACTTTTCCCAACCCAGCATGTGTATTACGTCCAACACTTTGTACGAGAAACGTTAACTTTTCCCAACCCAGCATGTGTATTACGTCCAACACTTTGTACGAGAAACGTCAACTTTTCCCAACCCAGCGTGTGTATTACGTCCCACACTTTGTACGAGAAACGTCAACTTTTCCCAACCCAGCGTGTGTATTACGTCCAACACTTTGTACGAGAAACGTCAACTTTTCCCAACCCAGCATGTGTATTACGTCCAACACTTTGTACGAGAAACGTCAACTTTTCCCAACCCAGCATGTGTATTACGTCCAACACTATGTACGAGAAACGTCAACTTTTCCCAACCCAGCGTGTGTATTACGTCCAACACTTTGTACGAGAAACGTCAACTTTTCCCAACCCAGCATGTGTATTACGTCCAACACTTTGTACGAGAAACATCAACTTTTCCCAACCCAGCATGTGTATTACGTCCAACACTTTGTACGAGAAACGTCAACTTTTCCCAACCCAGCGTGTGTATTACGTCCAACACTTTGTACGAGAAACGTCAACTTTTCCCAACCCAGCATGTGTATCACGTCCAACACTTTGTACGAGAAACGTCAACTTTTCCCAACCCAGCATGTGTATTACGTCCAACACTTTGTACGAGAAACGTTAACTTTTCCCAACCCAGCATGTGTATTACGTCCAACACTTTGTACGAGAAACGTCAAGTTTTCCCAACCCAGCGTGTGTATTACGTCTCACACTTTGTACGAGAAACGTCAACTTTTCCCAACCCAGCTTGTGTATTACGTCCAACACTTTGTACGAGAAACGTCAACTTTTCCCAACCCAGCATGTGTATTACGTCCAACACTTTGTACGAGAAACGTCAACTTTTCCCAACCCAGCATGTGTATTACGTCCAACACTTTGTACGAGAAACGTCAACTTTTCCCAAGCCAGCATGTGTATTACGTCCAACACTTTGTACGAGAAACGTCAACTTTTCCCAACCCAGCGTGTGTATTACGTCCCACACTTTGTACGAGAAACGTCAACTTTTCCCAACCCAGCGTGTGTATTACGTCCAACACTTTGTACGAGAAACGTCAACTTTTCCCAACCCAGCATGTGTATCACGTCCAACACTTTGTTCGAGAAACGTCAACTTTTCCCAACCCAGCATGTGTATTACGTCCAACACTTTGTACGAGAAACGTCAACTTTTCCCAACCCAGCATGTGTATTACGTCCAACACTTTGTACGAGAAACGTCAACTTTTCCCAACCCAGCGTGTGTATTACGTCCAACACTTTGTACGAGAAACGTCAACTTTTCCCAACCCAGCATGTGTATTACGTCCAACACTTTGTACGAGAAACCTCAACTTTTCCCAACCCAGCATGTGTATTACGTCCAACACTTTGTACGAGAAACGTCAACTTTTCCCAACCCAGCGTGTGTATTACGTCCAACACTTTGTACGAGAAACGTCAACTTTTCCCAACCCAGCATGTGTATCACGTCCAACACTTTGTACGAGAAACGTCAACTTTTCCCAACCCGGCATGTGTATTACGTCCAACACTTCGTACGAGAAACGTTAACTTTTCCCAACCCAGCATGTGTATTACGTCCAACACTTTGTACGAGAAACGTCAACTTTTCCCAACCCAGCGTGTGTATTACGTCTCACACTTTGTACGAGAAACGTCAACTTTTCCCAACCCAGCTTGTGTATTACGTCCAACACTTTGTACGAGAAACGTCAACTTTTCCCAACCCAGCATGTGTATTACGTACAACACTTTGTACGAGAAACGTCAACTTTTCCCAACCCAGCATGTGTATTACGTCCAACACTTTGTACGAGAAACGTCAACTTTTCCCAACCCAGCATGTGTATTACGTCCAACACTTTGTACGAGAAACGTCAACTTTTCCCAACCCAGCATGTGTATTACGTCCAACACTTTGTACGAGAAACATCAACTTTTCCCAACCCAGCATGTGTATTACGTCCAACACTTTGTACGAGAAACGTCAACTTTTCCCAACCCAGCGTGTGTATTACGTCCAACACTTTGTACGAGAAACGTCAACTTTTCCCAACCCAGCATGTGTATCACGTCCAACACTTTGTACGAGAAACGTCAACTTTTCCCAACCCAGCATGTGTATTACGTCCAACACTTTGTACGAGAAACGTTAACTTTTCCCAACCCAGCATGTGTATTACGTCCAACACTTTGTACGAGAAACGTCAACTTTTCCCAACCCAGCGTGTGTATTACGTCTCACACTTTGTACGAGAAACGTCAACTTTTCCCAACCCAGCTTGTGTATTACGTCCAACACTTTGTACGAGAAACGTCAACTTTTCCCAACCCAGCATGTGTATTACGTACAACACTTTGTACGAGAAACGTCAACTTTTCCCAACCCAGCATGTGTATTACGCCCAACACTTTGTACGAGAAACGTCAACTTTTCCCAACCCAGCATGTGTATTACGCCCAACACTTTGTACGAGAAACGTCAACTTTTCCCAACCCAGCATGTGTATTACGTCCAACACTTTGTACGAGAAACGTTAACTTTTCCCAACCCAGCATGTGTATTACGTCCAACACTTTGTACGAGAAACGTCAACTTTTCCCAACCCAGCGTGTGTATTACGTCTCACACTTTGTACGAGAAACGTCAACTTTTCCCAACCCAGCTTGTGTATTACGTCCAACACTTTGTACGAGAAACGTCAACTTTTCCCAACCCAGCATGTGTATTACGTACAACACTTTGTACGAGAAACGTCAACTTTTCCCAACCCAGCATGTGTATTACGCCCAACACTTTGTACGAGAAACGTCAACTTTTCCCAACCCAGCATGTGTATTACGCCCAACACTTTGTACGAGAAACGTCAACTTTTCCCAACCCAGCATGTGTATTACGTCCAACACTTTGTACGAGAAACGTCAACTTTTCCCAACCCAGCATGTGTATTACGTCCAACACTTTGTACGAGAAACGTTAACTTTTCCCAACCCAGCATGTGTATTACGTCCAACACTTTGTACGAGAAACGTCAACTTTTCCCAACCCAGCGTGTGTATTACGTCCCACACTTTGTACGAGAAACGTCAACTTTTCCCAACCCAGCATGTGTATTACGTCCAACACTTTGTACGAGAAACGTCAACTTTTCCCAACCCAGCATGTGTATTACGTCCAACACTTTGTACGAGAAACGTCAACTTTTCCCAACCCAGCATGTGTATTACGTCCAACACTTTGTACGAGAAACGTTAACTTTTCCCAACCCAGCGTGTGTATTACGTCCAACACTTTGTACGAGAAACGTCAACTTTTCCCAACCCGGCGTGTGTATTACGTCCCACACTTTGTACGAGAAACGTTAACTTTTCCCAACCCAGCGTGTGTATTACGTCCAACACTTTGTACGAGAAACGTCAACTTTTCCCAACCCAGCATGTGTATTACGTCCAACACTTTGTACGAGAAACGTCAACTTTTCCCAACCCAGCATGTGTATTACGCCCAACACTTTGTACGAGAAACGTCAACTTTTCCCAACCCAGCATGTGTATTACGTCCAACACTTTGTACGAGAAACGTCAACTTTTCCCAACCCAGCATGTGTATTACGTCCAACACTTTGTACGAGAAACGTCAACTTTTCCCAACCCAGCATGTGTATTACGTCCAACACTTTGTACGAGAAACGTCAACTTTTCCCAACCCAGCGTGTGTATTACGTCCAACACTTTGTACGAGAAACGTCAACTTTTCCCAACCCAGCGTGTGTATTACGTCCAACACTTTGTACGAGAAACGTCAACTTTTCCCAACCCAGCATGTGTATTACGTCCAACACTTTGTACGAGAAACGTCAACTTTTCCCAACCCAGCATGTGTATTACGTCCAACACTTTGTACGAGAAACGTCAACTTTTCCCAACCCAGCATGTGTATTACGTCCAACACTTTGTACGAGAAACGTTAACTTTTCCCAAGCCAGCATGTGTATTACGTCCAACACTTTGTACGAGAAACGTCAACTTTTCCCAACCCAGCGTGTGTATTACGTCCCACACTTTGTACGAGAAACGTCAACTTTTCCCAACCCAGCGTGTGTATTACGTCCAACACTTTGTACGAGAAACGTAAACTTTTCCCAACCCAGCATGTGTATCACGTCCAACACTTTGTACGAGAAACGTCAACTTTTCCCAACCCAGCATGTGTATTACGTCCAACACTTTGTACGAGAAACGTCAACTTTTCCCAACCCAGCATGTGTATTACGTCCAACACTTTGTACGAGAAACGTCAACTTTTCCCAACCCAGCATGTGTATTACGTCCAACACTTTGTACGAGAAACGTCAACTTTTCCCAACCCAGCATGTGTATTACGTCCAACACTTTGTACGAGAAACGTCAACTTTTCCCAACCCAGCATGCGTATTACGTCCAACACTATGTACGAGAAACGTCAACTTTTCCCAACCCAGCGTGTGTATTACGTCCAACACTTTGTACGAGAAACGTCAACTTTTCCCAACCCAGCGTGTGTATTACGTCCAACACTTTGTACGAGAAACGTCAACTTTTCCCAACCCAGCATGTGTATTACGTCCAACACTTTGTACGAGAAACGTCAACTTTTCCCAACCCAGCATGTGTATTACGTCCAACACTTTGTACGAGAAACGTCAACTTTTCCCAACCCAGCATGTGTATTACGTCCAACACTTTGTACGAGAAACGTTAACTTTTCCCAACCCAGCATGTGTATTACGTCCAACACTTTGTACGAGAAACGTCAACTTTTCCCAACCCAGCGTGTGTATTACGTCCCACACTTTGTACGAGAAACGTCAACTTTTCCCAACCCAGCGTGTGTATTACGTCCAACACTTTGTACGAGAAACGTCAACTTTTCCCAACCCAGCATGTGTATTACGTCCAACACTTTGTACGAGAAACGTCAACTTTTCCCAACCCAGCATGTGTATTACGTCCAACACTATGTACGAGAAACGTCAACTTTTCCCAACCCAGCGTGTGTATTACGTCCAACACTTTGTACGAGAAACGTCAACTTTTCCCAACCCAGCATGTGTATTACGTCCAACACTTTGTACGAGAAACCTCAACTTTTCCCAACCCAGCATGTGTATTACGTCCAACACTTTGTACGAGAAACGTCAACTTTTCCCAACCCAGCGTGTGTATTACGTCCAACACTTTGTACGAGAAACGTCAACTTTTCCCAACCCAGCATGTGTATCACGTCCAACACTTTGTACGAGAAACGTCAACTTTTCCCAACCCGGCATGTGTATTACGTCCAACACTTTGTACGAGAAACGTTAACTTTTCCCAACCCAGCATGTGTATTACGTCCAACACTTTGTACGAGAAACGTCAACTTTTCCCAACCCAGCGTGTGTATTACGTCTCACACTTTGTACGAGAAACGTCAACTTTTCCCAACCCAGCTTGTGTATTACGTCCAACACTTTGTACGAGAAACGTCAACTTTTCCCAACCCAGCATGTGTATTACGTCCAACACTTTGTACGAGAAACATCAACTTTTCCCAACCCAGCATGTGTATTACGTCCAACACTTTGTACGAGAAACGTCAACTTTTCCCAACCCAGCGTGTGTATTACGTCCAACACTTTGTACGAGAAACGTCAACTTTTCCCAACCCAGCATGTGTATCACGTCCAACACTTTGTACGAGAAACGTCAACTTTTCCCAACCCAGCATGTGTATTACGCCCAACACTTTGTACGAGAAACGTCAACTTTTCCCAACCCAGCATGTGTATTACGTCCAACACTTTGTACGAGAAACGTTAACTTTTCCCAACCCAGCATGTGTATTACGTCCAACACTTTGTACGAGAAACGTCAACTTTTCCCAACCCAGCGTGTGTATTACGTCTCACACTTTGTACGAGAAACGTCAACTTTTCCCAACCCAGCTTGTGTATTACGTCCAACACTTTGTACGAGAAACGTCAACTTTTCCCAACCCAGCATGTGTATTACGTACAACACTTTGTACGAGAAACGTCAACTTTTCCCAACCCAGCATGTGTATTACGCCCAACACTTTGTACGAGAAACGTCAACTTTTCCCAACCCAGCATGTGTATTACGTCCAACACTTTGTACGAGAAACGTTAACTTTTCCCAACCCAGCATGTGTATTACGTCCAACACTTTGTACGAGAAACGTCAACTTTTCCCAACCCAGCGTGTGTATTACGTCTCACACTTTGTACGAGAAACGTCAACTTTTCCCAACCCAGCTTGTGTATTACGTCCAACACTTTGTACGAGAAACGTCAACTTTTCCCAACCCAGCATGTGTATTACGTACAACACTTTGTACGAGAAACGTCAACTTTTCCCAACCCAGCATGTGTATTACGCCCAACACTTTGTACGAGAAACGTCAACTTTTCCCAACCCAGCATGTGTATTACGCCCAACACTTTGTACGAGAAACGTCAACTTTTCCCAACCCAGCATGTGTATTACGTCCAACACTTTGTACGATAAACGTCAACTTTTCCCAACCCAGCATGTGTATTACGTCCAACACTTTGTACGAGAAACGTTAACTTTTCCCAACCCAGCATGTGTATTACGTCCAACACTTTGTACGAGAAACGTCAACTTTTCCCAACCCAGCGTGTGTATTACGTCCCACACTTTGTACGAGAAACGTCAACTTTTCCCAACCCAGCATGTGTATTACGTCCAACACTTTGTACGAGAAACGTCAACTTTTCCCAACCCAGCATGTGTATTACGTCCAACACTTTGTACGAGAAACGTCAACTTTTCCCAACCCAGCATGTGTATTACGTCCAACACTTTGTACGAGAAACGTTAACTTTTCCCAACCCAGCGTGTGTATTACGTCCAACACTTTGTACGAGAAACGTCAACTTTTCCCAACCCGGCGTGTGTATTACGTCCCACACTTTGTACGAGAAACGTTAACTTTTCCCAACCCAGCGTGTGTATTACGTCCAACACTTTTTACGAGAAACGTCAACTTTTCCCAACCCAGCATGTGTATTACGTCCAACACTTTGTACGAGAAATGTCAACTTTTCCCAACCCAGCATGTGTATTACGTCCAACACTTTGTACGATAAACGTCAACTTTTCCCAACCCAGCATGTGTATTACGCCCAACACTTTGTACGAGAAACGTCAACTTTTCCCAACCCAGCATGTGTATTACGCCCAACACTTTGTACGAGAAACGTCAACTTTTCCCAACCCAGCATGTGTATTACGTCCAACACTTTGTACGAGAAACGTCAACTTTTCCCAACCCAGCATGTGTATTACGTCCAACACTTTGTACGAGAAACGTCAACATTTCCCAACCCAGCGTGTGTATTACGTCCAACACTTTGTACGAGAAACGTCAACTTTTCCCAACCCAGCGTGTGTATTACGTCCAACACTTTGTACGAGAAACGTCAACTTTTCCCAACCCAGCGTGTGTATTACGTCCAACACGTTGTACGAGAAACGTCAACTTTTCCCAACCCAGCGTGTGTATTACGTCCAACACTTTGTACGAGAAACGTCAACTTTTCCCAACCCAGCATGTGTATTACGTCCAACACTTTGTACGAGAAACGTCAACTTTTCCCAACCCAGCGTGTGTATTACGTCCAACACTTTGTTCGAGAAACGTTAACTTTTCCCAACCCAGCGTGTGTATTACGTCCAACACTTTGTACGAGAAACGTCAACTTTTCCCAACCCAGCGTGTGTATTACGTCCAACACTTTGTACGAGAAACGTCAACTTTTCCCAACCCAGCATGTGTATTACGTCCAACACTTTGTACGAGAAATGTCAACTTTTCCCAACCCAGCATGTGTATTACGTCCAACACTTTGTACGAGAAACGTCAACTTTCCCCAACCCAGCATGTGTATTACGCCCAACACTTTGTACGAGAAACGTCAACTTTTCCCAACCCAGCATGTGTATTACGCCCAACACTTTGTACGAGAAACGTCAACTTTTCCCAACCCAGCATGTGTATTACGTCCAACACTTTGTACGAGAAACGTCAACTTTTCCCAACCCAGCATGTGTATTACGTCCAACACTTTGTACGAGAAACGTCAACTTTTCCCAACCCAGCGTGTGTATTACGTCCAACACTTTGTACGAGAAACGTCAACTTTTCCCAACCCAGCGTGTGTATTACGTCCAACACTTTGTACGAGAAACGTCAACTTTTCCCAACCCAGCATGTGTATTACGTCCAACACTTTGTACGAGAAACGTCAACTTTTCCCAACCCAGCATGTGTATTACGTCCAACACTTTGTACGAGAAACGTCAACTTTTCCCAACCCAGCATGTGTATTACGTCCAACACTTTGTACGAGAAACGTTAACTTTTCCCAAGCCAGCATGTGTATTACGTCCAACACTTTGTACGAGAAACGTCAACTTTTCCCAACCCAGCGTGTGTATTACGTCCCACACTTTGTACGAGAAACGTCAACTTTTCCCAACCCAGCGTGTGTATTACGTCCAACACTTTGTACGAGAAACGTCAACTTTTCCCAACCCAGCATGTGTATCACGTCCAACACTTTGTACGAGAAACGTCAACTTTTCCCAACCCAGCATGTGTATTACGTCCAACACTTTGTACGAGAAACGTCAACTTTTCCCAACCCAGCATGTGTATTACGTCCAACACTTTGTACGAGAAACGTCAACTTTTCCCAGCCCAGCATGTGTATTACGTCCAACACTTTGTACGAGAAACGTCAACTTTTCCCAACCCAGCATGTGTATTACGTCCAACACTTTGTACGAGAAACGTCAACTTTTCCCAACCCAGCCTGTGTATTACGTCCAACACTTTGTACGAGAAACGTCAACTTTTCCCAACCCAGCATGTGTATTACGTCCAACACTTTGTACGAGAAACGTCAACTTTTCCCAACCCAGCATGTGTATTACGTCCAACACTTTGTACGAGAAACGTCAACTTTTCCCAACCCAGCATGTGTATTACGCCCAACACTTTGTACGAGAAACGTCAACTTTTCCCAACCCAGCATGTGTATTACGTCCAACACTTTGTACGAGAAACGTCAACTTTTCCCAACCCAGCGTGTGTATTACGTCCAACACTTTTTACGAGAAACGTCAACTTTTCCCAACCCAGCGTGTGTATTACGCCCAACACTTTGTACGAGAAACGTCAACTTTTCCCAACCCAGCATGTGCATTACGTCCAACACTTTGTACGAGAAACGTCAACTTTTCCCAACCCAGCATGTGTATTACGCCCAACACTTTGTACGAGAAACGTCAACTTTTCCCAACCCAGCATGTGTATTACGTCCAACACTTTGTACGAGAAACGTCAACTTTTCCCAACCCAGCATGTGTATTACGTCCAACAGTTTGTACGAGAAACGTCAACTTTTCCCAACCCAGCATGTGTATTACGCCCAACAATTTGTACGAGAAACGTCAACTTTTCCCAACCCAGCATGTGTATTACGCCCAACACTTTGTACGAGAAACGTCAACTTTTCCCAACCCAGCATGTGTATTACGTCCAAAACTTTGTACGAGAAACGTCAACTTTTCCCAACCCAGCATGTGTATTACGTCCAACACTTTGTACGAGAAACGTCAACTTTTCCCAACCCAGCATGTGTATTACGCCCAACACTTTGTACGAGAAACGTCAACTTTTCCCAACCCAGCATGTGTATTACGTCCAACACTTTGTACGAGAAACTTCAACTTTTCCCAACCCAGCATGTGTATTACGTCCAACACTTTGTACGAGAAACGTCAACTTTTCCCAACCCAGCGTGTGTATTACGTCCAACACTTTGTACGAGAAACGTCAACTTTTCCCAACCCAGCGTGTGTATTAGTTCCAACACTTTGTACGAGAAACGTCAACTTTTCCCAACCCAGCGTGTGTATTACGTCCAACACTTTGTACGAGAAACGTCAACTTTTCCCAACCCAGCATGTGTATTACGTCCAACACTTTGTACGAGAAACGTCAACTTTTCCCAACCCAGCATGTGTATTACGTCCAACACTTTGTACGAGAAACGTCAACTTTTCCCAACCCAGCATGTGTATTACGTCCAACACTTTGTACGAGAAACGTTAACTTTTCCCAACCCAGCATGTGTATTACGTCCAACACTTTGTACGAGAAACGTCAACTTTTCCCAACCCAGCGTGTGTATTACGTCCCACACTTTGTATGAGAAACGTCAACTTTTCCCAACCCAGCGTGTGTATTACGTCCAACACTTTGTACGAGAAACGTCAACTTTTCCCAACCCAGCATGTGTATTACGTCCAACACTTTGTACGAGAAACGTCAACTTTTCCCAACCCAGCATGTGTATTACGTCCAACACTTTGTACGAGAAACGTCAACTTTTCCCAACCCAGCATGTGTATTACGTCCAACACTTTGTACGAGAAACGTCAACTTTTCCCAACCCAGCATGTGTATTACGTCCAACACTTTGTACGAGAAACGTCAACTTTTCCCAACCCTGCATGTGTATTACGTCCAACACTTTGTACGAGAAACGTCAACTTTTCCCAACCCAGCATGTGTATTACGTCCAACACTTTGTACGAGAAACGTCAACTTTTCCCAACCCAGCATGTGTATTACGTCCAACACTTTGTACGAGAAACGTCAACTTTTCCCAACCCAGCATGTGTATTACGTCCAACACTTTGTACGAGAAACGTCAACTTTTCCCAACCCAGCATGTGTATTACGTCCAACACTTTGTACGAGAAACGTCAACTTTTCCCAACCCAGCGTGTGTATTACGTCCAACACTTTGTACGAGAAACGTCAACTTTTCCCAACCCAGCGTGTGTATTACGTCCAACACTTTGTACGAGAAACGTCAACTTTTCCCAACCCAGCATGTGTATTACGTCCAACACTTTGTACGAGAAACGTCAACTTTTCCCAACCCAGCATGTGTATTACGCCCAACACTTTGTACGAGAAACGTCAACTTTTCCCAACCCAGCATGTGTATTACGTCCAACACTTTGTACGAGAAATGTCAACTTTTCCCAACCAAGCGTGTGTATTACGTCCAACACTTTGTACGAGAAACGTCAACTTTTCCCAACCCAGCATGTGTATTACGTCCAACACTTTGTACGAGAAACGTCAACTTTTCCCAACCCAGCATGTGTATTACGTCCAACACTTTGTACGAGAAACGTCAACTTTTTCCAACCCAGCGTGTGTATTACGTCCAACACTTTGTACGAGAAACGTCAGCTTTTCCCAACCCAGCATGTGTATTACGTCCAACACTTTGTACGAGAAACGTCAACTTTTCCCAACCCAGCATATGTATTACGTCCAACACTTTGTACGAGAAACGTCAACTTTTCCCAACCCAGCATGTGTATTACGTCAAACACTTTGTACGAGAAACGTCAACTTTTCCCCACCCAGCATGTGTATTACGTCCAACACTTTGTACCAGAAACGAAGAGATAGTTCATGCAGTGAAAAAAAACTCTACTTACCTGCTCCAAAGAATGTCAAGGTCGTTTCATTTTCAGGAAATGATGTCTTTGACATTTTGGGATGCAAAGGACATTCTGATTATCTTCAAATGGGCCACACCATCAAAGGAGAGTACTATGCCAAATTATCATCGGGACAATGCTCCAGGATAAAAGTCCTTGGTTCCAATGGCTGCTGGACTGTGGATTTGAAATGGGTGCTCACCCTTTCTACTATCCTGATTTTACCCCATCTGTTTTATCATCTGTTCCTCAACACAAAAAAAACATTTAGTTGGAAACAAGTATTGCAGTGATGTTGACGTCATATCTGCTGTTGGTAAAGTTTTTAACAAAAGAATGAAAGGTTAAAATACAAGCACTGCAATATCCATGGAAAAAGTGTATGGGCCGCAAGGCGGGAATGTTGAAAATTAAACCTCATTTGGTCACATTCTATGAGGGTACCATGGTTATTCTTCTAACTTTTCAGTCTATCTCCGTAGTAATAACACTAATTTATCACTAATTACATTGTTCGGACTATCGTCCTTATCTTTGTTGCCATATTTATCACAACGTTTCGGCCGTTGTACGCTCCGGCCTTCTTCAGGTGGTTGTAATGTCGAACTGAACCCTTTATTTCGCTCGCTGGAGTAGATTATTCTAGTTCCACGTGCCATGTCTAACGCATGTCAGTTATCAGTTATCTCCTATTAATTCAACTCTTCAAGATCTCCACCGCCTTAACCAGGTATTGAACTCTCAACTCTTTGGGTCCTGTCACTGGATCTAACCAATGCCTTTGTCCACTGTGCCATGTGTCCTCGTGTACACTGTTCTAGTTCCACGTGCCATGTCTAATGGATATCAGTTATCATTTATCTCCTGTTAATTCCCCTCTCCACGTTAAGCTCAAATATTTAGCGAGGAATTATTTCCCTGCGTGTTTTATAGTCGCGTTTAACTCGCAAGGAGATTATTCTATCATTAAATGATGACTTAACATTCATCAAAAAATTAAAATAGGAAAACGGTGATTTTTTTCTTGTAATAATTACCTTTAGACTTATTTACCCTGTTCTGACTCTTGTCCTGATCTTTATTGACATATTCACGACGTTTCGGCCTTTGTACGCCCTGGCCTTCTTCAGGTGATAGGAATTTCGAACTGAAGCCTTTATTTTGTACGCCGGGTAGATTGTTCTAGTTTCACGTACAATGCGTCTTCCGTCGTGAATATGGCAATAAAGATGAGGACAACAGTCCGAACAATGTAAATAATGTAAATATTTACAAGATCTCATCTCAGAAATATAGACAGATGCTGAAGAAGACCGGAGATTACAACGGCCAAAACGTCGTGAATATTACAATAAAGATGAGAACACTAGTCCGAACAATGTAAATAATGTAAATATTTACAAGATCTCATCTCAGAAATATAGACAGAGGCTGAAGAAGACTGGAGATTACAACGGCCAAAACGTCGTGAATATGAGAATAAAGATGAGGACAATAGTCCGAACAATGTAAATAATTACAAGATCTCATCTCAGAAATATAGACAGATCCTGAAGAAGGCCGGAGATTACAACGGCCAAAACGTCGTGAATATGAGAATAAAGATGAGGACAATAGTCCGAACAATGTAAATAATTACAAGATCTCATCTCAGAAATATAGACAGATCCTGAAGAAGGCCGGAGATTACAACGGCCAAAACGTCGTGAATATGAGTATAAAGATGAGGACAATAGTCCGAACAATGTAAATAATGTAAATAATTACAAGATCTCATCTCAGAAATATAGACAGATCCTGAAGAAGGCCGGAGATTACAACGGCCAAAACGTCGTGAATATGAGAATAAAGATGAGGACACTAGTCCGAACAATGTAAATAATGTAAATAATTACAATACTTCATCACAAAAATATAGGAAGACAATTTTATACTTGTATTTCTTTTTCATCTTAATTTTAATTGCTTTAATCTGGTAGTATTAGTAGTAATATAAACTTGAAAGTTTTATTAAATGATGTTTTCTAAAACAATATTTTTACTGCAATTTCTTTCGTCTTAATTATGATTACTTTATTTAGATGAGTATTATTACTAGTAATATTCTGTTGAATACTTTCATTACATGAAGCATTGTCAACAATTATCATGTTTGCCAAATATTTCATTCATCTTAGCTTTAGTTGCTTTTTAACTAGTAATAATTGTAATACAATTTACTAAATGTTATTTATCAGACTGAACATTGTCAGTCATTATTGGTTTTCGATCAGTATCAGTTTCATTTTCGTTTTAATTGCTTTTCCGGAAATAAAAGCTTCACTTTTCATTTATATTTACACGGCAGAGTCTTCATTTTTCCGAGAATACCAGGTGCTGTAAACCTGGATGTGCAGGTGGTGTAATGGTTAATGACAAGTTATTGTTAATAAGCGACCAGAGTTCTAATTCTGTTCGGGTTCGTTGTATTCACTTACCCAGAAAAAAAACCCTTGGGAAACGTATGAATCTATCTTTTCTCCCCAGGTATGGGTTAATTAGTAAGACTTTTATCATATTATTTCCCCACCAAAAGCAAAAAAAATATTTCAATCAAAAATATTTCTTGGCTTTAAACCTTTCAGCCCTACGTTCCCTTCTCCCGGAGTCAAAATTCGCAAATAATTGTTATGTAATGTTTAACGTTATTAACAAGTGTTTACCTACCATACAACCGGTGACTGGGAATTAAGACATTTTTCTCTGCCGCCGGTAAAGCGGCGATCGGGGATCAAAGGGGATAACCAATCAATCACAGTCAGATATTGATCAGCTGCACAGGCATGTCTTTTAGATCTATTTATATTTTCTGAAATATAAATGTATAGATAGTAACGTGGCCACAAAGTGAAGGATCTGTTTACATAGTGATTGTAATAAGAAACTGATCGCCCACATAATTTCTAGTTTACTTATCAAATTCTGATTGGGTATGAATCTACCTGTTCTTCCCCTAGCTATGGGTTAATTAGTAAGTCTTGTGTCACTAAGCCATTATTATCTCGAAAAAATTTCTTACAATGTAAAAATATTTTCTGTTTTTAAATAAACTGCCAACGGTAGAAAACGAATCAATCAATCTCTATTTGTCTACAAGTGGGAAAAAGAAATTTCACATCCTATGCTACTGAATATATATTTGCCGATAGAATAATCAGATGCGCAAATTCGTGCTACATCTAAAGTCATCCAACGTTTCTTCTCTACTAGCAAATCTTCCACGCTTAATTCCCCAGTGTACTGACTCCTGATTGGTCTCGATTTTCGTGTTTCATAGACCGTGTTTCTAGACAGATTTCTACAAAATTCCCCATAACGTCACGGATCTTTTGCAACAGGCCGTCAGCCCAGTAGTAAATTTCCCCTTTAAAAGAAAAAAAAAAGATGCTAGTCAAGTTGGTTGTCTGTATCGTGCTAGACAATATTTCCCAACAGAATCTATCTCTCAGCTTCATATGTCTACTATCCGTCCGTTCAGTGAGTAATGTTGCTACATCTGGACTGCGTTTTATGCTTCTGCTAGAGATTCTTGGAAAAATCCAAAGAAAAATCTACAATATTATCGGCCGTGGCTTAGCACCTCAGCTTCAGTCACCTTCCCACCATCATAGCGTAGCTTCCCTGGTTATCTGGTTTCATAAATTTCAGCCCAACATTTTACTGTCGGAATTACTAACCGTAAGTTCTATTCTAATAGTTAATTCTCTAACAATTTTCGCCTGTGGAATTTTCTTCCAGTATTCTTGGCAACTACAATATTTAAAATTTAAATCCAGCGTCAAGTGTCTCCTTGAAGTCTGTTCTTTTATTGACGTTTTCTCAGTTTCTTTCACTTTCATATTTCTGCTTTTCGCGTCTTAGTTGCTTTATCGCCTTTCTTGTGGTGAAAGCATTAAAACAGTAATAAAAAAAGTGGAAAATAGTCGCCTCATGATACTGAGATCGGATGCTGGATAAAATTATTAATCATTTTAGCGTTTATAATTCAATAATTTGGTAGACACAATTAATAAGCCTACCATTCTGATACAACTAATATCTTAAAATAGTCTTGTCAGATCGAGGCGGTTTTTTATGGATGTCATGCACTTTTTTTTTTTTTGTAAGCTTATCACCCCAAGCAAGGCTGGAAGCCACTAACACGCAAGGGGTTACAGAAGGTTTGGAGGAAGAGCAGATAGGAGTGGTAAAGGAGAGGATGTGGAGAAAGATAGTGGATCGATCAAGGCAAGGGGGTTACAGAAGATTTGGTGCGAGAGCAGATAGGAATGAAAGGTGAAAGGATGTGGAGAAGGGAAGTGGATAGATCAAGGCAGCCGGAGATGTCGATTGACGTTACACATAAATAGTTGGAGATTATATTTGTCAGGGAAACAGGAATAAAGAAGGGAGTTCCACAGGCGAGATGTGCGAGACATGAAGCTATTGGAGTAGAAGATACGTCTACATCTAACAGTTTCAACGGTGAAGGGGTGGGAACGGGAAGCCAGCCTCGTTTGAATGTATCTAAACTGTCAGATATAAACAACTGATTTCTCAGATCTTCGAGTGAATCGAACTTGTAGGTCATAGCGAGGAACATGATTTTTCAAAGCTTGGGGATTGGCGCCAGAGAATCACTAACAGAGTACTGTACCAAAACGCAGAAACCATATCATTAAAAAATGTTCAACAGCAACAACTTAAATAAAACGCTAGGCAGTATAGTCACGTCAATACTAGAAAGAGCGATAACAGCTACTTGACTTGAGAAATCTATTCTCCTGAAAAATTCTTCTACAAGAAAGATTTTATAAATTTTGTATTCTCTTTAAATTTTCTTTCTCCTTCTATATTTTGGACAGAAGTCAGACCCTTGTTCAAATTTAAATTTAATTTATATCCCAGGGAAAAAAATCACTGGAGGTTTCTGCCCCCGGGGGTGCCCTTTAAACAAAATGAAATGTAGCTATCTAAGTACCCTAGGAGTCATTCCCATATTCAAACTTAAATGTAATTTATAACAAAGGGAAAAAAAATCAGTGGAAGGTTTGTGACCCCGGTTACTACTTTGATCAAAATGAAATATGCTTATCCAAGTACCCTGGGTAATGAAGTTTCAGAATATATATGGTTATGAGTGTCTATCTCCAAAACCAAAGGAGTTCGATAACAACAAACAGACAGACAGAGGCTACAACTTTATATATATATATATATAGAGAGAGAGAGAGATATGCAATAAGTAATTAGTGTACAATGATGAAGGGAAAACAAATAATGTATTTTGAAGAGTTCAGAATGAAAGGGTGAACAGTTTTTCTGTTTGAATTCGATGGCCTGAAATGAGTCATCTTCAAGCGAAACAAGGAAGTTTATTAATCGCGATTTGCAAAGAATGGAAGTTGTTGCCTTCGGCGGAGACTTGAGGCTTATTAAATGACATCAGACTTAATCGGTAAAGAAATTTAAGTACTGTTCTGCTTGAAGCAATTTCTTCTCCTTCTTTGATGTTTTTAATTTTTGCTGTCGTTTTTGCGGCTTTCATTTTTGCTATGACTTACAGATTTTGATTTTGTTGTTTTGTCTTCTTTTTTCTTTTGGCTCTGCTTCCAATACTCGATGACGCATCTTTCCTTCTCATTTTTTTGTATTAAGCTGACTTGCTGTATTCGTTTTTCTGCCTTCTTTCTTCTTCTTTTCCTTTCACTAAGCTGACTTGCTGTGGTCTTTTTTCTTTATTCTTTCCTTGTTTTTCTTTCACTAAACTTATTTGCTTTCATTTTTCATTCTTTTTTTTTCGTTCTTTCGCTAAGCTTACTCGAACTAAAAAAGAAAGAAAGGAAAAAAGAAAGAAAGGAAGGACTTTTTATAAGTTCCTTATATTTTCTTTCACTATGCCCTTTTTTCTTTCTTTCATTCTTTCTTTCTGTCTGTCTGTCTTTCACTAAGTCTTTTCTTTCTTTCTTTCCTTCTTTCTTTCTTTCTTTCACTAATTCCATTCTTTCTTTCACTAAGTCATTTATTCTTTCTTTCTTTCAATGTTCTTTCTGCCTTCCAATAACCTTACTTGAATTACATTTTCTTTCTTTCTTTCACTGTCTTTTCTTTCTTTCTTTCTTTCACTAAGTCATTTATTCTTTCTTTCAATGTTCTTTCTGTTTTCCAATAAGCATACTTGAATTACATTTTCTTTCTTTCACTAATTCTTTACTTTGTTTCAATAAGTCTTTTATTCTTTTTTCACTGGGCCATTTCTCCTTTCGCTAAATCTTTTCTTTCTTTCTTCTTTTCTTTCACTAATTCCTTTATTTCTTTCACTAAGTCCTTTACTCTTTCTTTCTGTCGCTGTTTCTCTTTCTTTCTTTCTTTCTTTGTTCTAATTTTTTACTAAACTTACATTCCGTACTTTCTTATTCTTTTCTTTTTTTTCTTTTTTAAACGAAGTCTGCTTGTTCTAATTTTCTTTCCTTTTTCTAACGTTTTATGTTACACCTAAAATTACATGCTTTTTTTTCCTTCCTTCTTTTTTTTACTTTCCTTCTTTCTCTATGTTTAGTCGCTCTAAAGTTTCCTTTCCCGTTTTCTTATTTTTTTTAACCAATCGTCAAAGTCTCAATATTTCTCTCGTTCTTTTCCTTTCCTTTCCTTTTCTAAAAAATCGCTTCTCTTTGTTTTCTCCATATTGGACAAGTATTACCTTTTTTATCTCCTCTTCCATCTTTTTATTTATTCACCTTTCTCTCTCTCTCTCTCTCTTTCTCTCTCTTTCTCTCTCTTTCCCTCATTTAGTCTTCTTCGTTTTTTTTCTTCCTGTTCTATTGTTTCATTCCTCTCTCCTCTTTATCAATTCATAACTTCTTCCTTTTCACGCGTCTATCAAATGCACACATAAATTTTGATCCCTAGAGAAGTCGTCTCTTAAACTTGATTCATTGAATGATGAATTTACAATTCGGTTTCGTGTATGAGTCGATTTTTTTTTTTTAATTTGATCAATCGAATCATTTCGTGTATAAGACGAATAATAAACTTCAGTCGTTCGATCATACGTTTCTAATAAGATTCCTGTTTGGATCAAACAGAAGCAGAGTAGACAAGAAGGACATTATTTGAGGTTCCACTTTCCAATTCCAAATCGATCATCTGGAAAATGTCGTCGAGGATTACAGCATTGATTAGCGAATTAGTTGGCATAGCAATTATGAATCCAATCCTCGGGGCGGGTAGTAAGCATATACAGAGAATCAGTTCAATAACCGAACAGTGATAAAACGGTTCAGTTAAAGAAAGGATTCTGTCCGAAAGTTAACCGAAAACGGTAGAACACAACATCTAGATGGTTATGAGTTATCATAATGAAATTGATTGATTTGCTTTTTACGGTTTATCAACCTTTTGTGAGTTATTGTTGTGGTGGGATCCACCTAATCTGCATAGGTGACTACCAACTATATAAATAGTGGTTGGTACCGGAAGACGGGGGGAGGAATCACGAGATCCAACTAGAGACTCTGATCGACTGCGACTAGTCAACACATTCTCCAGGAACGTCTTCCCAGAAATATACAGAAATACTATATGTACTTATTGTGTACACTTTCTTGTTGTAATACATTCTTGTTCTAAGTACATTTTGTGTTGCATTATTATTCCATGCAATAGGCGAGATTCAACAATGAGTCAAGACTCAACAGTTATTTAAAGACAAACCATACACTTGGATTGTAATAGCTATTCTTTTTATTTTGTGAGAGAATATTGCATAAACATTTTTTTGAGAATAACAATGTTTTTTTTTTACATATACAAACCCTACTATTTAGCCCATATCTGGGGAGAGGATATCGATTCATACATTTCCCAAGGATTATTGCACGTAACTAAATGTAATCAACCCGACTGGAATTCGAATTTTGGCTTTCCGATTTCTCATTGAAGTCGCTATTATTGTAACAATGCATAGTAAAAATTAATCTTTTTTTCACAATGAATTCGTTTGCAATTTTATGTGTTCAGTTTGATGTTGGTCTTGATTTTCTCTTAACAAATACAGATTTCAGTCTAATTTATGAAAATTAGGTCTTTTAACCTCGACATATACACGATGTTTATGGTATATTTAATAAGAAGTTCACAACACCTAGTATTTCCAATCGGTCACCCATCTAGACGTCGCGACGTTGCTTAAATTCAGTGATCATTTTCAGTGTTTTCGAGCCGTAAACTATACGCCCACACATCCAAGCTTACAACACCATGTTTCCCAAGCGCTCACCCATCTAGATACTAACCTGTCTCGACGTTGCTTAACTTCATTGATCATTTTCAACATGATGGAGCCGTAAATAATACCGCCCACACATCCAAGCTTACAGCACCTAGTATTCCCAAGCGGTCACCCATCGAGGTAATGACCTGTCTCGACGTTGCTTAACTTCATTGATCATTTTCAGTGTGATGGAGCCGTAAATTATACCGCCGGAACATCTAAACTTAGCGCACCTAATGTTCCCAAGCGCTCACCCATCTAGATACTGACCTGTCTCGACGTTGCTTGACTTAATTGATCATTTTCAGTGTGATGGAGTCGTAAACTATATCGCCCGCACATCCAAGCTTACAATGCCTAGTATTGCCAAGAGGTCAACCATCTGGATACTGACCTGGCTCGACTTTGCTTAACTTCGCTGATAATACGGGAACCAATGCTTCATCGTGATATGGCCGTAAGTCAAATTAATAAAATAACCTGCGCAATTAATATTACTAAATGTGCGATATGATACTCAAATAACTAAAATTATGTTTTATGGATTCCAGTCTTAAACATAAAACCAACGTCCTCTACAAAGTATTCCAAGAAACTGGACTCAAGTTAAACCATTCCACAACAGAAAAAATAATCACCAATTAGAATGGAAGCAGTGACAGCCAAATCCTGAATCCATCATAAAAATTTAGTGGAATTAATAAACACTAAACACATAAAATATCTGGGCGTGTGGATCACTTAAAGCAAATTTAGTAAAGGAGACAAGGAATTTAAACACAGAATATCGTGCGCCAGTTGTAGTTTCGGCCAACATCGCAAATATCCTAAACGGCCACTTGTCTAGATCCTTTCGTACTAACGTAGGTGTCCCCCACGGCTCCATCCTACTCTATGTTTAATTTTCATTAATGACCTCCCTGATGACGTCAGCTCTCAACTTGATATATACGCTGGCGACACAACAATTTACTCTTCCCTCAATAGTAAGGCTCATCAGTCTGACAAGGTCAAAATGGTAGCCTATGCCCGGAACAAGCTTATGTCCTTAGTTAACTGAAGCAAAAGATGGCTTGTTAATTTTAACGTTTCCAAAATTAAACTTCTATCCATTAATCATCTTAGAGAACACTTGCAGCCTTCCATCAGCATGGCTGATGCTATCCTCCTGGAAAGTGACACGTTACACCTTCTCAGTCTCGCGTTCTCTGCTGATTATGTAGTGGAAAGACTATATTGAATCCATTGCTAGGTCAGCTGCTAAGAAGGTCGGTTCACTATCTCGACCGAGACAATTTTTCTCAACAGAATCTATTTTACATATCTATAAGTCTACAGTTCGTCCATGCTCAGAATATTGCTGTCGCATATGGTCCGGTGCCACTGCTATTTACCCTGAACTCCTTGATGAAATCCAAAGAAGAATCTGCAATATTATTGGTCCTGATCTGGCAGGTCAGTTCCAGTCAATTTCCCATCGCCTTAAGGTTGCTTCTCTGTGTCGTTTCTATAAATAATTTCAATAACTGTTCGGATAAGCTCTCCTCTATGGTACCTAGACATTTTGAATTTAAACGCAGCACTGGAATGGCGTTCAGATCTCATCAATTCAGAGTTTACGTAGATCGAGTTTACATTACGTGCCATATTTCTATAAAATTTATCATAAATTCATCGTTGCAATCCCAAAAAAAAAAGAACACTTGAATATTTATAAAGAACCGTTATAAAAAAAACATTAAATATCAATAAGCATTTTTTAAATCGTCCGCTTTCGATCTTAGCCGCAGAAGAAGTCGTTGGGACGCCGACGTGTTGAGCTCTTCATCATTCTCCACCATCTGTCGCGGTCGTGTGCCAGAACCTGGGTATCCGCGAATGGTTTCTTGGTGTGCTCATCATGTGGCGTGTCTTCAGCGTTTTAACCGAGCGGAGTTCATCCCTCTCCAGGTTAGACCACTGCCGATATCCTTCCGACTAGGTGTTTCTCTTTGGTCGCAAAAAACGTGGCCATTATTGTTCATCTGAGGAACTCTTTCTACCCTGCCCGCTGACCTGCGTCGAGGAGGTCCTTCCCCCAATGGTGCCCTGTTGACGCCACACCTCCTCCCGTGTTTTTAGTCCTCAAGCTGAAACGGTTTAACGGGGCGTGACAAATTGGTACTATTACGTGAGCGATTTAGAAGTTGGTTGAGGACTTTCGATGCCTGTAAACGGAAAGTAATGGAAAGAAATTATAATAAACGATCGAGTTTTTTGCACTTGTCAAGACTGAGTTGTATTAAAAGCAGGACAAGAAAAGGAAAGACAGGGTTGAGGGTAAGAAATAAAAATTAAAACATACCATAGTAGATCAATTGTTTAAAAATGTAGGAGCGAAATCACCTGGGGTTAAGAGGGTTTAAGCTGCAAAATGACGTTGCAATGTCAATAGTTTGGCGCCTTTTTCTGTGTGAGACACGATAGGATTTATATCCGTTAATGATGCGACGGTGTTGGCGAGAAAGAAAATAAATAAGTAAATGTTTCCTCAGTTTATTTCTTCCTGTAATTCAGCAAATCGCACAAATATTTAATTTAATGATAAAGTTTTTAGTCGATCTGCTCAATAGATCAGAAATAATCGATGTTTTTCAGTTTTTTTTAGATTACTCTAGATCAGCGTTTTTCAAACGTTGTTTTCACTGCTACCCACAGCAAGAACCACATTTAGCATTGTGACTCATTATACCCACTTGGAATAAATCAAAGTCACTCTGTTCACTGGGTTCATTTATTTAGCATCGATAATGTATATGTACATTTCTTATGATCCACTAGTATTGGAATTGCATTATCTATTTGCATTATCTATTTATATGAATATAAAATTATTAGTTTTAGAAAAAAAACAATTTAAAGGAAATTCCATCACACAGTCCGCAACGAGTTTGACGAACGAGATACATAAATTCAATAACAGACTATATATATATATATATATATATATATATATATATATATATATATATATATATATATATATATGTGTGTGTGTGTGTGTGTGTGTGTGTGTAATTTGGCAGCAACTTTTCTTTCAAACATGTAGCATTGAATGTTAAAGACAACATAGTCTTACATATTTTCTTTTGAATTTTCTCATATTCTCTAATGAGACTTTTTATTTGAAAATAGTTTCGAAATAAGTATTGTCCATACGATGACCTAGCGCTTTCGAACATCATTGTTCATCTTCAGGGTCAATATTTTTTTTTTTTTTTTTTTTTTTTAAACAAACATTTGCCAATTATCTTGTAGCGTAATCATGTTGCTACTTTTTTACAAACTAAAAACGTTAAAATCCTTTTAAATTCAAAAGACGCGATGATGTTATATCACGTGCATTGCGTAGATTTTTATCATGTGACAGCGTGAAAAAGATTTCCAATACACAAGCCAAAAGTTCGAAGGATACGCTACATATATATATATATATATGTGTGTGTGTGTGTATATATATATGTAAGTATGTATGTATGTATGTATGTATGTATGTATATTACACGAGCTTCCCTCGGTAAAAAAACAACTCGGTAGGCTGGGTACCAATAAGGATTGCAAAACTTTTCATAATAAGTGAAAACAAGATGGTAACACAAAACCTATTGGCAGACTGACTCAGTAGGCTGGGTACCAATAGGCGTTAGATGTGTGCATATTTTCACTAACCGGTTCAATCCCAGCATAATTTTCTGATATCACTTTTTATTGACTGATCATATTCTGGAGGATATTGGTATTATCACCTGTTTAACGCCATAGACTTGTAAGAATCTGTTAATAGCAGAGTCTGTGAAAATTCAATAGCATATGTTTGCAATTTAAGAAATAAACAAATTATAAATAATATTTTTCATTTAAATATTATAACAGCAATGAAAGAAAAAAACTTTAGTACTTCATTTTTGAAAAGTTTATACAAGACAACATTGTAAAATATTAGCCAACATAAAGAACAAAAATTCTTTAGATTTATGGTGACAGCTGGTGGCTCGTTTCTGAATTTGCTCGTCTACTAGGGCAGCGTTTTTCAAACATTTTACTGTGACCCACAGCAAGAACGATATTTTGCATCGCGACTCATTATACCTACGTGTAATAAGTCAAAGACAAACTTACTAGGTTCATTTATTTAACATCGATATTGGAATTGCATGTATCAATTTGTATTACCTATTTATTTGAATATACAATTATTACTCTTAGAATAACAAAATTTAATGGAATTTCCGACACAAAGATATAGTAAATGATCCCCCACAAGTTTGACGAAAAAGATACATAAACTCAATGAGAACATTATATATATATATATATATATATATATATATATATATATATATATATATATATATATATATATATATAAAGCTTTTCACCGCAGGCAAGGCTGGAAGCCACTAGCACGCAAGGGGTTACAGAGGATTTGGAGCGAGAGCAGACAGGAGTGTTAGAGGAAAGGATGTGGAGAAGGATAGAGGATAGATCAAGGCAACTGGAGATGTCGATTGACGTTACACTTGAATATATATTTCCATTTTCCCTTCCTCTCTGCTGTGTAACGATAGCCTAGGGGCAGGATCTCTGACTGATGCCAAATCGGTCGCGTTTCGATCCCAAACATGTGAAGCAATCGGATGTCTAGCCACACTGAAAAGCTGTGATACAGCGAAACAGTCTGTCTTTGGTGTTCGGACTGTTTTTCCTCATCTTTATCGCCACATTCAAAAGGTTTCGGCCGCTGTACGCTCCAACTTTTTTCCGATGATATGTTTTGGAATTTAGAATCGAAATCTTTATATATATATATATATATATATATATATATATATATATATATATATATATATATATATACATATATATATATATATATATATATATATATATATATATATATATGTATGTGTGTGTGTATGTGTGTATGTGTGTATGTTTATTTATCTTATTTACCTCTCGACGTAATAATGGCCCGGCACCCACAATCTGAAGAAACTGTCTATATATTAAGTACTTCAGATCACAAAAAAGGAAGATTTTATCAAAATTTCTGTGTAAGTTAAATGTAAATTAAACCTAAACGGAACCCAAAAGAATATGCTCAAAAGACGTGATTTCTTAAAAGATGGAGATTTTTTTCAAAATTTATATTTACAGCAACTCGTCGTTAATTGTTTATTTTTCGTGTTCACAGTCATTTTTATAAATTTTCGAATAAAAAAATATTTTCATATCTATTTCGTTATGAAATGGTAAATAATAAATACTTCATTATAGTTCACATAGTTTTAATCTTGAAAATAGAAAAATTACTCTTGTAAATAAGCAATCTAATAAATAAATAGATAATAAAATAAATAATATAAATTATAATTAATATATTTTTAAGCTTATCACCCCAAGCGAAGCTGGAAGCCACTAGCACGCAAGGGGTTACAGAAGGTTTGGAGGAAGAGCAGATAGGAGTGATAAAGGAAAGAATGTGGAGAAAGAGAGTAGATCGATCAAGGCAAGGGGGTTACAGAAGATTTGGAGCGAGAGCAGATAGGAATGAAAGCTGAAAGGATGTGGAGAAGGGAAGTGGATAGATCAAGGCAACTGGAGATGTCGATTGACGTTACACTTAAATAGTTGGAGATTGTATTTGTCAGGGAAACAGGAATAAGGAAAGGAGTTCCACAGGCGAGATGTGCGAGACATGAAGCTATTGGAGTAGAAGAGACGTCTACATCTAACAGTTTCAACGGTGAAGGGGTGGGAACAGGATGCCAGCCTCGTAGGACGTTTAAATTCATGAGGCCTAGGAACCAGCGAAAGCAGCTCATCGGAGCAATTACCGTGAAAGTATTTGTAAAAAAGACAGAGTGAGGCAACGTCGCGTCTGTGAGAGAGCGACTGCAGACGAGATGACAGATCAGGGCCAATCACATTGCATATCCGTCTCTGGATCTTATCAAGAACCCTGAGGCAAACAGCAGGGGCTCCAGACCATATATGGCAGCAATACTCCATGCAAGGGCGAATGATCGATTTATAGATTTGGAGGATCGATTCCGGGGAGAAAAATTTCCTGGCTCGGCACAGGGAGCCAACTTTCTTTGCGGTGGATGATGCAATTGACTCGATGTATTTGTTCCATCTCAGATCAGCGGCCAGCGTGAGGCCGAGCAGGCGAAGAGAGGAGCTCTCGAGAAGTTGGTCTTCAGACATTCTGATGGGATGCAGGAATGAATCCTTGTGGTGGTTAATAGAGAGCAGTCTTAAATAATAAATAGTCTTTAATAACTAGTCAGTTCTGAAGAATAAATAAAATGTATAAATTCACTTTCACATTCACTATCTATATTATTCAGACTATTGTCCTCTTCTTTGTCGCCATATAGTCCGAATAATCTAAATAATGTACATAATACCTCATCTCAGAAATATAGACAGATACCACTTTCACACGTTTGGGTTTTATTAAAATTCTAATCACTTTTTAATACAATAAACATTGCCGAGGGAGTCAAAAGTCTATACAGTAATAGCGGTGTCAAGGGAATAACCATCCATTTGGCACGTTGTTTTTTTGTCGGCACGAAGGTTAAACATTACTATTTTTTCAGTCTTAATATGCAGTGCTTAATCTATAGAAATATCGGAATAAAGAACTCCATATTATAAATCTTCTTTTTTTTTTCAAATTAAAAAAAAAATATTGTATGTGCATATTTTGTCTTGGCTTCCGCATGAACATCAATTTACAATGAATTTGCACAGTAAACTGCATCCCCACACTAATTCTTACAAAATATAACATACAAGAATTATTTGCATCACTCTCATGTGTGTTGAAATCCTCAGGTACGAATTTTGAATCATAACATGGTTCCAGCTGCAACTACCCGAATGATTCAACTAGCTATGTCTCTATGCCACTTTTTGTACGCTTAGATATATATTACAAATTATATATATATATTACAATATAGATTAGTATTGTTGAATTTATCGCTAATATTTTTGGTCGATATTTACAAACTATAGACTCCATTCAATTTCACAAACCAATCGATGAAATTTGAAGCTGATTTGTTTGGAAAATACTTTGACAAAACCTTAATTTAATATTCGTAGAATTTCATATTAAACAATATTTTAAGAATATGTCTTTGTTTACTTTTTAACAGCGAAGAATAAATACTTAGGATTTCTTACTCTTGAGCATGCAGCCTACAACTGGCCATACGTATATATGTCATTCCGGAGCCAAATTCCAACATGAAGCGTTCGAATTTGTCATTTGTTTATAGTTATTGCAAACACATTGTGACACCCAACCCTCCTCTGTCCTGAAAATTGGAAATCGTCTGTCAGGTAGGACACTTCTTTCGGTTTATCTCCCATTTTCGATTGTTGCTGCTCTAACTTTGATTCCATTTACTTGTCATTTTAAAAATGTCTGACTATGAATCGGATGGAGTAGACGTAGAGGAGGATGGGGCTAGACAGGAGTTGCCAGCAGACTTGAGAGGATTATTGGGTGGACCAAGGGTCCCGTCATTTAATGGTAGTAAGAGAGATTTTAAAAACTGGCTGGCAATTCTAGAGAAGAGCCGAGTAATTTACAGACTCTCGGACGTAGAGACCCTTTATCTGGCATATAGTGCCACGACAGGGAAGGCGTCTGAGTTCGTAGAGGGGCTCTTGAATAGTGATCCCCACTTACCATGGGAAAGGTTGAAGGAACAATTAACTAGCGAATTCGCTGACGAAGGGTCAGCGATAGAGGCCATGAGGGCCCTCTTGAAGTTGACGCAGCTGCGGGATGAGACCCCTGGAGAATTGGGGACCCGAGCAGAAAAGCTGTCGTCATTAGCCTTCCCAGAGGTTGTGAGAAATAACGCGGTCATGCAGGCACAGCTGGCTGATCTGTATGTTGAGGCACTCGGTGACGAGCGTATTCGCCACGATGTCTTAAAGGAAGGACCGTTAAGATTGTCGGCAGCAGTAGCGCTGGCCAAAGAGAGCCAGGGAGTCTGGGAGAAGGTAAAAAGAGGTGGGAAAATACAGGAAATATGTCGAGGGGTCGGAAGAAAGGGGGTAAGAAGTAGAGCCCCCGCGTGGAGTCGTGGGGTCAGCCTAGAGGTGGAAGAGCCTGAGGTGTCGGAAGAGGATCCCACAAGAAGGGCTTGGTCGACAAGGCATGGGTTTTATAAGCCCACGCCGGGTCGATACGGACTAGTCTGCTGGACCTGTGAGCATGAGGACCACAGAGCAGCGGAATTTCCGACGAAGTGGGGATTGCCCCCCGACTTCGAACAAGATAGATGTACTAGGTGTGGGAAGAAGGGACACCTAGCCAAGTGGTGTGGATTAAGAAAAGATCACCCCAGGATTAAGAAGGAGGCTGAGCCCGTAAGACAGAACCAGGGAAAAGCCAGCGGGCCACCCCGGAAATAAGAGGGAGGGTGGCCCAGTTGAAAAGAGTAAATATAAAACACTGCACATGTGGCCGGGGGAGCCACCCAGGTAGAGGACAGGTCCCCCCAGAACCCAGAGGGTGGGTGGCCCAGTTAAAGAGAAGAAGCGTGAAATGTTGGTTGTGTGGTCAGGTGGGCCACTTTGCAGTTAACTGCCCAACGAGAAGGTGCTGGTTTTGCAGAAGACCAGGGCACCTGAAGAGGAATTGTGCCTTTAGGAACAGCCACAAGAGACTGGGAGAGGTCCAGCCGGGACCGCCCAGGTGCAGAAAACGCAGAACTCCCCCACGTGAGAATAGCGAAAGTAGTTTGTTGCTACCGGCACCTATGGCTGGGATGGCCCAGAGGTGGGAACCCAGAAAAAGGAAAGCCAAGGTATTCTCTTCGCTGACGCAAGAGAAGGAGCTTTTGTGTGGGGCAGAGATAGGGGGTAGGGCAGTGAAGGCCCTGATAGACACAGGAACATCTGTTTCATTACTGAAAGAGAAAGCATACAGGCGGGTGAAACAGAAGAGTAGATTACGGGAAGCGGACATAGAGGTCACGCAAGCAGATGGAGCCCCCATGGAGATAAAAGGGATGGCGAGGCTCCCTGTGAGGATTGGGAAATTAGGAAGCACCCAAAATTTTTACGTAACCCCCAACTTGTGTACGGAAGCAATCTTGGGAGAAGATTGGCTTCGGAGCCAGAAGGCTCGAATAGAGTCAACCCCACTGTGCTGATGGTGAATGACGAGAAAACGCCATTGGGATGCCCACCGGAAGAAGATATGACAATAGTGGTGGAGGAAGATGTAGAGCCCCCCCCCCCCAGAACGGCGGTGTCGGGAAAGGGTAGGTTAATGTCAGGGAAGAAAATAAGAAAAGGAACCCTGCAATTGGTCCCTGTAGAAGGGAAGGGCCTAGAAGAAAATGAGGTAACTCTATGTGAGGTAGTAATAGAGGCAGCTAAATTAGTGCCATTAGAATAGTGAACCGAGTCAAAGAGCTCAGTGAGTGGGAGGAAGAGGATCAGACACCCCCTCCCAACTCAGAGTGAGAGTAAGAGATAGGGGAAAATTAAACCTAGACTCAAGAAGTAATGTAGAAGACCAGAGCAAGAACTCGAAGGGGAAGGAAGAATCAGGTGAAAAGAGAATAGGCGAAACACACCCTGAAGAGAAATTAAAACATTAAGGGAAGGTTAGAGGAACCAACTCGGAAGATGAGATTGAGAGGAATGGAGAAGTCCAAATCTCAATTGAATAATTAGGTGTCGTCAGATAACGACCCTGGCTCATCCAAAACCTACTGTCTGACTGTGGTGGATGTGGATGGAGGGGATGGGGGCGCGAATTGCACCTCACGGAGGACGGAAGAAAGTTAGTGGCATGGTTAACTGGCCAGCTATAGTGCCATTGAGTACGATCCTTGGAGGGGACCACGCGAACCTGTCCGGGCCATTCGGTCTGCTGGGGTTAGTTAGGGTTGGAGAGAGCTGAAGAGTTACGAGTTTAAAAAAAGTTATGGAACAGCTGAGTAAAGAATTAAGCAAGATAGAACCATAGAAGACAAATATGAAGAGGGAGATTCCATCATAGAAATGATTGGCAGAAGCTTAGTCAATTGTACAGAGTTATGGGAACCGATATTGAAGGGATTCTCCAATGTTACCTTGAATAAAATACCGGCGCTGATGAAGCCGATAGAAACGATCGATATGGATCAGTTGAGGAATAAGCTAAGTGAGCTGGGTAGGGAGGATATGGCTTGGAAAGGTGATAAACAGATAAGTTGGTTAGCAATGATGGGTACATTCATAATTATCGCCATAGGCGGTGTAGCAGTATGGAAGGTTAGAAGTAGCACGAAATTAATTCGCAGTAATCAAATGAGCGTGCAGCAGCTCGAGAGGGAGATGCCGAGCAGTGTTCTTTACCCATACAGAATCAACGAGAGAATTGCAGAAAAGCCGACGGAAGAAGCCAACGCAGAACCGACACGCGCGGCGGAACCCCCCCCCCCCCCCCCCACAGCGGAGAGAAGAACATTGACCAAGAAGAACAAGCCATAATAACCACACACATACACCCACCGGCACATTTTAAAAATGAAAAAAATTGCTTGAAAAGAACTTTATATTGCATGAAAAACAGAAGAAGATAAAAGAGCTTTATATTGCATGAAAAACAGAAGAAGATAAAAGAACTTTATATTGCATGAAAAACAGAAGAAGATAAAAGAACTTTATATTGCATGAAAAACAGAAGAAGATAAAAGAACTTTATATTGCATGAAAAACAGAAGATAAAAAAAACTTTATATTGCATATAAAACAGAAGAAGATAAAAGAATTTTACGTTGCATGTAAAACAGAACAAAATGAAGTAGAACAATACTTTACATGTAAAAGCGTGAAAAAAAAGAAATGAAAAGAATACGATTGCATGGGACAGGTGCATGATGCATGCTAAATAGTGTAGTTGGATTTGAATGCCATTTACAAGTAAATGGCACGAATAGGTTAGGGAGGATTGTAACACTATTTAGGAACGGAAGGGTTAATTAATCAATTAATTAACCACAGAAGTTAATTACTGAGCGATTACTTACACCGATAGATATGACGAAAGACATACTGAGCGATTTTCTTTTTGTTTTTTTATTTTCCCAAACAGAGTATCGGTGAAAAAAAAAGGAGAAAAAAAAGATTTTTTTGTTTTGTTATTTTCAAGTGCGAATTCAAGATAACCACTTTACTTTCTCGCTGAAGTTTGATGCTGAGATATGCCAAATTATCTGCGAGGACAAAAGAAGGAAAAAGAGAAAGAGGAAAAAAAAAGAAAAGAAAATCGCTCAGTATGTCTTTCGTTATATCTATCGGTGTAAGTAATCGCTCAGTATGTCTTTCGTTATATCTATCGGTGTAAGTAATCGCTCAGTAATTAACTTCTGTGGTTAATTAATTGATTAATTAACCCTTCCGTTCCTAAATAGTGTTACAACATCGCGAACGGGGAACTGGATTCTAGTATAAATAAAACCTTTTTAAAAATATACCAAAAGAAAACTACATTATTCGGACTATTGTCCTCATCTTTGTTGCCCTATTTATCACAACGTTTCGACCGTTGTACGCTCCGGCCTTCTTCAGGTGGTTGGAATGTCGAACTGAACCCTTTATTTTGCTCGCTGGGGTAGGCTGTTCTACTTCCATGTGCCATGTCTAATAGATGTAATTTATCAATTATCTCCTGTTAATTCAGCTCTCCAAGTTCTCCACTGACTTAACCAGGTATTGAACTAAAACTCTTTTGGTGCTCTCACTGGATATAACCAACGCCTTTATCCACTGTGTCATGTGTCAAGATAAAGGTGTTGGTTCCAGTGACAAGACCAAAGTGTCTTGTTAATTCACCTCTTCAAGTTCTCCACTGCCTTAACTCATAACTCTTTGGGTCCTGTCATTGGATCTAACCAACACCTTTATCCACTGTGCTATGTGTCCAATAGTCAGAATGATGTAAAAAGTGTACATAATAACTCATCTCAGAAATATAGATAGATTCTGCAAAAAAACAATATTGCATTTTTAGTAAATAATTATTTATTGTTATTTTAATCATTAAATAGTTTTTAAAATAGTGGGAGTATTTTGTATAGTTATAAAACTTTTCATTTTCCCTCCAGAATAATAAAAAAATATAGTACTAAGCTATACACCCTAGTAAAACCAACTGTACTTACCTGATTGCACTTCTACTCAAAATTTGGTTTCGGTCGCTCAATGTGTGGCTATTTATAGAATGTGAGGGAGGGACGGACAGATGGACTAAGGGGAGTGGCATAATTTTTTATATAATTATTTCTGTCGTACATTATCAAATGCAATTGCATTTTTAAGAAACATACGTTCTTCTAATGATTGACTTTTCTGCCTGCCATCAGCATGGCTGATGCTAAACTCCAAAAGTGACCCGACCATTAGGTTTAGTATTTATACACAGAAGTCATAAAATAAAATGACTTAAAGTTTTCAAACTTCGAATTAGTGAATGGTCTAAACTATCTTCTTGGCCTCACGTTTTTCACTGACATAAAATGGAGTGGCTTTATCGAATCAATTGCTCCGTCGATTGCAAGGAAATATATATATAAATATATAAAATATATAAATATATATAAAATTTAACGAAAAGATATGCAAAAACCATATTGCATTTTTATTAAATAAGTATTTGTTATTTTATTCATTCGATTGTTTTTAAAATAGTGTGAGTATTTTGGATGTTGAATAATAAAACTTTTAAGTTAAAAAATGAATGAAAATGTGTTGTACTAAGCTAGGCACCTTAATAAAACCAACTGTACTTTGTACCCCCTTACTTTTTTGCACTTCTCCCCAAAATGTTATTTCGGTCAGTCAATGTGTGGCTATTTTAGCGAATATTAGGGACGTACGGACAGACGGACTAACAGATTTTATATAGTTTTAATGTATGATGATATAAAAAAATAAGTTCTGGCCGTATAAAGCATTTTGCAACTCCTCTATCTATTACAAACGAGGGACAATCATGGACCTCACTTCCAAAATTACTAGTCTGAAATACTAACTTTGAAAAGCGGCATGCACTGATGAATTTTTATTCTTTCTTCGAAGTATGACCGTCCTGGGTATGACGATAAACTACATCCGCGTCCTGGGTATGACGATAAACTACGTCCAACAGCAAGGCCTCTGATCAGAAGGTTTTGAGGAGCGTGGAGACACCTCTTAATTGCTGGTGTTCCCAGGTCCACCCTGACCCGGGGTGGTAGCACCTGCTAGAGGCCAAACTATCGGTAAATAGTTAACCCCCAAACTGGACTCAAAACACTATGAAAGTGTAAAAATAGGTCTTAATACCTGAAATACTTGGTAAAAGTTATTACAAGCGATAGATCTTTGAAGGAAAAAATTTTACCATTTGAAAAAAAAATATTATCAGCAATAAAAATCTTGTCGGTATTAAATAACTCATTGAGGTTGATATGCCTTAAAACAAAACAAACCAAACCAAATCTAAGTATGAGGACCAAAGTAGGGTTCCCTATTTGTGACGGTGATTGCTTTATTCAGAAGAAATGAATTTAGCTACTCCCCCCAGCTATGAGTTCAATTGTATGATTTCTATCTAGAAAAATAATTGTTATTCTCCAACAAATAAACAATGCAATATTCACTAGCTAAAAAAAAAAAGAGAAAAAAAACAGGATTATTCTTAGAATTCTGTTGCG